>JAHLJT010003656.1:82805355-83498756 GCA_031308135.1 Acheta domesticus
TAATACCATGGAAATTCAACTTAAAATTTATTGTCGGCAATTCTTTCATAAATCAAAAATACGTTTCGAGGACGTATTAATAATCCCTCTTTCAAGTGGTGACCTGACCCCGCAATCAGCGTTGAGACACATGTTGAACATTAACAGGAATAATTGGCAACAACTTTCTGACGATTTTGAAATTTTGAACCGTAATATTGTAAGAAAACGGGAAATTGACTCGAACCCACTTTGTACACAAATAATACATATGAACCCACTACTTACGTCTTTGGTCTGATCTGAAATGAATAATACATTTCACGGATAAATGGTTATGATGAAATAATATGATTTACGACGGAGCCGCGGTAGATTGAGAAAGATCAGAAAGGCAGAAAAGGGCCAGAAGAAAATGGGACAATCCCAAGAAAACAAACCCCGAACCCACTTTGCCCACAAATCTCCAACCGATCGACCAGGACACCGGTACAGACGCAGCAGGTGCAAAGGTAGCGCCTCATTCGCCATGCTCTGCGTCGTACCAATCAATCCGGCCGGGCGGGACGACGTTTACCTTTCCAGGCGACGAGAGCGAAGTCTGGCGACGCAAGGCGGAGGCGGGCGCTGCGCTGTCTGCAGCAATTTCCTCGAGGGGCGCGCACGGCGAAGAAGCTCTCGAGCACCTCAACAGCCCTCGCGGCCGGGGACTGTCTCGACGAGGGCGGAAACGAGGCGGCGACGACGACGCAGCAGGTGGAGCCGCGAGGAAGGAAAGTGCAGTCGCAACGGAGGAGTGGGGATGGCGCGGGCTGGAAGAGACATGCGAGCGAAGGGGCGGTAACACAGGCTGGGCGCATTTTTTTATTAATTGATTAGTAATTCTGGGCACGTAAACGGCTACAGTCAGTAGTCCCTTAAGTGTAGTGCACGCGTGTTCTTCGGAAGCAGAGTTTCCACAGTTGGATGGTAAGATCCGGCGCCGACCTACAGTCGGCTAACGTGGTTTCCCTCAACCAGATATCTCCCACCAACGGAGCACCGCCTCAGCTGGGATAAGCATAAGCCCCAGATCGCTCTCCCTGCTTGTGTGGTAGTGTAGTGCACGCAAGTGTAAATGTTGGTATGTAAGGGGCAGCGATAGGACAAGGAAGAGAAAGAAAAGATCGCGCGCGGTCCGTTTGTTAGGGACTACTCCGGCATTCGCCTGGTATTGATCCGAGGAACCACGGAAAACTACTCATCAGAGCAGCCGGCCGCTAGAATTCTCCTCCGGATAGCGACTCAACCCGACCTAGCTATCTCGCTAGTTTCGAAAATCCTGTCACCATTGTGACTCGAACCTACCGGTCAGAGGCACTGCAGTTTATGCCCTGCGCCACCTCTTCGGGTAGGGTGGGTACAATCTGAATGCAGAAACTGTTGTGATCTCATCAATTAGATACGAGGTTGTAATGTGTGTTGGAGTGGATGTTAATTAGAGGAGCTAGTGTTAACTGCGACACTCAGAGAAATCGGTGGACAAGGATATCCGCCGAGGACATGTCGGGAAAGCATCAGGAAGATATCAAGGACTGGGGGTAGCGTGGTAGAGAAAGGGCTTGTCAAATACCAGAAAAGATAATAAGGGTAAGTGATGGGAGGAACAAAATGTGGACTAAAATAGTGCACGCAAAGGACACAGTACAGAAAGGGAAGACATGACCTGAACGAGACAAGCCGGAGACGATGTACGTGGCAGGCCTTTAGAGTCGAGGTGAAAGGGGTGACAAAAATGGCGGCGGTGGGGAGTTTTCTTCATCCGCGTTGTCGCAGATTAACCCGAGCTGAAGCACACTCCCCCATTCCGCCCCACCCCTACCGCTTCCCAGGCTCCGCTCCAACAACGACGCCCAGCTACACCCGTCTCCTCTCAGTCTCTCCTTGCCCCGCTCCGCTCGCCTCGCACGCCATGGGCCCGTCCCGTCCCGTCCCAGACCGTCCCGCCTGCCTCGTTCGCCACCACTCCTGCCCCACTCAGTCCGCTAACCCCGGCCAGACCGCCCCGCCTCACACCACCCTACCCCATCCGCGTCTCAGACAGCCCCGCCCCCCTCCAGCCCGTCCGCCCTGCCCCGTCCGCCCTGTCCCGTCCGCCCCGCCCCGTTCGCCCTGCCCCATCCGCCCTGCCCCGTCCGCCCTACCCCGTGCGCCCTTCCCCGTCCGCCCTGCCCCGCCCCGTCCGCCCTGCCCCGCCCCGTCCGCCCTGCCCCGCCCCGTCCGCCCTGCCCCGCCCTGCCCCGCCCCGTCCGTCCTGCCCCGCCCCGTCCGCCCTGCCCCGCCCCGTCCGCCCTGCCCCGCCCCGTCCGCCCTGCCCCGCCCCGTCCGCCCTGCCCCGCCCCGTCCGCCCTGCCCCGTTCGCGTCACAGACCGCCCCGCACACCCAGCTCGCCGCCACCCCCGCCCCACTCTATCTGTCATGCCACGGCCCCATCCCAAAATGACTCGCTTCGCTCCTCCCGTCCCCCCCCCCAGCCTCGTCCCGACACTTCCCCCACCATGTCTCGCTCCAGCACCAGCAGAGACTCAGGCGCCGTCACTTCTCGTTAAGCGGCCGTTAATTATGCAGGCGAGCGTAAAGGTGCCGGTGACCAGGTCAGCCAGCGAGCGTCGTGACGCGGCCTCCCTCCGCCCTCTGGGCCCCATTCAGAGCCTCCCTGGGCCCGTGGGCGGGCCCCTCCCCCGCCGCCGCCACTCCATACAACATTATGTACTCAGGATGATTCAAAGTTGTCTTCGGATTTCTCACTCATCTGTGTCGCAATGAAAGTCGTGTGTGATATCCCTGTGAAATCGTAGTGTATATTCTCGCCAGCGACAGAGGGAGTGATTCGTGGCAACAAGACCTCTGTGAGCATAAATCTTTTTGGGGAACTCTTTTTTAAACCTCTGCAGGGAATGTCGTGATGTGCCACTGACCGAACAACAGAAATCGACGGAGGGGGGCAGAGGGGATGCAGGTGGAAGGTCGCCGAAGTGGAAGCACGACATGTCAACACCCGCATGGATAAAACGGAAAGTTATCACGAAAGTGGGCCCTTTAAGAATTGAAGGGCTCAGTAGAACACGGAGCTATCTCACATTGACCAAGTTCTAAGATAGTGAGGGCATGACAAGATCTTTCATAATTACTCAGTACATTTTAAAACTTTTACCCACAACATACTTGCACTAATGCCAAACGCGATTTAAATAACACATAACACTAAAGAATAATATTTGAAGTTATATTTAATGCCAATAACTATTTCACCAAAATGGATGGTGGGATAGCTCAATGTTCTACTGAGGCTCTTTAATTGTTTTCTGCCGGATCGCAATGGACAGCCAAGGTGGTATAGCCCAATTCGTTTAAACATCTCCTGACGAAGTGTCACAAGCTCCCTTTCCAGGTTGAATCTGCCTTCGAACAGGCGACTCGACACTGTAGCTATTATAGCTAACAGACGATCAGTGAAATGGTGTGATATCTGGCCCCAGATTCAATGGCAAAGAAGCAGTGCCTAGGGTGTGGGTGACACCCGGCACAGCACGCGTTTTTTCAATACCCAACATTTTTTATCATGAACATTTAGAGAACAATTGCCGATAATCTGTAGCAGGCATGAAATGCACTGCTTCAAAACATTTTATTCACTGCAAAGACATTCTGGGTTGGGAAAGCTGATTTACAAATGTTACAATTATCGTAACTGCCACTATCGTAATTGTATATTGAGCATACTGAAGATATTAATGTTCCTGAAGAGAGAGAATAACTAGAAATTTTTCAATATTAGACATTTGATATCCCAAATTGATTACACGCTTATTTCCCATATCCAAGTTATCCCTACAGATGCATATAACTTGTAATAACGAATTAAATCGTGCTAGAAAACAAGATCAATTTTAAAAATGCACGAAGAGAACCTTCAAAATGAGCCCTTCCTCACAAGAATAGAGGCTATGGGATATCCTGTGAACTGGGTGTCAGTTTCCACGAGGACTCAATCTAATCCCGGTCAGCGACTTTGAGAAAAGGGCGAGGGTGAGGATGCGGGGGAAGGCTGATAAGAGCCGAAGCGCGGACCTTCCCAGCGCCCATTCCGATGCGGCGGCCGCCATCGGAAACGGATAAAGCGTCAGCTACAACCTTCGCTCCGCGAGGACGCAGGGAGACGTCGTAGATGAAGACGCTGAGGGAGGACAAAGGCAGGCAGAGCGAAGACGGGCGGGGCGATGACGGGTAAGGCGATGATGGGCAGGGCGATGACGGGCAGGGCGATGACGGGCAGGGCGATGACGGGCAGGGCGATGACGGGCAGGGCGATGACGGGCAGGGCGATGACGGGCAGGGCGATGACGGGCAGGGCGATGACGGGCAGGGCGATGACGGGCAGGGCGATGACGGGCAGGGCGATGACGGGCAGGGTGATGACGGGCAGGGTGATGACGGGCAGAGTGATGACGGGCAGGGTGATGATAGGCAGAGTGATGATAGGCAGGGTGACAATGGGCAGGGCAAGGACAGGCAGAGCGAGGGTAGACAGAACGAGACTGCGGACAGAGAGAAGACGGGCTGGGCGAAGACGGTCAAGGCCATTAGTCCTGTCAGTGTAGTGAAGGTTTTTTAATGCCTGGAGGTGGCGGTTGTGCTTCCCCGCAGGCTAGAGAGATCCGGCGCTGAACTACACGTCGTCTTACTAGGATTTCCCCCAGGTTTTTTTCTCAGCGGGACACAGTCATGGCCGGGACAAGCTCTAAGCTCTCGACTGGTCTCCTCACATGTGCGGTAGTATAGTGCAGGTAAGAGTAAGTTTGTAAGGAAGTGGAGATGATAGAACAAGAAAAATATAGGAAAGATCGCACACGGTCCCTGGGCTAACTGTTAGCGTACTGTTCCGATTGATTGTTAGCTGAGAAACCACGGAAAACTACCGATTAGAGCAGGCGGCTGCTAGAATTCACCTCCAGACAGCGGCTGCATTCGATGTAGCTTCGTAGCTAGGGTCGAAAATCCGCCAACGTAGGCCCTCCCGGTCAGAGTCGCTTCCGAGACAATGGGTGATATGAATAAAAATGAGCTATTACTTCTTTCTCGTGTTTACAAAGCAATTGCTTCAAACAGTATGAAAAAAAGACGTGAGTAATTGGTCTTATTTTGAGAAATTTCTCCATTGGTGAGTTTCGGAGCAACCTCTGTAGGTGACTCAAATCGTATTGAATGGATATAAGAGAGTTGCCCGACTGTTGTGAGCTGGTTATGGGGTTTTAGGTAATATGTGAATGAATGATGGAAGATTTCCTACGATTTCGCCAACTATGCACGACTACTGTACCACTTAACCTAACACGGTCGACATTAACAGGAAGAAGCACGCGTCGCCATGATGGAACGGCCACGAGCGACGCACCATGCGCGACGCGCAGTAACGTAGACAAACAAAACAGATGAAAAGTGACCAATTGCAACAGATCAGTTAGTGAGCAATTACTCACAAAGGGAAGTAAATGCTCCGAGTTTCGCAAAACTTTTTATTCATATGAAAATAAGGAATTGCTTATGAGAAGTAGTAGTTCCTACTTGTACTCGTGAGCAATTGTTATGGAGAACTTACTCATTTTTATTCATATTGCCCAATGGCAATGCTGACTCTGGGCTCAACTCAGCTGGTACAACGACGGGCACAGCAAGGATGGACAAGGCAAACAAGACAATACAGTAATCCCTCGACATCCGCGAATTCGCTATTTGCGAGGCTCGAACATTCGCGATTAGAGAAATGCCACTGGTTTCGCTAGTTCAACATTCGCGAGTGCGCCTTTTGGTTGTACATTTATTTTGAAAGTGAAAACATTTCATTTTCTTTATCAGCGTCATCTGAGAACCGATCTCGGCAGACACAGGAGCTCAAAGAACCACGTTCTGCAATAATGTCAAAAACTTGGCACGTCCATTCATATTAATATAATAACAAAATTGTAAAATAATTCAATTCAGTTGCGTCAATTGGAGGTAAGGGTTTTGGCCACATGAACAGAAAAGCCATTAAGGACCTATGCATCTCTCATTTTAATGATTTCTCTGAAGAGTAGCTTCGGGAAATGATCAGCGAAGAAAACCTCCGCCAACGTAATAATGAACTAACGAAAGCGAAACTGCGTTCTGGTGCAATTTCGATGTCAAATCTGTTAATGGCATTCTAAAAATTTAACAAGCACTGGTGGAAAAGGCATTTGAATATGATCCGAACATGGAAATTACTTTCGGATTTGACATTCGCAATGATTTTTGGAAACCTAACTCTGGCAAATGTTGAAGGATCACTGTACTTCCATTGTTCTTTTAATATCAAACGAAAACTTGTGTTTTTCTTGCCAAAACTGTGTGAACAACTAAAATGCGAAAAAGGGAAGCTTAACGCCTTTAGATCAAGCACCGCAGTTATAATAAGGCAATGGAAAACTTCTTACGCATTGGGTTTACAACTCAAATAGTTTTCTATTCTTTTTAGAGACAATACGTTCCATTTAGCCTCCCAGAGTCTACTACGTTGGGAATAATTGGATTAACTTCACAAAATATTGTATCTCAACTTCGCCGCTACAAATATGGCACTGAGTTGACTATCTGGCCTTCACACATCAGACACAGACTCATCAGACCCAAAGAGGCTGAGCAAAGCAATGCCGTGTCAGAGGTCAGAAAATGCTAGTCGAGATAGAAAATAATCTTTTAATAGAATATGAAAAATCGTGTTCATTACGAAACATATTTTGTTTAGCATGTATACTACCCAGCACTTGGTGCGTAAATGAATATGATTATCAATATAATTAATTCTGAAATTTTTATTTATATATTTACGTCAAAAACAGTTAAAAACTGTGTGTGACGAGCTATGGGGAGAAGACCAAGAGTCTCCACATGCTAATACAGAAACCATATTATCATTCAAATACATAGATAAATGATGAGTATACACGAAACACGTAATCTTGTAACAACCATAGTAACGACACATTCACTATGTTTTGTTTTAATGCAATCCATTTACACACATTAAGGTATATCAGTAGAAAAACATTTTCTGAACATAAAGCAGTTAGTGTAGAAGCATGTGTTGGCAATAGTACTTTAGAATAATGAACTCTAGTGTTTGGTTTCTGCTTTCATTATTCACGCACAGGTATTTTGCATTATATTGACTCTCCCTTCTCATTTCTGCACGAGTATTGTCATTCCCTTTTTTATCTGTACGTCCTCAATTTAATATTACAAAAGTTTGTTCAACATCCAAGAGATAACTCGTAAGCTGACGAAATGTACGTCGTTCCATTATTTTGAAAACATTGAATCTTTTATCGCACAGTCCTAATATTTCTTACTAGTGAATGTATGCAAAAAACACTGTTTGAAATATATAAAATTTAAAAAAATGTAATTAACGGGTGGAACTTTATCTTTCAAATAAGTCATAAATCATCAAATCCATATGCTTTTATATTCATTTCCTCTCGAGTTGAAATAGAGTTCGGCGATGCAAGGAAGGATCAATGGTATTAATATTTCTGCATCAATGTGTTTTGCAATTACGCTGATGCATTACCAGTGCTATCTTTGAAGCAGCGCTGAATACATTGCGAAAGAAGCTTGTACGCGATATTCAGCGGACCGCAAAGAACTCGTTATCAGTCCTGCACCAAAAGAAGGCGGCACTGGGCGCGCAGAGCAAAGCGATTCCACGAAAAAGGAATGCAACTGCTGAAGCAATAAAAAAACTATAGATAAATTTGACATTTCATGTATTCCGTTGGGCTCTTGTAAATTGCAAGTTTCGAGAGACGTTTGCAAGTTTCGCAATATTATTCGAGATTCCCGAAAAGAAAAAGGATATTTCAGAAAAAAATCTTTTGATATTATTTCTGAATACTTAAGAGAAATTCATTAACCAGAACCAAGAGTATAAATAATGGGCTTCCTTTTCGAAAATGTACCCAATCCCGATACTACTTACAAAAATGTTTCAGCCGTCATTTCCAAGAAAGTTGATATAGTAACGTTCTGTAAAAAATGAATTAATGAATTAATGAAATTAGAGAATATTCAAGACTTTCCAAAATGAGTGAAGTAGCTGGAGGTTATTAAGACCCATCTTTCACTGTAATCGAAGTTAAATACTAAAATCTCAAACGCAATCATTGTCTGCCAATCAGTAAATGCGGACTATTTGTTGACTGAAGGTACCACTAATTACATATTGACGGCGTTTATCAATGACTAATCCCACACCGACAGTGATTTTGAACGTTTTCTGTGATGTAATCTACCTTATCACATACTGTCGGTAAATACAGACGTTTTTATTGTTTAAGGAAACAAACAATTTTCATTCTTTCTTTTTAGTGCATAGTTTTTAAATGTAGAATCAATAACATATTTTCTTTTCAGGAATTGATTTCAAACTGTTGCTTTTTGTAAGCATATCCCTACACATTAAATGTGGGATATTATTAGCATTTTATTATCAATGTGTCAAATTATCAACTGAAAAGAGATTCGTTCTGCTCTTAAAGTACATTTAAAAAAATATTATTCTGGTCCTTTTGTAATGATTTCGATTTTCTTCAATTTCGACTTTTTGCTTCAAAGTGTTTTGTCATTTCAAACATTATATTTCTACTTTCTGTCATCTATTTTACTGTATTTGACATTAATTGAAGAGTTTCTATTCATAAATGCAGGCTTTGTTACTTATACCGCAAAATGTATTACTATAAGGTGAACAAAACTAATCTTCGTTTTCGAAACAAAAATGTGGCCAGCTTTTGGAAATAGTAGTTTATGTATCAAGGAAATGAAGAGGTAGCGAGTTACTGATAGTCTCACATTGGAGCCGAAGTGCCTAACATCATTTATTTGAGCACTGATCTTTGACTTAAATTACAGGTGTCCATCTTCAGACCTCAAGGGCCACAACTCAAACCTTTAATATCGTTGCAGGTCATATTTTCATTACTCGGCGATCCACACCTGACTTCCCTGTATTGTTGATATCGACAGTTTGTCCAGCTGCTCGAAACGGGAATGGAACCGTACATGATATCAGGCCGTACAATGCATAACACAATGAAATACGTTGAGACGACTTTGAATTTCTGAATTTACTAGATTAAATCCTTAAATATAAATTTGACCAAATTTTACATTAAGGGGGTGTTGACCCAGGCACGGTGCGTGCGCACGGCAAACAATAGTCTTACCAGATAAGGATTGAAGGGACTTTTGACTAATAACCTTCCACGGGCAACAATATGAATATGTGGCACCGTGGACCGCCAGCTGGACAACCCTGACATAAATTATTTGCAATTTACTTCATGACGAGCTTTGTGAGGCGCCACCAGCAGATATTTTAATTTTAAGAAGTTTTATTTGTGCTTGGTAAGTTCGTATTAAACCAAAATTTAAACGTATGGTTGTCTGGCTCGTCTATTTTCGAGTGAAGAAAGTTGCATGAAAAAGTACTGAATAAAAATCATGTTAAAATTTTTGCATCATTACAAATTTAGATTTTATCGTCTATTCGTTAAATTAAGTCGTAACGTCGTGTAAATGTAGAAAGTACAAGAATTCACAGCGGTTCTCCAATGTACTCGTAGGTATATTTAAACCAACAAAAACACTTGTACATCTAGAATTATTCCAGAATATCCTATACGGAAGCGGGTAAGAATTGTACCGCTCAATTTATCTGGTCGAAAGGAATGAAATGAGCGACTGATAAAGTTCTGGCAAGTCATCCAACTCACGATTTAGTGGATTAAAAAAGAATAATACATATTTTAATAGCAACTTCTTCGCATATAGATGGATTCATAAAAACATGATCAGTTCCCCACCAGAACACTGAGACGCGACGAATGACACCTCATTTGTTTCGATTGGCGGACAGTCGTTAAGTGGTCGCCAGAAAGATAGTAAACTGAAATAAATAAAATAGTGAAGTTTCCCGTACTTCCACTGGGGTCGCATTTGCAGTATGTGCAAGAGACATTGTTTTAAAGATCTGGAAAACAGAATAAATAAAATATCGGTTTCAGATTCAAGGGGCCGCAACATCTGTATCGTTTGGGAATAATAATTTTGGAGGAAATCGGTTGAATGGTTTTGCTGTTGGCGGTATTTTCAAAGACGGGAAGAGACGTTTTGCCGGCAAACGATTTTTCTGTACGAAGAACCCACAATGGATTTTAACTACACAAGGGACGAAATTTACTATCTACAGGGACATGATTTATCCACTTTTTCGTAACCAGGGTGCGGCAATAAGACTTTTTCTGTCGAGTAGGGTTTTTTTCCCCGCGACATTACAATTCTTTCTCTACACTGCGTAAGCAGTAGCGAGAAACTAAAACTACGCCAGACATTTGCGAAAGAATCGTTCCGGATACTCGCACGCAATTAAATCCCAAGACACGTACGCGAAACAAATCACCGATTGGAGCGAGATCCACAAGCCCCGACAACGGACAAATCCGTTCGACATCCCCAGAAGCGGCAGTGAGCTTTCCGCGACACCAAATTTTTCCCGCCACCGGCGCCGCTTCAATTATTCGCACCGCCACAAAAGCCCCATTTTGACGCGGCGCCTCTCTAAATCCACTCCCGCCAGCGGCAGTTAACGCGCCGACGCGGCCCCGCGCGTCGCGACGCGACGGCCATGCGTCAACGAGAGGCGGCGTGGAAGGGGGCTGCGTGGAGCGAGGAGGCGAACGGTGGAGAGAACCAAACGGGGTGGGCGTGAAAGAACGGGGAGTTGATGAGAGGACTGGAACTGGGTGGCATGCGACGCGACGAAATGGGGTCTGGAAAGGGGTTGGAAGCAGGCCGGTGGTGGAGCGGGACAGAGGGGAACTGGGAGGTGTGCGACAAAGGAAAATGAAACAGGGGAATGGGACGATGGAGTAGTTAGGATAGAGGGAGAGTGGGACGAAGGGGGTGGGGGACGGAGGGAGTGGAGGGGGTACGGGTCGGAGCGGGTTGGAGGAGGAATGGGATCGAGAGGCGTGGTCGGAGGTGTAGTTGGGACAGTGAGGTATTTGGACGGAGAAGAGTGGGACGATAGGGAATGAGGCGTGGGATTGTGAGTGCGGTGGACCGAGACGGATGGGGGAAAGGGACGAAAGGGAAGTGGGTCGGAGGAACACGGGGAATGGGTCGGATGGGGATTGGGACCGAGGGGAATGGGGCGGAGGGGGAATGGGTTGGATGGGGAATGGGACCGAGGGGAAGGGGGACGGCAGGGGAATGGGTGGGAGAGGGAATGGGACCGAGTGGAAGGGGGACGGCGGGGGAATCCGGCGGAGGAATCCGGCGGAGGGGGAATGAAGCGGAAGTGGGAATGGGACCGAGGGGAAGGGAGACGGCAGGTCAATGGGTCGGAGGGGGAATGACTCGGATAGGGAATGGGACCGTGGTGAAGGGGAGCGGCGGGGGAATGGAGCGCAGGTTTACGGGACGAGGAATTGGGGGCGGAGAAGCGGCACGCAGGGGAAGCGGAACAGCAGGGAAACGGGTCAACAGGGAAGCGAGGCGGCGACGAAGCCGGATGGCGGTGTATCGAGACGGCTGGCGGGTCGGCGAGGCGTAGGCGGCGCAACGGCGAGAGCCGAGCGGGCTGCGAGGGCGATGGCGCTCGGAAAGGCGGGAGTGGGGGTCGAGGGGGAGGGGGAGAGGACTAGGCCTTTACACAGCTCGGGTCGCGTGCGCGGCGCAATCAACTATTTACACTGCAATTACCTCCGGCACACTCGCGAATCATCGAGTTTAAATTGATGAGGCGCTCCCTAGAGTGCGCGGGAGTCCCTCGTGCGGTAATGGAGCGCGCAAACTCACCGACTTAGGGCGCTGCCGCACACTCTTAGCCCCGCCCGCCGCTTTCCTACCATTCCCTGCTGCCTCCGGCGGCGCACCGACCTTCGGGAGACATTCAATTTTGTATCTTTTAAATAGCTCTGCCATCAAATCCGTAGCGGCCGCAATTGAATTTGCTAATTTTTGTCAGCGGGGGAAAAAGAATTTTAATCGAAACCCAGCTCAACCCTCTGTGATGGGTTGTTTTCACTAACTCTAAGTGGCCCTTTTTTTGGGAAACATCATAAACAGCAGGGGACAGCGAATGCGCCTACTGCTTTGACGCAGGTACATGAAATTTTAATTCTTGTCGGCTGTTTCGAAAGGACATAGTTGTTTGTTCCGTACACTCCGCAAAGCCCCCGCAGGCTTTTCCTCATGCACCCGCCGCACGGAGCCGGCGCGCCCACGGCCGCCTCCCCCTTCCCCGGCGGCCACCCACAGGCCGCCGAAGGGCCTGCTACCCCCTCCAGAAGGCCCTTCCCCCCGTGTCTGCTATACAGCCTCTAACGGCACATTCCCGGGGAGACTGGCACTGGTCGACGCTCCGCGAGCCCGGGAACAACGTTTTTCACATATTTCTCTGCGCGTGATCGAGTGTGCGCTTCGCGCATCTCTCAAAGCTGCCCTCGGCAGTGGAGATCCACGTATAGAGCCAGTGCGCTTCGCGCGTGTCGCAACACTGCCCTCGGCAGTAGAGGATCAAGCATCCCATTAGTTATTGCGCTTCGCGCAACGCGTAACGCTGCCCGCGGCAGTTCGGCACGATGCTCATTTGTCGGTGCGGGTGCGGTGCGTCGGTGTGAGCTTCGCCGAACGGTGCCTCTCACACCTGAGGGTGCCGTGACTGGTCCGACCCATCTCAGGAGGGCCGCGTGCGCTGCAGGGAGGCTGTTTACGGGCCCGACACCACACTGTGCGGGACCTGTATTCCTGCAACATCTCCACTACGCAACGCAGACGGCAACGCAGGCAAAGCAGGTCACTCCAGTCAGAAGGACCGCACAGCTGTACAAAAAGGAAAATAAACTTCTGCAAGGTCAATTTCTTCATTAATTTACCCCGTCAACTCAGAGTCCATCCAATCAACCAGCCCAATCCCTCTCCCCCGTCCCGGGCAGCACGGCCCGGCGCGGCGTGCATCACGTTGGTTAGAGAAGGCCCATTACAGTCCTCCGCATCCCCACCCACTCTTCGCTTTCCTCCCCCTTTCTCTAACCAAGTTGGTCCTCCGTCCGGGATATCTGAGTTGACAATTTTTGCTAAATTCTAGTCATTGCACATGCTTATTTACTTTGCAGAGTTTCAAAGGATAATAATGTTTTCTATGTTGAACAGTGTAATTTGTGTATTGTAGTCAGATATAATCTTTAATTTCAATTCTGTGTCTTAAAGTAATTGCTTGTCTGTGTGTAGTTCAATTTATTTATATGATTTAACTTTGTCAGTGAACACTCATTTTTTAATCGTCAGGGCAAGCTTAATTTGTAAGTAATCATTCTAATCAGTAGTATTTCCTTTGCTCTAATGCAAAGTCAATGCAGTGTTATGTTTCAACTCAGTGTTAAACCAATTCATTATTAATTTAAATGTTATGTGATATGCAATTCAGAGTTGATTTTCGCTTCAGTGTTACCGCTATTTATTGTTAATCTAGGTTTGTGCAAAGACAATTCATTGATACTTTTTCTCTTCAGTGTTAACGCTATTTATTGTTAATTTAGGTT
Source organism: Acheta domesticus (assembly GCA_031308135.1). Lineage (NCBI taxonomy): Eukaryota > Metazoa > Arthropoda > Insecta > Orthoptera > Gryllidae > Acheta > Acheta domesticus. The sequence goes on from JAHLJT010003656.1 coordinate 82,819,000, forward strand.
TGTGCAAAGACAATGCAATGATACTTTTTCTCTTCAGTGTTACCGCTATTTATTGTTAATTTAGGTTTGTGCAAAGACAATGCAATGATACTTTTTCTCTTCAGTGTTACCGCTATTTATTGTTAATCTAGGTTTGTGCAAGACAATTCAATGATACTTTTTCTCTTCAGTGTTACCGCTATTTATTGTTAATCTAGGTTTGTGCAAAGACAATTCATTGATACTTTTTCTCTTCAGTGTTAACGCTATTTATTGTTAATTTAGGTTTGTGCAAAGACAATGCAATGATACTTTTTCTCTTCAGTGTTACCGCTATTTATTGTTAATCTAGGTTTGTGCAAAGACAATTCAATGATACTTTTTCTCTTCAGTGTTAAACAAATTTTTCATTAATTTATGTTTGATGATGCAATTAATTTGTGTTAGTGAGTAAGTTTAGTTATAAGGTGTGTGGCATGCGTGTGTTCAATATGTTACAGGAATGCAGGTTCCCGCACAGTCATTGATCGATTTCTTAATCATAGTTTTCAAGGTTATTCCCAGGTGTTCGGGTGCGTGTTAGCGTACCGCACGAGTCCTAATCTTAGTCCAGAAATTAATTATTAATCATAGTTAGAAACAAGAATTTAATATGGCAGAAAAAGCAGAAAAACTCCGGAAAAAGCTTGAAGCCGCATGCTCGGCAGCAGTTAAAATCATAGACAACCAGGCACGTTTATTCAAAGCTTCGAAGTAGTCGATGAGGAAACGTACGAACAATTAGTTTCTCGTAAAGAACGTATTCTTAAAGTTTGGCAAACCTACGAAGATGATTCCAAACAGCTATCAGACAATTTTCCAGATGCAGAACAAGAATTCGATTTTGAAAACCGTTATTTCGCTTTAATCTCGAAGGTAAATGCTTCATTACGGAAACATTCTGCATTCCGTGAGACTACACCATCTGTGGCAGACTCACATCGCTCTTCACATGAAAATGCCGTCCAGTGTAGTCAGGCTTCCTGAGCTTCCTAGTCCTCGGTTCTCCGGCCGTGATGAAGATTGGCAAGGTTTCAAAGATCTATTTACTGCGCTGATAATTGAAAATAAGAATGCCACCGATCTTGAAAAATGGCACTACCTTGTCCAAGCTCTTCCCGCAGAATGCAAACAAATTGTTTTACAATTCCCCAGTGGGCCGAATAGCTTTGCATTAGCGTGGCACGCTCTAAATTTGCGATACCAAAATCCGCGTTTGCTAGCAACCGCCCACATCACCGCATTAGAATGCCCTCCCGTGTTGGATTCTACTAATCCACAAACATGGCGACAGTTCGTTGACCATTATCAAACCCATGCCACGGCTCTCGACAATTTAGAGTTAGAAGTTCCTTTGAGTGAATTACTCATTCTTCATCGCATTCTTGCGCATTGTCCTCCCGCAGTGGTGCAAGAATGGGAACGAAACGCGCCATTAGATAAAAATCCTCAACTGAAGGACTTTTACAACTTTTGCGAACGGCAGTACAAAATCGCTGCAATTAACAGTGCCGGTACGCCTATCCAAAACAGTAAACCGCCCCCTGAACCCAGACAAGTCGTGTCCCGTAATTGGCAGGGACCACCTAACAATGCGAGCAACAATAGCGGAAATAAATGTTCCTTTTGTGCCCACGGACACATGCTTCATCAATGTAACAAATTCCGCGAACTATCACAAGAGGCAAGGTTTTCTCATGTCCGTCAACAGCGGCTGTGTCATAATTGCCTTAAGAAATACTCAAAATCACATAATTGCTCATCATTCACATGTCGTCAGTGTAATGCCAATCACCATACACTGCTGCACGGGTATTTTGAGTCAAAAGTAAATATTGCGATTTGCAACGCTCAGTCGCCGGCGCTAGGAAACTACGCGCCTTTCACTTCCACGTGCAGCCAACAGCGCTCGCCCGCAGTCCGCGAAGAAGGAAACTTTTCGCCGGCTATTGTTTCGCGGCCACCGGGCCCAAGTACCTGCACCCAGACATTGCCCCCCGACGGTCATTCACAGGAATTCTGGAATGCTAGGGGTGCTCAAAACAGTGTCGCCGATTTGCCCGGGAGAGCTGTAGAAAACAATTCTAATAGCTCCGTCGCGGTGCAATCCCCGCCCTCGACGCACGTAAATTCGTTTAGTGCGAATGTAAATTCTTTTTCGAGCCGCCTTACACCGTGTCTTTTACCGACAGCTGAAATTCTAGTAAGCGACCGCTGCGGTAACCTTCATGCATGCACTGCCCTGTTGGACAGTGGTTCGAATTGTAACCTAGTGTCAGAGGCACTAATCAAGCAGCTTGACATTGCAAGTACAGCGGGATCGGTTGAGATCCAAACTGTTGGTACAGGCACTACGAGCTCGCGAAACATCGCTTCACTCATGATAGCTTCGCGTGTCACCCAATGGCATTGTCAAGAAGCTTTCATTGTAATGCCCGCCATCACCACAGACCTTCCACCGGTCTCATTCGCTTGCGGGGAGTGGAAAATACCTCCAAACCTCCCGCTTGCGGATCCGCGGTTTAATGTCAAAAAAATCGATTGATATTTTACTCGGCGCCGCCATTGCAGCAGAAATCATGTTAACAGGCAAAATTCCGTTATCAAAGGGAATGCCTATTCTCCAGAACACCGAACTGGGATGGATCGTGTCCGGAAACGTGCCATTAACCACCGCAGACACGCGTGAGTGCGCAGTGAGATCTAATTTCACTTATTCTATAGAAAGGGTCTCACAGCAACTGCAGAAATTCTGGCAACTTGAAGAGGTACCAACCAATGTTCCATTATCTCCCGAGGAACAATATTGCGAGAAGGTGTATGCAGAATCAACGTCGCGCTCTCCAGAAGGGCGGTATATTGTAGCCCTTCCTTTCAAAAAAGACGCGCCGAAGCTAGGGAGTTCGCGATCGCGCGCTTTGTCCCAATTTTACGCGCTCGAAGCAAAACTGTCAAAGGACAATGCCTTGCAACGCGCCACATTCAGTGGCATTTCATTCCCCCGCGGTCTCCTCATATGGGTGGTCTCTGGGAATCAACAGTCAAATCATTCAAGACAATTTTAAGAAAGACAGTCAAAAATCGAATTTTCACATTCGAAGAACTCTCCACTTTGACTGCTAAAATCGAAGCAATTCTTAACTCGCGGCCTATCATGCCAATGACTGAAGATCCAGACGACTCAAACTATCTATCTCCTGGTCACTTGCTCATTCAGCGACCAATCGAAGCACTTCCGGTTTACAAGCCAGTCTCTCAGAATATTGATCACATGCAACGCTGGAAGAGAATTCAAGCACTGACACAGCAGATCTGGGACCACTGGTCAAAAACTTATATCAGTTCATTACAGCGTAGGCAGAAGTGGCAATCAAAGTCTCAGAATTTAAAGGTAGACACGGTAGTGTTACTTGCGGATGACCAGCTCCCGCCCTGTCAGTGGCGCCTAGGGCGAATTACACAGATAATGCCTGGGGCAGACAATCGTGTAAGAGTAGTTAAAGTGAAAACTGCCACAGGTGAATATGTACGCGCAGTGCATCGCATATGCCCACTCCCATCAGAAATGTAACGCGGGCGTTCGCGTCGTGTACGAAACAATTAATTCACACCCCACTTCTCATTCTCGCCTTCGGCTTCGAGCCCGGGAGTCCTATGTTCCGTACACTCCGCAAAGCCCCCGCAGGCTTTTCCTCATGCACCCGCCGCACGGAGCCGGCGCGCCCACGGCCGCCTCCCCCTTCCCCGGCGGCCACCCACAGGCCGCCGAAGGGCCTGCTACCCCCTCCAGAAGGCCCTTCCCCCCGTGTCTGCTATACAGCCTCTAACGGCACATTCCCGGGGAGACTGGCACTGGTCGACGCTCCGCGAGCCCGGGAACAACGTTTTTCACATATTTCTCTGCGCGTGATCGAGTGTGCGCTTCGCGCATCTCTCAAAGCTGCCCTCGGCAGTGGAGATCCACGTATAGAGCCAGTGCGCTTCGCGCGTGTCGCAACACTGCCCTCGGCAGTAGAGGATCAAGCATCCCATTAGTTATTGCGCTTCGCGCAACGCGTAACGCTGCCCGCGGCAGTTCGGCACGATGCTCATTTGTCGGTGCGGGTGCGGTGCGTCGGTGTGAGCTTCGCCGAACGGTGCCTCTCACACCTGAGGGTGCCGTGACTGGTCCGACCCATCTCAGGAGGGCCGCGTGCGCTGCAGGGAGGCTGTTTACGGGCCCGACACCACACTGTGCGGGACCTGTATTCCTGCAACATCTCCACTACGCAACGCAGACGGCAACGCAGGCAAAGCAGGTCACTCCAGTCAGAAGGACCGCACAGCTGTACAAAAAGGAAAATAAACTTCTGCAAGGTCAATTTCTTCATTAATTTACCCCGTCAACTCAGAGTCCATCCAATCAACCAGCCCAATCCCTCTCCCCCGTCCCGGGCAGCACGGCCCGGCGCGGCGTGCATCACGTTGGTTAGAGAAGGCCCATTACAGTCCTCCGCATCCCCACCCACTCTTCGCTTTCCTCCCCCTTTCTCTAACCAGTTGTTCATGCGGCGAATTTCATTAAAAAATCCGACGAACGGCTTCCTATGCCAGACAGACATCACGTGAGCGCCATAATGCGATTTGTTTTTATTCCACTGTAAAGAGCCGACCAGCTGCGGTCTCAGGGTTCATCAGTTAAACGACCTGCTCCCAGCCCGCAGTTGGAATTAATAATCGACGAGTAAAATCAACGTGAATTACAAATGGGTCGACATTATTCCATACGTTGCGGTCATTAAGTTGAACCTGTCTTACAAATCAATTTAATCACTTTCCACCACACAGCTAGATGATGATTATGATGATGATGGTACACTCAACCCGAACGCAGGTGGGGTGTGCATGAATGTCTTTTAATTCGATACCCTGTCCTTTTCTAAACAGGAGATCGTTGCGGTGGTTTACCATTGAAATCCACTAGCATACGATGGTGTGGGAGGACATCAGGGACAAAAAAGGATTAAATAAATGATAATGACTGTGGTGATATTTCATTTGTGATACATTTCAAAACGAGAAAATCCCGCAAAAATTGCGCGATTGATTGGGGATATCAGACAGGCCAACTGGTAAGGATATTAGTCCGTAAGTGTAGTGTTTGTTTTCATGCGGGGGGAAGAGGAGGAGATCTCCCCCGGTGGCTGGCAATATCCGGAGCCGATCTACGTCGCCTAGCGGAGGTTTTATCAATCAAGTACCTGCCACCAGCGGAGCACCGCCCCAGCCAGGACAAGGTCTAAGCTTCCGTCATGTGTAGTAGTGTAGTGCATATGAGTGTATGTGTAAGGGTTGAAGAAAGAACAAGGAAGGGGAAGGAAAGATCGCACGCGGTCCGTGGCCCGTTTGTAAGGGTACTGCTCCGGCATTCGCCTAGAGTTCATCGGAGAAACCACGGGACACTAGCGATCATAGCAGCCCGCCGCTAGAATTTTCCTTTAAACAGAGGCTGAATTCGATAAAGTTGTCCAGCTGGTGTCGAAACTCCAGTCGCTGTCGTGACTCGAACCCAGGATCCCACCCAATCAGAGGCAGTGTAGTGGCATTAGATTATTCCCTGAGCCACTTTTGATCATAAAAGCTGCGTGATGAGAACCCCCATAACTTACGCGGGTATGAAACCAGCAGACTTTGGCTCAGTTTCGTACCTCCTTTGACACTGCTCCAAGCCCCAGCGCTGCAAAAGCGAATTAGCCAGGTATGTCCAATAAAACTTCGGATCTCAATCATTCTCGTCTCGTAAGTGCGGCTAATCATCAACCCTTCCCCACCCCGAGTGAGCGCTAAAAGTTCGGAAATGCGAACCTCCGGTACCGTTAAACTTTAATCACAACGCGATTATTTTTATTTCGCAGTAAAGAGCTCGTTATTTCCTCCAATTCCCAGCAACGACAATGGGCGCAGTCAACCCCGCCGGGACGGCCGCTTCTCCCGCAGAGAACAGCAGAGGGTACTTTCCCGGGTGGAGGAAAAAAGACGCTCAAATGAAGGAGGGAGTGGTGGAACGCCGCTCGATGTCAAAACTGATCACTCTACTCGCGGAGCCTAGCCGGATCTTGTTGCGCGCTCATACGCGCCACCCGCCGCCGCCGCCGCCCCGCTGCTGCCGCCCCGGGGCGGCACTCACGCAGATGAGCCGGCGCGGCGGCGCGGAGGCAGGAGCGGGGAGTCGGGGGGGGGGCGGAAACGAGTAACGGGGAGGCGCGTTGCGGGTACAGGTGGGCGCGTTGCGAGTACAGGCAGACAGGCTGGTGTGAAACAAGAGTGTACCTGGAGGGAGAGCGCATGTGGGGACGCGAGTGGTGGGGTGGCATGTGACGGGGAGCTGCGTTGCGGATGGCAGTGACGGGGAGCTGAGTTGCGGGATGGTAGTGACGGGGAGCTGAGTTGCGGGATGGCAGTGACGGGAGCTGCGTTGCGGGATGGCAGTGACGGGGAGCTGCGTTGAGGGATGGCAGTGACGGGGAGCTGCGTTGCGGGATGGCAGTGACGGGAGCTGAGTTGCGGGATGGCAGTGACGGGGAGCTGAGTTGCGGGATGGCAGTGACGGGAGCTGAGTTGCGGGATGGCAGTGACGGGGAGCTGAGTTGCGGGATGGCAATGACGGGAGCTGCGATGCGGGATGGCAGTGACGGGAGCTGCGTTGCGGGATGGCAGTGACGGGAGCTGCGTTTGCGGGATGGCAGTGACGGAGACCTGCGTTGTCTGTTAGCTGTGTCGCGGGAGGGGTGGGTGCAGGCTGGATGGAGCTTCGCGGGTACGTGGTCGGCGTGAAACCGTGATACACGCGCATTACGGAGAGGTCAGTGGCGGAGACGAGTAGGCGCGTTATGGGAGAAGGTTGGCGGGAAAGATGGCTGATTTGAAACTAGGCTGGCGCCTGGCGCGATAGTGCATGCGGAGAGGCGAATGGTGGGATGGCACGGGGTGATGGGGAGCTTCATTGCGGGACGGACAGTGACGGGGAGGCGCGTTGCGTGATGCCAGTGAGAGAGATGCGTTGCATGATGGAAATGACGGGGAGGCGAGCGGCGAGATGGTAGTGACGGGGAAGCGCATTGCGGATTGAGGTTCGCGGAAAGGTGGTTGACGTGGAAACTAGGGTGCGCATGGCGGGTATGCGCGTTGCGGGGAGGCGAGTAGCGGGATGGCTCGTGACGGGGAAGAGTTCGTAGCGGGTACATGTTGGCGCACCACATAACCAGGATGCGCCTGGGGGGAAAGCGCGAAGTGGGAGGCGAGTGCGGGGAAGCGGGTAGCGAGGTATGAAAGTATGAAAGGGAGGAGAGCGGTGGCGGGGAGTGCGAGAAGGCAAACAGAGGGTATTCATGGCAGGGCAGGCAAGTACCGACGATGTGGCTAGCGGGGAAGGAAGTGGCGGGGTGGGGCATGTCAGGGAGGCACGAACAGGGCGGCTGCGACAAGGAGGAGGAGGAGGCGGAAAGGTGGATAGCGGTAGGCATCATAATGGGAAGGATACTGGAGAAAGAGGCAAGAAGAGAGAATGCATGATAAGTCGGGTAGCGGGGGTGAGAGGATTGCGACCAGCAGCCTTATGGTGGTGGGAGACGCGAGTGGCGGGGATAGGAGTAGCGGGGATGCGGATGGCTGGGACGAAAAGGGGTGCGGGGGTGCAAGTGGCATGACTAGGAGTGGCGGTGATGCATGTGACAGCGATACGAGTGGTGTGGGTGTTGGTGGCTGGGTGCGAGGCACGGGGAGTCGAATTGCGCGGAGTCGAGTGGCGGGGAATCCAGAAGCGGAAAGCAGCCGCAGAGTACGCCAGGACGTGGGAGGCATGAGATGAGGATGAGCGCAGAGTGGGAGAGGCACGACACGTACTCGAGGATGGGAAAGGACGAATTTGGAACGGGAACGTAAGTGAAGTGGGAGTACGTGCAGCAATGAGGAAGAGCGGCGGCGTTTGACGGCGGAAGGAGGGGAATGAATGTGTAGGCAAGCCACAAGTACAGTGTGAAAAAGTCTGCAGTCCAGAGAGGAGGAGTGGGAAGACAGTGCGGTATGAAGCGTCTCCCTTAATGCAAGATGCAGAAAACAAGGAAAGAAATTACGATGGAACCCAGGAACGGACGAAGATGGCCGAAGGGCAGTGGCGGATCCAGAGGGGGACATGACCCCCTCCCAAAAAAAGGCCGAGAGTTTCTATTTGTTACCTTCTCTTATTTGGCAAAATTGATTTAAATACTTATTTATGATAGCATTATATAATTATTTTAAAATAATATTGTTTAGTATCATATATACATTACAAAAATAATGTACAATATAATGACAAGTTTTTATTATTTAACAAAAATCTATGATGGTCCCCTTCAAAATGATCGGTTGGATCCACCCCTACCGAAGGGGGTTTTAGTTGAATGATGTGAAAGCACGAGAGGGAAGTAAAGAGTGAGAAAAAGTATCGGAAAACGAAGTCTCTGATTCTGAATAGATGGAATTCTGTAAAGAAATCAGAAGAGAAAAATTCTATTAGGGGAAAAAACTTTGTTAATGAAATGAGGTGGACTCAGCCAGATAACTGTGGCTTCAAGCCGCCAATTGCTAAAACGATACTAAAGGGGACGTGAAATGGTAACAAACTACATTAAAGACCTCTAATACACGCATGCATACCTAGATGAAATATTCAACAGTTTTACGTGTTCAAATTCACAAAACTTTTCCTCATTGTTAAAGATTTTTCTAAAAATTCACTTTTTTCCTTATTTCTCAGATCAATGAAATTTCCTGACCTTTTCAGATATTCCAGAAAGTAGCCTCCCTGAACTCAAACACCAGAGATCGTAAGTTACAAGCACCATTCTCCGATAATCCAAGATCAATTACATGACTTTCCATACAAATTCTCGTCGATTGGCCACTAACCCCAGTCGCCTAGCTGTAACCCAAGCACGAGAGGCACAGGAGGTCAAACCAAACGCGTCTGTTTCCCAGGCCCCGGGCGACGCAGGGGCTCTCAGGCAGATTGCCACAGGTGCCGCCCCCCTCTCCCGCCCACGCTTCCCCTTCGCGGGCCCTCTTCGATTCCCCATCGACCGGGGGCCCCAATATATCTCCGTAATATCGTGCGGAATATCGGCGGATTACGGGGCCTGCCTGCCTGCCTGCCTTTCAACCCGCCGACAAGGAGCAAAGGTGCGCGGCGTCGCTCTGCCGAACGCTCCACGCGCCCCGCCCCACCCACCCCACCATGCCTCCTCCCCGACCGGGCTCCCCGTCAATCGCGCCCCCACAAGATCTTCCAGCCCTGCCCGTCCGCCCTGATGGCTCTGTCCCACCTCCCCGCTCCGCACGACCGACCAGCTCTGCTCGTCCTCGCTCCGTGCGTCTGTCCCGCTTTGCCAGCCTTCCCCCTCTGCCCGCCCATCCCCGCTCTGCCCGTCTCCCCCCTCTGCCCGCCCATCCCCGCTCTGCCCGTCTCCCCGCTCTGCTCGTTCACTCCGCTCTGCCCGCCCATCCCCGCTCTGCTCGTCTACTCCCCGCTCTGCCCGTCCTCCCCGCTCTGCCCGTCCTCCCCGCTCTGCCCGTCCTCCCCGCTCTGCCCGTCCTCCCCCCTCTGCCCGTCCTCCTCGCTCTGCCCGTCCTCCCCGCTCTGCCCGTCCTCCCCGCTCTGCCCGTCCTCCCCGCTCTGCCCGTCCTCCCCGCTCTGCCCGTCCTCCCCGCTCTGCCCGTCCTCCCCGCTCTGCCCGTCCTCCCCGCTCTGCCCGTCCTCCCCGCTCTGCCCGTCCTCCCCGCTCTGCCCGTCCTCACCGCTCTGTCCGTCCAGCCTCTTCGCTACGACCTTCCTTCATGCTCCACTCTGCCATCCTGCTCTATCCATCTTTCTGGCTCCGCCCTACCTCCCCTCTCCGCTCGTTTACCTCCCTGCCTTCCTCTCTCCGGGTGACCTCCCTGTCTCACCAACCCGCGCAGCCTGCCCGCCCACTCTCCGCACTCGTCTGATCGCCCCGCGTGTCTACTACCCAGGCAGCCCGTCACCTACCTCCGTCCAATCCCTTTCAAACCTATCCGTCCCACCCCACCCCATCCTCCCGCCATCCCTGCCCTGCCCGTCGGAATTTCCCATTCGCATCGCGCGCGCTCGCGTTCGCGCTCCCCGCACAGCGCCCGCACCTTCCGACAGGGGAGAAGGGGCCTCGGCGGCGGGGAACGGGAGGGCGGGGGAGCGGGCTTTGTGAAAAAGCCTCGCCGACGCGCGCAAAGCGAAGTACACGCCCCGTGCGCTCGCACGTAGCGGGCGTCGCGTCGTACATCTTTTCATCCCGCGCATTCAACGGCGGCGCCCGATTCTCGACACGAGCCGGCGCGCCGTGGATATTGAATTGCCAGAGCCTTCTGACGCCGGAAATATTCGCGTACAGAGGCTCACCCGACCGCCCCACCGGCCCCGAAAGCCACGGCGACGGGCGATGCAAATCAAACCCCGAGTCCCGTTCCCGCAATGCAACCGCGATGGAAACAGGTTTAGCCGCGTGCCCTGTGTTTCAAAAGAAACAATACTTGAATCGTTAAACTGCATTTGGTTATTACAATTATGGGAGATCAAAGGAGAAGCCACTCGCAATGAGGCAAGATCGAAAAAACACACAAGGCAACGGGTTGGGCGAAATCCTGTTAGTTCCTTCGCCTTTGATGGCGGACGTGCAAGGCAGCTGGTGCGGCGCCCGACTGACCTCTGGACGAGTTGGTGAGCGCCCGCTAAAAGCACGACTCAGGCCCGAGCCGCCACAAGCGCGGCGACTCGTCCGCAGCGCGAATTAGTGCGACCACGATAAAACACAGGCGGCCGCCGGAGAGAGCGCCCACGAGCCGGATACGATACGCCCACTCCGCCGGTCTCTGCCGCCTCCCCATTGCCGCCTCTGCCGTTGCTACCCTCACCCACGTACATCCCTATGTATGCCTTCACGTCTCCATCTCCCACCATCTCCACCTACGTATCTACTTCCACTCCACTTTCTCAACCTCCGCTTCCACCTCTGCCTCCGTCGCCATATCCACCTTTGCGTTCAAAACCACATACGCCTCCGCCTCCATCGACGCGCCTCCGCCCTCACCGACGCGCCTCCGCCCTCACCGACGCGCCTCCGCCCTCACCGACGCGCCTCCGCCCTCACCGACGCGCCTCCGCCCTCACCGACGCGCCTCCGCCCTCACCGACGCGCCTCCGCCCTCACCGACGCGCCTCCGCCCTCACCGACGCGCCTCCGCCCTCACCGACGCGCCTCCGCCCTCACCGACGCGCCTCCGCCCTCACCGACGCGCCTCCGCCCTCACCGACGCGCCTCCGCCCTCACCGACGCGCCTCCGCCCTCACCGACGCGCCTCCGCCCTCACCGACGCGCCTCCGCCCTCACCGACGCGCCTCCGCCCTCACCGACGCGCCTCCGCCCTCACCGACGCGCCTCCGCCCTCACCGACGCGCCTCCGCCCTCACCGACGCGCCTCCGCCCTCACCGACGCGCCTCCGCCCTCACCGACGCGCCTCCGCCCTCACCGACGCGCCTCCGCCCTCACCGACGCGCCTCCGCCCTCACCGACGCGCCTCCGCCCTCACCGACGCGCCTCCGCCCTCACCGACGCGCCTCCGCCCTCACCGACGCGCCTCCGCCCTCACCGACGCGCCTCCGCCCTCACCGACGCGCCTCCGCCCTCACCGACGCGCCTCCGCCCTCACCGACGCGCCTCCGCCCTCACCGACGCGCCTCCGCCCTCACCGACGCGCCTCCGCCCTCACCGACGCGCCTCCGCCCTCACCGACGCGCCTCCGCCCTCACCGACGCGCCTCCGCCCTCACCGACGCGCCTCCGCCCTCACCGACGCGCCTCCGCCCTCACCGACGCGCCTCCGCCCTCACCGACGCGCCTCCGCCCTCACCGACGCGCCTCCGCCCTCACCCGACGCGCCTCCGCCCTCACCGACGCGCCTCCGCCCTTACCGACGCGCCTCCGCCCTCACCGACGCGCCTCCGCCCTCACCGACGCACCTCCGCCCTCACCGACGCACCTCCGCCCTCACCGACGCACTTCCGCCCTCACCGACGCACCTCCGCCCTCACCGACGCACCTCCGCCCTCACCGACGCACCTCCGCCCTCACCGACGCACCTCCGCCCTCACCGACGCACCTCCGCCCTCACCGACGCACCTCCGCCCTCACCGACGCACCTCCGCCCTCACCGACGCACCTCCGCCCTCACCGACGCACCTCCGCCCTCACCGACGCACCCCCGCCCTCACCGACGCACCTCCGCCTCCTATACCTCCACGTTTGCCTCCGCTTCCGCCTACGCTTGTCTCCTCCTAAGCCTTTGCTCACGCCGCTCGCTTACGTCCTGGCTGTGTCGCTTGTTTCGCCAGCACCCCACCCCGGCCCGGTGAAAGACGTGCAGCGATGGGTTAACGCTTCGTGTAGCGGGGTTTCCACTCTTTCCCCTTAGCGCGTCCGTTTCAGAGGAGAGTCATTTTAGAACGGGGCTCCGGAAGTACGACGTTAGTGCCTCGAGCATCTCTGTTCAATGTCTTCCGCACACTAGCGTTACACGCAATTGATTTTTAGATGTTTCCGGCTGCTTCACTTAATTGTCACTGACATATATAGGGTTAACATATGTATCATGTTCACTGGATTCATTTCAAATATATGGAGATCCCCAGAAATCCTGACAGTATTCTACAATAACAATGACAAATACAATAGCAATGACAGTATTCTATCGTACACTTAAAACAAATATTCAGATAACTTACAATAAAGATTGTTTTGTAAGATGGAACGATTTTTGTAGTCATTAGTACAAGTTCACCAAATATAGAAACCAAGTATTTAATAACCGTCCATAAAAACAGTATGAGGAGTGGTAATCATATATGATGTCTGTACTTGTTACAGAGAATTCATGTAGTAGTATATCACATGTGATTCTTTAAACAGTGATTTTATTTAAAATAGATTGTATGAGATACAACTGGATTTGGATTTGCGTACTAAGAGAAGATTACAAAATGGAAACACTCTGAGAATTCAAAATCATAACCCTGGTGCTGAAAAAAGTATGAAATTGCAAATACACAGCAATTGGTAATATACTGAGTATGTCACAAATGCTCAACTCTGCGCGAAGAGAACGATCGTGAATCAAGACCAGCCTTCTACATCAATGTCAATCCCATCAACTTCCTTTCCTATCCGTCTTCGCTGAGCGATTCTGATCCACTCATTGCCTTCTCTCTGGCTGGCACAGTTCCCACAATCACACTTCTCCCCTTTTCACATGAGTTATCTGTCCATCACACTCATCCATGTGTATTCGTCCGATTTATATCCTGTCAGATTCTCTTCCAGCACAACCGAAAACCTCTATTCCCAATCGATTGTGTATCTTCGAAATATGTCACGCATGATGTATATTCTAGAACGCTCAAACTCTTCATTTTACCAATCAGATGAATACTTGCAACGAATTATGGCCTCACTCCTTTAAGGTACACGCGTATCCATCATTTTAACATGTGTATACACTGCATCTCTTCAACTTGTCGCGATGTTTTTATCACAGAGATCGTAAGCGTCTTCACTCTTTCGTGAGTCATCGCAGTCCATATATGACTTTCGAAACTGCGTCTCGCGTCTCGCTAAATGTATTCAACGTTTCTTCTCGTTTATTTTGCCTGTACGCAGCGAAGCAATTTACCGACGCCTCATAGAATTCTCTACATTACCTCCTATATAAGAATCTCACCATGTTTTTCATCTTCACTATCCTCCCCTCCGTTTCAGACTGATGTTACAATTATTATAATCACACCGCTTTCACGTTTGCGCGTCTTTTGTTTCTTTCCGGTTTGTTGGGTTTTTCATTTTCTATCACTGTCTCGAATTACTTTTCGTTTTATCTATTCTGCTCTAGAGAAATCAGACCTCAGCCATTCCTCCGTCATACCTGCTTTAAATAGTGTGACGGCTTTTACATTCTCATATACTGCTCAGTTTTCATAACGTCGATTACATACACACCTATCAAATACTCTACGAAAATTCTCATTTCTACTCGATCTGCAAGTAGATTCCAGACACCTTTTCGGCCTTCCGTACCATACTTGACAATTGTATGTTAAAACACTCCTTGCGCAAGAAAATATTGCTCCACACGACTTAGTATTTTTGCTTCGAGAAAAACACATTTGTAAAGTGCTTCGAAAGGCAATGAGAAAAGAATCACTTAACCGCTTCATTCAATTCGAAACGATTACTACATACCGAAAGCATGTCGAACCTGACTTCATCCTGCGTATTACATGTTAGACCAGATTTTCTTGTTTGTACTCACACCGGCAGACGAATTAAACTTTGTTAAATATCTTTAACCTGCAAATCAAATCACCTCCACCCCCAACCACCCATCCCCCGCTGTCAGAGCTCTAACGGCCGCCACCCAGCCTCTCCGTCCCTCAGCCGCAGCAAATGCAATTTCGATCTTTGACCCATGACTACACCTGCCCCCATTTCTGTCCCCACATCGCGCCATCAACTACGTCCCACCAACATTCCCGTCCCGCAGCCGTCACCGTCATGCAACTATGCTGCGCTTACCACAACACGATCCGGCCGTCACCTCACCCCCCCACCATACCCGACAAGCCTTCACCATAGTAACCCTACATTCCCTCGCTATCCCCATTCCATGGCAATCACATATCCTCATTCCATGGCAATAACATTAATCAATCAATTAGCGTCGGATGTCGCTATCCAGCGGGGGAAGACCATCTCCCCCGCAAAAGAGCATGCACTACAATTTCGGGACTATAGTGCGATTTTTATAACTTTGCCCCTCCCTACGGCCACGATGGAATATCACACGGCATTTCGCGTCTTTCCCGGTCCTTCCGCTAGATGTTGCATGATCGCAAGCAGTGCTTGATACGGTTGCGATCACGCGATACCTACCGGCACGACCGAGAAACGTGCGAAATACCGTGACGTATTCCATCGTGAAGACGGGACTTGAGGGGCAAAGTTATAAAAATCGCACTATAATGACCTTAGAAGATAACGCGCCCGCAAACACTAGTAAATCACTCAATCATCGCCTCCGCCCAGTGGCCCCCGCCGCAGCCGCCCGGGTCCAGAGACGGCCCGGCCGCGCCCGCCGCGCCGTCGCGGGGAGAGACTGATGGCCGCCACCGGCCAGCAGCGCCTCCCGCGGGCGCCCGTCGCGAAATATCCCTCCCATTTATTCCCGGAACGTGCTCGTGAAATATCGACGCGTAACTTCTCGAAATGCGCTACGAAAAGCGATGGCGAACGCCGCCGCCGCCGCCTCGCCCTGCGCCTCCCGTGCCACGCGCTTCCACGCGGGCTGTCGGATGCTCCAACGCCGGCATGAACGGACGTGTTCCTTCCGCTTTTCGTTTAACCCAAATCCTCCGAATAAAAATATATGAGGCAGTTACGCATCGGAACGACGTCAGCTTTTAAGTACGGCCCCGGCACGCGCTGGTAAATCTCAAGGGAGAAAAAGATTAATTTATTTTTTTAGACACGTCATGTTTTACTAATAGCTTACACATAATATGGCAATATATTTACAGTTGAAAACGTTCGTGCCAAATTAAAGCACTACGGTCTTAAAATGGGAATTTACTTTTTACTGGAACAGAGAATAATTGTCATTTTATTACATGCGTCATTTATACATGCGTCAATAAGGAAACTAAGAATATTAAATCTTTTTAAGTTATAACAACTCATTGAAGGCAAACCCACTTATCACAACGTGGCGCAAAAAAGCTAGTAAACAAATAAAGTTATTTAATATGGGAGTATGTAATATCATATTTAGGCTGAAAAGGGTGGACATAACACGCAGTAACTTCAAAAGTCGGAATTACGTACGTCAATTAAGTACGTCAGGTTTGCTATTTCAATTCAAATTTGAAACAGCAACCCTAACCATAATGTTGCTTCAATCAAAACAACAGCAAGGCGAACATTAGAAGACTACACAACGAATCTCGGAGGGGAAGATACCTCCTTGCCTCGAGAATAATCAACCCCGGACGATGTCAACAGACGGCTCGGCAGGTACTACGCCTGGGGCATCGAGTTTAAATTTAATTACGACTTCCCACCAGGAATCGGGGCGTTCTTGAGAACACGACTTCCCAGAGCAGCACTCCCGATGGGATCGCCGCAGCACGAGCATCAACGTCGCTCTCCCCGCGGCTGCAGCGGCACGGCACGAGTCATTCGCCACCGGGTTATTTTCGACGCGTCAACAGAAACCCGATTTCGCGCATCCGGCCGCGGTCTCGCCCGAGCGCGCGCCCGGGGCGACACCCAAGCAAAACTATTTACGAACAAAAACGAGCGCTCTTCCTCGGGAAATTTACGACATCCCGATGCCGTAACGGCGTTCTTCCGATGGGGTGGCGGAGGGGACGGGAATGCGGTGGAGAAGGCAGGTCTGGGCGGCGGGGAGAATCGGAACGGGGCGGACGGAATGGGAGAAGTGAACGTGGAGGGGAAGGCAGTACGGAGAAGGCATGGCGAAACGTGGGTGGGGAAAGGGTAGGGAGTAGAAGGCGGGGCGGAGAGACCTTAGAAGAGATGGCGGGGCGGAGATGGCAGAGAAGAGCTTGCAGGTGGATTTGGCGTGACAGAGAGGGTACGGCAGAGAGGGAGGGGAGGAGATGGTGGAGCGGAGAGGGTACGGAGGAGTTGGCGATGTGCAGATAGAGGGACGTACGTAGATCGCAGGGCGGAGATGGCGGGGCGGAGAAGATGGGGCGGAGAAGGTGGGGGGGGGAATGTTGCGGGAGCACAGAGGGCAATGCGGAGATGCGGGGAGGAGATGGCAAGGTAGAGTTGACGGCACAGAGAGTTTAGGGCAGGGGGGGGAGTTGGCGGAGCAGAGAGGGTAGGGAGGAGTTGGCGTGGTGGAGATTGCGGGGTGCGGACAGCGGGAGGTACGTAGATCGCAGGGCGGAGTTGGCGGGGATGAGATGGCGACGCGGAGTTGGCGGGACTGGGAAGAGTTGGCTGGGCTCAGATGAAGGAGCGGAGATGTCGTGGAGGAGATGGCAGGAGGACATGGCGGGAGGAGATGGCAGAGTGGATATGGAGATGGCGGAGTAGAAAGGACGGGCAGATGGCGGGGAAGAAACTGCGAGGCTGAGTTGGAGTGACGGGGCGGGGAGGAGAAGGCGAAGCGGGCTTGGCGGACAGGGCGAGGGCGTGACGGGAGATGGCGCGGCGGAAAGGCGTGTCGAGATGGAGGGGGCCGATCGAGTTGGCAGGGCGTGGGGTGTTTGTCAGGGCCGGGTTGGGCGGATCGGTGCGGAGGGCGGCGATGTCTCGAACTTTCGACTTACTTCCGGGAGTTTGCCATTCAAGGCGCGTTGAACTTCCCCTCCTCGCCCCCTCCCCCCCCCCCTGCGGCAAACGGCCCGCGCAATGGACCGCCTGCTGGGAGCAGCGGAGCGGAGCGATTCGTGCGAACAGAGCGGGACGTGGAGAGGAGGAGTGGCGGGCGAGGGAAGGGCGATCTGTTCGCCCACAATTAGCGGGCGATCGCGTCCCTATTATCTGCGCTTCGACGGCTCGCAGCCCCGCCGGTTGAAGGGCGAATCATCACCCCTCCCCGGCCCTCCCCTCGCATTGAATCACTGCGGGAAGATATGTGAGCACCGGAAAATGGGTATCTACATATGGCGTTTTTAACCGGCCAAGAGATCAAAAAGGGGGAATTTATACTCACTCAAGACAGCTCGATTATTTAAACGACTGAAACGACTGAATGCTTTTGAACTTACATTTTGTTAGCCCATCATTAATATTAGGATCCTGTTATTTCATTTCAATCTTCTTTACCGAAAGTATATTACCAGATTTTTCTCAACACTTCATACACTTCGCTGAAAAGGGAAAAATCGTAGCATGCCGAGTTAAATGTTCCTTGATAATACAAAGCATAATCCACGTACAACAATGTGAACAATTTTATTTGCAAGAAATATGAATTTAATAAACGCCGTCATTAGTTGAAGTGAAAGATTTCTAAATAAAAATGATATCGATAAATGTGTGCATTTCTAAAATATTGAAAGAATTTTCAAGATTTTCCAAAAAAGAAATAATCCTCGAGATGTATTAAAATAATTAAGGTAGTTTAAATCAATAATAATGGAAATAATAAGAAAAATAGCTCATGATTTAATAAAATTTTCAAGAAAAAAAACTAAAAATTTTCAGTCAATAAATAACATATAGTATCTTCTCTTTAAAAAAAATCAAAATCTTGTTCTCGTAAAAACACAAACACAAAATAGCCCAATAAACAAGCTTTATGAGTAACAATTACAAAAATATAAATAGGCAAGCGAGAGTCGGCAGAATTTACAAATCCCTCTGCGGTCGTGTTCGGTGCCATGACGAGTGTTCGGACCGCACGCGTCAGCCAACTGGAAAGTGGTCCGTTTCTGCTCTCTTGTTCAAATTTACATATTTGATTGGTTTTAATGCTGGAAATCTGTGTCACTTGGCGCTCGACGTAGGACATTACAAATTCATTCATTGCGAATTATCACACATTCAACTACAGTATACACAGACTCACTGCCTAGGTCCAAATGGAACAAAAACTCGTTTTGGAATGTCAAGGGAAAATTGGATCAACGTAACGCAGAGGATTTTTTCAAGTCAATACGTAGAAGCAAGTTAGCAGCAATACGACATTTCCGTGAGGGATGGAACATCATTTTATTTTTTTAAACATACATTTAAGTAGTTATGATGAAATATTTAATCATGAAACTTTGGAAGCTACCTAAATCTCGTCGTATCGCACTTAATGCGTCACAATAAACAATATGATTGATAATAGCAAAGAACATTTCAAAGATTAGTAAAAATTTGAAAAGGGAGATCTAAAGTAAAACAATTTCGAAATTTACTCATTCTATTACTAGTAATAATATATACACAGTTATAATTTAAGGTTAAAAAAATGGAATATAAGACGAATCGAACTAATCGAACCCATTCCTCAGCAACGAAATTTTGGATAATTCCGTTATGCAGTTCACGGAACCTCAACATTAGGAGATTCCTCGGAAGATTTCCCGGAAGACTGCTGAAAGTAACCAACTTCTTACAGAAACCGATCATTTGTATTCCTTCACTCTATTGACGTTATCAATATTACACATGTTTATCCGAGTTATCCATTTCAAGATATTTCGGACCATTTCAAACGTTCCCCGAAAATACATTGCAACCTATGAAAGGAAGCCATAAAATTTAACAAATAAATTATTATCAGTACCTAATTCAAACCATGCTACTTAGATCACATTCCGCTTCACACTAGACACATTTTTTTAAAGTTTATAGTCTAGCAACGGTATTTTTATACATAACATCTCACACATCGTAATTCCGTAAATTGGCCTAAGTAGAACAAATGAACGCGACAGGAGAAAAAAATTCAAAAACGGGCGTCGACACTGAACTTCCGACACACACTGACCTCTCGCTGCGCTCTTCTCTTGCTTGCGCGGGCGATTAAGTACGTCGAGATGACAAATGAAGGCAAGAGAGCGCTGGAAGCTAAGTGCCCATTAGCTGGAAGAGCATCGCCAAATAAGAGCGGCCGAGTGCACGCATGAGTCAACCCAGACGCTCGTGCACTCAAGATACGCAGTCTACAGCCATCGTCGATTGCATAACTTTGAGCATTTCCTGATCTTCACTGGTCGCCAAAAGGTTTATTTCATGATCTGATGCTTTCTTCTCCGCTTCCTTAAACATCTAATTGTTAAATTCCCTAAAACACAATGAACACGATCAGTTCAATGTCCGGAATGAACAAGAACAAAGATAACGAAGACTTTCCAACGAATGGGATTTAAGCTTAATATTAGAAAAATGCAACTGTCATACGATGGTTGATTGATTACATTACATTGCAATGTTTTAAATAGCAATTTTTTAGTGATTAGGATGTCATTCTCAGTTTTCATACGTAGGTGGGAAGAGCGGGGCTTAACCCTCTGGTGGGAACATGATTTTTTTCCTCTTCAGTGGTGGAATTACCAAAACACATCAATGAATTACCTTGTAATCAAAGAATTCAGAAAATGTCGTTTTTTCCTACACGTTTTTATTAAAAAAATAATTTATTCTAAACTTTTATAGTAAATTTCGCTAACTTTGACACGGTTTTCTTGTCTTTTGCTGTAAGCATTGTCAGACTATTCAACATATATTAAGCAATTACTTGATTATATGCGTATAGAGGAGGGTGAAGACACTTAGCGTACTTATAGCGCTGCCAATGATACCAATAGCAACTGTGTTTGCCTGAAGGCAAATGTTCCCACCAGAGGGTTATGGATTTATGCCCTTCCTTCCCTGGGCAGGTGACCATAGGAGGTGGTTTGTTGACGGTAAAGGTAATCATAAGGAGTATACGATGACAGAAGAACAACGGTAATGATAGAGTTATCGGAAGCCAACCACCTCCCAAGCACACGATGAACCACTGAACCACTGAACCACCGTCTATTACTCGCGCAACTTTTCTTGAACGATGGAATAAATGCGGGTAGAATGGGGATATTAGTTACGAAGTCGGCCACTAGATTTTATGAAGCAATGCCAATCTCTGAAGAATCAGACATGCCTTCGCAACTTTCTCAATAATATTAGGCGAACGTCAGAGAAGTACCCTCACAAACAGGCCACGGACCACGTGCAATCTATTCTTCCTCTTCCTTGTTCTATCCTCTTCCCCTTACGCACACACCACACTACCACATGTGAAGAGACTAGTCGAGATCTTAGAGCTTGCCCCGGCTGAAGAGGTGCCCCACTGGGCAGAGATTCTGGAGGGGAAATTCCCCCCTACTAACGTGACTACCGTGTAGATCGGCACTGGATCACACCATCCAGCCGGCGGGGAAGGAATAACCGCCACATTGTAGAAAGGTTCTGTTCTTTGAAACTGAATGCATTCACAACCTTTGGTTGTATTCGTTGCCTTTGTGTAGAAGCGTAGAATATGCAGTACAGTATACGAGAAATATTGAAATGGCTCAATCTTCTGATGGTCACATTTCACAACTGTACGACCTGTCAAAAAATATCGGTAAATGTATGTTTGCCTCCGGTTAGCAACCCTACGTTATTTTCTCGGATTACACTAACAAATAATTACCCATGTTTATCCCTCAGATAATATTATCTATACAGAGATAATTCGCGATATAAAGAACTCCCAACAGTCAAAGATCGATTGAACAAACTTCAAATGAATTCACCAGTTTTAAGATTTTTACTTTAAAAACTTTTAAAAATACGAACAGCGAAAATAATGATTTACAATCTTTTAACTCAGAGTAGACATACCGTTTGTTTCGCATCTTACTTAGCGTGTTTTAAGCCGAAAACCATCTGGACAGACGCGCAACCGAATCCAAACGCTACACGGCACTCAGTCGGCTGTTAAGCTCGCTCATCGACAGTTAAACGGGGGGAGCTCACTCAGTGCGGTCGTACACAGCCCAGCGATCCGTTGAGGAGCCGCGGAGGAGGAGGCCAGGCGAGGCGAGGCGAGGCGAATTTATTCGAGCGGCGAAAGCTCTACCGGCCGCTCCCACGAGGCCGCAACAACGACGCCACTGTCCACGGGCTCGCGGTTGGCCACCCTGTCCGCGCATCTGCCTGGCACGTGCAACCGCGCTGCCTCGCCCCTTCCCGCCGCCCGACGCTCCATCGCTCCCGTACCGAGATCCCGCACCTATACTGCGATTTTCGTAACTTTGTCCCTGACAGGAATCAGCTGTTTCGCTGCCATCCAATCAAGAGCTTATATTTCGCCACAGTGACGTCACTATGGTGACGTTCAAGCTCCCGATTGGATGAAACCCTGAACAGCTGATTTCTGTCAGGGACAAAGTTACGAAAATCGCAGTATAGGTATGCGATGTTGATGCCGTTGTTTTCAAAACATCGATGTTGCTATAAAAATATCAATGTTTTAAACAAGCTATAAAATATCGACGTTGCAAGCATCGATGTATTGAATCCGATGTTTTTGAGCATTGATGTTTTTTGTGCTCGATGTTTTTTTAATATCGAAGTTTCGGGGTGGTTTTTTTCGATGTTTTGTTTGTGTATGAAAAATTCCCATAATCCCAATTTTGTAAAAGTTAAAATATGAAATAACGGATGGTACCACTGTCTGCACGGGATGCATTTCGATTCAATTCGCACAGGATAAGTCGTGGTCGTGGCTGATGCGGCGACCGGTTGAGAGGCTGAGTCACTCAGCCGATGTCACTGCAGGGTCTCTGACCCAGAGGACCAAGGATTCGAGTCCCGACGGTGGCGGATGTTCAACCCTAGTATTATTGGATTTATTTAGAGGTGCGTTTGAAGTAAATCACAGCTTAATCCAACCGGGAGCTTATATGTCGCCACAGTGACGACACTATAGTGATGTTCAAGCTCTCGATTGTATGAAACCGTCAACAGCTGGTTTACTTCAAATGCACGTCTAATAGGTTGGACAAGGAGGATCGCGTGTGGTCCGTGGCCCCTGAAAGTCCTGCTCTGACATCATCGGAGGTAACCACAAAAACGACCTTTCATACCGGATCGATCAGACTAGAATTTTCATCCATTCAGACGGTCTTCGATCCAATTACTTAGGTGGGTTCCACCAAGCGTATCCACCATCGGTGGGGCTCGAAGTCAGGATGAAATTTCAGTCCCCAATTCGCAACTTTGCTCCGAACACCCCAACCCCCTCCATCTTCTGTCTTCTTGCTCCGCCCCGCCTCACATCATCCCGCACACCTGGTGTTTACCCGCCACACCCAGCGCCGCTCACCCCCCCCCCATTTTCCAAGCTGTCCTGCACCACATTGCTTCTTCCTGACTTGTCCTCCCCACCCAGCTACTTTGTTCGCCCGGCTCTTCAAATCCCCGCCCTGTCCTACAAGCACATGCGCCCCATTTTGCCCTGTGAGAGATGTGTTCATCTGCAGGTGTCCAGCTGTCCCCCCATTCCTCTACAACCCATTCCTCTTCGCTTCAATTCTCCCTCCTCTGCCCTAGGGCGCTCCCGCCCCGCTCTGAACACCTCAAACCCTTCCAACCTACGTCATCTTGCACCGCCCCGCCTCACATTGTTCACATCTCACCTCGCTTTTACTCCGCTTTACCCAGGGCCCTATCTTTTCCTCCAATTCCCAAACTGCCCTGCTCTACTCTGCCCTGCTCTACCCTGACTCGCCTTGACCCACTCTGCCCTACCAGCTGCTTTGCTCGCCCAACCCTTCAATGCCCCGCCTTGCCCTACAAGCTTCTCCATCCTCGTCCCCTGTGAGAGACATGATCTCCTACAGGTGTCCTGCCCCTCGCCATCCCTCTACGCCCCATTCCTCCCTCCCCTGCCCTGCCCACCCGCTCCGCACGGTCCCACCTCAACCCCTTCCATCCCACGTCTCCTTGCGCAGCACATCGTCTAGCTTACCTCTGACTCAGATCACCTCGCTTTACTCGGTTCACCGCCCCGCACACCTTTCCTCGCTGCATCGCCCTGCCCAACCTCTCCCCACACCCACCATTTCCCAAGCTACCCTACTCCACTTTGCTTCTTCCTGACTCGACCTGCCCAACCAGCTGCCTTGTTCGCCCGGCCCTTCAATTCCCCGTCTCGCCCTACAAGCATCTCCGCCCCGCGAGAGAAACGCTCGCCTACAGGTGGGCGGCGGCGCCCGGTCCGCTGTGCGGCGCACGGTGAAGCGCGAGATATAGGCCGGCCGGGCGGCGGGCAGGCGTTTGATGCCGCTCCTAAAGGCTCAGCCGCGGCCGTTTGGCCGTTTGGCCGTTTGGCCGGCGCCCCGCCGCCGCCGCCGCTCGCCTCTTAGTCTTCATTGGCCACTAGAGTGCGCTGAGGAACGGCGGCGACGTGCCGCGCGTCTGCCCGGCGCTTCGCCCTCCACGCTACACTGCGGCCGGTTCGGCACGAGCATAGACACGATAACAGGGGTGGCCAACTTGCAAGACTTCCAGGGCCGCGATTAAAACCTTTAATGCTGATCAGAGCCATATTTTCAACTACTCGGGCGATCCACACCTGACTTGCTGATAGTGGCAGCTCGTCCGGCTGCTCTGAAAGATGGGGATGGAACCATGCAAAACACAGTGAATTATATTGGAATTATTTTGAATTTCTGAATTTACTACAAATGAATGCTTCAATCTAAATTCAACCTATTTTTACATTAAAGGGGGGATGCGTGCGGACGCGGCATGGCGCGTGCGCTAGATGCACAATGTTCTCGCCCGATGAGGATGAAAGAGACCTTCACTTTAGACTAATAACTAGACATCGGATGTTTAGGGAAATGCATATTTTTTCTAGCGAACTTATTTAAAGGTTGATCATATATGTACACGAATCATGACAAATGATGACACATGACAAAGTTTTATAATGCTTATTTTTGCTCATTTTAGCATAAATGCCTTTTTTTGCATAAATGCATTATCTTTAGAATTATTGTACGTTTTTGCTTTTTATGTATTATTTTTATATACAATGCTAAGATATCAAAAAATCGGCCATAGTCCAACCTGACCATTAATTACGAAACCTTCAATTCACATTGTTGTATTTTGAAATATGAGAGAATTCCTGAAAGTATACCAACATATTTTTCTCCATTTCCCAATCACATAAATACTAGCCATGTTCTGAGAAAATGGTCAATACACCGAGGGCACCTTTTTTGAGTGGAAATAAATGTAAATTCCCAGAAGTTTTCAGTGTTGCTAATTTTGGACTTCTAAAATCCTTCTGGTGTCTGGCATATATTTTAGAAGTCCTTCTCTATATTCAATCTGATTTTGTCTCCCAATCATTGCAGATTTGAAATTGTGATCCTTGAAAAGTTACTGGTAATATATTGCAATGGAAACTATTAAGAATAAAATGCAGAAGAGTTGTAAATATGTATGGAGTTTTACAAATAATTTTTAATTTTATTGTGAACGTAATTTATGACAGTGCCTTTTTTCTCCTTATTCTTGACATTTTCAGTGACTTTTTAGGCACCTAAAAGGCGATTTTTTAGTACCTAAACATCCGATGTCTACTAATAACTTTTCGCGGGCCACAGTAAATGGCACCGCATATCGTACCCGGTCAGCAGGCCGCCAGTTCTACAATCTTGCACTACAAAGACGTTATAGCTGAACCGCTTAGGAAAAAAAATCCTCCACTGCGTATGCGCTAAAAGTATGATTTGGAACTGTACCCGGGCTGAAACGCAGTTTGTGATACAATTCGTTCTCGCGCGCGAAAGCATACTATTCGTTGACTCGCGATTATATATGGGAGAAACTTGTGAGGCAATCAGGATGAAAATTGAAAACATTACGAAAATTATTTCCTAGAAAACATTAAGAAAATGTACACGCCAAATTATTTTTAAGGTGAATCTGGATAAAATAAGTTGTTAATTATGCGTTGAACAGATTGAAGGGTGATTTATGTTAACGCGAGGGCCGAAGGTCGGTCCCTCGTCCTCTACTTGGACACGAGCAGTGAAGGGTCACAACTCAGCAGGAAAGTGAGTCGGCCGCGCCGCAAGTGAATCATTCTCGGAATGGACAGCGTGCGTGAACGAATCACAAACTGGATTTCTACCTCAATCGGCATTCGCTACCGTAGAGCAAATTACCTTCCGACGTTTGAAGAGGTAACGCCGCGCCTTTGATATCTTGAACAGTTGGTCCTGTACGAGCACGATTGCGTCACTCGCTCAGGGAGTCAATTGCGTGGCGTCGAGAGTAGTGTAGTTACATGATGCCAAGCCCTGATTTTCCCACGCCTGGAAAGCCGTGAGAAGGAAACTCCTCCCTTTGGCCTCGGGAGATAAGATACGCCTTCATTGAAGATTTCTTCGCCGTACATCCATAACAATACGATGGAATACTGGAAAGGAGTAAGGAAGGCAACAACAGTTTGTAGTGCTACATTGGGATTTTAAGAGAATAAACGAAAGGGAAAAATATGGAGATGCCGATCCCAGATTAGCACAAAGTGAGGAGGGAAGCTGAAGGAGAAGGTAGTGAATGAATGAATGATAAACGAATTTAGCAAAATGGGAGTGCAGAGTCTAAAAGAATGGAGGCTATATAGTGAGTTTCCTCTTGTTTCGATGGTCAAGTGCGCGAAAGGTCATCAAGATCGGACTAATACTCTAGATTTGTATAATAAAAAAGAAAGAACGCAAACATTCCTCTTTATTCAATGACCTGCAGCACTATCCTTCTGATGTTCTCGTGTAATCGGTCAAACAATAGCGTGGAATTGGCGCGTTCCCGAGCTAGTATATACCTTAGCGAATGGAGCATCAACGTGACGTACTAAAGACCGTTAACGGACGCTTCGAATGCGTACTATCTGTAACTGACTTTTACGACCTTACGGGAAGAAACATCGTAAAGAGAGTTGAACGACCAGGGTCAATGCCTCCGATTGAGAAGATTACAGTGCCTCAGCTTTGTGTCATCACGTTGACCACAGCCACGAATAAATAGTGCTTCCTCTTTGATCTTTTCAGACAAACAACGTATAAAGTTACCGAAAAGTAGAACAATAGAGGATCTTCTTTCTTTATTCTCAGGCGTGAATAACACAAGTTTTATATTTCACAATGTGAAATATGAATAGGGCATCATTTTGATGGCCGAAAAATTTTCAAGTATTTGAGAATTTACAACAGAAACGTATGCATATCATAAGATTTAATCTAATATGCTCCACCCAGGTAACTGAAGAAATTTTCAGATTTTACCAATTATACAGGAAGACCATGGACATCCAATTCGCAAATGAGCATGATTTTTTATTATTTATTAGAATAACTGAATATATTTTCCAAAGTAATGATTGAAATTTTTTGGTTAATCTAATCACGTGAATGGATTTTGTAAACATGGACAATCTTTCGTAAATCCTCTTTCAGAGAAGTAAATACATAGATTTCATTTCGTGTTTGATTCATTTTGAAAACAATTAAACTGCGCCTCTGCTGAAGAGTACACACGCTATTTCAGTTCTAGCAATCCCAATGTTCGTTCTGAGACGGAAAAAATACGCAATAACATCTGTTACATATTTATTTCAATTCTAAATACAAATAAATTCATTAAAAATAATTTTATTCTAAATTTCAATACTAAATATTCAAATTAGAATGTAAATCTCGGCTCACAAGAGAAGATCATAACGCACGTGCCTCACTGTGCAACAAATCCTGTTTTCAATAACCATTCACTTTAGAAAGCACACGTAGCATAAGCAGAGTAATTGTATCAATGGATGAGCTAATTTGTATTCTTATTAGACATAATGACTAGATGTGTTTCCGAATTTCCTGTACAAGTATTCTTACAATAATGAACAACACTCATTCTCCTTGTTTCCTAAGAAACATGTTTTGTAACCAATTTTATAGCCTAGATTGTAATCAATTTTTGAAAAACATTTTTACACTTCAAATCTAAATTCAATTACAAAATCTCGTATGGAGAGGTTCCTAATTATATTATAAGCCTCCTGAATATTAGCGCATCTCACGCCGGAGAAGGCAAAACCCCTAAAGCATTCTTTTTTTCAGTGAGGAGAGAAATTGAGAATTTATAGTGTATTGCAAATTGAAGACGAACTACGAACAAATCTATATTGATAGAAATGGTCTGACGCGTCAAAACGCACATTCAAGCAAAACTAAACCAACTACTGTTGTCCTTTTTTATGACACTCACCCTCTATCCTACCTCTCTCAAATTGTGAAATACCGTCACGTGAAATATTCTGTATGTTCGGATTGCTTGCACTTGCTGCGCATACATGATGTTGTTCCAGGTTATATCTCCCGCATCGTTTTATAAATTCCCAAACTCTTATTTTTGTTTGAATGTTATTTTACCTCCGCCACAGCGGGTATTAGCAAACCAGGTTTACGCAAAATTGGATGCCAGCAGGCCGCACTTAATATAAACAAACCATTATGATCGGATGGAATTCTCGTATTTTGTCGCAATGCACGAACCCGTAACGTTCACGCATATAAAATGTAAAGAGCAACCGAAGTAACCACGATCCTCTGTGCATTTCGTTTAAAACTGTACATACCAACAGAATGCCAAAATATCGATATTTCATCACGTTCCAAACATGCTTTAATTACTTCAATAGAAAGTACAAATAGAAAGTAAAAATCTTTGACAAATTCAAGCTACAAGGCAAAATGATCAGACGAAAACAAAATGTTCAATTTCATTCGAAATTTCGTCATGCTTGTGTCTAGTTATACCATTAAAATAAAGAAAATATTCATGAATCTATAATAATTTACTTCAATTTTTCATCTTCTATGGTAAATTAACAAAATCTGAATAAATTTGTGTATCTAGATTAAACATGCTCGAATGAATAATGAACAAAAATTATTATCAACTTTTATGTACGAAAATAAACACTGAAACATCTATTTCTTCTTATCTAACATTTTGAAGGTTCCTAATGAAGATGGAAGGTATGTAGAGGGGAAATGGATAAAATTGGACACATCGAAGAATTTCAGATATCGGAATGCGATTCATCCTAGTTCTGCTATTACATTATACATGACGTGAAAACGTAGTCGAACTGTTTTTTCATAACAGATTCAAGTAACGCAACTGACTGGATTGCTCCAACTCAATTCGATCACATCCCAGTCGCTCTCCCCATCGCATTCTTAATTCCTCATCGCAGGGCAGGGTCCCACTATTCATCACCTCGCGTTATGAATCAAAGTCCATAAATTCCCATTACTTGAGAACTCATTTTCTGAGTTTACTGCCGGCGGATGTGGCTTTATTACCTTTGTAACTGCGAGCAAAATCCGCTTTGGATGGATATTGCGGGAGCGAGAGCGGAACAGCGCGCCGCGGCGCGGGGGGGATGCGCGGGGCGGACAGAATGGGAGGGGCGGACAGAGTGGGGGGAGCGGACAGAGTGGGGGGAGCGGACAGAGTGGGCGGAGCGGACAGAGTGGGCGGGGCGGATAGAGTGGGTGGGGGTGGACAGAGTGGGCGGGGCGGACTAAGTGGGCGGGGCAGACAGTGGGCGGGGCGGACAGAGTGGGCGGGGCGGTCAGAACGGGCGGCGCGGGCAGAGTGCGCGGGGCGGACAGTGGGCGGGGCGGACAGAGTGGGCGGGGCGGTCAGAATGGGAGGCGCGGGCAGAGTGCGCGGGCCGGACAGTGGGCGGAGCGGACAGAGTGGGCGGGGCGGTCAGAATGGGCGGCGCGGGCAGAGTGCGCGGGGCGGACAGTGGGCGGGGCGGACAGAGTGAGCGGGGCGGTCAGAATGGGCGGCGCGGGCAGAGTGTGCGGGGCGGACAGTGGGCAGGGCAGACAGAGTGAGTGGGTGGGGCAGACAGTGGGCGGGGCTAGCAGAGTGGGCGGGGTGGAAAAATTGGGTGGGGCGGACAGAGTGGGCGGGGAAGATAGAGTATGGGGGCGGACACAGTGGGCGGGCTGGAAAGAATGAGTGGGGCGGGCAAATGTGGCAAAGAGAAAAGCCAATCCTCGTTACGCGAACGAGGGCGGGGCGACAGAAGGCCCATAGTATTTCGGCAGCTCCTCCGGGGAGGGCTTTTTTTTTACTGTTGCGTTATTGCTTGTTATTGATATAATACGGAGATAAATATACACCGCATAACTTACCTGAATCGAG
Organism: Acheta domesticus; assembly: GCA_031308135.1. NCBI lineage: Eukaryota > Metazoa > Arthropoda > Insecta > Orthoptera > Gryllidae > Acheta > Acheta domesticus. The sequence goes on from JAHLJT010003656.1 coordinate 82,848,888, forward strand.
ATGATCGTGGTTATTAGAGAAATATGGAAACAGTTGAATGGTGCTATATGTTCTCCTATTTTGATAGGGAATTGAGAAATGTGAGAGGGAATTATGACAGGGAATTATGGGAGGGAAATATGAAAAGACATCCCGAAACAAGGTAACGTCTAGTTATTCGGGCCATAGGCCCTCGGGCTTTTGTCGCCACTCGATCATTAGAAGCCTTGTAACGCCCTTGCGTAAATATCTATTTCAACAAACACTGAAGTATAAGGATAAATGGAACATGTGGGAATAAGCGTATTAATATGAAATGTTTTAGTAGTTTAGGATGGTATTGTGACGTCGTCATGACATGAGGAAGAAAGACACGGAGTTTACTGTACGTATTTATTTACAATCGTTTATTACACTATGTACACTCCTAAGGAACGCTGCTCTCCACAGCACTCCGACTCCTGAGACGAGCCGCCTCAGTATTTGCCAAGAGAACCCCAGCTTGCTACAATAGCGCCGCCCCTGGTCTCTTGTCCCGTGGCGAAAAGCCACGCTTCGCAAGACGCTGCTCGCGATCACCTCCGCACCTCGCTACCGTCAAACTCCAATTCGAAGGAAGCTTATTCCACCCGCCTCCCTTGCGAGGCATCACGTGACCGACCCCCCACGCACCAAGCGTCATTTCCGCTCGAGATTTGGGCCGGCTGCCGATGGAGCCTGCCGTCCACCTGCAGACGATTTCTGTCGTCACACATCACTTGTGCGAACGGACAGCCGCCTTCTCAGACACGCCCCCAGCGGAGAGACCCTCGAGAGACCCCGGGGATCCATCCGCCCCTGCGCGGCACGAGAGGACCAACCCCTCCCCCTTGCACGACTTGTGCGGTCGGTCGCGCCCAGTGCTATGACGCTACAGTATTAATTGACTGATTGGTGAATCTGAGCGGGTCAGCTAGGCGCGTCTAAGGCGCTCCCGCAAGTGTCATCCTCCGATAGATGGCGAGATTCGGCGGCGACCTCCGTCGGCTTGCGGGGATTTTCCTCAACCAGATATCTCCCACCAGCGAGAACCGCCCCAGCCCGGACACGCTCTAAGCTCCCGGCTGGTCTCCCGACAAGCGTGAGCGTAGTGTATGTGAGTGTTACGGCTCTGCTCCGGCGTTTGTGTGGTGTTGATCGGAGAAACCGGGGAAAACTATCAGAGCAGCCAGCCGCTAGAATTCTCGCCTAGGCGGCGGCTGAATTTGACCTAGCTATGTATTACGAGAGGGACGTGTGTCAACATAAGCTGTATCTGAATTTTCTTGGAAAAATGCATTGGGCGTTTTGCACTGGCTGGACCCAACCACATTTTATGTTAACCGAGGAAGCCGAAGGCCCGAGCATCGCCGTGGACTTGGAAATGTACTAGCCAAGCGAGGCGAATTGGCGTTTTTGTCATAGGCCTCCGCAGTCCGCCTCCGCCTCCGCAGTCAATACAAGAGGCCGCAAGTATATTTGAGGGCCCCTTTGGGCTCTGTTTTCTATTAAACTTTTTTATCTCTGACATTGTACATGTTGATAAATATACTAATAGGATAATAAAATAATAACTTTAATGATCCAATTAATAAACACATATGATCTGACATTTAAATTATTACAGAGTTGTCAGATGATTTAGTGAGATTCTCTTTCAAATGTGGTGTACCAATTATCAAATGTGTCAACTTAAAAGAAGGGAAAACTCTGGAATGATCATATTAATGGAAATACACTATTTTATTACGTTGGGTTACGGAGTCTCTTTAGAAATTTTCAGTCCCACCCACCGACCCCCATGATTTTTGCTAAGCTCAATTAACAACTATTTTTGGCACGTAGAATGTTTTCGAAACCCCACCAATTAACGCATTCCACACGTTTTCTATATATCCGTTTCCTTTTGTTCTTTGCCAAAAATACCTGTCTGCGGTTCCCGTCGTCAGCGTTCTTCCCATGTTCGTTGCTGTCACAATAACAACTGCCCCACAGCCACTCCCAACAATCCTTGTAAGCTCTATCCTTGCTCCAGCCTGTCTCATCACCGCCATCGCCATTCTCACCTCCGCCAGTCTTGTTAACTTCGTCTGAATCAAATACACTGTCTCATCCTCCTTTCATCGTCCGCGTCTACACCGATCCAGTCACTCGTGGCCTCGTTGTTTTCTTCGTGGTCACCGCCCCCGACGTCCCAGCATCATTGCCCCGATATCCTCGCACCGTCTCCGCGGCCGTCCGAGTGAGCAGATCCGGATTAATATCTTAAGGGGTCCTATGTATGTCCAAAAATTGGAGCCCCCTTCACAGTTTTGAAATATCGAACATAAGTAATCAAATGAGAATGAAAATAAAACTATCATTTTTTTAATTTTAAGAATTATTATTAGAATAATTAGATGAGTAGATAAATGTATTTAATTCAAAAGTTTTAATTCCTGGAATCAACACAGATTGATCCTTTATGGCCAATACAAATTAAATCGTACCATCTTCGCATCTAATCATATACCAGGATCAACAGAAACCTACATCAATGTTATTAGAATAATAAATACAATATTCAAGAAAACCGAAATTAGACTATTGATGCTACAGAATAGTACAGTATTATCCTTTCGAGCGATTTTGAACATCGATAATTTTGACCTCATTTTTACAAAAAATTTCGAAGTTTTCAAGAAATATCATAAGATCATTGTACACTTTTTGACAAATCAAAGGAACGTAGCAAAATGGCATTCATGTCATTTTCATTCAGTGCGTATAGCTCTGAATATAATATTTTTTTAGAATATTTTAGAATTAATGAATTGTATGAATTTAGATTTATATAAAAGTGTATTAATTTATACTTTTTTATTTTGAAAAAAAGTTTTAAATTCTAACTTTGAAAATGTGAATACATTTTATTATTTTTATAAAACGTTAATAAAAAAGTTAAATTATTTTTACATAATTACGAAACAATACACCATTTTATTTAAATTATTATTGGAAGCCTCTATTTAGCGGAGGCCCGAAGAACGTGCTTAGTCTGCTGATGTGTTCATCTACCCCTGCGAGTGAGCCATCACGCAAGTGCGTGTGCGAGCGGGAGGTCTGCAGAGAAGGGGTGGGGGTAAGACTTGGCGGCGGCCGAGGCAGAGGCGGAAAACGGCTGCTGCGGACGTCTGTAGTAACCCTCTCCCTCGGCCTCCCGCGCGGTTCCGCTCGGCTGAATGGCCAAGCTGATTTGCTCGCGTGCCTGTCACGTTCCGTAGATCACAAGGCTTTGTACGAAGGGAGGGGAAGCTCTGCGGAAGAGAATGAGATATTCAAATGCGATCTCATACCCTGCGGGCGAAGTTTTGGTGTGATTTTGCTTTGTATAATTCCATTTCAAAGGTATTTGCTGTACGTCATGCACAAGCGAACCCATTTTGCATGTACAAGGGAAGAAGAGAGTTAAGGTTCATCGTTGTTACGTTTGAATACCTTCATTTCATACAAGCTGTGACGTTTTATACAAACTCGACCTTTCCCCATTTTGCCTCCTGTTTGTCTTTCGTTATTTTTCTTATTTCTAGCCGATTTAATTTATTGATCAACTAGTTGAAGTATCCAACGTTGTCCATGTGTGTAGTTACACAATTAACTATTACACACGAAAAGTTATGAATTTTTTCAATAAGAAAAATGGAAGTATTTTTTACAAACATACCTGTTTACAATCATAATTGTTTTCAGATGCATTATGTCGTTTACTATAAGCACTTTACAGACAGAGAAGTAAAGTGCTTATAGTACAACACTCCACTCCACACATTGAAGAGGATACTGTAGGAGAGAACTTTAGGGTTAATCATCATGTATTGCTACGATTTTCAGAAAAGATTCGAACGGAAACCTATTTTTTATTCGGGTGTGGGTTGGGTTTTTCGCTAGTTTGAAATGGATGTTCCCGATATGTCTGTTACGCATTGGTAGAAATTGTGTCATATGAGTTATTTGTTTTATTATTTTATTTATGTTTAATTCAGAATGGAGTTGTTTATTTCTTATACATTTTATTTATAACCCTGTCTTCTCGCTCTTTCCTCCTCTCCACCCCTCCCTCGCACCATCCCGACCTTGCCCCGCCACTGCCATTGAACAAACAGAGTCGTGGATCTCACTTCAGTCTAGAGTTGCACACAGTCTAGATCAGACTTCTATCACTGTAGTATAGTGATGCGTGATGAAACTTAATAAACTACTGCATCTCTGATGTCATGGTAGGCGAATAATGCTCAGAAAGGAAAGTAATTATTTTGTAAATATACATTACTTTTTATGGCTGCGTATCACCCCGACATTCAAACCTATAACACCCCGACATTCAAAGCCAAAGCAAGAGTTTCAATCACAATGCTTCAGCACGTTCAGCCATGTCTGTGTTCAAAATCAACACTTCTTACTTAACATATTAGTATACAATACAATAGTTTGATTTTTTTACAACGAATTTTATCTACTCCCCATAGAACGTTTCATTCTTTCCTCCCCATATAATTTTGTTTCAATTCCTTATCTGTGAATTTCTTGTTCAGTTAATTTTCGCCGTGGTCCAAAGGGGTTGTACAATTATTTTCCATTCGTTGTCAATCACAGCTTTGATCACTACATCATCCTACAAAACACAAACTCATCTCTACTAGTATTCATTTGAAGGCCAGGTATTTCACGTATCTTTTTGGCCCGCGTGAGCGAAGAAGGTTAGGTTACGTCGAAGGCGAGAATCGGTGTGGGTGCGTTCGTTTGTCCAAGTCGCTGGACATGAAACGTTCGCACTCCGATGTTCAAATATCTCCTCGGCCGTTCGAAATACGCCGCAGTGCATTTAAACGCACTGCACTTACGGTCCCTGGGACTCGAACTGGAGAGCCTCGCTGTGTCGGTTCTGTATCGATGTGGAGATGAAAGTTCGAAGGAGTGATACTATTAGGCGCGTTTGCGTAAGTCGTCGTAAGTTAAATGTACAAGGGTTGCTATAATAACTACTCGGTATGTCAAAATCCAGAAATTGGTTATGTTAGAGGCATTTTAAGACAATAACACATCAAAGGGATGTATTATTATTCTCTCGTTTGTTTATTTGCTATTATTTTACTGTATTACAATACTGTTATTATTCCACTCATTCGCTATAATTGTAAATTAACTTTTCTAATATACAAATATTTAGTATTATACTAATTGATGTCAATAAAATATTGATTTTAAATAGATACGAAGAAATGTCGTTTTTCTATAGACACATTTCTAGAACCACAAGGGCAAGTGACTTCCTATCCTCCTTGGTGCAGCCCCAGCGCTTCAGTCGTTCCAGAGGCGAGGCTTTCGGTTGAAACGCGAGCAGTCAGGGAACCTGGGATCGGAAGCAGGAGCGCCCCGAAATCCCGAGTCTCTCGGTGAAACGGAGACTAGTCACCTCTCAATGGAAAGCAAAGCTTGTCCGTCCAATCCCTTCGCTTGCGTAATCTCCACTGGCCGAGCGAACGTCCACAGCCCCTCCCTAGAGCCTCTCGCTGTCGCTCGGGAGCAAATGCTAGGCGTCCGGAAAGTGGAGGATTCCGAGCATGTGTACCCGGACAAATATTCCACACTTTGTTCATCGTTGTTTTAAATGTGAACACTGCTTCGCTCAAAGCAAACTTCAAACGGGCACATCATAAACCATCATTTCCGTTTCCCCGTACAGAATCAGAAACAGAAACGGAAACACTAATATCTGTAAGCACTGATCAACAAAAAGAAATACTTCAACGCTGAACATAAAAAAGGCAAAATAATTTTACATAGAATTCAAAATTCTGGGTGCTTCCGAGTGATGCGAGCGATTTCAATAATATGTGAAAAAGTTACGGTAGAACGAGTGGCAGAGAAAACGAGAGAACTCCCAACAAATATGGCACAAACTAGCTTTGCTCACTAGAAATTCTGCATATTGCGATTTTCTTAACTCTGCATCTGACAGGAATCAGCTTTTGACGGGTTCATCCAATCGGAAGCTTGAACGTCACCACAGTGACGTCACTGTAGCGACATATAAACTACCGATTGGATGGCAACGAAACAGCTGATTCCTATCAGGAGTAGAGTTAAGAAAATTGCAGTATAGAGCAGGTTCTTCATTCCACTACCTGAGATGAGCCTGCCTTTATAGAGGAGGAATTTCAACCAGTGCAAATTGGTGGAACAGAAGTCTGCGACATCCAGACTCCGGTAAGCCACAGGTGTTTTCATTATAAGATTTGAGGGGGGGAGGTCTCTACCTCAGCTGCACCACGTATACCTTTTGAACCATCAATTATCTCTTTCCTCATCAATCACAGCTTATAATCACTGCTATCATCTTTCAGGCGGTGAAGGGCAAACCACTACATTGTCCAGAGTGGGCAAAAAAACAAAAACAAACAACAGCAACCGCAAGCCTACACGTGACACTTCGTTCGGGAACCGAGAATGACACTTCAATGGAGATAGAAAAGCTAGCGTTTTGAAAGGCACGTCACGGGTCGCCCAGATGCGGGACCGCAGCTAAACACATTTGGACAAAAGCGAGCGACATCAGCCATTTCCGAGTCGCCGAGTCCTGTATCCTGTGGGTAAAAGCGATTCCACACATTCAGGCATTCGGCGAGAAGTTAGCGACATCTCGCATAATGCAGAGTAGACGAGACCGTCACCCTGCGGGTAAAGGCGGTCCATCACTTTCGGCGAGTACCCAGCGACCGCTCGCCGAATCCCTACCTGCAGCATGTCAGCGTTTTGGACACATCAGAGGAAATGAACATTCGCTGAGCACCTCGAATATCCCTCCGCAGGGCGAGATCTTGTCTGCGTAGGTGGGCAAGACTCTGGTGGAGAGATGCAGACGGCCATCCAGACCCTTAGTTTCATGGCGGCACTCACGTCATTAGCTTCAAGGGGAGGTAGTGAGTAGACGATAATAAACTCCTGGTTGTCCGGTACAACCTGGCAACTCAGCAGTCGGGCTCCTAGCGCGTCGATAGGCAGGATCGGGTGAAGGAGATTCTTCGGAATGCTCTGGAATTCATACACAAAAGTGCAAAGGGACTCTGAGACTTACCGTTAGATTGCCCAGGTTTCAGCTATACCCACGTCGCTAGCCTAAAGTGCAGGCAATGGGGAGAAGGGATGGGAGACGCGAGCTGGCCAAACAGTTCGGGTGGCCCCCAGTTGGGCTCCTGGCTTCGTCGAGGCAGTGGCCTGATACTCTAGGCAAAGAGGAGGGACTTGTTTCCGGCGCATATGAATGGCGCATTGTTTTGACTTTTTTTTTCTCCGGTACTAGCCCGGATAGTTAGTAGCTCCCAGTTGGCATAGCGGCCCTTTACCCAGGCATTGTATGGGCAGGTTGCCGTGAGGGCAAACGGGTTACCGGCCGGATCCGGTTACCAGCCTGTCGGCGTACTTGTGCGCTGTCAGAGGGTTAGGGTAAGAGCTAATGCTCAGGGACCAATCCCGGGGACTTGTTCTCCCTAGTAAAACAACTTCATTGTAGGGATAATAGCCCACGCGGGGTCCATACGTATCTCGAATGTCCGGAATTGGACGAGCATCGGTCGCTACTTGTCGGATTCCGCTCGCCAAATAGCACAGTTCCACAACTCGGTTTCGGAGCGCGGTCGCTCGCTACTCGGCGAATGACGAATGTGTGGACTTCTCGTAGAGGAGTTGCCTTAAGGTGAGCGACACCACAACCACCACAACACCACCACAGCTGCCGCCGCAGCTCGTTTCGCTCGCCCAGGACCGTAGGCGGGCGGTGTCCTTCCCTAGCCGCCGCCCCGCCCACAGCCCAGCGAGGTCATTCGCCTCACCTCGCCTCGCCACGGCGCCGGTAGGCACCGTCTTAATTGGAGACAGGATTTTTAAGGGGAATTCTATTCTTTCAAATTCAACACGAAACATGAAATACAGGGGACTCATTTTAATTTGTATGCGGACGAAGACCAAATTTCCCATTGTTCAAAATTCAAATTAACCACTTAGCAACGCATTATCCCAAAATATATTTTAAATAATTGATTGCCACTTCACCGTCACACTCGTCTGCCTAGACATGTGTTAATGCACCCTTTTATAGAATGTTTCTAAACCACATTGCGTGACCAAATGTAATGGGTATCACTCTCGAGGTTGTATGTTTGAATCTTGCGAAACAAAAGAATGTTTTCGCCTTATGATTTAAACTTCCATTTATCTCATTTTGAGTGCATTTAGTTTTGTATTAAGAAGACGATAGAACAAAAATAATAGTAAGAAGAAGAACAAAGACGTATTACAAAATATCCTAGCGACAGGAAATAGGTACTAACTGTGCTAATGATGCTAACTATGCCGAGTCTCATTTTTCCTTTGTCTTGTAAGACACAAAGAACGATGATACTGCTCTCAATGAATGTACCACTATGTCTATAGTATTTCCCTTTGAGTGATTAAATGTTTTTCTCTTTAGTTGCATTAGGCTTTGCTTTGACTTACCTAGTACATTAGGTCATGTTAAGTAATTATCTCAAATTAATAAGGTTTTATAATTCCTTCATGAGCAATCCCACTTCATGTCTCCAAAGTTTCATTGTTTCGAAACATTGGCCCAACAGTAAAAGCACCTGATTTTCAGGAATTGTCTTCATCGTAAACTATTTTGTTTGCAGCTGTCTATTTTATTCACAGATGCCATTCAACAACTGACTGAATTCAAGAAGCAATACGTCATCCTCTCGGGCAAGAGACAGAAAGAAATGATATTCAGAAGCAACGACTTAGTGAAATGAAAAATTATTGACAGAATCATTAAACGTAATGTGAGTGGAGAAAGATTAATAATGAATCGTGCTCCACACGTGCACCACAGAGAAGTCAATGTCCCGTCTATTTTCACTAAATTTCAATTGGACTACATATTTTGTTTTAAATTAAGTTTTACTTTATTGCGCACAATGATAATACAGCCAATATCGAAAACAAATATATCGATTCTTGATATACCTGGAGTATGTTAGGTCCCGGCCGGCTAAGACAAAGTTAACGGCGCTGGAGCTGCACAGGAAACTGCAGACGCAGCGCGCGCGGAGGGCGAGAGGAGCGGAAGCAGCGACTGGCGCGGGCACCAACGGGCGGAAGCGAAGCCGCCGGCGCGGGCGCGGGTGCAGTGCCACACCGGCACAGGATGCGACCTCCCTGCGCCACGACGAAGGCGGCGGCGGCGGTGTTGGGGATGTCGCGATGGGGGGTGGCGGTTCGAAGCAGAGGCAGAGGTGGATGCAGAGGTAAAGGTAGAGGTGGAGATGGAGGCGGAGGTGGAGGTGGAGGTGGCGGTGGCGGTGGAGGAGGCAGTGGCGGTGGAGGAGGCAGTGGCGGTGGAGGAGGCAGTGGCGGTGGAGGAGGCAGTGGCGGTGGAGGAGGCAGTGGCGGTGGAGGAGGCAGTGGCGGTGAATGAGGCGGCGGCGGCAGCGGCAGTGGTGGTGGTGCTGATGGTGGCCGGTAGTGGTAGCGGCAGCGACAGTGGTAGTGGTGGTAGCGATGATGACGATGGGGGGGGCGGGGGGCGGTAGCGGTAGCGTTGGCGGTGGCGCTGGCAGTAGTTGTAGTCGAGGTAGCGGCGACGGAGGTGGAGGTGAAGGTGAAGTTGGAGGTAGAGGTGATTGTGGCAGAGATTGCGATGGTGGAGATGGCGAGGGCGGGGGAAGAAGAAGCGATGGTCGGACGCACAGGCAGAGAGGTCGGCGGTGAAGACGTAAATCGAGAAAGTGACGACAGCTAGACACGTGTGTACGTTTTGAGAGGGAATGAAAGGGTGACGCGGCCAGCAGCGAGTACTTGCGGCGGAGAAAGGAAAGTGTGGGCGGTGGCGAGCGAATGGAACGCAGTAGATTGAGGATCGTGGATGGAGAAATGAGGATGAAGGATTATTAGTGGGCGTAAAGTAGAAGAGAGAGGGAGGAGGATGAAAGGGGAAGAACAGAGAGTGCGAGAGAAGTTCAGTCAGGTAAGAGAGATGGGGAGGAGAGGGAGATGGAAAAGAAGGCGGAGGAGAGAAGGGGTAAGAGCGGGGAAAGGAGTGAGGGAAGACGTGCGAGAGGAAAAGAGCGGAGTAAACAAAGGGGCGAGGAGTGAGATGAGAGGAGAGGAGCAAACAGGAGGGTAAGGAAAGAGGTTAGAGGAGTCGAGAGAGGAAAGACGATCAAAGGAAGTGGACAGGAGAGAAGAGAGGTCGAGAGAAGAGACGAGCAAAGGAAATAGACAGGAGAGGACAGGTGTCGAGAGCGGGGAGACGCGTAATGGGAGAGGCGGCGGGCAGACAGAAGTCGAGAGATGGGGAAGGAGAGAGAGGGGGGGGAAAGGAGAAAGAGAAACGACAACGAAGATGGGAGAGGTCAACGAAGACGGCTGCGCAGAACGCACCAGCGAGGGCACTGAAGCAAGCGGAGCGTCACGAGTAGGCGTCTGAGGAAAGGTGGACGGGGCGGGGGTTCGGGCGTGGCGTGGCGGAGCGGAGCGAGGCAGGGCGGGGCGGGGTGGGGCGAGGGGCGGCAAGGCAGGGCGAGGCGAGGCGGGGTGGATGGAAGCGAGGCGGGGCGAGGCGAGGCGGGGTGGATGGAGGCGAGGCGGGGCGAGGCGAGGCGGGGTGAAGCGGAGCGAGGCGAAGCGGGACGAGGCGGGGCGAGGCAGGGCGAGGCGGGGCGAGGCGGGGCAAGGCAGAGCGAGGCGGGGCGAGGCGGGGCGAGGCGGGGCGAGGCGGGGCGAGGCGGGGCGAGGCGGGGCGAGGCGGGGCGAGGCGGGGCGAGGCGGGGCGAGGCGGGGCGAGGCGGGGCGAGGCGGGGCGAGGCGGGGCGAGGCGGGGCGAGGCGGGGCGAGGCGGGGCGAGGCGGGGCGAGGCGGGGCGAGGCGGGGCGAGGCGGGGCGAGGCGGGGGCGAGGCGGGGCGAGGCGGGGCGAGGCGGGGCGAGGCGGGGCGAGGCGGGGCGAGGCGGGGCGAGGCGGGGCGAGGCGGGGCGAGGCGGGGCGAGGCGGGGCGGGGCGAGGCGGGGCGAGGCGGGGCGAGGCGGGGCGAGGCGGGGCGAGGCGGGGCGAGGCGGGGCGAGGCGGGGCGAGGCGGGGCGAGGCGGGGCGAGGCGGGGCGGGGCGGGGCGAGGCGAGGCGGGGCGGGGCGGGGCGAGGCAGAGCAAGGCGGGACAGGAAAGGGCCGCGGGGCTGACGCAGCCGGTGCCATCGGCGCAGCAGTTTGCGCCTTCGGAATTCGGCGGCCGGCGGCGCGACCGCCCGCAGAGCCCTTCCGATCCTCCCCCGCAGCGCCGCCGCGCCGGTTCGAAGGTCCGCAGTGCGAAGCCGACGCGGCGCGCGCCCGCCGCACCGCCCGTTTCCGGGATCCTGCCTCGCGGGCGAAACTCGACGGTCGATTCGCACCGAGTCCCCTTTCGATGTCGGGAATTTCGTGGTGCTAATGTTCGAGTGGCTATCGGAACCGGACGTCCAAAAGTCCTCTGGTAACGGCTCCGCAGGCTCTTCTGCGGCTCTCCGTAGAAATTTCACGGCTTGCTCGCGGCGTTTACGGGAAGTAAGAGGATGAGAATACTACATTCGAAAGGTTGGAAGTGTTTGAAAGGCAAGTTTCCATTAAGACTAAATCTTTTAATGAGAAAATAATACATTTTCGGTATAATTCACACTTGCCAGTTATAATAAAGCCCACGTGAATAGTGATGTTGGAACGATTTATTACAAAAAAAATTCAAAATAATTTCTACGCTAAAGGTATTTCAGATATGTGGTCTAGATCAAACAAATAAAAAAATAACAGTCGGTTTAACAAGAGTTTAGCAGAATATTGATGAATAATGATACCCGTCCATCAGTTCGGGCAGTTAGCCGACGACGTAAAGTTCATTTTCATCACAATTCAGTGAACGTGTGAGAAATTATTAGTTGCATCCTCAGTTAAGGGCGAGTCCATTACTTCCACTGCATTACCTTCAAAAGGCTTAAGGCATACAACGAACAAAGTCCATTCAGGCGGCCTGACCTGTGAAACATGCATGCATCTGGGAGCTACAGACGCGACGCGGAAAGGTGAAAAGAACGAGACCCAAACTCCAAACCGGAAATAAAACAAAAACGAGCACATCGTCCCTAGAGGCCGGGTTACAGGTAGCGATTGGGTTCGTCCTGTAGGTAAGGCGACGTAGTAGAGGGGAGATGGCTGGAGGCAGTGACACGACGTGTAGTAGAGTGAACTTCTTTCAAATCGAACTTGAAGAGAAGCGCCAGATAGTTCATTTATTGATTGATTACTGATTTCTGGCGCATCTACTGCTAAGTCTTGTTAGTATAGTCAATTTTGTTTATCGCGGGAGGTGGCGATGATCTTCGCCCGCTGGCTGGCCAGATCCGGCGCTGACCTAGCCGTCGGCTTGCGGGATTTTCCCCAGCGAGGTATATCCCTCCAGCGAGGCACCGCCCCAGGCGGGACAAGCTCCAAGCTCCCAACTGGTTTCCCGGCAAGAGTGTCAGTATAGTGTATCTATACAGAGTATGCGTAAGTAAGGGGTTAGGATAAGACAAGGAAGAGGAAGCATAGATTACGCGCGGTCCGTGGCCCGTTTGTTAGGGTACTACTCTGGCATTCGATCAGGCAGGAGGATTTATTTGAGAATTTCCAAAGCACTGGGATTTAATAGGACTATTCCGCGAATGAAATCACGTCCAACAGAGTTCCAAAATGCGCCAAATATTGAAAATAACTGAAAGCTATGTTAAAATCAAAGAGGTTAAGTTACAGTACATAGGCGGCTTATTGGACATCGACATAGCAATCGATGTAAACTGCCTCCTAAGATAGATGAGACACAGTTTATGATTGGCCAGTAGGGAGAAGCGGTAAGAAACATCGGATAGAAAAAGCGATAAACTTTTTGTGATACACCGCCCTAATTGCAGATTTTTGGATGTATAGTTAAACACTATTGATTTTAATTTCACGACAGGAATTGTCGGAAAAACTGAATTATCTAACAATTCCAAAAATTACTTTTAAAAAAAGATAATCATCTTTTGTTCCTATACTCACATCGAATTAACCATAGTGCACTATAGGCAAGGTAACACGAGAACCGAGAAATGGCAGGTTCACACGTCCTCGTCGGCGCTTGTGACACCACCATTGATGAACGCGCGACTTTCCCGGAGATGGTCGCCGCGTGAGTGAAGCGGCGGAGGCAGCGATGGCAACGGGTGGTGGGCGGCGACGGGAACTGCGGGGAGCATCGCTCAGTTCACGAACCGGTCCGGCACCTTGTCACGGCAGCGGCGGCAGCGGCGGCGGTCGACCCGAGCGGTCACCAGCGAAGCGAGCAGAGCGGGAGGGCAGCCCAGGCGGACTTGCGCTTGTCGCGTCATTTAAGCATCCTGTGCGGAAAGGCTTTTATGAGAGGCCCATTAAGCATTTTTGCTTCTGGTTGGCGCGGTTATAAAAGGAGGCTGATATAAAAGACGCATCGTAGAAGAGGTACATCTTTCAGTACATTCGCTTAGAACACTGTAATTGGTCGAAATTCGGATTTTGTGTGTGTGTGTGTTAAGGTGGCTTCACACATTCGGCATTCGCCGAGCAGCGAGCTACTGCTCGCCCGATCCCGACCAGCTGATGTGTTCGGCGAATGTTCGCTCCCTTTGATGTGTCCAAAAGACCGACGCAGTGGGTAGGGCGAGCGCCGAATGTTCGTCACTCGGCAAATAGCAAGCGACCCGTCCACACCACTCGGGATTCGGCGTGCGGTTGTTCGCTGTTCGCCGAACAGCGAATGTGTGGAGCCGCCTTGAGGTTTTATCTTTGTGAGTGGTAGCATTTAATTCTCAGCGGACCGTAGTGAGACAATAGTTACAAGACCGGAAATTTTTTTGAGTGAGACTTTTATTTCATACTATGTCTCTTACCTCGGAAATATAGAGATCATTACGGATTGTTGGCGACCGTCAGGAAAGGGAGAACAGTATTTGAAGTAAAAGATCACCGGCATGAATAATAACTGAATGCCATCTTCGAATATTTATGAGTGACATTAATTTCTCTGCTTCAGAGTCGGACTATAATACGAGTATCTACGTGTTACATTACATGAGTTGTTGAGAATGTACAAAAAAATCAAAGTAGGAAGGTAACAAACATTGTACAATAAATCTACATATTAAATGGGTTACATATGGATGGGTGAAACTATGGGTGATATGGGTGAAACTTGTTCCTTGAAATAAAATAGTAATTATTCAATTGGTATTATAAACTTCAAAGTCCATGACTTGGTGAGAGAATTCATAATGCTACATTGGCCTAATGTATTTGTCGGTCAGCGACCAGAACCACAATGTAGTGACAAAAGACTATTTAAAGAAATAATATTAACGGAACATGCTACTTTCCATAAGATTTATGTAGATAATAATGTTTAACGCTCGTACCTAACCATTAAGGGAAGAGTTTGAGAATGCTAATGTTTTGTTTCGTCGAATGCCATATTAAGTGTCAAACGCTTCACAGTCGTCTGAAAGTACAGAGGGAATAACGTTTTCAGTACGATCATACAAAGTGTATAATACTTACAAACTAATATACGACATTCGGTTTGGTGGGGTGGAAGAGAAGACAATAGTGAAGTGATGTGGTAGTAAGCAAAGTCACAAATCTAATACTTTTATCATGTTCTATCTTCAGAATTCCTATCGCAATTTTAAAGAAACACCTCGTATTTTAAGGATAAAGGTAGGATGTTAAAAGACGCTTAACGTGAGGATTTGTAAAGCTTAATTCAGGACTTCAGTTAGGGAAGAATTGTTCTATTGAACGAAAAAATGCTCCGCATCTTTTCAAAAGACTTAAACATTCGTTTTCAAACGAGGGCAGGAGTCATAAAAAAGTTTTATGTATATATTCTGAATGAAAATAATGAGACAAAACTCTAACGTACTTAAAGAGCCGACGAATAACTACTGAAAATCATCTTGACCACGCACGAATGAAAAAAACTCTTTGAATCTGGCGGTCTGATGGTCACTATTGTACTGAATCGATCGATTCGATACAATTCATTCCGTTTTAATTAAATCCCATTCGACTCAATTGCTGGGCGGTTCAATTGATAGCCGACAGATTGACTTTGTGTATCGGCGTTCCTGAACGGTTGCCACAACTATTTTCATTGAAGTTCAACTTCGTCGTGATAATGCAAGAGTATCGGTTGGTCAAAATTACGCCGTGAGATGAAAACGAGTAAGTCAATTAAGACACTCAAACGACATTAAGCAGTGACTACATGAAATTTCAGCAAATTATTCTGGTGTAAGAAACAATAACAACGTAACGCAAAAACTCAATAATTATTGACATAAATTTATTAAATTTGTGTTTTTTTCTTTTTTTAATAAACCTTCTTTTCTTTACTTTAAGTTGCAATAAGTAGCGTAAAGATAGAAATAAAATATAATGTAATTTTAATCAGTGAAAATATCACAGTAAAAAAAATAAATAGCTGTTCAGCAGAAGTGTTTAACCATTGTGCGCTCAGTACATACAGATTTCAACTTAAAATGTTACTGTTCCTCTGACAAAACAATCCTTTGTATTCTCAGAGCTAGTCCGCATACGAAGTCGTGTAACTTCATGAATGCACAACATTAATAAAGGATGAACACTCCCCACTAATTCCCAAATCCTCTCCAAATTACTTCTTGCCCATCACGCTCCGCTGAGATCTCGTGGGCTCCCCACCGCTCAACAAATAATCTCTCTTTTACACTCTCTGCTGTAAAAACGCCAGTTTATCACGTAATCCACTTCCCACAATTTGGTTTCAAGTCTTACAGTGTTTGTTTTTGTCACCACATCAAAAACAATAGTGTATACATGCATTACTAATTCGTATGTTGTATCAGTACGTTCTCGGTGGAATTAAACGTTCCCATAATTTCACTTCATTCTTTCAGTAATAGTAAAATAAGTTTCAAAAGAATCCCGACAAAATTCATTAATTCGAAGAATTTTCTAATTTTTCAATTCCCAGCTTCTATGTTCACATCATATTTTATCAGTTTGTTGTGGTCCATTATATCTGAGGTACTAAGAACATGATATGTCAAAAAGTGGATTTTTGATTTTATGATAATTTTTGCCTTTGTTTTCCGACAAAATTTTGCTACTTCCTGCCAGAAGAGAATAGGGTGTAAAATGCGAAATACCAATTTATTATAAATAAAAATTTTAATTTCGGCGAACCCATGAAACTTAGGAACGACATTTCTGAAAAATCAAGTTGGGTTCTACCTTAGTACCATTGATACATACTTACGGATGAGAGTAACATATTCTCAGTAATTCATCTTTACAGCATTAACGATTCAATGTTTACATTTTTAACATCTGCTCTCATATAAAATACTAAAAAAATTGTTTGCGATTCTTCTAAAGTGTTTCTCAACTTCAGAAAAAAACACGTTTATCTCTTCCCAGTTCTGCTGAACCACCTACCGAGTTGTCGACCTTACCACTCACCCTCTGAAAAATTTCTGTGCCACCTGGAACATCTGTTGTCATTTCTTACGTTAAATTTTCTCCGTTCTTTCCTTTCGTTTGCCGGTCCTTTCACAGCATCTCTTTTTCATCCGTCTTCGTTCCCCTCGACCCTCAACCAGCAGTCCATCAGCTTTTCTGAACAGGGTCTGGGGTGGGGACCAACTCGCGTCTGACCTGAGCATCACACAATTGTCTTTTTAAACTTTCTCGACGAATATCACTACTATATCAAACATTTAAATTAACTTTAATATGGGAGGGTGAGCATTGAATGTTTGGTGCTCGGCAAACAGACTCCACTACTCTGAATTCGGCAAACGGTCGCTCGCTAAATGTCAAAGGTGTGAAACCACCTTAAGATAATAAGTCTAACAAAATCGAAATCAGAATAGAAAAATCAATTAACAATACGCAACAATTCTCAACCATTGTAACCTGTCTCAATGTAGATAACAGGTATCAAAGATTTAAATTAATTTAAATACAGGAACAATTATCACATCAGAAAATGTTTTACAGGGTGAGCCATTTCAAGCAGCAAAAACACACCTTCTTGCCACAATTAACAAATGTAGGGAAGAGAGCGACCGGCAAAGTGCTTTTTTCTACACAATTATGATACCCAAATTTTTTCGACTAATTTCGACTAATAAGGTATGTTTTTTAAACTTTTTACGTAATTGTTAATGCATTTTTCGCTGATTTAATCGATTTTAATAACATTTTAATGGTACATGCTTCAAATAATATGAGATGCAACATATGTTCAGCACAGAATTCCTGAGTAGCCTATTCCCTTTCCTAGTTCATATGCCGCTGTGAGTACTATGTAATTTAAGGTTCCTGTGACGCCAATCGGCGCCACTGTCAGTTCGGCCGCTTTCGTGATAAACAAAAAAGAGATTTTCTTTTAAAAAAACAGTCCAAACCAAAATTTGCAAGCTGAGGTCACTGGAACAAAAGGAAGAAGGCTCTATTAAGTCAGTAACATATCCAACAGCGTAAGTTGTTAATCTGAAGTGTTTTTGATCATTTTTAACATAATTTTTTCTTTGTTTTTAGGGCATTTTAAAAACATTTTAAGAGCATTTTATTGACCATTTTTGCAATGTTTTATTTCACTAAAATCCAACCTCTAGTTATTACATTTGAACTGTTGCTCCTCAAATTTCAGCAAAGATTGCAACACTCGTAACTGCCACAGAGACCTCAGAGGCCTACCCACTTACGGTTCACTTTCACGTTAATATTTTACACAGACTCTCGTATCAATGCATGGGGGAATGGCGTAGTTAGGAGGGGGGACTGCTTGCCACGGGTTACACCAGTTTAGGGGCGACACCAATTAGAAAACATACGTTTGTTAATTACTTCGTTTTAGATTATTTATTTAAAAATTGTATTTCAATTATTCTAAATTACATACAGTTTTTAATATATAATAAATAATTGCCATGTGCAACTATACTTGTATTTTTTTATTAAATATTGTATTAAATATTCAGTAATAGACATGTTTATTTAGTAATAGACATATTTTGGGGGGGAAGGGGGGGTGTTGCCTTTTGTTCGCCGCTGGCATGAGGTATAAGGTAAAACAACGAAAAGTCAAGTAACGTCTACATTACGTAGAGTTGTTATAAAAAAGTTTGTCGAAGACATTTAACAGCTTAGCTATCTCCTATCTATCCGGGCGCGGATCCCGCCGATGATTTGGGGGCGGGCGGGGCACATCGTAGATTTTTGTAAAATAATGAACATATGTTATTATGTTGTATATTATTTATGCATTGTAGATATACTATACAACATTCTTGTTTAAATAATTCGAACATAAAGAAATATTTTAATCAATGTTGCCAAATAAAGGAAGGTAAACGAAAACTCTAAGCCTTTTGGGGTGGGGCCATGGCCCGCATGTATCCACCCCCCCCCATCTGGATTCGCCAGAGTATCCAACATTCGACACGAAATAAATGGCCTCGTTGCCTCGAGAAAGGCGCGGAGAGGAGGGGCAGAGAAACCACCGTCGCCCGCGAGCGCGCAAGAAATTCAGAGGGCGCGAAAAACGAGCGTTGACTCAGAGCGCGGGGCGGCGAAGGGGAAGGGGCCTGGAGGGGGAGGGGAGGGGGTCGCGTTCCGAGCGGCCGTGAAAGCGGAAGCGCCGAACAATGGCGACGCAGGGCGCGGCGCCGCGCCGCACGGGCCCGTCGCACTTCCAGGAAACTAGGCGAGGCCCGAATACTTGCAATTGACTGTTGTAAATAAGTGTGAAAGGACATTTAAGTGAATGTGACATAAACAGGGCTCGGATTCTGATGACCTAAAAATTCTTTGAAAATAACATAAAATTACTCAAAAATAAGAGGAAATTAGCCATAAAATGACTTAAATATAAGGGGGAAATGAGTTAATTTAGAAAAAGACTCAAAAATGTTTATGAATATATTTATTCAATAAAATTATAATGTTAAATAAAATTAATTTACATAAAATTATATTTAATATAAAATCTTAATTTTACGAGCAATTGTACTCCTTCGCTGCCATCTTCCAACCGTCGTTTTTGAAAGGACGAGGAAGTTAACGAAGATAATGTAATTTGAAATAATAATTATAATGTAATTTTGAGAGCTCAAAACACACGTCCACTGCAGTAGTGAATTTCGTCATGACCTGACGATGCAATAAAAATTTTGTTTTAGTGTATCACTGTTAATTCATGAAACATTCACTAACAAAATGCGTAAAGGTTCAGGAAAACGACGAAAATGACGTAAAGGTCAGGGAAAATGACCTAAAAATTGAAAAATGGCAAAAATGACAAAAATGACCCCATAACTATACATTTCTATCACCTACATGTCATGCTAAACATTCGTTTAAAAGTTGGCTGCGTCTGGAATGCACCAATGAAATGATGACGTCATCAGAATCCGAATCCTGGTCATGAATGTGTGCACGAGTGGAAAAAAAGAAATAGCAAGACTAAAAAATATTAAAGAAAACTTACAAGTATAACAGAGTAAAATATCCCTTGGGCACGTAGAATTTAAGGTAGCGCCACACATTCATCATTCGGGAAATAGCGAGCAACCGAATTCCGAATCCCAAATAGTGTGGATGTGTGGCTTGCTATTTGCCCAGCGACAAACATTCGATGCTCGCCCTACCGGCCGCGTGTCGGTCTTATGTTCACATCAAAGGACGCGAACATTCGCCTAACATATCAGCTGTTCAGGACTGGGCGAGCAGTAACGCGCTGCTCGGGGTATGTCGAATTTGAGGAGCCGTCTTTAGGTTGTCGACCAAAGCGCCGGCTACTTCCATTGGTTAAGTTAGTATAAGCGAGTTTAAGACAGTTATTTAAGTACTGCTCCCTTTTACGTCGCAAAAGCCGAAGACTGCAGCGCATGTATCCTTCGTGTTATTAAAAAATCTTGCAATTCAACTTTCCTTCGGAAGTCAAATGTCCAAATGAAAAAAAAGTTAAAATATTATTATAATGTTTTTCGTAATGGAAGAGTGCAGTATTGATGCATACTAAAAGAAAGGTGAAAATACTATAGTAAAATTCCAGAGACTCTTGAAATCCATTCTTACATGATACTCAGAGTACGGATGGATGCAAGGAGAATTTACGAATTCACAACGCTGAACATTCATGATTTCACGACAGTATACTTGGGTTTTTAGTTCATGGCGCACCAAGGTCACGGAAGGAAAATGGAGAGGGAAGGCTTTCTCCAATAGGGAGCTGCTATTGACTACTGTGTTGTGACGTGGAAGCTCCCTATTGGAAAAAGCCTTCCCTCTCCATTTTCTTCCGTGACCTTGGTGCGCCAAGAACGAAAAACCCAAGTACAGAAAATGTATTATTTGTGATAGAATTTTTTCTATCATAATTCATCTACAGTTCATTGAACTGTTTTCATACTCGTTAACACAATTACCTAATCAGCGTTTTGAAAAACCAAATATTGCCGGCCCGGTGTCCCAGATCACGAAGTCTGTAGTGGGATCTCGGACCGAAGGGTCGCGGATTCCCGCTTCGGGCATGGCTGTATGTGTTCGTCCTTTCACCCCTATCATCACCATATCGTTTCATCCTCGTAGTTACCATAACGTAAAAATCCATTAGTGGTCACTAATGACCTAGAAGGTGATGCGACCTTAATACAAAATCAAATATTACTAGTATCAAAACAAGAACTTGGCGGTACGGGTTAACTTTGTCCAACAACTGAATTTTTTTATATGTGAAGTTTTTTACTGTTTAAATATAACGGTGGGAGAGAGATCGAAAAAAGTGTAGTCTAGCCATAATAAAGACCACCCCAATACATATACATAAATATACAGAACGTTGTGAATGCCGGATATAAGCAAATAGTTTCAGCCAGAAAGCTAATTGAATAGAGTTTGCAACAGAAGTCACCCATTCCGTTAAGCCACTCTCCCCGCAACCTAACTGTACAGCAATTGAGCCACCGGACCTCCTTAACCCCGAGTGCCACCCACTGCGCCGGGGCAGCCGCGTGGAGCGGCGCCTGTCAGGGGGGAAGGGAGGGCCCTATTTACAGAGAACATCTGCCCGGCGCCTGGCGGGGCCTTTGTGGGCGGGGGGGTGAGGCGGAGGGGAGGGGCGGGTGACAGCCGGCAGCCCGCGCCGGTGGGGTGGCCCTGGCCGAGGGAGGGCGCCCCTGCGCTGCCCAGGCCCCTGCCACGCGCATGGCTGTAGGTATCGGAAACTGTGGCAAATAGAAGGCCACATTCAGTCGCCATTTTGTTGGCAACTGAAGGCGGGAATTCGAATTGTAGTACAGATTCGAATGAAATTTTTTCGTCTAAATTTTCTCCCGTTTCATATGTTCAAGATTTAACATAGAACTGCATGTGGAATGGTGCAACAAGGATCAATGCCAATATTCTATGTTTGACAGAATGGGTGGTTTTCTCTTTGGTAGAACATCACAATTTCTGTATATTTCACTATTTCCAGTAAGGTTTTAAAACTTCGTAATATTACTCATTTTTTTGGCCAGTACAGTTGTATTAAATCTGATTTGTTTAAACCTTTTTTAATGACATTGGCCCTTTTTGACAATTCCAAACATAGGCCTTTCACTTGACATAAGCCCAACTTAGCTGTATGAAGGGGAGGATTAGAGTATTTCAAGTATATTGCCCATTTATTCAATGTATAATGGGTTAAAAATTAAATAGGTCTTAAGTTTTATCCATTCTTTATTTTCGTTCAATAAATAAAGTTGCATAAGCAATAACAATGGTTTCGACCAGCAAGAATAGCAATTTTTGTGCAAGAACAGTAGAGAACTGTTGGGCTGTGTGAAACTGTCATTTGAATACTTGTTTTGTTTTTATTAAGTGAAAACCTATTTGTCATGTATTTTGAATACAATATTACTTAATAATAAAGACAAGAGAAATTACATGTAGGAGCAGAACTATAAACATTGCAAAGACAGAAATTACTAAAATGATTCACATTCGACATCCATCTTAATGTCACTTTCATTAGTTTTGCCCCTTCATTAATGTTGTTTAGAAATGCTTAAATGCTTCTGTTGGTTGGATGTATGAATGGTAGATCAGTCATAGACAAGAAATTGCTACCCAAAGACTTACAAGGATCAATATTGGCAGCTATTCATGGGCCCACATTTAAATACTATTTCTGTGAAGCCTTTTTATAATAATTTCATGCTGTTAATTATACATCAAATACCAACATTTTATTGATTATTTTCACGATAAATCTATTCGCACAAAAACTATAGTTTTCAGTTTAAAAAAATTAGTATAATATCTTAAAATACAAAATGCTATAATAACTTAATATTCTGAGATCCAAATGAACCATTTAAATAGAAATTGTTTATGAAATAACATTTTGAAATCAAATCGGTTGCTATTTATCAAATAATTCACATTCATATTTTCAATTTCCTAACATCTCGATTGAAACAAATATCCTATTGGCCCTTCATACACTGTCACAATGACAAACCAATCTTAGGCTATTGTAAAGATTGGTAGTGAAATTAGGAGATAGGATCGACTTTTGAATTTGGCTTTTCTCACACTGAAAGAAGGAACTGTAAAGCACATATTGGATATATAAAACTAAACATCACTAAAGGCTGTCATTGGCCCTTCTTGCACCAAGCAACAGATGTAATAGTGAAAACTTTTTTCTTATAGGACAGGAATATTAATATCTTAATAAAAATACCTCAAGTTTTTTAGGAAATCTGTAACAGCTATCCATTCAGCTTTATCATATACTAATCATTTAATATTCAGCATTAATAGTCAGCAATTGAATGCAAGTAATTTCAAATAATACTAGAGCTTTAAAATTCAACACTTAAAAGTACCTGCATACTTCGGCATATAGGAAAACTGGGGAAATTATGGTAATTTCAATTTAGCTGATTTGTTTTCCAATTATTCTATTTCCTTTTTAATGTTATACATTTCTCCACGTACAACTGGAGGTGTTATTTTAATAGTAGTTAAAATATCGAGAGAAAAAGCAACAAATTTTTGTCTAACTCCATCCCCTATATTTATTATCATTCAACTTCTGAGCTTTCTTTCATTTCCTCCAGAAAGAAAGCTCAGAGTAATAAGGCACTCTGAGCAAGCATGGAAAAGAAAGTAATACCCCAGAAAGCTAATATAGGTAATAAAAAGCATGTATGAAGAAACTCTCATATATGTGAGTCTTCCGAATACAAAGAGAAGAGAGTATTTTAAAATAAATCAAGGGGTTACTCGAGGGTGTCCACTATCATCTACATTGTTCAATATATATCGACGCACTTCTCTTAGAATGGAAAAATGATTTACACAATGAAGGAATTTCAATAGGAAAGAATACTAAAATCAACATGCTCTTGTTTGCAGATGATATAGTTTTGGTCACTAACTGCGAAGATGACCTCCAGAAGTTAACCTTTAAATTACAAAGGAGGGCAATGTAATATAATTGTAATGTATCGATCAACAAAAATAAGGCTATGGCTTTCAGAAGTAAACATCCCATAAGAACAAAAATTGTAATAAACAACATTACTATAGAACAAGTATCAAACTTCCAATATTTAGGATGCAACGTAAGATATCTGAATGACATTGACGTGCAACAAAATGTATCTAAATTTCAAGCTATCTGCGGCACTATCAAACGAACGCTGGGAAGAAAGCACGCAAATTACTACAACACCCTCGAGAGACGCTCACGATCACACAATTATTTCTTACTCTCCACAGTACGCTCACAATTTTGCCAACAAAATGGCGTAGGCGTACCCTTTCAATCTACAGTGGGAACACTAGCGCTCATGAACACTCTAGTTCTTCTTACTAACTCTATGGCGCTGCCGGACCACTGCGCCTTGTCCGCGGCGACGCGGCGGCGCCGACGCGCGACAGACCTCCCGCAGCAGGGGCAGCAGCAGCGCCGCCAGACAGCGGGCCCTGGAAGACGGTTCTCCGAGCGTCTGAACCGGCGGAGGTGGCTCAGGGTATCAACTGATGTCACTGCAGCGTTTCTGACTAGGAGGTCCTAGGACAGTGTTGTCAAGGTTGATGCCACGAGCAAGGAGTCCGTGGCACGAATGTCGCGACAAAATCGTCCCTCCACGCAGTTCATCACAAGAGACAACGCCATCACTATTGTAAAACGGGGGGGGTATCAATACACTGCGATTTTTGTAATTTTGCCCCTGACAGGAATCAGCTGTTGACGATTTCATCCAATCAGAACCATGAACGTCACCATAGTGACGTCACTGTAGCGAAATATAAGCTCCCAATTGGATGGCAGCGAAACAGCTGATTCCTGTCAGGGGCAAAATTACAAAAATCGCAGTATAGTTACCTTTCCCGCCGCTAGTTGCGCACAGAAGCTCATGGTATGCTACGGTGCCACAGTGCGTGCCACCGTAGACGACCTTGACATCACTTTCCTAAGATTTCAATCCCGACTGTGGCAGGGTTTTCAACACTAGCTAGAGAGAGATTAAATTCAGTCGCTGCCTGGAGGAGAATTCTAGCGGTCGGTTGATCTGATCGGTTGTTTTCTGTAGTTTCTCCGATCAACATCAGGCAAATGCCGCATCAGTACTCTAACAAACGGGCTACGGACCGCGCGCAATCTTTCCTACCTCTTCCTTGTCCCTCCCCTTACTTACACAGTTACACTCACATGCACTACACTACCACTCTTGTCGGGAGATGTAGAGCCTCAGCTTCTCCCGGCTGGGACGTTGCCCCGCTGGTGGGGGGGGATATGGGGTTGGGGAAAATCTCCAAAGCCGATGTAGCTCGGCACCGGATCTCGCCGGCAGCGGGGCACCAGATCTCACTGCCATCTGTGATAAAAACATGCTCTACACTTACGGGACTAACTGGCCCGGAATCACCAATCAATTATTCAATCAATCAGTGCGACTAAACGAAATACACCCACGTTTTCGCAGTCCACAGAGAGCATTTAAGTATTTGCAGTAGAAATATGACATCTATGTCGATATTTAAAAACGTTGTTTTGAACGTCGATTAATTCAATCCGAAGTTTTATAAAAACTATAATGTGTGCTCGATCGTTTTACATATACGATGTTATGTTTGTGAATGAAAAAGAACAATTTACTAAGTTAAAATATGAAATAATATTCGATGTTACCACTGCCATATTCTGTTTTCGGACGATGCGAACGCTGATTGTGAAACTTCCATCGAGCACACTCTCTCCCCCAAAAGAAGATCCCTAAGCTCTGACATCTCCATCGTTTCTCGCATGCGGAAAGGCGGCTGACGGACGTGCAGTAGACCATTACATTCTTTCCTACCAATTCTACCGTGAAATGGGCAATTATGTCACCCGTGAGATGACCTTGAGCGCTCAGTGTTTCGGCTCAATTTTTTTAATTGCTATCATATTTTGAACTTTGTTTTGCAGGTTAAATCTTGATTATAGCTTTATCATCACGGCCACTTAACTTATTAAACAAGATCGAATTAAATTCTCCGCCGCGCACACGTACATGTTGGAGGTTTTTTGTCATCAACACTGTTGTGTAAAGTTTGAACAACGAAGTTTTACAACATCCATATTTTGTTGTGGAAGGAGCATCCCTGGTCCGCAGCGCAGAGGCTTGAAGCAGTGCTAATTAGCTGCGACAGGAAGCTTGTACCCCTGCAAGCCATACGTGAATACATTATGGCTGATGTCTGAATCCGCGAATTAGCCTGTTAAATGTTCACTTTATCCAAAATCGGTAGATTAAGGCCGAAGTACCAACAGCTTCGAACCCTATTTCGGACATCAGCCTGATCAAGTGCACATCAGCCAATAAGAGGTGGATAGTTCTTTACGGCGACGAGGAATCACAGAATAAAATAATTTCGTTGGCATTATCAAGCCAACAATATTACTTATTCAAAGAGCAGCAATAAATAATATTGTAGGAAATGACAACGCTTATAATTATTTCGTTTTAAATGCCAACGAAAAATCACAGATATATCAATATTTTGCACAAAGGCTACTGCTATGAAGTGAAAAGTAAGAGCAGAGTAGGTGTGTAGCACTACAGACAAGGTGTGTAGTTTCGGGTTGGTTGGTCTTCTCCCTCAGTACTCTCAGAATTGATCTGGCGCCCCTCATCTACAGTAGTAGCTGGGAGTCCAAAGACAATTCAAGCTTCGACTGATCAGGCAATATCATAGAGCAGAAAAATGCCTTTAATTGTGGCAATGCCGCCTAAAAAAGAGTAAATACGCACATCTCAAGAATCTGCACATCAAACAACATGATCACCCGTTCGAATGTCTTTCAAACAAGCTTCCTCTTTCCATAGTTTACAATTTAAATCACCGAGACTTAATATTAACTTAAATTTCATTCTAAGCTTCAACGAGAAATTGTCGCCAAGTCAGTGCCGGCGGATCCTGCACACAAGCTCCGCTGCAATCGTCGGAAGTCCACGAAGGTTTAAGGCCTCGACTCGGGCAGGAAGACGGTTATCTCTGGCCTCGGGATATGGTCATTACTTCCCGGGTCAACTCGTAAACCAAGATCAGATATTTTATGTTTTATCTCTAATTTTACGATACTTCCTAAGCCCGTGCGATGCACGCGGTTTGGAAGTCCTTGCATTACACAAAGTAATAAAGAAGAGATTTACTTCAAGGAGAGGGTGTCGCCAAGTATGCCACTTAAGTCTGAAATTGATTTCTATATTCTTTCATTAGGTAATACGATATTTCGCAGACGCGCGGTAGATTAAGTCAAAGTTCTCAGAAGTATTAAAATATTCATTAAAATTTCGCCCCGCCTCCACGCCGACAGCGTCTCCGCGTCGGGCAGCTTGATGAAGGGCAGTGAGTGGCTGGAGGAAGAAGAGAGGGCGTGGCAAAGCGGGGGCGCGGCTGTGCGTGGGGATGCCAGCCCCTCACAACGGACGAACGTAGCATACATAGCGGTGTTACGGATTGATTGATTAGTGATTCCGGGTCATTTAGTAATTCCAAGATCATTAGTCCCGGAAGATCATTAGTTCCCCCACTGGATGGCGAGATCCAGCGCCGACCGACGTCGCCATGCGGGGATTTTCCTATACCAGTGTGGCGTCGCGTCGCGAGGTAGGCGCCGCTGCGGCGGGCCGCGTCGGGAAGCCCAGTCCTAAGCCGGAAGAGGGATGGGGGTGGAACGCGGCGGCGCCTCGCCGGCACGCGCCGGGCAGGGAAATCCCGGCACCAAAAGAACAGGGCGCGCGCGGGCGCGAGTCTGGGTGATGTCGGTTGCGCCCTCGAGAGGGCTGGCCAGCGAGCCGAATGACGCCCGCCGCTTGTGGAGTGGGGGCGAGCCGACGGATACTTAAGGCTGCGCCGCCACGCGCCTCGCGGGATACGCAGGGTGTCGAAAGACGGGTGTTATCTCCAGTGCTATCTTTGCACGTGATCTTCAGGTGGAAGATCGGTTTTGGCGTCAGGCCATGTAACTTCTCTAGTTACGGGACTCTTACATCCGACAGCTTCGCACTTCGCGTTGCTTTTTCCTGCTCTCGAGCAGTGGTACTGGGCTAGGCCTAGGGACGGTCGCGGGGTTTCGCGGCTAAGGGAATTGAAAGGTTGCCAAGGGGTTAAATTTTGTATAATAATCTTTGTATTATAAATTGTAAATATCAATCAGAAACAGTCGTCTGTGTTATTCCTTTCTAGTACGTCACACCAGGTATCTTTCATCAGCATGGCACCGCCCCAGCCGGGACAAACTCTAAGCTCCCGACGTGTGTGGAAGTGCAGTGCACGTGAATGTGTGTCAGGGGAGAGACAAGCAAGAGGAAGGAAAGGTCGCGCGCGGTCCGTGGCCCTTTTGTTAGGGTACAGCTCGGGCATTCGCTGGATATTGAACGGAGAAACCACGGCCAACTACCGGTCAGAGCAGCCAGCCTCTAGAATTCTCTTTGAGAATTTGACCTAGCTATCTAGCTAGTGTAGAAAATCCTGCCATCGTTGGGACTCGAACCCCGGGACCTCCAGGTCAGAGGCACTGCAGTGACATTAGTTGACCTAGTTAGTCACCTTTGCCGATACGGTATTATGGTCTACCATGCATCGTAAGGTACACAAAGTTAAACTCGACTTATCTATATCTAGTGAGCTAGAGCTCATCTATCAAAATGTCGAAGTACTAGTGAACCAACTGAAAAGAGATTCAAATTGAAAAGCGTGGTCTTGTGAAACACTGAAATTGTAAAACATCTTATAAGGTCTACGTATTAAATGTATAGCAAGTGCAGAAAAGAATACGCTATCAAATCATCAAAGCCCATTTGTCTCTCAGGGAAGGGATTGAGAAAATCACTTTTTGTGATTTTTCCTACAGCCTCACTATAAATTTATCTACAAACCTAACATATGGAATTTCTGCAAATTTCTCAAGATTCCTGGACAATACATTGAGATCCCTTAAATTTGCGAGAAATAATCGCGAATTATTTAATTTCATTATACTACGTAAAAAATCGACAATGCGTAAATTCTTTACAAGGATGAAGGCTAGTTGGTTGATGAAAATTGACTCTATCCGCAAACATTCAAATAGTATGCTCTCAACCACATTTATATGTGGTCCGGGATCTTCATAACAAGGACCAAATTTTAGAAGCTTAGCTCATTACATATTAAGACTCATTGTCCCTTGAAGGGCAAATTTTCTTGCATATCGTGATTTGGGCACGCAAAAAAAACAATTACACACAAATAATACACTGTATAAGTATTCATTTTCACTTTACAAAACACGTTGAACGAAATATGTGAAATAGCCAATAAGAAATTAATTTCAACCTACTTTAAAAATCAAATTCACGAGCCCAATTAATAATATACTGTAGTTCTAATAGCGACGACTGGGCAATCGTTTGTTGCCCGGTTGCCCAAAATTTCGCCGTAGTAGTCAGTTACAGTCGTTGTAAGCGAGAGCTTTGGTGTAGCTTTAGTTGGTGCAACCGGGGGAATGAAGATCGTGTCACGAGGCCGTTTAAACATAAACATATGTTTCAAAATATACTATAAATGCTTTTTAAACGAAACTAAGTTTATTATGCGTGGTCTTATTTCGTTAACTTAAAAATTATGAAGTTACAAATTTACAAAAGTAATCTTTAATGAAAACATTCAAATTATATAATTTCAAATAAAAATTTTCAGGTGTTCATCCCTGCAATGGCGATGTCGCTTCTCTGTTCCCTATCTACACCACTGAGCGAGACTGAAAACAACCAATAGCCATTGGGAGTGACAGGAAAAGGAACAGCGAATATGCAAAGCAGCAAAGATGCACAGCACAACACGGCCGTCAACACACAAAGACTGGTGGGTATTTTAATACTCTGGGCGACGTTTCAGGACTTGTGCAGGACCATATACTTCATTAGTCACAAGACGAAAATGGCGTCTTGAGAAGAAGTAAAAGGGATACGGTGAAAAACAATTCGGTGTGTGAAATAGTTTAATGATGAATTTATGATCGGTATACGAAACAATGAATTCTCGTAGAAACCCGTAATTACTATAGTCCACACACTTTAATGTCCCAGTTCAAACTGAGTTTTCCAAAAGGCCCGATTTCCAATCCAACGATCCATGTGCATCTCTCGACGTTTCACAATTTTTTAAAATTTTTTCGTAAGGTTAAATTTTCAAAAAAAAAATTAACTGGTTTTTATCTGTTTTCTCGGAGGGGTGGTTCTTTCTCGCAGCCCCCAAACCCCCAAATTCGTCTCGGGGAATGGGGGTAGGAGGAGAAAGGCAGCAATGGTGGTGCGGAAGTCCCTCAGAAAAGAAACGTAGGGGAAAGCCAAAGAAAAGGGAGAAAAGGGACCAGAGGGCACATCCTGAGGGAGGGAGAGAGGTGGGGTAGGTCGAGGAGGTGGCCGCAGGGGTGTCGTGTGACTGTTGCACTCCGCTGGTTGCCACCAGCTCCGTAGCCGAGTTATCGCGTTGCGTGCCTGGGGGACTCCCGCAGCAGGGAAGGCGGCGGAGGCAATAATAAATAGCACTTTTCCCTGGGTTATTTCCGCGTCGTATTTCTTCGTTCGTTTTTCATCTCTCAAGCGGTAGCGACGAAGTATTTAAAATTTATGGACAACTGCAATATAACACGCATTGTGCATTAAAGGCTGGCTAAGGAAATAATGTTAGCACAGCATATATCAATAAAATGTACGTCAGACATGTGTGATGACAGAAGAGTTCTGCTTACTATCTACATACCATAAATATACCCCAAGACCCATGAATCAATATCAGCAATATCTAATAACGACCGAAATAGACGAGTGATGAAATTGATAGAAAATTTCAGCATGAGCTTCGAACATAGGCATTGTAATCGGCAAAAAAATACTCTGGGCTGTACGGAAGGACTTCACACTTCTTGCAAAAGCTGTGACAGAACTCCGATAGATTTTTTAAAAACCGTGGCAATCTCGCTGTTCATAATGCAGGGCTTTAGAAATTTGCCGCCACATTTTAGCATTTACTGTTGAGGTGGTGGTCTAGTCCGCAATGAGCAGAACGGTACCAAAGTGTTTTCGTTTCATCGGAATACCCATGGAAGTAATTCGTGGGTTCAGAACTTTGAAGAAAGATCTTCAATACTAAACAGGAAGACTAAGATATACATGGAACTCCCGAATATATCGAGCATGTAAAAGTAATGAAAAAAAGTAGCACAGTTTACGGGTGGACATCGCCTTCAAATTTTTTTAAATTAAGTTATGAAAAATTCCTTAACTGAAATATTTTTTATGAAGTTTAATGCAATACTTTGAAAAACAGTGCAACTTTTCAGTTATTTAAAAAATTTAATTTAATCCGTCACACTTGCATCACACATCCGATCTGTTGGAAAATCCGTCGAGGAATCATCAAGAACCATTAACTTCATGCTCCACCTCTAAATCGAGTTGAAGCGTTAAGACCAAGTGGTTTTATGCCAGTACTTGACCTAAGGTTATTTGGGTTTTCATTGAGAAAGATCGTCTTCGATTATGTGACGTACACTTTGCTATTTTACGACCAATAGTGAGACGCAAGAATATTGGAACCCCGCTCAACACCTTTAAAACGCTTCATATACATTGAAGCAAAGTTGTTGTAAAACGTGCAAAATACACAATTATAAAGTAGTTCTTTTCTTTTGAATAGCATTAAAAAACTGTTGACATGAATAGAACAAAAAGACAGTTTGCTGAAACGTACGCCATTACGTTTATTCGATAGTCTACGATGCACAACATAATGCAAAGAATCAATTCCAAAATAAAAAGAATTACTGCACTAAAATAGTTACTCGTTAATATTAGCTTCCGAGCCAAATGTTGAATCGGGAACAAAATGTTTATCCTCGTGAATTAAATCTTACTTTACTTTCGGATGCAACACATAGTGTTATCCATAACTCTATTATAACCAAAAGTGAGAATGTAAATAAAAATCTAAATATTGCGAGTATGCACAAATCGAAGGACATATCCCCATTGGATTCCGCGGACAACTTTTCCTAAGCCTTATACCGCCTACCCCAAAAGGCATAGCTGGATCGCATCCCGTGCGGTTTTCCTTATGACTACAAGGAATAGCTCGGATAGGTATCAGAGATTTAAAGATCGCTAATCCACAAATGACCCTTTAACGTTGTCCAATTTGTCTTACTCTTATATTGTATTCGTAAGATAGAAAGGATAAGGAAAACTTGTTATTTCGGAATTTAACTATGGAACGTTCTTAATTTATTGAAAATGATTTCTAGGTACACAGTGGGCTGCTCCAAGGAGGTTGGGAAAGGATGTCATGGATTTCCCTTAAAATATGTCGAATTAAAACAAGTACTTTTAGTTTTAGATTACACACAACATAGTTCTGAAGATTCACCAATTTTTCCTGTTTTGGATGCTTTCTCTCGATAGATATCTGTGGTTACGGGTTCGTAAGTTCTTAAGTCAATTTTTGGTAGAATTGGGTTACGTACTGAAACTACTACTTATGTATCTATATTTAATTTCAGTAAAACGACCTAATTCAAATGTTGCCTCATTAACGACAAAAAAGCGTAGGGAAATAGCGTTCAGCATAGGAAGAAGCATTGGCTCAATAATATTTAACCCTTGTTTTCTCCAAACTAAGAGTTTTTACTTAAGAACTTTTACGCCGTGACCATAGATATATTTGTATCAATCATGAATGGAAACTTCACAAAATCTTTTTGTCCTTCCCCGTCGCAAACCATTGGCTGGGATGCAATCGGGCTGTGCCTTCTCATGAAGCCAAAAGTGAAGGGAATTAACTGGGAAGCGGATGTGAGAAAACACCAACTGCGGGATGCAATCGGATAATTCCAAAACGGAACATGCATGGTTTTTATTGAAAAGGTGTCAAGGATACGAAAACAAATTACAATGTCAATTTTATTAACAGCGAAATATGTGTAGCGATCAGACTGCGCACCTATCATTGCTAGGTCCGAGCTTTAAACGATCGTCGATCCTTGAGGGAATTTTTATGGACAAGCATTTCTTACCGTCATCGCGTTGCCTGTGCCTCTCATTCCACCAGTGCTGTATTATCGATTAAATTATATAACTATCACCCATGCATCAAAACAATTCTGGCCCAGGGCATCAACTGAAATCACAGCAATGCTTCTGACCGGAAGGTCTTAGTGTCGAGTTCCGATGGTGGCAGGATTTTTAACACTAGCTAGATAGAAAAGTCGAATGCAGTCGCTGTCTGGAGGAGAACTGTAGCGGCTAACTGCTTTGAAATGTAATTTTCCGTGGGTACTCCGATCAACGCCAGGCGAATGCCGGAGCAGTACCTTGGACAAACAGGCCACGGACGGCGGACGATCTTTCCGTCCTTTTCCTTGCTCTATCCTCACTCCTTATTTACACTCACTCATAGGCACTACATTACCACCCATGTTGTGGGACCAGGTGGGAGCTTAGAGATTGTCCCGGTTGGGGCGATGCCCCGCTGGTGGGAGATACATGGTTGGGGAAAATCCCTTAAGCCGACGGGAAGATCGGCGACGGATTTCCGGGGTATGTAAAATGGGGACCGGAAGGGGAATAAGAGGTAAGCCTATATGTAATTTGAGGACCGATCCAGAAAAGGGTATACGTAAATTGAGGACCGACTACCTGGCATTCCAGGTAAAAGTGAAAGGTGACCACTGGCGTAGCATAGTGGAGGCCGCAGGGGCGGCCGGCTCCAGGTAGCAAAATTCCACAATAAATAATATTAATTCATATTTAGCCGTGATTTAGGGGAATAATAATAATAATAGTAAAACTAATAACAACAATAATAATATATCGTAAAAGTTTTAACATCTCATATTTTTGTCGCACCTACGATTCGGACCCATTGAAATGAGCACGGAATCTTTCATTACTTACTCTGTGACGAATTCTTTAAATTAGGGTATTAAAATGAAATACTCCTAATTGTAGCGACTGGCAACAGTCTGTACTGACTTGTTTGGATTCCCTGTATTTTATTTTGTGCGTGGATTGTTTATGGCTAATATTCAGCGAGAATGACTCATTTAATATAAAGCATAGTGTTCAATATATAATAACACCTGCAAATTAGATTACAGTACGGAAAAGACCCTTCAGGAAAATCCGTGACTGAAGCTTCGACAATTCTAAGAAAGTTTCATTTATGAATCGTCAATCATTCAATTCACATTAACTTAAGCAAATATAGGCCTATGTATGCGTTTCCAAACTGATTTTTAGTGATCATAAGTGTTTGTAGTGATTGTTAAATTATTGAATTTTGTTGAAAAATTGTATTGTGCGTGTACGTATATATTCGACTACGTGAGTATTAAATATTTAATTTAATAGAATTATTAAAATGTAGACGAATAAAGTTGAAGTTAAAGTTAGAATTTTTGTTTTTAATTCTAACAATTATTTTATTTTCAATAAAAATATAAATAGTATCGGTATCGTTATAGTTCTAATTGGAAATTGGTGTTTTATTTTCAATTCGCTAATAACTGAATCTTGTCGTTCGGCAAGGTATAATCATGAGTAGGGAGCTGATTTTGATGACCTGAAGCATCGCCAAAAAATCAAAAAAATTATTTTAAAATGTTATAAGAATGCCCTAAAAGCAAAGAAAAATGACATAAAAGATGTGATCAAAACCAGTTCCCACGAACAAATCAAGCTGTCGGATATGTTACTGATGTAATCCAGACTTCTTCTGAAGTTCAAGTGAACTCAGCTTTTAAACTATTGGATTGCACTCTTCTTAACCAGGATATCTGACCTTAGCTATTCCGAAATCAGCAGATCTGCCAATGAACTTGCCACAAACTCCTGCCAGCTGCCATCTATCGCCGCCCAAAATACTTTTTTTTATTTTCCTACGTTTTCGGTTTATCAATAGTAGAACGGAAATATTATTTTGAGAACATTAAAACACAGTAAAACTTCGTCCTAAATGGCAATTATTTTTGAGTTTTCGAAAAACTTCATTAGAAGTCATTTGAAGCACTTTAACTCAATAAATAGAACAGTGTTTACAAATTGGTGGAAAAGTGCATATTAACTGTGTTAGAAATCTTAAAAAATACATTTGTCTAATTTTTAAAACAAAAACATACCATAAAATGAACTTTACGTCATATCAAAGAGTGTAATTTGCACTATCTTTCTGAAATGTTTGAAGAAAACATTTGGAGCCATTTATGAGAAAATGCCGTTTGAGCGTTTCTGAAAATGCGGAATTTGAGCTAGTTTTCATAGAAAACGGTTGAGTTTTCGAGAAAAATTACTTGGCATTATTTAAAGCACATGTACTCATAAATGTAATTATGTGAACAAATTGCCGCTAATATAAATATACAAGGATACAAGTAAAAAAATCATCTATCAAATGTCATCAAAAGATCCGTCTGTCACCAGTTCTTTCCCTTTCTGCGTAACACCAGGTTTCACTTCCATCTTTGAAAAACGTAAATGCTGTTGCTACTTCAAAGCTCGAAAAGCAAATGAGACTATTGTCATCACTGGACCTCTCGAAGGATCTCTGCCGGGCAAGTGAAGGGAAAGGAACAAGGAAATGCTGGCCAGCAGCGCGGCGGCGGCGGCCCTCTTAACGCGCCTACCTGAACTTCCTGCCTCCTCAGTCCGTTTCTTACCTGAGATGGTTTGGTCCTCAAATTACATATAGGATTAAGAAGTAAGCTTCACGAGATAAAATGAAGGGATTATTTGGTCCCCATTTTACATACGCCCCGGATTTCGCCCTCCAGTGGAGGAAGAATACCGCCACATTCCGTGTTAAAAACTCGCTGTCCACTTACGGAACTAATGACTATAGCAGTTGACGTGCCCAAAAATCCAAAAAAAAATAATCAGTCAGAACCATTCATTTCAAATAAGACCAAGAAAAGGCTAGGGACAGACGACAGTAATAATAAACAAGAGGAATGAAATGATACATTCAGGGCAATTCCTATTGTTTTAATATGCCCAGTGACACTCGAAAGTACAAAGGCACATCTAACAAGACCTGACACATAATAATCTATCTAACTGTTCATTCATATAAACATCCCAATAACAATACCTTCTATTATTGCTTTGTGCGGTATGGTAAAAATACGGGATATCAATGAACCATTCGAATTAACTGATGACCGGGACAGAACGAAGTGTTAACTCGTAATTCCTTGGCTTTCATTTAAAGTGTTTTTTTATTGCATTCCAGAAACGTAGCCGTTCGCGGAAAGGCTTTCCAACCGTGGCAAAATCGCGAAAGACACACACACGCTTATGAAACTCGAGTACGGTCAGCAAATTATCCGTTAAGCACGTACTCTCCCTTTTCAAAACCCAGTAATCCTATTTCCACCACTTCTCGCCAACCAGAAATAGAAAATAAGTATACGTTAGTTCAAATGACCGTGCAATTCGTGCTGAAACGCAAGGAAAATACTGGGATTGAACACGACCTCTCGAGTCTTCCTTTTGCGTGTGTGTCGGCCGTTCCACGAACTCGCTGCGTTGGGTCTCGAGCGACGCTGGAGCGAAACTGCCCACATCAGAGTTATCATCGCACAAGCACGTCAAAATGCGGATACGCCATTTGTCTGAAAGAAAGCTAACTCGCAAGTTTGAGACGAAAAGGATGTATTGCGAAAAAGTAATAGTGGGTCCTCTACTATTTAGAGACAGCGGGCGATTATAGATACCAATACAAGTGTTTTGAGTGGCCCAAACGCAAGGTGCATTTTTCTACATGAAGAGCACGATCATATGAATTATTTGTTCTTTAATGAATATTTGCATGTTATAACAATTGTTAAAACTTGTTTTCAAACAATTTTTAATTTCAGTGTTTGGAGACTTTATTTATACAAACAAACGTTATCTAGTGTAATACACGGTAAGGATCATTACTAGAAGCAAGAAGCACTTACCGATAGCGCCTTGACAAGCTAGAAAACGATGGAATTATAATAATATTATATTCGAGTTGAAATATACTCAGTCATATTTAGCGATATGGTTTTCAATTAATAAGGGAAAAATCTACTTAGTCATTCTAAATCAGTATAAACAAAGATATAATATAAGTACACGAAGGAGAGTAATGCAAACATTATTAACCTAAATATTAATAAACACAAAAACGGGTTATTACTGTACGTGCTCACTCATAAAATGTTTCAATTCCGTTTATTTCAAGTGTTACAAATTAAAAATGTGTAATTATGAGGCTTTGGGAGAGCTTGAGTCCATCCAGTTCACTCTCTGCAATTTTTACTGACATTTACATGAAAAATGGTTCAACATTATAAAACTATTCAACATTATAAAACTAGGCGAATGAATGGCTTTGAATCTATTGTTCAAGAATAATATGTGTACAATTCCCCTCACTTGAATCATGAAGTGACTGTGGGTGAACAAACCATGCTTTTCTTCGTATATTAATACACGGAAAAGTCAAATTATTTGAGCCCCACGTCTTAGGTGGTCACAGAAAGTACTTTCAGAGACCACGCAAGACTACCTTTGACCACTAACGAGTGAGTAACGAACAAAGTTAAACCTCCTAATAGGGCAAAAACAATGCAGTTGAAAGTGCCGGTAACCTATTAAATACTAGCGAGTAACACATTCCTGATACCGGAATTAGGAACGTCGCGGTAACATCGACAAATTATCGCGAGGACAAGCTAGCGTGTAAGAAAGGAAACGGACCTATTGGGAAGATACTAAATAACCACAGTAGAGGTAAAGATGTCAAGGAAAACGACCAAACCGCCTCTCGAAAAACACCCATACATGTCACGTGGCGACAAACAAAACCGTACTGAACAAACAATTCCCATAATGAAACCGACGATTAATGCATTAATGACAACTAATCCAATGTATTCGTTCCAATGCATTTGCTCAATCACTGACTTCACCTTATATTCTTTAACGTCAATTTTCCCGCCCAGGAGTCGAACGAGTTAGATAAAAACTTAGTTAGAAAAAAATCTTACAGTAAAATACATATGGTACCAGTAATGATTATACGAATGAAATCGTAAAACTAGGGGGTTGGTAGGGGGAGGGAACGTACTATATGCGAAGTTAGTAATACTGAATATATTTCAGTTTGGCTGTTCGAATGATAAATATTTTATGTAAATTCATTTTTTTTTTCAGTAAAACTCAAAAATACGAATAGGACAGTTTTTTTTTAAGAAAATAACATTCTTTCAATCCTGCGATAACGAAAGGAACACCAGAGAAACGTCAGCGGGACCAAGGCAAGGGATGCCAAAGGTGTCAATCAGGAAGGAATGAGCGGAGGCGGGTGGGGGGAGTTGAGGAGAGGGAGAGCGAGCTGAAGAGTACAGCGAAGGAACGGCAGATGGCGGAGCATCGAGGCATCCTAGAACTGGAGGCGTATCAACTCGGGTTTTTCTCAGTTTCTATGAAACAAAATTAGGGGATTTCGTCAATTCTCTATGCGTGGCGCTCGAATCTCGCCAAGACGGTGCAACACACGTGACAAACATTAGGTTTTGATTGTAGTAATGAAAGTAGATGTCTTAAAAAATGTATACGAGTTATCTTCTTGAAAAGTCTTTTAGTTTCAATGTTCACAAATAATCATAACTTTTCTATGAACCCGCATTGTTCACCTTTTTTAATTTTTTTTCGTATGCGTAAGGTGCTGAGAAACTAACGTATTCCACCGACAACGTACACACAGACTTGTACATATTCTTACATCGTGCGTCGGAGGAGGCCGAGACGGGAAAGAGAGAACGTCAAAGAGACAGCAAAGATGAAGACGTGGATGCGGTAAATGCAGAGCTGAAGGGGCGGCAGAGATGAAGGATAAAAGCATCGCTGGCAGAGATGGGGGGGTGACGCGGCGGCCGAGACAAAGGCGGTGAAGCAGCAGACACGAAGGCGAGGAGGCGGCAGAAACTTTGCCGGGACAGAAGACGCGAGGGCAAGGAGGCGGCAGAAACGAAGGTAATGAAGCAGCAAAAGCAAAGGCATGGGGGAGTAGGGGAGGCAGGCAGTATATAAGCAGGGAATAAGGCATGGGGAGGCAAGAAGGTGGCAAAGGCATGGGGGAGTAGGGGGTCAGAAGCGAAGGCCAGGAGGCGGCAGAGGCGGAGGAGACGAAGCAAAAACGAAGGTAATGAAGCGACTGAGGCGGGGATGAGACGACAGAGATGATGGCAAGAGCGCAACGCAGACGAAACGAAGGCAAGGTGACGGCAAAGAAGAATAAGCTAAAACCGAAGCAAGGAGGCGGGGATGAGAAGACGATAGGGTAGACGGAATGGTAACAGAAACGAAAATGTAATAAAAAAGGAAAAGTGAAGGAGACTGCAGAAATTTATTTATTTATTCATTTATTTATTAATGATTCTGTGCGCATCAACGGCTTACGTTCATTATTCCCGTAACTGTAGTGCATTTTTTCATCGCGTGAAGTGGCAGTAATATTCCTGGGGAGATCCGGTTCCGATCTACGTCGTCTATCGCAGATTCTCTTCAATCAAAAATTTTCACAAGCGGGCCAACGCCCTCGCCGGAACAAGTTCTAAGCTACTGACTGAGCTCCCGACAAGTGTGATAGTGTAGTTCTTGTGAGTGTGTGTAAGTAAGGGGTGAGGTTAGGAAAAAGGAGGTAAGATCGGTTGCGGTCTGTGGTCCATTTGCTAGGGTATTTCTCGGGTATTCGTCTACTGTTGATCGACAAAAACAACGGGAAACTACCGATCAGTGCAGCTGGCAGCTAGAATTCTCCTGCAGAGGAGAGGTGGAAATAAGGTAACAACAGAAACGAAGGTATGAGTGCACCAGATACTGAAGGTGGTGGCGCCAAACGTGAATGCGAGGGGGCATCGGACACGAAGGACGGAAGGACGCAGCAGAAACGAACAGGAAGAGCCCAAACCTCGGTGAAGGGGTGTGTCTTGGCGCCGCTGGTCCGCCGCTGGCGGGGCGAGGCGGGGCGAGGCGGGGCGAGGCGGGGCGAGGCGGGGCGAGGCGGGGCGAGGCGGGGCGAGGCGGGGCGAGGCGGGGCGAGGCGGGGCGAGGCGGGGCGAGGCGGGGCGAGGCGGGGCGAGGCGGGGCGAGGCGGGGAGAGGCGAGGCGATGCGGGGCCAAGGCGTGGCGAGGCCGGGCGAAGCGAGACGGGGTGGGGCGTGATGGAGCGGGAAGACCAGAGCGGGGAGGGTGGAGCGGCGGGTGCCGGTGGCGGCGTCGGTGAAGGCCCGAGAGAGGGAGGGGGAGGGGGAAGAGGCGAGAGGCCGCCGTCCGTCACGGAGCGCCGGACCATCGACCGGGCGGAAAGGTCGCGGCACCTGGGCCCCGCGGCGCATCGCAAGCAGCGCCGCTTCCGCCGCCGTCCCCCTCCCCTCCTCTCCCCTTCCCCTCCCGGTCCACACCCCCGCCGCGCCTTCCGCACACCGCTCGGCCCCATCAGCAGCGCGGCTTTCGCCAAGGCGGCGCCACAACCACCTCCTTCTTCCGCCGCAACCGCCCAACACCGCCAACACTTGCGACAATGGCGGTTTGAGTGTCGTATCCTCAAAAGAGGCCATGACGTACATGATTCTTCAATAAATGAAGAAAAAATAAAAACATTGGTAATATTAAAAAATGTACATTCGTTTCCAAACACTGAAATGTTTGAATGTTCGTAGACTATATTAAATTGGCGAACAACACAAGATACGGTGACATACACGACTCTTCCATAAATTAAGAAACAAATATGAAAATCTTTTCTGGTAACACTTTTCAAAATATACCGATTTCCAAACACGGTTGAGAGGTTTGAATTTTCGGGTAAACTACAGTAGAATTTTGCAATTGACATAACATTCTTCTGTTCAATAGACGTCTCAAAAAATTGTACTGCTCCTTTCTAAGCTAGCCTTTTAACACTCTGCATTTGAACGTTTGAGCAAATACGAACTTTTAAGTAGGCTATTACTTACATGCAGTTAGTTTGTGCACTTCAAGAATTTTTATTTTAAATGTACTATAGTAGTATTTTTATTTTCCATCAATAAACTAAAAATATCACTGCATCAGTGGAACGTCTCCATGCTGGGTCTTTCGAGATTTATATAATAAACGATTTGTTGATACACGAACAATGATTCATTACTTCTACGCAACAATTTTTCCCTTTCACTATTTGACTTCTTCAGTTCAATACTTCCTCAGCCTGTGAAACTACGCTATACACGCTACAATGGTGTTCTGAGCTGCTAATGTACCGTCCTTTAACGCAAACCATTTAACATCAGAGCTGAATGAAACAAACGTATAATTTTAACATTCACTCCGCTTCATTTCGAATAGAGAAGTCAGTACAAAACCTGCACCGTCTGTCTTCCCAAAGCCGCCTTCTTCCCATCCCTCTTCTTCGCCACCACCGACCTCCTGTGCCACCTCCGCTGTTTCTGCCACCGCTTCATCCCGAATCCTCGCCGCTACCGGCCACCCGCTGCTCCCATCGACTCGTCGCTCCACTCGTCTGCCACAGTCTCCGCCACCCCATCTCTCCTCCGTGACCGCCTCCTCGGCGCTTCGCTATCTCTGTCGCTCCGCCATCCCCATCACTCCTCCGTGACCGCCTCCTCGGCGCTTCGCTATCTCTTTCGCTCCGCCATCCCCGTCACTCCTCTGCTGGTGCGTCCCCGTCGCTCCGCCATCTCTATCTCTCCTCCGCAACCGCCACCCCGACGCTCCGCCATCCCCCGTCATTCCTCTGCTAGTGCCCCCACGTCGCTCCGCCATCCCCATCACCGCTTCCATGACGCTCCGCTCTCTCTGTCGCTCCGCCATCCCCGCCACTCTTCTACTATCGCCTCCCTTCGCTCCAACATCCCCGTCACCACTGCCACTGCTTCTCTGACACTGCCACTACCGTCACCACTGCCACGTCTGCCACTGCTTCTCATCACTCCACCATCCTCATTCCTCAGTCTCCACTAGTTGCATTTCCCACCGTCCTGCCGCCACCCTCTCGCCCACCCCCGCCTCCCCCTCCGACCTCCCGACCCCGCCTCCGCCTCCCCTGACGCACTGCCGTCTCCCTGCAGCCACACCCCCTCCGCAGTCCCAACCGCCTCCGCCGCCCGCATCACCCATCACCACCCCGCCGCGCCGCGAGAGATGGGCCCTTAATCTGCGTCCGCGGAGGCGGCGGGGAACGCGAGCGGGGCGCGGGGCAACGCGCGACACGCCTCGACGCTTCCGGCGGCCGCCGCGGGACGCATGCTGATGTGCGCCGCAACCCCTCCCACGCACACACGCCCACGCACTCACACACACACACACACACATGGATGGACGCAGCCCCTGACACAGACTTCTGCCACGCCACAGCGCAGTCGCCGACCGCATAAACAGGAACGACAAGTGCCCGAAGTGGCCCGGCTGTAGCCTTCCATCGGTCGCCCGATGAAGGTGAGCATTAGGTGGCGGGGCGGGGCGGGGCGGGGCGGAGAGGGGAGGAGAGGGCCGGAGAGGGGCGGAACGGGGCAGGGAAACTCGAAATGGCGCACTTCTCGGTTAACTTCGCGACGAAACTCCGACGGCAGGATCCGCAAATGCCACCCCTCAAGGGGTAGAAGGGGTGTTTGGCGCAAAGTGGCGTGAGCTGGCGTTTACTGAAAACGTTGACAGTTCCCGCTGGCGGCCGGATTACTTTATTTTTTTATACAGGATATGTGCGAGTATAAAATTTTTACGATGGTATCGCAGGAGTGTATATAATTCAGAACATATATTCCAGGACTTTTTAATATATTGCAGATTGGAACCTCTCTCTTTAACGACGATTTGCCAATGTAGAAAGTTCAGTAATACATTTTTATCTTGGTGAGAAAAAATTGAATAAATTCATACACTGATAACATTCCGAAATGAATACATTCATTTAACAACACAACTTAAAGTTTCTTAAATGACAGACAACCGACACAGGAAAAAATATATTTATAAAATATTTATATAATTATTAAAAATTGAGCAATATTTACACATGAGATCAAAGTTTCTCTAATTATATGAAAATGACAAAGAAATTTCTACGAATTCTATTTTTTATATTCGTTGGCTCCCTCATTCAATTATTAATTATTTTAATAAGTATTCCGTTGGCAATATTATAACAAACTATCGAGTGACGTTCTGGTAAGGCACTCGTGTTGAGATGAATTGACGATGACGATGACGATGATGATGAAATAGGATGAGCATTTAGATGGGGAAGATGCTGGCGTGACGAAGAAAACATTCCGAGCGAGTTTTGCTGATGCCTCTGCAGTACCTTTGACCTCGATGTCCCAGGGTTCGAGTCCCGAGGGTGGCAGATTTTCGACGTAGCAGCTCTCTAGAGCTAGGTCGAATTCAGCCGCTGTGTGGAGGAGAATTCCAGGGACCGGCTGCTCTGATCGGTAGTTTTCCGTGGTTTCTCCGTTCAATACCAGCCAAACGTCGAAGCAATGCACCACGGGACACAGACCGCGTGCGATCTTTCCTTCCTCTTCCTTGACCGCTCCACACATGTCGGGAGCTTAGTGCTTGTCCTCGTTGGAGAGGTGTTCC
This sequence comes from Acheta domesticus, assembly GCA_031308135.1. NCBI lineage: Eukaryota > Metazoa > Arthropoda > Insecta > Orthoptera > Gryllidae > Acheta > Acheta domesticus. The sequence goes on from JAHLJT010003656.1 coordinate 82,892,216, forward strand.
GCTGGGGGATACACCTAGAGGAGGAAATTCCCCTCAAGCAGACGTACAGGTCGGCGCCGAATTTCACCATCTAGCTTGAGTGGAAAACCGCATGAAGAGCATAAAACACATTTCCTACACTAACGGGACAATTGACCATAGCAGTTGACGCGCCTGGAAACATCAATGAACCATAGACCAAGAAACGTAAGAATCCCGACGAAACTTGTGAATACCGTGGGTCTATTACAAATTTCACTAGAGTCAGAGAGGATCGAAACTAGGTCCCAGAGTTGAAAGACTAGCGTAGACTCACGAATTCACCACGAGTCGCGTCAATGAACCATCCTATCTCACGCGTCATTTGAGGGTCAATGTATTCAGACGTCTGAAAGCAGTCCGGTGTCTGAAAGGCTCCATTTTTAGTAGGAGGACCAAATCACTGAGTAAAAATTCCGAACCATGGTGCAGGTGTTCCGAGAACTTCTTGCGAGGTTCTGCACACACTCTAATGACGATATTCAGTGCTTTTCACATCATTAATACCGTATTAGATGGATTCTTTGTGAAATTTTAATTCGAAAGCCTGTAAACGTCGTAGGGTCGAGTGCGCATATGTTTGTAATATACATTTTCTTACTAGCAAAATAATGACACGAAAATTTATATTTCATATTTGGGTCCTATATCATAATGTTGATGTAATGTAATTGAAAATTAACACTTTAAACATGAGGATGTAAAGTCATCTTCCAATTATTTTTTTTTATATGTCTTGCCGGACGGACTTTACTGCTTAAACATAGTGACTTCCAAGATATCTCTTGCAAAAGTCGAAAAGTACATTTAGAGAATGCTATATAGTTCTGTGACGTAGTAATCTGTATCATCAACCACTCACCACACGAAGTCCAAGCGACTCGCAGCAACTTCCGCCTCCGCAGCCGTAAATATTTACCTGCATCAAAAGAAACGCTCAAGTCAACAAAAATTACAAATATGTCATACTCCACATTCACAAACTATATATGGCACCGCTTTGAAGAGGGTTCTTTGAAACAGAAAACACAAAAACAAGAAAAAGTTGCATTCAAAAGGAATATTTTAAAATCTTGCCGACCTTCACGTTTCTTCTTGTTTGGCGCTAAACAAATTCGTACTAGAATAACTCAATATTTAGCTTTTCTCCCGTCACATTTAATAATTCGCTATGAAAAAATATTTTCTTCCGTAGGAATAGCGGTTTTGTCCAAGTGCGTACTAGTTATACAATAATCGAACTTAGCGCAAAAACTCAAAATCAAAATTCGTCATCTTGCTGGCACGTACTGTAAATTACTAATAAATTAGTTTCGATAGTTATAATTCAGAAAACTAACCATAAATGATAAAAATATTTCACGCCAGTAAATCAACATTGAAATTAAAGGTTAAATATTCGCCGTTTTCCGGAGCACGATTACATGGCTTTCTCTTCTTCGAAGTACCTTCATAAGGGGCGAGGCAGTAAAAACAATGAATTCAAAACTGATGCCAGTACTAACTAAACCTATCAAAATGTTATAAATATAGAGCTGTAGAATTCTATATCTTCGACGAAATCATATCACGATCAACTCAGATATCCCGTAGCCTACATAACAGAATATATATTTTTAAAATTTGATAGTCCTCAGCGATTCGGGGATATGAGAGAAACAACGGTTTACCTAAACAGCGCGCACAGAACCGGTTGGCGAGTTCGCGCCAGATGCGGCAAGCTGTCGCGAAGCGAATCGGAATGCGCGCCGCCACCGCCACCCCCTCGCCGGCACGCACTCACGCACGCTCACAGCACACACACACACATTCACGCCAGTTCCCGCGATCCGCCCAGCTCTGTCCCCGTCTTTTCGCTCAGCCGCCCCACCGTCCCACTCGGCAGAGACCCGCTCTCAGGCTGGGAGCCGGCAAGAAAACACACGTGTGATAAGCTCAACCCGAAAACTTTTTTGAGAAATTAAACAGTGTTCTGAAGAATAGGAAAACGCAAGTGTGGCAGCCTGTAGGGGTCGGCGTTGCGCTGCACAATTTTTTGAATCTGTCAAAAAAAAAAAAAAAAAAAAAAAGACATGCGCTTTGGGGAACGAGTACACAGCTAATGTACAAGTATGGCGGTATGTTTTGAGGGTGGTCCATTTTGATAAACGGAAGGTTTCCGTTTTCTTCGTAACACTGGCTAACTTCTCAAAACGTTTTAGCTTTTAGCTTATCATATGTGTATTTCCTCACTGGCTCCTGGCCTATCTCGTTCAACCTCAACTTCTCTCCGATGCTGCGGCTGCGATGACGCAGCGGAAACAAGCACTTCCATTCACTACAATACCATCCAAGTCGGGAACCTAGTCATTAGCTTAGGGGGTGACTCAGCCCTGCAGGAGAAGATATCAGCAGGACGTATAGGTCCGCGGTGGATTTCCCCTTTTAATGCGGAAGGTACATCGCCACCTCCGAGGATGGAAGACATACCCTTCTCTCCGCCCTGCACCCTCACGACACAATTCCGATCTGTCCATTTCTCTCTCCTTCTGCCACGTACCACCCGAACATCTGCTTCTCCCACACTCACTCCGGATCCCCTCTATTCACCACGACCTTCGTTATTCGTTCCACCCACCCCAGCCCGGTCCCCGCCAATCCTCGATCGCAGCCCCGCCTTCTCACTTAAACCCCCGACCAGCCGCGCAACTGCCCGCGACTCCCCGCCTCAGTCCCTCTTCGTCGCATCTCGCCCTCGCCCCACTTCCATTTCCTCTTCGCTTCGACCTGTCCACCCCTGCCTCGCCATATTCACGTTCCTTACGACTATTTCTCCGCTCTCGAGCCGCATAACCAACCCTCACCCAGCCTTCTACCCCCCCCCAGTTGACTCTGCCCCGTCCCTGTTGCACCACCAGTTAAACCCCTTCTCTCCACCTTCTGTCAATCCCAATCATCTTCACTTCGATTCGTTCCACCTCTGCCCCGACTCGACTATCCCCGACCAGCCGGGCAACTCCCTGCGTTTCTCTACCTTTTTGCCCGCCTCCATCCGCCCTCATCCCGTCTCCACCTCCTCTTCCCTTCGCTTCGTCGCCACTTCTCTCTCCTCCCCTGCCACGCCCCGTTCCCGCCTCTGCTGCCGTTGTTCCACTCTTTCCTTCCTTCATCCCGTCTTCCATCCTCTCCGTCTTGGCTCTTCCCCGCCTCTCAGGTCCCAGTCGCACTCTCGCACTGAAACTCCGCCTCGACCACAAGGAGCTTCGCCCGCCCCGGCGCGCCTCCACCCGCGTCGTCTCAAATCCATCCCTGCGCTCCCCGCCGCCGCGGCCCCGTTCCGGTCCTTGCCCAGACCCCGCCCCTCGAATCGCCCGCTCCCCGCGTCCCGGCGCCCCGCTTTATGAAATACATTTTTCCCCCTTTTATACTACACCGATCGCCGCCGCCACGGATGCAATATCGAGGAAGGGATCGCATTTTTCATCCCTCCTTCCACCAGATTAAAAACAGTTCCTTCTATACGGTTCCGCGGCTGAGAAATATACGGCGTGGAAACCCCACGGGGCCGAATTACAGCACAGGCTGCTACAGATTCGTGCTGGATATTACAGACACCTCATCTACCCCAATTCTCGCGACAAAAAACTTGTTTTACAGGATGCAAGTACTCCCCGAATTGCATATCTGCCTCAAAGCGCGTTTTAGTTTATTGAAAAGAAAATTTCCAATATTTTTATTGAAAAGGTTCCATAAACCTTTCAATTGGTCAAAAATTCATAAAACGAAAAAGAAAAGATAATCAATTTAGTAGATGCGTGAAGAAAAAGGATTAGTAAAATCTAAAAATGACAAATCTGAGAAGAAATAAAGAACTTGAGTTCTAAAATAAAAAATAAAGAACTTGAGTTCTTCTTTTGTTTGTCTTTTTTATGTTTCTATTGTCTTCTCTTTTTCTCTTCAAAGAGAAAAAGAGAAGAGAATAGAAACAAAAAAGACAAACGTGAAAGGGAAACGGGAAAGAGAAAAGTGAAGGAGAAACGAGAAGGCGAAAAGAGAAATTTTAAAGGCGAGGAGAAACATGAAAGGAGACAGTGAGAAACATGAGGAGACAGAAAGAAAAGAGAAGGAGAATTTGGAAAAAGAAAAGTTCAAGGGAAACGAGGAGAAACGCTAAGGAGGATATGAAAGAGAAATACACAAAAGAAATGAGAAATCGGAAAGAAGATTAAAAAGAAAGACATGAATGACAAAAACGGGTCACGCAATCGCAGCCAATGAGATCTTCACTCTCGTCTGTCAACACACCTCTCGCCGCTCTCTGTCGAAAGTCCCTAACGGATCACGCGCAGAATGTCCCTCCGCGCGCCGAAATCTCAGGCGATCTGACCCGGTGACGGGTTCTTGGTCGTCCACCCACCGCGCCGTCGCCGTCGCCGTCGCTGCCGCCGCGATGCACTGTTTGCCTCCTCCGCGCGCGAGTCAGTCGCCCTCCCCCCTCCCTTCCTCCCGCCCCCCCTCCCGCCCTCCTGCCCGCCCACCACCCGCTCTCCCTCCCATCCCATCCGCCCGCCCTTCCGTCTGCCCGCCCTTCCGTCCGCCCACCCGTCCGAGTGGCGACCAGTCGCGCGCTGTTTGACTTGGTCGCTCCCGAGGGAAACTGTTTCCAACGTGCGCTCGCGGATGAGAGCGTCGCGCTGGCAGTAGGTTTCACAGAAAAAGCGAATTCTCTCTGTCCCTCCCTCGCGGCGCCCGGCACCCCATGGGGACACTTCGAGGACGTACAACGAGGCATCGGACCGCCCCAGGCGCGGTCCGGTCGTTCCGACGCCACGCCCCTTTCTGGACAGAATTTATAAGTTGCCTTTATTTCCCGCACACTGTCACCGAATGACGAAAACAGGGTAAAAACCTAAATTCAAGTACAAACCCCTTGTACAGTCAGCTTTATAGATTTTACTAAGGGTCCGTCCATGAAATTGGAACATTTTGAATAATTTCTTTACATTTCTAATTTAATTTGTTAATATTTTAATGTTTTGAAACAAGATTAAATAAAAGGAATTATTTCAGCAACTGCTAAAAAAAATTTAAAAAAAACAGGAAACAAACAGCCCCCTATCACCATGTAATGCAGAGCAACACTTCCTTAAACCCACTCTTCCCTCTCTAGCATTACGTAATTTTTGGACGACCTCTAATGCAATATGCCATATGATGTAATGCAGGTAAAGAAATACTTGAAAACTTATCAAATTGCAAATCACAGTTTAAAATTGTTTTATTCAAAATGTCGCATATTTTTTTAGAACTAGTAATATCAAATTTTAAGCTTTATATATTATACATAGTAACGTTTCGGGGAGAAATTTATACCTCGTCAATCATCAGCACGTTTAGTGCGAAATCGTGAAATCTACTTTCGATTAATCTAGGAAAGACATTTTTGAAAACTTCCGATACCTCCGGTAACTTGCTCGTCCAACACTACAGTATTTGTCGTACAACCACGTATGCTACATACCAAGTGTTCAAGGACCTCGTATGCAAACTCCTCTTATTTAGTCGCAACGGAGAGCAGTGTTACTGCATGAGATAACTACGGAACTTCCACAACGGATGCACTAAACGTTTATATTTCAACGGAAGTTGTCGACATTACACAAAACAAACTTTTATTTTGAAGGTTTTGGACGCGTTTTCGTCATTCAGTAACACGATGCGCAAGCACCATGCAACCTTCTGGACAGAATTTATAAAAACTTTCCTTTATATCGGGTCATAGCACCCAGTGGGGTATTATCGGCCTGGAAGTTTTCGCGGTCTTCTTCCTGATTTTTATAAAAAAAATCGTCCCACCATCGTTTCTCCAAGCCGGTCACCTCATCCTCCCTGTTGGAGAAAGCGTCCGAATCCACTCCGAAATTTTAAGTTCCATCGGGCCAACTTTTAATGAAGGCGAGCTCTGGATGTTTACGAATCAATATTGGAGCTTTTCATATTATATTCAGGTTTACACAATCACTCAAAAACTTCATTCTCCGAGCAGCAGAACAAACAGAGAATTCCTTAAAGTCTGATTAAGATTTCACGAGCCATCCTGATGGAATAGTTTGCAACGCCCCAGACTCCAGGAGAACTCTTCCAGCTTGTTGAAAAACCTAATTGCAGTATCAGTGAGAAGTGGTCGTAAAGAAGTAGCGGTTTAAATGCCAAAGGGATTACTCCGACTTCAGCACACAGTGGGTAGTAGAGGCGCTCATTTCGTCTCTGCTCTCTTCTCCGACAAGTTCACGAACTGACGCACAATTTCGAGATTGAAAGAACTGTAATTATCATTAAACTCCACCCACAAAACTGAACGATCACAGGGAGGAGGTCGCAAGTGCCTTCACAGCTGGTGATTAGGAACCCTCCTAAATTAAATTACCAAAGTAACGACTTTTAGAAACATTTTAATTAAATAATTTTCGTAAAAAATTATATTAACAATGTATGTTGTTTGAGTGATAAATTCTCCGTTAACAGAGAACATGGTTCCGAAAATTCAGGCAGGTCTGAGTGATTTTTCGTGGGTGTAATTGATTTTAGATAGTTCTTGTACTTATGGCAATTTAAAACAGCTCTCCAGCCAACTACTCTTACGAAACGGGGGTGAGAAAGATATCAGGAGGGGACCTTGGAGAGATAGGTAGAAGTAACGGCACCTCCTTTTCTGGCTACTGTAACCTGAATTCTTCTGGGTTGGAGATGTCTGGGAAAGGGTGACACAAAAATAGTTTAGATAAACTGCCGAGGAAGGAATTTTATCGTTGAGTGAAAAGTTAACCTCTAAAGTCTCGCCTCACTGTAGTTTCAAAACACATTCTATGCAATATTATTATAGGTTCATATTTCTTAAATGATTCATATAAATAAAACACTGACGGAAGGAATTTAAGTATGACTAACAAACAAGTGTCATGCTTCACCGAACTGTATCATGTTCAATGACGGATATGAATTGTGTTTTTCTATGTAACTGCACTAGGGTTAATATTGTTAATTGTCCCTCGTCTTTTCCGAAAGCATAATAGCACGTACAACATACAAGAATTATACATAGAATTCAATGCAACTGTTTCTGGAATAAACAATATCCTTGTGGAAACAGAACTCATCGAACTTGTCTTACGTAGTAATCCTCAATTCAAAATTTTCCTTGAATTATTTTACATTTATTTGTATTATTTAATTTGTGCACAAGAAAATAGAATCTCTCGTCGTTTCCTATTACAAATGGATGGAACCACGATAATTCTTAAATATATATGAAAGCAAAACAATATCGCCCAATGAGATAGAGGAACACGGAAAAGAAATTTTAAACGCCTTAAATAACATTTTAAAAGGTAAGGGAGATGTGTTCTGTCAATAAACCCAAAATTCATATCAAGGAATTAAATTTACATATATTTTTCATACATATGATGATAAAATGCAGAACAGAAATCGACTTAACAATATAATTATACAGAGAAAAGAACACAAATTGTTTATCAAATAAGATTTTTATCATAACTTTAAACACAAAATTTATGGAATATTGAAATTAATTTTTACAAGAAAAGAAAAAAAATGCACAAAATTTCATGCTCATCCACTTTCAGTATACGCCCTACATCAGCAATCACATCCTATACATACTACGGGCAATTCGAGAGAACTTCCTATTTACGTTCGATTGGAATGTGAATCTAAAGAATATTTTTATAACTAGGAAGAAAATGAAGATCTAATATACTATTGATTCACGACAGATATTTGTGATTACTGCGTAATATTGTGTACACTACGGATATTTGATGTTATGACCACTATTTTACAATATAAAACTGCGAAATTAGACAGACCCAGACCCTGATTTAGAATGCTAGGCGCCCTGAACGATTTGTAATTGATTGTCCTCGTAATGTGAATAAATCAATGCAAGCGAACAGAGTAATGGCTCATAAAATAAGAAATAGCTCGCTACTTACATCTCTAAAGACTCACATTATGATTATTTAAAGAAGTCCTGAAACAGTAAAAACCTCGACATCCCGAATACGAAGCGGAAAAGGAAAACCTCGATATAACAAATATTTCGGACAATCAGAGGTCGAGTTACTAAGCATACTAGTATAGAAGAGAACGAGAAGGTAAATGAAAATTTCGTGATAAGAAGAAATTCGAATTATTGAAGTCTAACTACAGTAGCGGCAGCGTATAAGCGACTCTGACAGTTCTCTCGCCGCCTGCTATGGTACGTTACGTGACCTGATATGAAGCGATCAGGTTGCGAGGATTTGTTTATTTTATCACAGCTGGGGTTCAGCGTTGCCGGTCTTCTGACTCCACAAGTCGCTCGAGAAGCATGTATACTGCGATTTGCGTATCTTTGTCTCTGACAGAAGTCAGCTGTTCACGATTTCATCCAATCGGGAGCTTGAACGTCACTACAGTGACGTCACTGTCGCGAAATATAAGCTCCTGATTGGATGGCAGCGAAACAGCTGATATCTGTCAGGGACAAATTTACGAAAATCGCAGTACAGATCCCAGTCATCAACTGTATCAGTGTGAATAAAATATGTCTCTGCCGATGCGTGCCAGGCTGTGGTTCGGCCGTGGCGAAGGTTATGATATCAAATAGTGTCATCGCCTGTCGGGAAGTGTTAATATTTTGAGATTTCACTTACTCGTCTTGTCGATGGTCGGTACGTTGTAATGTGTGGAAATAGCGCATCAAACTGTCAAGAGTCGCTTATATGCTGCCGGTTCTGTAATATAAGTTGGAATTATAGAGTTTTCTTACTAAGATCATACAAAATAATATTAGATAACACAAAATAATACAGAGTACTGTGAGAGACCGAGTTTCCGTCAAAATTTGGCTCCTCTTCCCGGGACCATTACAGCCACCAACATGGAACTCCGCCTCTGCAGACCCGATGGCCCAACCCCCAAAGGAACGCTGGGTCCCCAGTGCCGCGCGAGTGCGTGTGTGCTCAGCTCAACAGTGGGCAGCGCAGCTGCAACGTAAGCCCCGCAAGATAACGCCGGGTATCATCTCGCCCAGCGGCGGCGCCGCCCCGCACCGCGTCACGCTGGCGATGACTCAGAGCCGCCGTCAGCCACCATCACCACCGCCGCCATGCCGCTCGCGCCCAACCCCGCCCGCCGGAGCCCACTGCCCGCCCGTCACCAGTCGTCACCTGCCGCCGCCACACAGAGGCGCATTCAGGCGCCCATGGCATGTATACAACTTCCGCCCTTGTAAGGATACCTCAAATTAAAATTGTTTTTATTTACTTTAGCGGGTATATTGTAAATAGTGCCCCTTGTGTGTAGCGCTCATGGCGCGTGGCATGTCTGCCATACTGTAGATGACGGGCCTTGAGAGGCAACGTTTAAAAAAATCGCAGTATAGTCGCTGCCACCGCAGGAACCTCCGTCCCTAGGAATGCGCAGTGTAAACCGAGAGGGGGACACTACATATACTTCTGCGCCCTCTTATACAATTTTTAGTTCCTTTTTAGTCACTTTATGAAATGTATTTTTTGGTATGATGGATCAACTCTTACTTGGACGCATTTTTTTTCGAGGTATTATCGTTCAATGTTCAACATGTTTAGCTGTTTTTTTTTTTTTTTTTCTTTTTTGAATTTCGCGGCATTTCTATGTTTCTACATTGGCCAACTTTCAAAAGTAGATTTGAATGTTTCTTCGTGTTTTTTGCCGCGAATTCGCCGTTGCAAAAATTTGTTTTTTTCGTTATTTTTGGCATGTTCACAGGTTTGCGCAGCCTGAAAGACGAGGGGAGAGGGGCTTTGGACCACATTTTCCATTAACATTTTTTAATTTAAGCCCAACAAGTAGTGACTTGTACAACTAGAAGGAACCTCCAAATTTGTCACTGTTTTAATCCCTAGTAAATATGGCAATAATCTTATTTAAAAATAGATTTTGTTAGAATTTACAAATATACTAATGCGTACATCGTCTTGCTTTCACTGTACATTTTAAAGTATATCTACAAGTTCAGTAAGCCATTTTTTATCAGAGATTTAACCCATTTACGGAAATAAAATTGTTTATTCAGTGAGATTATGGGGCCGCTTTCAAAATAATTTTCAGTGGGCTGCGCCCCCTGTTTTCTCTGTGCACACCTATGCATTCGCCCTTGCCACTATCGCTTCCGCCATGCTCCCGTCAGCTCATTAGCCGCTCTCGCCACCCCCGCCCCCGCCATCGCCACCCCTGTCGCCAACGCAGTTCCCGCCCTCGCAGCCACCGCCATTGCCAACGCCGCCCCCGCCGTCATCGTCGCACGTCACAACCGTCACCGCCCCCTCCTCTACCAGATCCACTTGCTCGCCACCGCCGCGACCTTCGAACTGCTGCTCCCTCCCCCTGCATTCCACCGCATCGCCCTAATAGAACGCATCCTCGCTCGCGTCCCCCCCCCCCAGCCGCCCGCACACCCTCGACCAGTCCGCTGGCCCTCACGCACGCCCACTTTTGACAAACAGCTATAATAATATACAACTATAGAACATACAAAGCAAAACATACAGAGCTAGAACGTACAAAGCAGTCATTGCACCCCAGTGCAAAATACTTTTTTCAAATTTGTTCATTATAAAAATAAAATTATTAACAATAATTTCTGAATTACTACAACATTAAGTAGAGCGTTATTTTGTCGTTCATCGCAGGGGAATAAATAAAAAATTTTCAATAGGTCCCAAATAATGAAGGTGGTATCAGTACGAATCAACAGTATTAAAAGCCTTTTTTCACAATTTGAAATACTGAAAAGCAAGATATTAAGCAATGTTTATTATAATTAGTGATAATTGGGGGTATTTTTTCTTGTATTCAGTTTTCCCTCATCACATCATCGGCACATCAATGGAGCCGTAAAGTACAGTAACTACGAGGGGAATGGGTAAATACACAAAACCCTACACAAGAAATTAATGTATGCTTCTGTCGCTAAACACATATCCCCTCTGGGCGCTGTCATATCAAGGTACGTCAAAAAACCTCTTTTGATCTCGAACGCTGTATACAAAGGCTTATAGATGCGCCCGCTTGCAGCATGTTCACGCACAAGCGTTTCAGAAGCAAGCAAAAGAAACACTTTGTTATGAGAATGCAGGATATGATTATATTTTTATATTATGATTGTATTTACAGCCACTCAAACATTTATTTCAGTGTTCTTTAATGAAAGGTAGTGTAAACATTTGGAATAAAGAAAATGCCCAGTTTTATTTCCTCACAAGACTGAAGTTGGCTTATCATAAACTTGTAGGATCCCTCGGCAAAATGAAAAATAAACATAAGCTTCATATATTTATTTTGTTTCGTGATCGTATAAGATTTCAAATTAAATTTCTGATAAAGATTTTCTTTGAGAGCTGAGTAATCGAAAACGATAACAAGGCTTTCAAAAGACTGCTTTGCCTCTGCACCGTGCCTCTTCAGACCGTGTTTTGACTCCGTCAGTTGTAGTAGTTCAGAGTCAACATTATCTATGACGCACGACATGATGACATGAAACTTGAAATAGGATACCCACGGGAAGAAACATAATACCTGAATCATTAAACAGGAAGGAACAAATAGTACGAGAGTCCATGCATCAATTTTATAGTATTTGCCAAAATGTAAGTTGTGTCTAATTTCCACAAATAAACGTTAAAAATTTAGGTACAATGAATGGGAAAAACATGTGAATTGGATGACAAAAGCACAAAAAAAAGATTAAAAAATGTTTGCCGCATCATTACATAATTTCTCTATACTTCACATAATACTAGGAATATACGCACGTATACGAGAAAATAAAATTAAACGAAAGGAACAAAATAATAATAATAATAATAATAATAATAATAATAATAATAATAATAATAATAAACTTGTCTAAACTCCCTGGTAATTCAAAAGACTGGGAAGTGCAAGAAATTGCTTTATTTGGAACAGCCCACATTATGCGTAAAGTATTGTAGAGGCACTGATAGTCACCGAATCTGCTCCTTAGGTAGCTGGTTGCAACCTGGAGAAGATTTTATATTCAGCCGACTCATAAGATCTTTAGTCGTGATGTAATGGAATAATAATAATAATAATGAAAAGGGATATTTTATGAGACGATAACCCATCTTTTATTTACAATTGTTTGAGGCGTAAGACACAAACACCCCCCCCCCAAATCGATCTTTTATTAAGAACACATCTTTCATTGTTCATAATTTTAACATATTTTTGCGGATGCAGGCTTACCAAATGGTTTCGCAGGAGCGATCACTTAACTAGTTATACACATTACCAGCGCGAGGGATCCAAAGTTGCTTTGCTATTGTGTTACCCAGTTGTCTGCACTTAGTTCCACAAACAGAGCTGTTGTCACGCGAGCATAATACATAGTGATTGCATCTCCTCTTTGTCATCTTTATGACCGGAAGCCCTCCTCATTTCATCACTAGACGCGAAAGTGGAAAATGTCAGTCTGACCATTTACTCTAATTAAGTACTACAACTAGATTGTGACATTCAATTTTACTTCACATTTCATTTCTAATGATTGAACTTTATATTTGGGATATTCTAGATCTGGTGGTATATTTTTATGGCAATCACTTTCATTTCTCACTGTTGAAGGAAACAAACTCGAAGATCCTAGATGAAATTCGACATTTTATAGAATCCAAATCATGACAAATCCGAAATGTTTTATGATCAAGTGTTATCAGCTATCGGTTATTCCACGACTCATTACTGCATCAATGACATGAGCAACAAAACCGTATTTTTCAGAAGTTGTTTGAATGTACAAGTTTGAGTATTAAATATAGAAGTGGAACATTGATACAATTTGAAAATGCCAATAAAAACAGCTACAAAAATATATTTCTCCCTATTGTAACATAGCTACGTAAGTTTCCATGGTGTTAGTATGTAATTTTAAGAAAAAAATGCCATGTTAATTCACTTTAGACCTGATCTCTGTCAATTATTTGTTCTTTCTAAACTCTGTCTCCACGAGAACATGGTTCCCATCACTATTTGGTGTTGATCGGAGAAACCACAGAAAACTAACGATCTAAGCAGCCAGACGCTAGAACTCTCCTCCAGGCAGCGGCTAAATTCAACCACAGGTAACGAAAAGTGAAAGGGAAGCTGAAAAGCGAGGATGAGGGAAAACTGACCCCGGGATGCAGTGTGTGAAAGTGTATGGATCATTTAAGGTGGCATGTTCTTTCGATCGAACACGGTGAAATAGCGCCAAAACATACTTTAAATGAAAGTAAAATTCATCCTTTCTTTATGACGGTCAGAAAAAATGAAGGCCTTACTGGCCTAATTTTTGAATAAAATAAGTCTAAATTAGAACAGGCTCATATGGAAAAACTTTCGCGGGCATAGTTTTTTAAAGTTAGAATTGAAAAAGTTATACGCTTAAAGAACCTTTTTCTTTTATTCAACATGTAGTAATTTTTTTCAGAAATCGGATAATATTAAAAGTATCATGTCTCACTAGGCATTCTGATGAGTAATTCATTTAAAAAATAATCCTCCTGCGAAATTCATCGCAAGCGGAAATACTGGCTCCCGGACCTAGGAATTACACTTCACAAATCATGCTATCGTCAGCATTGTTTCTCCTTGGATTCGAGAGAAAATCGACCTAATTTTAAAGTTTGTACCACGCATCACCACAAACCATCTGACGATAATTCATTTTGAGTGTAACAATGTGGACTAATATTCAACGCAGAAAGGAAAGTTCGGGCGCCTAAGTTAACCAAACCTGCATTAGCTATTGCCAAATTATGAAAATGAAAATCATGCGAGACTAAATTTATTAGTAAACATTGTTTTTCTAGAGCAACTATTCAATAGTTCTCTTTCAACTATTTACAAATAATTATTTAAAAGTTCCGTTCAAGTAGCTATTAATAGTGTAGATGTAATAAATGGTTGAGTGTTTGACTGTAGCGACTGGCACGAACAGCCCCCATTAACTACACAGTTGCCACCTGGGTGCGACAGCCAGTGCGCCCTTCTATAGAGAAGTTACTCCAAGAAGGGACCACTTTGACAGATATGGGAACAAATGAACGTCATGTAGGGCGATAGTGATGATGCCAGGGATAGTGATGTAGCCATTTACAAATGAGCTAAACGTAAACGAACGTACTGACAAAATGATTGGATGGGCGTAGCTTGCAATTACATCGCCAGCAGTGGCCAAGCACTATCTGTCAAAGCGGTCCCTTCTTATAGTAAACTCTCTCTATAAGCAACACACCTGCGGGTTATGCCTATGTACTTATTTTGTCGGTGTGTTCGTTTACAGTTAAATCTTTGTAAGTGGCTTCATCACTATCTTTTGCAATGTCATGGCCCTGCACGACGTTCATTTGTTTCGAGGCGTGTCAAAATGGCCTCTTCTTGGAATGACTCCTCTATACCTTGCCACCCTTCGCCCTCGCCCCTGTCTCTTCGCCCCGCCCACCGCCCTGGCGCCACAGCGCCGCCGCCCGCGCGCCTATTTCCTGTCTATTCTGTGGAGCTTCCCCTTTTACCAGAACGAACCCCCTACCCCCTACCCTCACCCCTCTCCTACCTTTCCGCTCGTCCCCCCACCTCCCGGCCGCCGTCGGCATTCGCTCGGCGCGGTGGCGAGCAGTCCATTCTACGGTGCGCGCCAGACGAACCTCCCCCCTCTCTCCCTCTCCCCACCCCCGACACGAGAGAAAAGGTTTCCGCAAAGAAGTTCAGCCCCCGCCCGCCACCTCCCGCCGAGCGCTCCACACGAGGCGGCAAAGAATTTGCATCACGTACGAAATGCACTCGCTCTCGCTCAAAGGATTCGAAGCCGGCACGAGAAAGGAATTGCCTAGAGGAGGGCCCTGGGGGGCCTCCCGAATCCCCGCTTCCGCTCCGACTGACTCGTCTGGGAGTCTCCAGGGGGACGGGCGCCCCCCGGGCGTCTTCTGAGCAATGAGCAAATAGGAGCGTTTACACTTACCGGGCGGAGCTGAACAGCGACGAGTCGAATCGACACGCGAACTGGGCGGCGGATGTTTCAAAGAAATGTCGGCTCTAGACGCCGATTCACGGCACTCAATTGCTACTCTGGTGCGGACAGGTTTTCGTATGTAAATTTCCACACCTAAGTCTGAAAGCTTGAGAAACGAACTTTTTTACATGTCAAGAAAAATGAAACCAGAAATCGTAGTTATGAACATTTCAAAAACACTTTGCACACGTCGCAAATGTACGTTTCACTTCTGCACGTGTCATATTTGGCAAGAAAATTTTAAAAGAGCAAGTCATCTTTACTGAAAAAACAGTTTGGTACACGGTAATTTCTGAAAGTATTGAACCAACATCCATGAAACTATTGTCTTAATTTCATTTGAAAGTCTGGAGTGTCGATGTCTACCATAAACGTATTTACAAAATACGTACTTTTCTGAATGTTTACGCCTCCCGATGTATCAGAGTCACAGAAGTTTATCAGTGAGACGTGTAATTAAGCTGCGCTCCACGAGACTAGACGGAGCGGGGCAAGCAGGGAGCGAGACGGAGAGGTTCGAAAGGGAGCATTCATAAAACAATTACTTCTATTTTACATAAATGATACAATTTATTCATTTTTCTGTGAAATAAATGATTGTGACAAGTTAATTTGCGGATAACGCCGGCGGGTTATTTCTACAAGTTTACTAATAGGGTATAGGATTTTATAAAAGTTTGTTTTATTTTGTCCTATTGCTCTTAAAAAAAATACTTTGATGCTAAATTGCAACTATCGTGTTAGAATTAATTTGATAAATTATATGAAATATAACTGGAAAATATCAGTTTTACATATCCTTTCTTTCCAGTATTCCCTGGTTTATACCGGCACAACCATTAATACATCACTAAACCATTACATCGACACAAATATTATCCAAATTTATAGTTACTGACAATGAATATAATCATATAAATATAAATTTTCATGTTTACTACCATTATCATTAAGACCAACTACACGGTTTTAGACCGAATTGTAAATTAAATAGTTTGTGTATTGAAGCGATTTCCGAAACTACAATAAAATAGGTTTATTTGCGAGTTTTTGAATACACAACGTTTCTAATGGATGAGCTTCATGTTAATTGTGTTTCCGAAATTAAGGATCTTACTGAAATAAACAATAATAATACAAATATACACGCTTGTAACAAAAATTATTTTACGCTTTTGAAATAATCAAAACGTTGGTATAATGAGTTCATAACATTAATTCACAATAAAAAAAAGGATAATTCGTACCACAAGCTTCCAAAATTAAACTTTATAATAATCAGTAATTTTCTTTAGTTTTCAAACAAATATAAAATTCGGCTTTCATGCACATCAAGACGCAAACGCGATGAATCCAGCACCCAGAATAAAAATGAGTTAACACCCCATAAAAGATGATCGTAGAGACATCTGCAACGCAGCTAGTAGCATGTAAACACGTAACACACAAAGTATGACACCGTGTAAATGAAAAAACACTGTTCGAGCGAACATACGCACGGCTGTTTATTTATCCAGGACACTGCGCGAAAGAGAAACGGCAGCGCTCGGTGAAGTTCTTCGCGGTTCCACCAGGTGCCCCGAACTTTCAAAGGTGCACTAGATCAGACGGAACGGCAGAGAACAAACACGAATCCTGCGACGACACTCGTTCGCAGGCAACGAACTTCGATATGGAATAATTCCACTCGAAAAAGTTTCCCCAAACGTCGGTCCGCTCCTCTCCGCGCCGCGACCCGTCGCGTCGCGTCGGCTCCTTCTTGAAGCGGGAGAGGAAACAGAAACTGTTCCTTCATAAAAGTCGCTCGCAGGGTATTTTCGTGGAGCGGATGCAAAAAAGCAGGGCAAAACCTCTGCCTCTCGCTCACTCCGCCGCCAGGGCAAGCGGCACGGAGAGCGACGGTGCCACCCGCCCCCGCCCACCCCGCACAGTGGTTGGAACGACGACGCAAAAACGGCCAAATACTGCTGATACTTATGCACAAGAGTTCTAATAATCGAGCTGGGATAAAAATTCCGAGGGCCTTTGCCCCGAGCGCTTTTTGTCCTCCGAAATTATTTGAACCTTTTAACGCCCGTGGAACTTATAACATTTATTTTTAACCTATTTTTATATTAGTTTTAAATTAAACTATGCGTTAACTTGATTCGGTTTCTATCTTACTTTTCATCTGTCTTTTCATATTTCTCTCCCATAATTCTCTTCTTAAGAAAACATTACGCATCATTCAACTGTCTTCATATTTCCGTCGAAACCACGATCCTCTCGATCAACATAAGTTACACAGTGTATACTGAGCTCCGTTCGGCAAATAACAAGCAAGTACATACCAGTAAAAAGTAAATTCATTTTCTCTACGATCTTTTAAAAATTAGGGACTTCATTTACCGCTGTGCGTGCCCAACCGTCCACGTGTCTTTTCGTACATTCGAAAAAGTCATGTCACAGCAAAACGTTAATCTCGAAATTACGAAGACTTCGTTTCGATAATTATGAAGAGTGGAAACTACAGTATAGTTTGTAACTGAAGCATTTGTATACGATCGGAGATAGAAAAAAAATATATTTCCCAGTAACTTAATTGTTTCTGGCATAATCTGTATTTTTTTGCTTCGACCTATCCGTCCTTAAAAAAACAACAACAACAACAACAACAACAAAAACTCAACCTCCATTGTGCAAAAAACAATAATTTCACAAACTGAATACCAAAAAACCTACAGTTTTCCAAACTTTATTTTCATATGGTAACCCACATGGAAACACTATCGAGATACAAGCCAGTGACTTTTTTTTTGTTTAAGGAGTTCAAATATATACTATACAAGGGGTTGTATACAAATAATCTGGTGTCGATGAGATAAATAAAATGAATAGATCAGTGCGTAGACAACAAATAACAGGAGAAACAAACCTAGAGAATCCCACAATCTACAAAGTTCAGGGAGATCACCTGTCAGGCTTGAGCTATTCATTTATCACCAACTGGAAACAAAATACAAATTCATTTGACACTATTTACTCCTCATTATTTTCAAACTGTTTTAACAAAATCAAATTACTTTTATATTTGTTGTAACTAGTTTTTACATCAAGCGGGATATGATCAATGTTTCACCTACATTTCATGACTGAAAGAAAGTAGTATTATGTACTCGTTTACCATGAAACTTTTACTAAACTACAAAAAAGACCAAGAAATATGTCCGACTAGAATACATTTCCAACTTAAGCTATGTCCTTTAATGTAACTTAATATCAACTTTTAATGAGAAATTCTTGGCTAAAATTTTGGGGAAAAATCGTACACATTTCGTGACCAGTTTTGAAGGTATTACTCCTTCAAGGACCTACAAAACTACGGAAACGAAAGATCAGAGTAACAGACTCCAAAATTTATTGAATTCAATCCAACTCTTTAAAATGGTGCCGAAAAACACAAACACTATCGGAATTCGAACGTAGATCTCAAGAATCTTCTGAGTTAGAAATCTACAGGAGGGAATTAAGTTGATACGAAAAGATTTTGTCCGCCATTTTTCATGCTATCCGGACCACAGTGCACCGCCTCCGTCTGGCTGCAGTGAATCTAGTGCAGCTACCAAGACTGTGGAGTGGCTGTTGAGAAGTTGGGTGCGTGAGCAGATTTAGAATGACTTGGCGCCACAGTCGAAATTGCAGGCAAAATCAATTTAAGTCGAACTCAAGGTCTGACGAGGATTGATACAGAGCGGAGAAGTCGAAAACAAGGTCAACCCTTAAGTGGAAATAAAGGTTTGGGTGTGAGAGTTTGCAAAAAATTGCACATAGATTTTCCAGGAATAACATGGAATATATTTTTGAAAGTTTTGGATACGTTGTGTATTTATGAAAAATTTGCAATATCATAAACATTATATAATAAAAAATTACAGTTTTTGGCTTAATTTAAATCAGGGCCAAAGAATTAGAAGTAATAAAAATTCTAAGAAAAACCTAAGTCTGTAACATATAATAACATTAAGAAAAAATATTAAAATTAAAGATTAATTAGATTGAAAAAATCGTTCCCTATCCATCTGGACTTAGAATTAAACTAGATTCCTCAGTCAAAATTTTTGAAATTCTTTTGGAATTCATGAATCAAATTTTGTTAAAAAATTGTAAACAAAGTAGTCTCTAACGACTAAAAGTATTTTTCGTTTCATAACCACAAATTGCTTCCGCCTAGCATTATCATCGATTTTCGAAATGTCTGAGAAACATCATTGTAAAAAAAATATAGCTCTTAATTTATCAAATAGAACATTTCCCTGAAACAGAACTCATGAACTTAATTTTTCCCCGAAATAATCAATGTATTATGCATTACTGAAACGACTAGTGCATTACTGAAGAGTTTTCTTTCCTGATTTATTTCCGATTCAGATAATTCACCAGCAAAAAATTCTCAAGAGATTTTTTAGAAATACTTTTTGAGGAATTCGGACCATTCGCACCGCACTCTGGTCTCCGAGCCACAGCAATGCAGCTCAGCCTGCAGCAGGTCCTGCGCGGCGCGGGCGAGTGGTCGACGCGACGCGACGCGCAATCGACTCGCGGCGCGGCGCTGCGGGGCCGTCTAGCGCAGGCTGGCGCGGAGAGGCGAGGTGGCGCCGCGCCGTAATGCTATACCGTATCAACAGGCCTCTGGCGGACGGCGGTTATCCTCCGTCCCTCCCCGGCTCTGGCGCCACCGCCCCCCTTCTCCGTCCCTCTCAGACTTTTCCCCCCCGCTCAGTTCACATTCCTTCCCGTTCAGTTTTGCTCGGATTCAGTTTTGGCCGTCTTGACTCGTCCGGTCCGGCTCCGAACGGCCCTTTCCCGTCCAGTCCCGACTCGACCCGTCCCGACTCGACCCGTCCCGACTCGACCCGTCCCGACTCGACCCGTCCCGACTCGACCCGTCCCGACTCGACCCGTCCCGACTCGACCCGTCCCGACTCGACCCGTCCCGACTCGACCCGTCCCGACTCGACCCGTCCCGACTCGACCCGTCCCGACTCGACCCGTCCCGACTCGACCCGTCCCGACTCGACCCGTCCCGACTCGACCCGTCCCGACTCGACCCGTCCCGACTCGACCCGTCCCGACTCGACCCGTCCCGACTCGACCCGTCCCGACTCGACCCGTCCCGACTCGACCCGTCCCGACTCGACCCGTCCCGACTCGACCCGTCCCGACTCGACCCGTCCCGACTCGACCCGTCCCGACTCGACCCGTCCCGACTCGACCCGTCCCGACTCGACCCGTCCCGACTCGACCCGTCCCGACTCGACCCGTCCCGACTCGACCCGTCCCGACTCGACCCGTCCCGACTCGACCCGTCCCGACTCGACCCGTCCCGACTCGACCCGTCCCGACTCGACCCGTCCCGACTCGACCCGTCCCGACTCGACCCGTCCCGACTCGACCCGTCCCGACTCGACCCGTCCCGACTCGACCCGTCCCGACTCGACCCGTCCCGACTCGACCCGTCCCGACTCGACCCGTCCCGACTCGACCCGTCCCGACTCGACCCGTCCCGACTCGACCCGTCCCGACTCGACCCGTCCCGACTCGACCCGTCCCGACTCGACCCGTCCCGACTCGACCCGTCCCGACTCGACCCGTCCCGACTCGACCCGTCCCGACTCGACCCGTCCCGACTCGACCCGTCCCGACTCGACCCGTCCCGACTCGACCCGTCCCGACTCGACCCGTCCCGACTCGACCCGTCCCGACTCGACCCGTCCCGACTCGACCCGTCCCGACTCGACCCGTCCCGACTCGACCCGTCCCGACTCGACCCGTCCCGACTCGACCCGTCCCGACTCGACCCGTCCCGACTCGACCCGTCCCGACTCGACCCGTCCCGACTCGACCCGTCCCGACTCGGCCCGTCCCGACTCGGCCCGTCCCGACTCGACCCGTCCCGACTCGACCCGTCCCGACTCGACCCGTCCCGACTCGACCCGTCCCGACTCGACCCGTCCCGACTCGACCCGTCCCGACTCGACCCGTCCCGACTCGACCCGTCCCGACTCGACCCGTCCCGACTCGACCCGTCCCGACTCGACCCGTCCCGACTCGACCCGTCCCGACTCGACCCGTCCCGACTCGACCCGTCCCGACTCGACCCGTCCCGACTCCACCCGTCCCGACTCCACCCGTCCCGACTCCACCCGTCCCGACTCCACCCGTCCCGACTCCACCCGTCCCGACTCCACCCGTCCCGACTCGACCCGTCCCGACTCGACCCGTCCCGACTCCACCCGTCCCGACTCGACCCGTCCCGACTCGACCCGTCCCGACTCGACCCGTCCCGACTCGACCCGTCCCGACTCGACCCGTCCCGACTCGACCCGTCCCGACTCGACCCGTCCCGACTCGACCCGACCCAAGTCTACCTGTCCCAATTCAACCCATCCCAATTGAACTCTTTTCCCCTCATCCAAACAGAGCCATCCTCCCGCCACGCCATGTCTCGCTACGCCCCGAAAGACTTCGCCACGCGCGCTTGCAAAGACACACGACTAACCTCTGCATCCCGCAGATTCCCTGCTATACCATTTTTGCCATTCCATCCAAAAGACATAGCCTCGCCTCGCTATGAATCGCCACTTCATTCCTCGCCACGCCCCGCCAAACTCCGGCACGCTACACTTCGCCTCACCTCATCACGTCCCGCCTCGCCACTCCCTGCCACACAGCTCCTCGCCACGTAACTCTTCTTCGCGCCCACTCCCACTACCGCACTACCCGCTCCGCCCCTCCCCGCCACGCCCCGTCGCGGCGCGTCACCGCCCCCGCCGCGCAGCCCGCCCTCCGCACAAAGGCATTCTTTGACGGAAAAAGAAGGAGAAGCTTGATCATTATAATTCGGTCCTCACAGGCGGGGGACAACAGCTGGAGGTTTTTTCAACACGATCATCCTCCGCGGAGGAGGGGGAGAGAAGGGAGACGGCGCTGTGCCGCGTTGGAAGCGCTCCAGGCCGTCGCCCCATCGCGCCGGCCCGGCCCGGCCCAGCGCGGCGCCAGACTGCGAGGCGGAGACGGCGGCTGTGGCGAGGAAGGGCGGCTCTGTGACCAAGGAGGTGAAGGGCGGGCACAGGCCGGTTGTGAAAAAGCTGGCTGGGATGAAGTGATGGGGGAGGCATTGGCAGGGAGTATGTAGGAGTGGGGAAATAGGTTGAGAAGGCGGGAACGAAGAGGAAGCGGCGAAGGTGAGACGAAAGATGAACGGAGATTAAATGACAGTGGAGGCATGGATGGAGCGGGTGGTTATGAGGCGGGTAGACAGCGAAGCGGGCTGATCCATGGTGGACGCAGGAGGGTGAAGGGACGAGACTAATGCGGGGTTGCGACGAGGGCGGAGGGGACAGGGAAGGCGTGGGCGGGGCGAGGGTTTGGGCGGAGGGCAGTGAAGAAGGGCGGGGCGAGATCGAGGCGGAGGCTATAAGGCGGGGAAGGTGTGGGCGGGGCGGCGTTGAGTCGGGATGGACCACAGCGGTTGCAGGGGTAGTGAAGAAGGGGCGGGGCGGGGCGGGGCGAGAAGGCGACGAAGGCTGAGGCGGGGTGAGGGTAGAGTGAAGATACGAGGCGTGGCAGGGTTTATCGGCAACGGGAGGGAGGGGCGGGGCTGCCAGGCGGGGCAGCGGCGTCGGGGTGCGGGGGCGACGGCGTGGAACTACGCACGTGCGGGGCGACCGGGCTCTAAACGACGGGAAGAACAACAAGCGGAGGAGCAATAATACAACGGAGGAGGAGCCGCAGGCGGAGAAGAAGAGAGAAGAGAGCGGGCGGGAGTTCGGAGAGGAGAAACTGAGGAAAACAGAGAAGTCTGTGTGATGCGGGTGGAGCTGTACTATAGGTTGTGCCCGCATACGATACCAAACACGCACGCACACACATACACACACACGTACACACAGCCTGCAACGCAGACGTATAAGCGTACCTACACATCTGTTACACACACGGGCACATTCATACACTCTTACCAGACGCGCACTTTTTCCTTGATACTCGACTCGTAGCCAGACCAGGCTCAGCCAGGAAAGTTCTCGCTCGTACTGTTTAAAATAGGTTACTTAACTTTCTTTCAGACCTAGCAAGGTTCAAGGAAAAGTGGCGACTATTTCTAACGTACATACACATACCTCCTGTACACATTTCCACGAGATTGATGTGCCATCATTTTTCCCTTCAAAATATTTTTTCTTGTAGAAGACGAAAAGCGTAAACTCATGATTCTACTAAAACCACAGACATACCTTTTCTTCGTTTCCATCGACGCAAGTTTCTTTTTACTTCCACTCTCTCCAAACGCACGAAATATATTTTTTACTTGGTGCCCTCAATTGGGCAAGATTAAAAGGCATTATCAAATAATTGATAGGTTTTCGTCGAGCGAACTTTCCTTCATTCACCGTTACAATGAACAAATGTATGGCAAACCTCTACCCCTCTTATCGCTCGGCAATTTAGTAAAAGATCAAAAGAATTACAGATGAAAGTAAAGCACAAAAGGGAAGATACGTGTTCAGGATACAGTTCTATCCGTACGAATCTTTTCAAATTTCAAAACTCCGTATTTTTTTCACTCGATTTGT
Source organism: Acheta domesticus (assembly GCA_031308135.1). Classification (NCBI taxonomy): domain Eukaryota; kingdom Metazoa; phylum Arthropoda; class Insecta; order Orthoptera; family Gryllidae; genus Acheta; species Acheta domesticus. The sequence goes on from JAHLJT010003656.1 coordinate 82,915,940, forward strand.
CTTATTTGACAGGGCTATTTACTACGCCTCGAGATAAACGAAAGAAGTAGAACTTTTTTCCTTCAGTTGTCCAAAAAAACTGCACCTGGTATTCCAGTTCGTACATTCAGGTTACGACGAATCACACACTCGTATACTGGAGTAAATTAGAAATCGACACATTTCATTAGCTTTTTCAATTTTCACGTAAAAACTAATACAAGGATAAGAGAGCAGAAAGTGTCATAATCGCAAAATTGTCACGAAACGTAATTGCACACGGACAGATTAACACGTACGAATGAAAGGGTAAAATTGACACGCAACCCAAACGTAAGTATGCCCTTCACATTTAACACGCCCAATTAGTAGACGTTCCATAAACAGGCCGACGATTAAAAGGCATCATCCAATAAATGAGGATCTTTTGTAGAGTAAACTACTCCCCATTTATTGACACAAAGAACAAATGCTTCTCAAATCTCCGCGCTTTCCCAGAACGCACAAAAGAACAACAGATGAAGGTACAGCGCACACACACACACACACACACACACACAACGAAGCGAGCACCGGGAACACGCGAGGATCGTTAGGATGAGGGAAGGAGCGCTCCTCGCGGCCACGAGCGGCATTTACTTTCCCAGGAGGCACGTAATGGCGCGGCACGGGGCGGCGCACGCCGGTTCGAAACCCCAGCGCGTAAAGAACGCTCGGGGCGGGCGAGGCGGGTGGGTGGGTGGGGCAGCGGCAGCGGCAGCGGCTTCCGATAAACATCTGAGAATGTAATTACATTTGGGAGGACGCGTGTTGGCGAGGATGCAGGCGGTTGGAGGTCGGAGGCCGTCGGGAGGAGGCCGGGGCCGTGCGTCTCCCTCTAACGGCCGCCGCCGGTGCCGCCCCCGCATTCCGCCGCGGCGGGGGCGGGGCCGGGGAGTGGAGTAGTGACGGAGACGGGGCTGACGGTGAAGGAGCGGCGAGGGCGGGGACGGGTATAGCAGCGGCGGGGGTGGAACTGGGGTGGAGTAGCAGCGGGGGCGGGGACGCGATATAGGAGCACCGGGAGAGGAGCTGGGGGTGGTGTAGCGGCGGGGGCTGGGCCGGGGAATACGAACGGTGGTGATGGGGCCGGGATTGGAGTGGCGGCGGGGGTGGGGCTGAGGGTGGAGTAGCGGCAGGGGTGGGGCTGGGGGTGGAGTAGCGGCGGGGGCGTGGCCGGAGTATAGTAGCGGCGGGGCTGGAGTAGGGGCGGGGGCGGGGCCGAGGTATAGGAGCGGCGGAGGTGGGGTCGGGATGGAGTAGCGGCGGGGGCGGGACCGGGGGTGGAAGGGTGTTGGAAAGGCCGGGGGTGGAGGAGCGACGGGGGCGGGGCCAGGATATAGTAGCGGCGGGGACGGGGCCGAGGAATAGAAGCAGCGAGGTGGAGTAGCGGCGGGGGAGGGTGTGGAGGAGTGTTGGGGCAGGGCCGGGATGAAGGAGTGGCAGGGGAGGGGCCGGGGTGTGAGAGCGGCGGGGGTGAGGCTGAGGGTGGAGAAGCGGTGGGGGGTCGGGTATGGAAGAGTGTTGGAGGGCAAGGCCGGGGGAGAAGGATCTGCGAGAGCGGGGCCGGAGGTGGAACAGCGGCGGGGGTCGGGTCGCGGGTGGGGGTGGGAGCGGGGTCGGAGGCGCCTGTTAGCCAAGAACGCGAGCAATCCACCGGCCGAAGCGCGCGGCATCCGGCCCAGGGCACGCCCCGCCCGCCCCACCCGCCCCGCCCACCGTCAGTCGCTCCGCCAGCTCTGGAACTCGGTCGCTTACGCTCTCGCTGCTGCCGCTGCTCGTGCTAGGGCGTGACCTCGCGTGCACCTGCCTTCCACAGGGTCTATTCCCTCTGCCTTTCGTACCTATTCTCAACTCCCCTACTCCAATATCGCACATGCCGCTGGAGTTCTTCTATTCCCATCGCCGGAAGCCTTGCCGAACTACCGCAGGGTAATGCTTGTAATGCATACAATACCATAAATTCAATAGCAAGACATTAAATCCTCATTACCACCAGACTTCAGTACTGTTTCCTCTTTCCTTCCCTTTGAAACTAGACCCTCCCTCTTTTCTAGTTCCCTTCGAAGCTATTTTCCCTTCTCTTCGAAGCCAGTCAACGCCTCTTCAACAGTATTGTATTTGGTTCTCCAACTTTCCTACGCCGATTTTCGAAAGTTCTGCTTCCACGTAGAACAACTAATTTCTGGCTACCGGTCTTCACAAATCCCTTAAGATCGTCTTCCCTTCGTCGTCAATTCTTCTACTCCCATAGCAATCTCCTGTAGTAATTTTACGAAACCCTAGGTATTTGTGGAACTCTTCAACAGGTAATGCTATACATTCAATAGCGAAACGTTCAGTCCCCACTAACACCAGACTTTTAGTTCTCTTTTTCTCCCTCGATTCTTAGTAGCTCCTCTCCTCCACTACCACAGGTTCATCAGTAACTCTCCTGAAGGACACCGATTTCTCGAAGCCCTGGTATCCTAGAACTACAAACTTTCTGGGACCTGCTTTATAACAATCTCTTCAATCCTGAATAGCATCTTTCCTAGCTTCCACATTCTCCATCTTTTCTTCCCTTCGAAACAACCCTACTATTTTGTTACATTATCTCAGATGCCTCTATTCTCTCACATTTTCCAAGTATATGCGCCAATATCCGAAAGCCTTACAGTCTCACAGAACAACAACTTCTCCTCACTGTCTGACGTAGTAAGCACTTTCAATGTACACCATCATCAAGATATCCCATGGCTTTCAGAGTATCCGTTTCCTCTTCTGATCAAACTGGTTCTACTATTCTAATCCAATGGCTTAAATCCCTGTCTGTGTCTCATTCATGACTCAAATAACTGTCTTGTAACTGACCATAACCATTTCTGCCTTGAGGGACGAAAATATAATCTGACGTTACATCTCCCCTTCGCAACTTCAATGCTCACCGCCGCCATTCTGTTATTATCCCGGACATGACGTTCCCATAGCCATTAATAACCATCACCGGCATGTTGCAAACCCCATGGGTTCCCAACAACCCTCCCTCGATCTACCCTCTCGCTTTACTTCCACCTGCAGTCAGACCCCGCGAGTCATGTCCCCTCGGGAATCATTCCCCTTACGACTCCACGATTTACTCTTCCCCGCGCCGGCTACTTCATTCCCATCCCCGCCCACTTTCACGCGCCAGACCCTCCCTGCCGTGGGCACGCGGCCGCCCCCGCCTCGGCCTTGCTCTGGCCCCGGCGGTTTATCAGAGAGATAAGATACAGCGCTCGCGCCGCACATGCGGCAAGTCTCGGGAGCGACAACCAATGGGCAGGGCGGAAGGTGGGTGGTTAAATGTGAGGGTAGATGTGTGAGTGAGTGGACGGGGTGGATGCATTTTATGGAACTACTCTTTTGGTTGGGTGAGCGTTAAGTAAGGTTGGCGAATGGATGAGTAGGAGTGGCTGGATGAAGAAGATTGCTGAGTGAGTTGGAAATTGGACTGCTGTTTGGGTAATTAGATGGACGGTTGAATGAGAGCAGGTGCAGGAGGGTAAATTGAATGAGGTAGGTTCGATGATTGATGATTGAAGAGGATTTGGTGAAAGGGAAGTGGGCTGATGAATGGGTTGGTGAGAGGGTTGGTGACCGGTTTGGGAAGCCGATTGGCAAACTGGTCAGCGGGAAGCTTGGTGTACGGGTTGGCAGGTGGATTAGGTGGGTTGGTGAGTCGATTGGCCCGGAGGAAGTTCGATGTCGGATGGGTTATGGCGTAGGTTGTCGGGTGAGTCGTAGAGTGCTGGTCATTGGGTAGGGGCGATGGGGAGACGAGCGGATTGTCGGGTGGGGTGGCGATTAGGTTAGAACTTGGAGGTGAGTTGTCAGGTGAGCTGGAGGTGGGCGGGCGGGGTGAGTTGATGAGTGGGATGTAAGTTGGGTTAGCGGCTGGGATGTCGGATGGGTTGTCAGGTGGGCTGGCGATCGGTTGTCGGGCGGGTTGATGAGTGAGATAGTTGGCAGGTTGGCGGGTGTGTTGGCAGGTGGGTTATCTGGTGTGTTGACGGGTGTGTTAACGGATGGGTTGACAGGTGGGTCGGCGGGTGGGTCGGCGGGTGGGTCGGCGGGTGGGTCGGCGGGTGGGTCGGCGGGTGGGTCGGCGGGTGGGTCGGCGGGTGGGTCGGCGGGTGGGTCGGCGGGTGGGTCGGCGGGTGGGTCGGCGGGTGGGTCGGCGGGTGGGTCGGCGGGTGGGTCGGCGGGTGGGTCGGCGGGTGGGTCGGCGGGTGGGTCGGCGGGTGGGTCGGCGGGTGGGTCGGCGGGTGGGTCGGCGGGTGGGTCGGCGGGTGGGTCGGCGGGTGGGTCGGCGGGTGGGTCGGCGGGTGGGTCGGCGGGTGGGTCGGCGGGTGGGTCGGCGGGTGGGTCGGCGGGTGGGTCGGCGGGTGGGTCGGCAGGTGGGTCGGCGGGTGGGTCGGCGGGTGGGTCGGCGGGTGGGTCGGCGGGTGGGTCGGCGGGTGGGTCGGCGGGTGGGTCGGCGGGTGGGTCGGCGGGTGGGTCGGCGGGTGGGTCGGCGGGTGGGTCGGCGGGTGGGTCGGCGGGTGGGTCGGCGGGTGGGTCGGCGGGTGGGTCGGCGGGTGGGTCGGCGGGTGGGTCGGCGGGTGGGTCGGCGGGTGGGTCGGCGGGTGGGACGGCGGGTGGGTCGGCGGGTGGGGCGGCGGGTGGACTGGCGGGTGGGGCGGCGGGTGGGTCGGCAAGTGGACTGGCGGGCAGGTTGGCATGTTGTGCAGCTGGCTGACTGACTGGCCGCGTGGGTGGGTGGCAGTTTGAGTGGCCGGGCAGGCAGGCTTTTGGGCGGGTGTGGGGAAAGGCGAGCGCACCTCCCGAGATCCGAACCGGGCACGCGAGCGGATCGATGGGCGCGGAGGGCGCCGGGCGGCCCGCGCGCTGCCCTGAATCGAGGGCGGAGGCGCCCGCCGGGGCCGAGGGCGCTGCCCCGCTGCCCTCGAGGCCCCGCTGGGGGCGTGGGTGGCGGGCGAGGCGAGCGCCGGGCGACGACGGCGCTCCCGCGAGGGCGATGCCGCCGGGTTGCGTGGCCACCGCTCTCTGGGTTTCGAGAGCAGCCTTCGGCTCGTTATACTGGCGCGTGACTACCTGGATCTCCAGGGATCTGGGATTGGGCTAGTTTTACTCAGTTAATATCGAAATTGAGTAATTTCCACGGACGAAGAACATTCCTTTTTCACTTCAATGCCGAATTATGGAGGATCAGAACATTGGACCATGTTGCAAAAATTAATAAGTTTTTAGGTACTACTAAATGTTTAAGATTTTAACTTTCCAACAGAGCTGTTTTTGAACTAAACTTCTTTCATGCAAACATATTTAAGTACTGTAATTAGTAACAATTAATGCGCATACAATAACTGATGTTTTACAAAAGTATATAAAATTCCTTCAAAATTGCAACTCCAAGATATCAGTTCTTTATATGACACTTTCCTAGCTTTCCAAAAAATGTGTTTTTTTTCCAGTCCTGCATTGGTAAACTCACGAAAATACCCAATTTAACACAACATATTTACAATCGCAATATATCGCAGCAAATGTGGTCTTGTAGGTATATCACTTAAGTCAACCTTGGTAGGTTTCGGTTTCGGTGGAACCATTATCATTCACATGCCACATACGACATCCTGAGGCGCAGGTGTCCTCGAAGCATCCACGGCGAAACATATTTACTTTTCCACGCTTATCTAAAGGTTTTCGATAACCCTACACTTACTATGTTCCCATAACATATCATTTACAAATTCTACAATACAATTTGAACAGAAATCAATAACCCAATTTACTAACTCACTCGAGCAACGTGAAAATAACTTCATGAAAAGTTAACTCACTGTTACTTTCAGACAGTCTGCTTCACTTAATATATCATATTAATCGAGTATTGCATTTACATAATTTGACTATTTACATAGCGGTGTTGAAATCGGGAAATAAAACTCAAGGAGAATGGCGGACTCTTAACGTGCACAACAAAATGATTAGCGACGATCTCTTATCAGGCATATTACGGAAAACAATTTAAAATTCAAACATCGACAACTTCGTAGCTGACGGGACGTGGCAAACTCACCCCACACCGTCTCCAGCTACATATTACTGAAACGTGCCCCGTAAACAGCTTTAATATTAAATTTAATTAAATCCCGGGAAGCTCGAAATTCTTTGGTAAAGAGCACGCGGTGAAAACTATGAGAATAACGAAACACAAACGCGCCATGGACCTCCCCATTTGCCAGAGGCTTCCCTCAAATCTAGGCCAAAGCTCCTTCCTGAGGTCTCTTTTGTTTCCCCGCGTCTCGAGAAACAGGAGCGTCCTCAAAAGTATGAGGCAGCGAAGCAGGCCCTTCATCTTCAGAAGCCTTCTTACATCATGCGCATTAAAGTGTGACCAGAACGTTGAATAGTGGTGTTTTCCGCGGTTTATATTCGCAAACATTTCTGTGCCAGCTGTTTTCTTAAGTCTGTAACTCGCTGGTAGCTTGTTTCTTGCGTAGAATAGCAATTACGTTCAAATTTGACAAGAACAGTTAGCAACTAACTACATTAACATGCAAGATCACTTAAAGCGTCAAAAAATATTTGAAGATTCATTAGCATACAGTAACCTGATAAAATTATTTAAGTACGTTGCAAAAGAAGAACTACTTTACGGTATCCATAGAATTTGAACAACTTTGGCATGCTGCACAGCATTAAATGAAATCTTTAAAAATGAATCATCTGTGGGATTAATAATTAACAAATATTTTCTAATTCAAATTCATATTCAAAATTTTTTTAGCTCAGATTCAGCCTGACATCTATATATTTTATATAAGTACATTGCTATCTTTCAGTATGTTCGAGGATTCTACTGAACCGATCTTCGTAATTATTACTTTGATAGATAATTGAGAGATAATGTGTCATCACAATTTGTGAGAAATTTTTTGTAGTAAATTTTAATGAAATTTAATAAATAGTTGCGAAATGCATGATTTATTACAGTCTTTTGGTTAGATGGAACGTCAGACTGCGACAACCGATATACATCGATGTATCAATAGTCTGTTGGGCCTTCGACTCTGCGACGTGGGAACGAGCACTACTCTGACCTTTAATAAAGTTGCAACTTTTAAGTTCGCTATATGATCTTTACTGTTTGTTTGTGCTGCATGATTTGCTTCCTTCCATCATGAAGTGAAGATCTGCGTAGATGCTTAAACTGAATAACCATGGATAAGAGCCGTTAAAACATTTTTGTACGTCAGAATTTTCGCAGTGTGAACGTCCTCCTCGTCACCATATCATTCGCATCTTTTCAATCACTTCTCACCGACTAGTTTTTAGTGTTCCGTAATATCCGATAATGTATTAGATCCGTTTTTAAGAGAGAGCAAACAACGCCCTGAAACTCCACGTGATGGTTTCTTTGTCTCCCCCTCGAGTGCAAAGGCAAGCGAAAAATACTCGGCAACAGGGTCCTCTTTCTTCACAGACGCCCTTTCATCGCGCGCATTACAATGCGACGTTCGCTGCTCGGCGCTCCCGCGCCGCGGACAATGGTACGTCCCGTGCGCCTGGCTGCTCGATAAAGGAGTTCCACTACCTGCCCGGCGCTTCCGTGAATCCGCGAAGCCGGCGGCGCGCGGCGGCGGCAGCGGCATCGGGGGCAATGCCGTGGTCGGCGAGGAGAGTAGCAGCGGGATCGACAGGGCGGCAGTAGGAACAGCAGTGACGGACGACCGTGAGAATGGTGGTGAAGGTGGCGATGAGGGCGGTGCTTCGGGCGGTGATGGTAGTGGCGGTGTAAACAACAGTGACGAATGCGGTGGAAATGGCAGTGGCGGCGGAGCGGGGCATGGCGAGATGGAGGGTGGCGGGATGGAGGGTGGTGGGATGGAGGGTGGCGGGATGGAGGGTGGCGGGATGGAGGGCGGCAGGATGGAGGGCGGCGGGATGGAGGGCGGCGGGATGGAGGGCGGCGGGATGGAGGGCGGCGGGATGGAGGGCGGCGGGATGGAGGGCGGCGGGATGGAGGGCGGCGGGATGGAGGGTGGCGGGATGGAGGGTGGCGGGATGGAGGGTGGCGGGATGGAGGGCGGCGGGATGGAGGGCGGTGGGATGGAGGGCGGCGGGATGGAGGGCGGCGGGATGGAGGGCAGCGGGAAGGACGGCGGCGGAGCGTGACATCGCCAGAGTGGAGGGAGGAGTGCGCAGGGCGGCGGGGCGCAGGGCGGCGGGGAAGAGGGCAGCGGGGAAGAGGGCGGCAGGGCGTTGGGCAGCGGGGCAGAGGGCGGCGGGGCGGAAGGCGGCGAGGCGGAGGGCGGCAGAGCTGAGGGCGGCGAGGCGGAGGGCTGCAGGGTGGTGGGCGGCGAGGGCGTGGGCGGCGGTTACGCCAGGGGAGGGGAGGAGGACGGGTTGGCTAGCTGGCGCCGGGGGAGGAGCCGGCAGCGGCGGAAGGTGCTGTGTTAGCGCCGGGATTGAGGGGTGTGGCAGCGACGGCAATGGCGTCGTCGCCTGTATAAGGTCTCTCCTGATCGACGTCTGTGTGGATTGGGAGCTGCAGATGGAAGCCCGATGAAAAGGGATTACGTTCTTGAGACATTGTTGTAAGTCTGCAGTGCCGGTCGAGAGCGTCTGCCGTAATTTCGGATGACAAGAAGAGAATTTTTTTTTAAAATGCCTAGACTATTGCTCATTGACATGCAAAACCTTCACATAAAATTCAGAAATAGAGAGGTGTTCCTCGACCTAGAATAATTTGAAAGAGAAGCATCATACAATGTAAGAGTTCAAATCTATGCTAGACATTTTGAAGGAAATTCGAAATAATATATGTGAAATTACGTGCCAAGTCTCACAAACTATACGTGTCAGAATCCTAAAAAGTTCAAAATTCCAAATACAGGATAAGACACTTCAGGTGATGTCATTTTTTTGCTAATTACCTTAACAATATTTCGTACATTATTTTGGTGAGAAACGCTTTCTCACAGTTCAGCAGTTTTCGACGATTTTTCTTGTTTTTCAAGGATCAGAAGATTGATTATTTCGACCCGCTAAGAAAACTTGTGTCACCGAAACAAATACATTTTTTGGCAAATTTGGAAATTTGTAGAAGTGGGAAGCAGTTTACGACATCGGTGTAATTCTCACGGCCCGAGCACGCACGACCTCCTCAAGAGTCATGGACGCAGTGTGCTCGCTGTTCCATGCTGCATCACGGGATGACCGGTTGACTGTCACTCGCCAACTCGCGCGATCTCAACAACCAGTGCAGAAACACCACTTTATTGAAGTTCATAGAATTCATAGAATTCTGCGAGATTTATCGCATGATAATGTAATGTACTGATTAACAACTCGTTTTCGTAAATGGAAGGTAGCCGTGCTGGACTACATCAACGCAATAGTTTAATTTTTTTTAAAATTATTTTATAATGATTTACTACAATTTTACAAGCATAACCTGTTCTATTTGTTAATCCGATTTGTATGTCATTGACGTAGAAGTTTATGTTACAAGTGATAGATTTTAGAAACTTCCACTTACCCGTTCATTATCCAAATTCGTGCAACCCAATAAATATTAATCAACGGGCGCATAATTACAGCGAATCTTTGGCATTATTATAAAATAAAAAACAGAAAAGACAAAAACTTCTATCTTTCCGAATGCAAATTTTCCATTAGAGTGATATCAAAAAAGTAATTTTCGAATTTTCAAGAGTTCCTCTTCATAACACAAATACGAAGTGTGAAACAAAAAAACTGAATATACATTCACCACTCGCGAATATTTGAAATATTATTGAAAAGATGGAACTCCTGCACGGTTATTTAATGAAAACGCGCGACATACGTTTGGAAAAGTCCGAAGTTTAAAAGTGCAGCGCGCCTTTCTGGGTACGCAACAGACCGGAAAACACCTCCTGAGCCTGCAGAGGCGCTTCGAGAACGCTGTTTTTTAAAACTTGAAATAACTCAAATAGTTTTACTTTCTCACTGACGCTTACGCAGTACAGAGAAAGTTCAGTAATGCTGCGAGAAAAAACGGCGAATTTTCGTCAAAAAAACTTGTTTTACAGGACCCTAGTAACGAATAAGTGGATAAATCCTATTGCTAAAGTTAGAAAAAAAAATACTCTAACACATACATGGTGTAGCCAGAATCCGTGTTTTGTGGGTTCTTGATGCGGAAAAATCGACAAAACGTCTGTCTGTCCGTCCGTCTGTGTTGCGGCCCCTTGAATGATCGAGACGATGTCGCGACCTCTTGAATTTGAAATAGATTTTTTCATATTTGGGGGTACTTTACATAAAGACTCTGGGATATTTTCATAATAAAAAAATGGCTCTATTGTTTTTTATTACATTTTGTTGTTGGATAATGTGAAGGACGTTTAAGAGAATGGTGCAGGTCGAATTTTCCTTGAAAACTTCGATTTTTCGAAAACTGCAAAAATTCAAATTTTTTTCGACGTTTCCATCAACTATAATTATGACGATTTTTCTTAATGGAAATCTGTTCTCTAAAAAATAAATTTTGAAATATGGCCATATACAATTTCTCGAAAATATGAGTAAAGGCAGGTTTGCATCACTCGTTTATTCCTTTGCTTTTTATTCAGCATCTATTTCCATTATTATTTCTACAAATTTATGAAACAGAATATGTATGTAGATTAATTCAGAATAAGAACACAGAGTAAATTGGTATTTATAGAAATACGAGAATAAATGTATATTAATTGGAATTTCAAACGTTAGAGAATGTTAGAGTGACAGCTGTTGTAGAAATGGTCGAAACAAATTCTGCAATCTCTTCCACATGTAACACAACATGGTAAATGTGTATTTCAGCTCGAGATATTACAATAAATTTAATAAAGCAATAACGAAAGAATGTAAAAAATAAAATGGAATAGCGGCAATTTTATGACGACAAAATGATATTTTTACTTCAATAATCATTGCGGGTATGGGTGTATACACGCGCATTCTATACTTTAAAAATGTGTAGTTTAAAATAAACAATTAAATTCGAAGGATTTGGTAATTTTAACACTTTCCCCTCCTAAATACCGAGTATTTGCCATGAAGTTTATTCGCTTAAATCCAACCATCTATCTATGTCACGAAAATTCGTATTCTGTTTTTCACAAAATGGTTGGTTTTTCTTACCTGAAGAAGAGGAATCGTGTCGCGATTCTGAATAAAGAATGATTATGTGGAATACTTTAGTAGGGTACCTATTGTATTTATCTTAGGGCCATATATCGTGCTTCTGGATTCTGCAGTCCACCCCTATATGCAGATCGTTTTTCCTCAACATCTACCAGCAGGACACTGCAACGTGTCATTCAGCTCGCAGAGTACGTGCGTTGTTCGAAGAGCCCCGGCATCAGTTTACAGGACTTCCTTGGCCACCAACCGTCCCTATTTGAACCCAATGGAGAATGTGTGGGATCCTCTCAATGGGGCTGTTCGCGCCATGGATCCGCATCCAGGGAACCTAGCGCAGCTGGCCACGGCTCTGAGTCGGCATGGCTCCACATCCCTGTCGGTATCATCCAGATCCTAATTGACACTCTTTCTGCACGTCTCGTAGCGGCCAGCGCTGCAAAAGGTGGTTATTCAGGATTTTGACGAGTGGTCACATTAATGTGACCGAACTGTATAGTTCTCTAGCTCCTAATAGCAAGAGTGAAATATTATTCGCTTTTTATCTTTGTTATGGTCCGAATTATTAAGTCAATATTCACGGATTATCCATTTCAGTGTGAGCAACTGAAGAGCACAAAGGTGACACTACAATTTTCAGCAAATATGACAACGTCATCAGTACAATTCAATATTTATAGCTGTAGCGATGCCACAAAAGAACGTCACGTCATAGATACACGTGAAATGCATGAGGAAGCTTTGTCAGTTTCTAGGATACATGAAATTTCAATGTAATGCACTTCATTAGACCTATACACATTAACTGTAATGGAGAGGTTCAATGGAGCCTAGTTTCATATTGATAGCTGTGTCAACATAATCGGAAGTGCACTTAAAAATGTCAGTTTGCAGAAATAGTCGCCGATAAACCGATATCTAATTTAAATTAGTAACTCAGGATTGTCAAAGCTGTATCATTTCTTTGCGACAAATAAATCTTTTCGCAAATATGGTATTTATGCATTGTGTATTCTTGGGTGGGGTTCTTTCAATGATATAAACAGAACTCTCAATTCGAATTCTCACTTTGATGGAAATGTCAATAATGACTAAACATTCTATTGGACATGAATGACACGAATTAAGCAAAGGTGTCCGACAGTGCCGCGTAGCAGAAGAAAAAAAACCTTGAAAGACCAAGTGATCTAGATGATCTTGCTGTCCTGCACTATCAGGGTCAAAAATACGAAAGAACTCGGGAATACGACAGAAAAAAAGAATAATAAAAAAGAATAAAGAATATCCGAATAAAAGAAACCCGTTCTAACACTAAGAACCATTTGTTTCGTCGTCCATTGTTTTCGTGAGATGAAATCAACATTTTCACGACAAACTCCTGATTCCTGTCAAGAACCGAAAGTTGTATTTTTGGTTCCCACGAAATGAATCACGATAATAACGAACAAGAACACGTGCCGTCATGAAAGTTCAAGATTTTTCTTCCAACCAGTTTTCCGCAAATATCAGTTCTGTATTTTGAGTCTTATAGGATGCAATTATTTAAAAGAAACCAAAAGCACATTAAAACAGATATTACATAGAACAACACTATCAATAATAACTACATATTAACTGTACACTCAACGCGCAGAAAAACTAAGAAAAATTTGGTATTTGCACGTAACTGAAAAAATTTTGAACTTTCATGCTTATCTGCAACGCTGTGATCGACAACACGAAACCATTCGTGTAGGGCACGAAGGTAAAACATGCGTTTCATGAATTATTCTTGAACGTCATTTGGTGGAAATCAACACCCATGCGACAAAATTCCACATATTTTACCGTTAAGGATTTGAATCACTACAATGCCAACATGATCCTTTTCAGTGGCTCCTATAAGGGCCCGAAAGTCTGTTTTATGTTTTGTTGAAAGTGGTACACGAAATGAAACAGAAATTCTAAAACGAATGCTCAAGTGAATATTTGAAATCATTAATGACTAAATATTTAACATAGCCGGTAGTTTGGCTGTAATAAACGATTTCGAAGTAGCCAAAAGATGGTAAAGAATAATGCTCTATTGCATTCTTTATAGAATCATCGAATATGATTGTGACATATGATTATGACAATCGACAACATGAGCAACACAAGGGACTTAAAAGACAAGAAATGCGTTATAAGGCCGATTGCAATACGAAAAAAATAAAGAGCAGCTCGTAGCATCATGAAATTTCAAAGCTTGCCAATACCTTTTCTTAGGCGTCTCACAATATGTTACTCAGTGTCCTACTCTAATTTCAATCGCCTTCGAATATTTAACAATAAATTTCTTTGTATAATCACACACGCCATCTGGTTTGTCCGAAATAACCAACATCCTCAGTCTTGGCATTAAATTCTTGTTATCATTCACAAAACAATTAAACCGCAACTTCTTTCTGCCTTCAACCTCACACTCAGATGTAACCACCATTCCACTAGGAAACACAGGCGTATACAAATTGGGGACCAGAGGAAAAATTAGAGTTTAACCCATATGTACATTGGGGACCGACCCAGAGAAGGGAATACGTAAATTGGAGACCGACTACCCCTCCAGGTAAAAGTGGAAGGTGACTTTTAATTTCTGAAGAACATTTTCATAGCCATTATTTTTAAAACACAACTTCCTCCAAATTTCGCAGATGTAGGTTGAGCATATTTCTTTCGAAACATGGTTTAGTCAAAGTTGGTTTTCATTCAATTGAATCCTTCGTTAATTGAATGAATTCTGCTTATCTGGCCATTTTTATATTCCTCCCTTTTCTGTGCCAATGTTCTGACGCTGAACATGAAATTTGGACATTCTGTTAATGCTTTCTTTGCTTTTCGATTTGAAATACTCTGAAAGATTTTCAATGAGGCACAAGGAAAAGGTGGAGAGCAGCACGGCGGCGATCGCCCCCTTAACGCGCTCACCTGCTCAATCAGCCCTTTTCCTTTCCTGCATTGTTTCGGTCCCCAATTTACGCGTAGAATTAGAAAGTAGGTTTCGCGAGAAAAGATGAAGGGGTTATTTGGTCCCCAATTTACATTCGGTCGGAAAGGGTCCTCACGCTTTCCAAGACTAAGAAACCTTACTCCCATGATGTCATAAAAGTATAATTCCTCCCCCTGTAACCCATTCTATCCTCGACAACCAAAAATACATAAAATTAAAACAGCCCAATTGCATTAATTCAAACAAAAATAAAGATATACAGGTTGAATATATGGTGTTATTTTCTGAAACCATCACATGAAAAGCCTTACGGCTGACCAGTGATTAAAAATCATTTAAAAAAAGATCCCAGAAGCATTTTCAGACTTACAAGAGTTATGCATTATAGTATATGGCTTGAACAGGCTTGCCTACAAGCACTTTTCTCTGGGTTTAGGACAGAATTTCTGCATTAATACATGTTTTGCAGTACTGGAATCGGTACTGGAAATTAGACTATACTCCTTTAAACCACAAATACCAATTACGACATAATAATGTACGTTCCGAAACGAGTGGTACGGTGCTGGTGGCGCAGAAATATGCTCCGAATGAGAATCGCAACCGCGAAATTTGAAATAATCACGTGAGATCGACTTAAACATAAGGATGGAGAGCAAAGCCAGGTACGACCACGAATGTCAGATTCTAGGAACCACGGTTCAACTCATTCAAGAGGAAATCAGCAACATCCTCACGACAAAACTCCTCGCCATTTATCCATCACGATTTACATCGGGAGCACGACAAAGGGCCGCACGTAGCGTCATGAAAGTGGAACGCTTGCTCCCCGAAGCGCCGTTCTGCGAAGTGCCATGCGGGCGACCGGCGGTCTCAGAAGCGCGCTTGCCGTGCGCGACCGCGCGAGGCAGTGTGAAGCACCCGCCGCACCGCCGCCGCCGCCGCGTCGGGGGCCTGAAAAAGCGCCGTCCGCAGCCGTCGCTCTCCACCGCGCGCTCGTAACTCGTCGGGAGGGCGGGAGGGCAGGCGAGCGGATGACGCGGCGGCGGCGGCGGCGGGCGTGCCTCCAGGCTGTTGACGCCCGCTGGGTGTACCAGCAACAGGCAGCCGGGGCCAAGGGACGCCCGCGGCAGACGCGCCGGCGGGCGCGCGGCGGGGGCGGGGGCGGGGCGGCGACGCGCCGGCGGCACGAACGCGTCGCCCGCCACCAACATAGCACGCGCTCGACTCGCGTGCATCGTGCCGGCTTCTATTCCCGGAACCGGCAGCGAAGTCCTGTCTCATGCCTCCCCGCCCGCGTTTCGCCTTTCGCCTTTCACCCGTCCTCTCGGGCCTTCAGGCGCGGACACGCGGCGCGGGCTATTTTCTCCCGGCGATAACCCGGCTAAATATACCGGTGCGCGACTATCGGCACGGCGGCCGCGAAGCGGGACGGGGCGGGGCGGGGCAGGGTGCCTCCCGGCCGGAACATAAACACGGGCGGCGCGCGGCGACCATCTGGTCCAGCGGCGCGCAGCGGGGCGGGGTGCGGAGCGGGGACGGGCACGTCGGCCTGCCGCTGCCGCCGGTCGGCGGCCGGTGGCGGCGCGGCCTGCTCCGGCTCCGCGCCGCGCCGCGCCGCCTCCCCCGTCGCCGCGCGTAAATATATCGATCCTCCCGCCCCGCACGTCCACGGCGAGTGCGAGCGAGTCGGCCGGCGGCAGCGACGGCGGCGGCTGCGGGGCCCGCGGTCGCTCCGCGCGCGTCCATTCCGAGCACGTGCGGCCGGGGCGGCACGCGCGCGACAACAAAGCGCGACGTTGCAAGATCGGCGCGGGCGTATCGACAGACGCGAGCGCGCCGCCGGGGCCGTGCACGCCGGCCGAGCCGGGCCCTGGACCGAAATAACGCGGCGTCTGCGGCGCGGAGGCGGGCGCGGGGGCGGGGCGATCTCGGGGTGAGCGGCCGCGAGCGCGCCCGCCTCCGCAGCCGCGTACCTTGACCCGCCGATGTGGGTCACGGCGGCGCGGCGCTCAGCGACTCCCGTGCCACCCCGCGCCGCACATGGCAGCCGGCCGGCCGGGCCGGGCCGGGTCGGGTCGGGTCGCGTCGGGCGCCGCGCCAGCCGGCCTCCCGTGCGCTGCGCGCGCGCTCTCTCCCTCCTACCTGTGCGGGCGTGCTCGAACCGGCGTCCTGCTGCGTGCGTGCGCTGGTGCCGGGCGGGCGCGTGGCGAGCCTGGGGCCGCGGAGGGTGCGCGTCGCGTCGCGGCGGCCGCCCGGGTGCCGCAGCTGCGGCCGCTGGTCGTTCAGGAGGCTGCACGGCTCACCTGCTCTCACGACGGAGCCACCGACATCGCTCGAACCGAACCCCTCCCAGTGGAAAATGGCGACCGTCTGGCGGCGGGTGGCGCGGCTGGGCCCCACGGCCGACGCACCAGGCTCCGCTGCCCGCCGACAGACTGCGCGCGCGGCGGATTGGGCTCGCGAGCGCCCCTGGCGGGGAAAGGGTGCGGCAAGGGAAGGCAGCGCCCTTCGCGGCGAACCACGTTACCCGAGCTGAGACATTGGTGGACCAGCCAGATGCCCGAAGCGACTAGCAGCACCTCCTATGGAGCGCAGATAGCATCTCATGGAGCAGCTAGAAGGATCATTCACCTCTGCTGCGAAGGGCAGCGGCATGGGGTATTTCATTCACCTAGTTTTTGAAATATAGTACAAAATTTATGAATGGACTACGTGCTCTTTCGTTTGAATAAACATGGCTTCTTAACTCCAACTCTTCAGGCGTATGAGTGTTCGTCTTGAATATCTAATACCAACATTGAGATCGCATGACCATTATAACGATACGAGGAATACGACTGATACGAAATCTTCACCAGCAAACAATTATGAGATGAATGGTGGCCTGAATATGATATGATACGTCGTATTATGCCGTTGCCTTCCACATCCCAATTGCATAACCACCCAGTCCTCATGCAGGATTTGAACCCACAACCTTTCATTCCCTGATGCGTGATTTCTGCCATTACCGACTGCGCTATGCTGGCCAGCTGTAGCAGGATATACCGCGAGAGCGAAGTCAGCGCCAAAAACATTTCATAATTAAGTTGCCTAACGTAATTTGAAACAAAATAATACTATTTTGTTAAGAATGGCACACAGAAATATTAAGCGTAAATTCTATACCTCATTTAGCGTTCGCTGTGTCTTGTTGAGCTACACGACTACAAAAATAAAAACCACGAAATTCAAAATGGAGTTTCGTGTGTAGGTCCTATCTAATATTGCTAATAGTGAAGTCAGTTCTATCTTTGGATTTATTATTAGGTTTTAATGTGGATGAGTTATTACCCAAGGAAATAAAAAAATGTGTTAAGCGGAATTACTGGAATTTCGTTTAGTGCTTTCCTTTGAGCGGTTCAGTTTTGTAAAAAAATACTTACTAATTTTTAATATCGGCACTATTTTATATATTCGAAGCGACGTTCATATATTAATTTTGTTTTATAGATTCTCGGAAGAGGATCGACTAACAAAACATATGTATATGGGAAATTTGCACGCATGTACTTCAAGAAAAAAGTAGATTTCTTTGGAGGACATTTTTTAGAATAATTATCGAATTTAATTATCTTCATGAGAAGCATGAAATTTGTTGTGGTGTTGAGAAGTAATAAAGAACTTTCTTTTTACATAATATTCAGCACGCATATCGGACAATTCAGAACCTCAACCTCGTTTTATATTTAGTTCATACTAATTTTTCAAAAAAAATCAGCTTCGGTTCGGAAACTTCAGTAATGGTTTTCTAAGCAGAGCTTCACAAATAGTGACATAAGTATCATTCCGTTTGAAACAATTAATTAGCTCAGTACTAATATACTTAATGCTTGGATCACTAGTAATGTGTTCACTTGAGCAAGTAATATGTTCATTAGAGGTTGTTAATTGCCTCTAACGGATAATTAGTAACTTCCTAATGTGCGAGTATCACGCGAGTCGCATAGCCCGAACTGTTCCAGCATCGTCATCTCAGCACTTCTTCCTTTCCGCAAGGTCTCCCACTTGTTTCTCAAGGTCTCCCTTCCGGTTTGGTCACTGGCGCTCAGTGTTGGCAATTAACCAAGTCTTAGCATCTCCCATCTCCCCTCTCACGCACGCTCAATGCTTTCGCCCAAGTTCAGCTTTGAAATACTCAGAATCTTTACACTCGTATCGTACCGATTTGAAGATCCCTGAGAATTTTGTTTGATTTTATTAGTTCGTCGCAGAAGACCAATATTCTTCGTACGCAAAAGTAAAGTTTCAAGACAGATAGCTTTTCATATCAGCTTATTATTTACCTAAACAAATATATATGTTCTTACTACACTGGCACGTCAAATCTGACATTTACTTTGATATTGTTTATGATAACATTATATTTCATTTTTCTCTGCCCTTATTTTAATGTTCTCAAGCCGAAATGACACGATCACAATAAATTTAAATTTTGCAGGTTTGATAGTCCGCCTCTACAGGATTTCGGAATTGCAAATTCACGTACGTTATGGCCTTGCTTTACAGCCTGTGACCTGGAATTGTTATTTCTAGGCTCAGTAATACTAATACTTACTTCTGGAATGACTTATGTTAATATATGCTTAAAGCATAACATATATAGAATAACACATTTCTTTCTTTCTTACCAGTACAAAAGCAACGAATCCAAAATTTCAACAACTGTTGAAAATATTGACTTTAATCCCTTCTTTTACTTCGAAGCATTATTATCATCTTCCCTCCCTCGATGCTCGCATGGCCATTAATTTCTTTCGTATCTTAGTCCAGTCAAATGATATCTAACCCAGGAAAAAAATTCGGAAGTTTTTTTCTTGACGGTTTTATGATTTGAGGGTGCTGAATTCGAATTTGATGTTTGCCACCTCAAAAAATGCGCGTAATACGCAGATCTCACAGCAAATTTTGGAAATCTATAACTTGGATATTATTCCACTAAGTACTCGTATTTCATGCGCCGGCTCGTGACTGTACGCGAAATATCACTGTACACCATGTACCAGCGTGTGACTGACTCTTCAGCGATAACTTAGCCTTATGCACTGTCGCGAGATCAGCAGTCAATTGTAAAGATACTCGTAGTTTGAGACATCACGAAGTTATTTCATTAATGAAAAATATTTAATCTTCATAACTGTAGTCAGAAGACGCCGAAAAACGTGACCCTTTGCAATTGTCGAAAAATCAGGGATTTAAACAATTTTGAGATCTCCAACATTCTCCTAAGATTACTTTACCCAATCAAGGCCAAAAATTAATCAAAAAATGTGGTGGCATTTTTTTTATTTTGAATGTGCCAGACGCTAAATGTAAAGTACCCCCACCCCCTAACTAAAATACCGGTTTCAAATTCAAGAGACCGCGACAATGGTTAGATCTATTGGCGAATATCAGTTTAGGCGAAAATCCTGTTTACGGTTTAGGTGTTAGTGTCGTTCATATACAGACGCTTAAACAGGCGGACAGACGGACAGACGTTTTGTTATCAATCGATTTTTCCATATCAAAGACCCACAAAACATGGATTCTGAATACACAGCGTGTTAAAGTAATTTATAAGTACAAAATTTATCCATTTTTTCTTTACCAGGACAAAAAGAGTTTTTCTGTAAAAAAATTCCCCGTTTTCCCCGCAGCATTAGAATAATTTCACTAATCTGCGTAAGCAGTAGCAAGAAAGTAAAACAAGGTATTTCATGTCTTTTTTTCCCGTACATTCTCACGGACATGTCATCTTCCCCGCATACTACACACATAATTAAACACTATCGTTATCGACATATTTTTTCACGCTTTGATATGTTCTCTTCAAAACGCTTTTATTTTTTCTATAAAAAGTGAAGCAAATGCCAAATTCCCAGTGAGAGCAATAACCATTAAGAAACTATTGCTTACCTAGCAATTCGCTGGGCACATTTCAACATGATTTAGATATTCATTCAAAAAACCGAAATCTCTCAAATTTATCTGATGTGGTGGGGCGAAAAGCACCCATGAAACGTTGTAAATAAACATTATTTCTATCTCTTTATTAACATTCAGGTGTCATAATGTGACTTTTCCTGTATTATTAAAAGTCTTCACTGTATTTTAAATATAAATTGGGGAATGTTTATAATATTTTTTGACTTTATACTTCCGTTGAAGCGTTTATTTTATTTAATACAATATTTACTAATAAACATTTACACATCCGTGCCTCTGTTTTGGCACGCTACCTTCACTTGTTACATCTTTCAAATTGTGTTTCAAGTAATTATCTTTACGCTCATAAATAAGTGACAATAAAAATTCATTCCACTTTACAGCTATTACAAATAGTATTTAATGTTGTAATAATCTTCAGTAACTTTTTATTTTGTTACCCAGCCAGTTTTAATACTTATGTTTACTGCTTGGATTGGCGGACTGTCCAGGCGGAATCAATCTATTTTTGAAATTTATTTCTAAGATTCGGATTAGGTTTCACTGAAATCTCAGCCAGGTAAATCGGATGTTTACGATACCCCTTGCTTTGACCAGAAAAGTTTCCTTCACCAAAAAAGAAGTCGGTTCTCAGCAATGTGAACAGATGAATGTGTGAGAGTCAATCATTTTTGCGGTACATTTAAACATTCGTTTTACCCAAAACACACATATAATTACTACAATTCATGTTCACTACTATTACTCCATACATTACGTCTTTAATAGTGTTCTATTGGAGACTGCCGTCCCCAAGCCGCTGCTATCCCACAACACTACTACCATTATATTACTACCTTCATGGTACTGTCTATTAGGTTGATTGATTGATAATTGATTGGGTTGATGATTAGTGGTTACGGACTCGCCGTTATTCCAGTAAGTGTAGTGCATGTTTTTCATCGGAAGTGGCGGAGATCTCCCCCGGCGAGATCCGGCGCCGACCTAGCATCGACCATCAAGGTTTTCCCCAACCAGGAATCTACCACCAGCGGGGCACCGCCTCGGTGTGAGTGTAAGGGGTGAGGATAAAACATTGGTAAAGGAAGGATCACGCGCGGTCCGTCACCCGTTTGTTAAGGCACTGCTCGGGCATTAGCCTGGTGTTGAGCGGAGAAACGACGGAGAACCGATCAGAGCAGCCGGCCGCTAGAATTTTCCTCCAAAATCGTCCATTTGTCCTGCTGTGTAAGAATCGCCATTGGCTGGTCAGCGATTTTGAATCTAGGGTAGGTCTGCTGACTGGGTTCTGCTCACACCATATTATATTCTTAGCCTTTTCTTTTCGCTTGTACTTCCCAGTCTTTAGAATTACTTGGGAGTTTAGGTATTATTATTATTATTATTATTATTATTATTATCATTGTTGTTGTTGTTTTATGTGGTTACATTGTGACCTTACACGTTAAAGTCTCCTGATCAACAGGAAAACTACCTGACGGTGACCTTCCGGAGACCAACCAATCCCCAGCTCCGCGCCTGGGCCCGCCGCCAGAGAATCCACGCGCGGTGACGCGCTGTGACGCAGCGGGCGAGCCTCCGGGACGCGAGACGCGGCCGGTCGCAGGCAGGCGCGGCCCAGCAACGCCGCGCAGGGCGACGCGTAACGCCCAGGATTTATGCGGCGGAGACCGGTTCCGAAGGCCGGGGCGAGAAGCTGGGCATCGCGTCGAGAGTGTCGTCGGGGCGCCAGTCGCCTCCAGAGCCATGGGCGCGCCGGACCTGTCGTGCCTCGCCAAGGGCCTGCCCACGGCGCCGCTGCCGCCCCGGCGCGCGCGCGACCCGCAGCTGCCGCACGCGCCCGTGCGCAGGCACGCGCTCGACGCGCGCGGACGCCAGGTGAGATGCACGCGTCGGGCGGGACTCCATGGTGGGTCGCTGCGGAAGTTATTTGCACCCGGGTGGAAAGCGAATGCGAAGGGAAGTGAATGGAAAGAGGAGGGAAAGCGATGGGATAGGGAATGGAATGGAAAACGCCGGGCGTTTCGCAGCCAGACGTTTCGCGCGGAGATGCACGCGCCGGGTGGGATTCCATGGTGGGTCGCTGCCGAAGTTATTTGCACCCGAGTGGAAAGCGAATGCGAAGGGAAGAGAAGCCCCTGCTATCCCACAACACTACTACCATTATATTACTACTTTCATGGTACTGTTAGGTTGATTGATTGATAATTGATAGGGTTGATGATTAGTGATTACGAACTCATTAGTCCCGTAAATGTAGTGCATGCTTTTCATTGGGAGGTGGCGGAGAGCTTCCCGGCGAGATCCAGCACCGACCTACCATTGACTAGCGAGGTTTTCCCACAACCAGGTATCTCCCACCAGCGGGGCACCGCCTCGGTGTGAGTGTAAGGGGCGAGGATAAATGAAAAGAGAAGGGAAAGAGATGGGAAAGGGAAGAGAACGGATTATTGATCATTCCGGGTGCGTCAACCGCTAAGGTCAATAGTCCCGTAAATGCAGTGCATGTTCTATGGCGGGAGATAGCGGTGATCTCCCCCCCCGCTGGCGAGTTCCAGCGCCGACTTACGTCGGTTTGTGGGGATCAAGTATCTCCCACAAATGTGGCACCGCCCCAATCGGGACAAGTTCTAATCTTTCGGCTTGTCTCCCAACAAGTGTGATAGTGTAATGCATGTGAGTGAATGTGTGTGTAAGTAAGGGGAGGGAAGGACAAGGCGCGGTTTGAGGCCCGTTTGCTATGGTACTGCTCCTGCATTCGCCTGGTGTTGATCGGAGAATCCACGTAAAATTACCGACCGGAGCAGTCGGCTGCTGGAATTCTTCTCCAGGTAGCTGTTGAATTCGAACTAGCTGTCAAGCTAGTGTCGAAAATCCTGCCACCGTTTGAACTCAAACGCTAGGACCTTCTGGTCAGAGGTACTGCAGTAACATCAGTGGATGCCCTGAGCCACCTTTGCCGGTGGAATAGAATGGAAAGAGAAGGGAAAGGGAATAGGTAAGGGAAGGATATGGGGAAGGGAAGGTAAATAATGAGAAGAGAATTGGAAAGAAATGGGAATGAGAAAGGAAGGGAAATGGGAATGAGACAGACATGGGAACGGAAAGGGAATGGGAAGAGAATAGAAGTGACAATGGTAAGGGAATGTATTGAGAAGGAAAGCGAATAAGATAGCCGTGTAATGGAATGGGAATAGGTTAGGAATGATAGGAAGGAACCATCGCGCACTGTCTATGGTCCGTTGTGCAGGATGGTTGCTCCGACATACGTCTGGATGTGATCAGAAAAACTACTGATAAGAGCGATTGGCATATGAATTCCATTCTGATAGGCGCCTCAAATTCTAATATTAAACACATCAAGCAAATTCTCGAAATCTTGCCTGATAGAACCTGCGACCTTCCGATCACCGGTATACAGGAAGAGAAAAATTAGACTTTTAGACAAGTTATATTTAATTTCAACTTATTCCATTTCTTCTGATTAGAGGTTGCGCGGTTTCTATTTTTTTACTCCGAAGCAGAAGTTCTTCATCTCAGGAATCTGCAGAATCTTATGAATTTTTCAAACTAAAACTGAGCAACCCCGAGGTCAACATACGAGACGGGCGTGCGGACAATCTCTGGTAGAGCAGAGGCAAACTCTTTACTACTTACATCGATTCCACTACGTCTGGTTAGAAGCTGTGAGATTTCTAGTTTTTCTAATACGAACTCCAAGTGCTCCAACTTCAAAATCTTCCGAATCTTGAGTACTGTTCTCACAAGAATTGCGTAATTCTGTACCCCCATGGACATCAAGTGAAGAAAGAGCTCAGAGGAGCTCCGAATGAACGTAAGTGTAGCTTTTCATCCCGGGTTATGAGAATAAGACAAATTACTTACTACTTAGACAATTTACTTATTAATTACATCTCTACTTGTCTATCATCGCCTGCAGCTTCATTTGTTCCGACAATGTGACCTTCGACAGTGCCGGTGAGTAAAATGTCGATTTTTCTTTTTCATCCTGGACGAGTGCCAAAATGTTGGGAGCAAATCAGATTCTCTTCACCGCAAGTGTAGCTTCCCTCTTTACAAGTCGGTCCCCACATGATTACAGGGACCCCACACGATTATAGGTGTTTATTTTCTACTCCGAACCAGAAATTTTTCAACTACAAGAATCTCATGAACCTTGTGAACTGTTCATGTATTATCACTATAAAAGTTTGCATGTTGTGTCATATTTAAGCAATGATGTTCTAACATTGAACCTCCAGACTCGACATTCGAATAAATGTTTTGATAACGTGTATAGATGGGCTTTCATTTAGCGATATACTCTCTATACTCCTACATTATTTAATAATGCATCGTTTTTGTTGTTGCCAGCGGTGGATTGAAATATCTGATTGTTTTGACTCATATTACTTTGTCCCAAAAGGAAAAAAGAAACAAAACAAAACAGTAGAATACGTGCTACAAGCGAACTGATTCAAGTTGGCATTGCAAATGGGGATTCCACAAGCCCAAGTACTACACAAACACGACCTAGACGCAATAATCTTGTAACATGCATGGAATATCTCCATGTCGGCTATAAATTTAGTTATGCTCCTTTCGCAGTACGAGCGACCTTGTAATAGAAGACCAATCTGTCGACAAAACTCACAATAGTCAGTCGGCGTCAGTCACTGTTCCATAAAATTAATGTGTTTTGGAAGCAATCCAATGAGGATTCGCTACTCTCTGAAATGTGACTGTTTTGATATTTCGCCCCCGTCTGTGCATCTTACATATTTTTTTCTTTTCTTTCTCCTTAATTTAAGTTGTCACGGATAAGTAATTGCCATGTTATTTGATTACTGGAATCTGTTGACTAACATAACATTTATTAAAGATTCTATTATTTGCACGTTTCATTTATGTCATTCTTAATTTTAATATACGTCAAATATGTTCTTTCCAATAAAATTGAACAAAATGTTGACATACATTTTTTGGAAAACATTTCCCTTACTTTATATAATAACATTTACTAATATTTTCTTTAATCTTTATCATATGAATCCGTATTCCATGCAATACTTATATGTTTCTTTTAGGCACGGTATTCCACATACTTCTCTCATTAATCTTTCCCATATTTCCCCACATCTCCTATTAATTAGCCTGTGACATACAATTTGTTACGTCTTTTGTTTCCATCACTCAGCTTTCTTTCTTTCAAATAACTGCTTCAGATAGGAAATTAGTCATCCATCTAATCCACATTCAACGAGTATAACATTATTAAAAGCAACCCAGAACAGAGACGTATAGGATCGAAGAACCTATGAAGAGACTAATGGGGGATTCTTGGCACGTTGCTCTTTTGTCGGCAGCTGGCATTGAAGAATGCCTTGCGCTACTTCCCGCCAAACACTCACGAGGAGCTGCTGCCGGAGTTCGCTGCTGAACTCCGTGATTTTGGACACATCTACATGTATCGTTTTTTGCCAACATTCCCTGTACGGTAAGTGAATTACGCACCGACGATTCTTGCGAATTTGGATTCTTTTTTAATTTTTAAAAATATGAAAATAGTTGTGCATAAATTAAGCCAGGAATGTGAAAACAGAATAATATGAACTTGAACTTTATTCAAGCTTTATATTATTTTTTTACGCTAGGGAACATTCCTATATTTACAATCACTGAACTGTGATTTTGTATTTTTAGTTTTATAATTTCCCAACAACGTACAAGTTAGTTATTTGTCTTTTTAGGCTCCTGTAAATCACGAGTACAACCTTTTGTTTTCTTTAAGAGCTCATTTGGTTATAGATATGGAGCACATCATCTTCAGATTTTCAAATTTTCTCTCGACAGTTGTGCCATTATTTTTTCTCCTAATTATATCACGGTAACTTTGAAATCTGATGTGTAACTTTGGTATTTTGCTTTGAATTTAAATTGAGAGGATATTCAAGAAATTCAAACAATTCCAAAATAATGACCGCCATAATATACTCACTGAATTTTCCATTTGAAACGAAACAAAATAATATCTCATTCAAAGATTAAAAGGTTGTAATTGAGTAAATCGAACCCAGAACTCAATAGACATTAAAAATAAGAAATGATTAATTTTGATTATTGTTTTCCTCTACTAATTATTCTGAAATATTCATACTTTCGGAAAAGGGATGATTATCGATGATGATGTAAAAGAGTCATACAAATAATAGTGATGCAAAACATGATAATACGATAGATTCGACAATAATACCTGGCGTTTGGTAGGACTTGCTTGCTAACTAACGGGTACAGCAAGACAAAATAATTGGAAATGCGAATGAAATCTTTAGATATCGCTCGTCAAACGTTTGGTGTACTCATGCAAATCAATGAAGGGCCAATTCTGCGCTTGGGCGAGAAAATGGGGACATGTATTACTTACTTGGAAAAGGTCGCTCTGAGATGACAGAGATCATATGAAAATTGTGGCTAATGATTATCTCTCACAGAGCTCTTCAATTGCTTGATGATGAGCGTTATATTAGTGTGTGATGATGAACCGCAGCGTAGGCGAGGGAGGATCTACCCTTTCCAGAGAGATGATCATAATGGTGGTTTGCCGTTGTCTTCCGCACTGTGTATGATGGTAGAGACTATGTAGGATGGTGGATCATGAGGGGGAGTTATGCTAAAAAAATGAGTGATTAAGGTAAATAAATATGGTTCATGTGTGATATGTCATAGCTTGAGAAGCCATTCACGTCACGATCACTCGGTTTTTATTTCGCGTACGTAAAAATAGATACGTAGAAGTGGCCCCGCGGTTGTAAAAGAAGCCCCGCGTACGAAGAAGTAGCCACAGACCCCTCGCAACAGAAGCAGGCGGCAATTACACAAATGTGGTAACTTGATCTGAATATACAGTAACTATTTTTATTCCACTTATCGCACCATCGGAATTTCCGACAACTCGATGTTTTGCTGATTCGTTCCCTTGGAAACCTATTTTCTCCACAGCGCCTACCCGGTGTCCCAGTTGCCGGCGCGCTGTCCGCAGGCGGCCGCCATTATGCTGATGGTGCTGAACAACCTCGACCCAGCGGTGGCGCAGTACCCCGAGGAGCTGGTCACTTACGGGGGCGGCGGTCAGGTCTTCTCCAATTGGGCACAGGTACACAGCGGGGCGCAATATTTTATTTATTATTTTATTATATCGTTACTATTATTAACATTATTATTATTGTTCCACTAGATGTTATGAGTCGGCTGAAAATAAAATCTACTCCAGGTTGCAAGGAGCTACCTAAGGAGCAGACCTGGGACTGTCGGTGCCTCTACAATACTTTGCGCAAAATGTGGGCCGTTCCAAATAAAGCAATTTCTTGCATTTCCCAGTCTTTTGAATTATCAGGAAGTTTAGCCAAGTTCTTATACAAATTTGGCGGAACAAATTCCAGAGCTCCAATGACTAACGATACGAGCTGTGCTTTTACTTTAATCTGAAAAGTGTTGCTGACTAATAACTCTGAGAAATCTGCTGCGCACCCGATTTTCCATCACAAATTTCAAAATGATCAACCGGGATTTGAACCCCGGTCCTAGCGGGGAGAGTCTAGCGGTCCGATCACATCCCCATGGGTCGCCCGGATGTTGACGTTCTGTGACAAGCGATTTCTGACCAACGTGGGTCAGGAGTAGTTTGCCAGCTCAACTCATTAACCAATAGTCTAACCTAACCTAAACTAAAATAACACACACAAAATGGCGAAGAGCACGTCACAGCTGAGCAAGATATTGAATTGTGGAACGAATCACTTGAAGCATGGGGATCAAATAATACGTGTTTTTATAAAAATAATTTTGTCTGTTCGGTCATGTTTTTGTACAAGCGAAATCGTTTAGGAAGTGTAGCGTGTAAAAAAGGCTTAACTTTTTACGGAGTCTTCTACTGTCACAAGAACTACACCGCATCCCGTAGAGTTATTTCGTTTGTTCTCTGTGCAGTTCTGGCTGACGATGCGCTATCTCGCCGAGATGGATGAAGAGCAGACCCTGGTGCTGTATTCAGGCCACCCCATGGGACTGTTCCCATCGAGTGCGGACGCGCCCCGCGCCGTCATCACCAACGGCATGGTGGTGCCTCATTACAGCAGCGCCAACGAATACGACGACATGTTCGCTCTGGGAGTCACCATGTGAGTTAGCTAGTGTGGATGAGCCATATTTATCGTTGAGCAAGAAATTTCGAAATAATGAAACAACGGTCGTAGACCCTAAATCAGAATTTCAACAAGGTCGTCGTCGTGCCTCTTGGATGAGAAGTATGTGTTGAGACGTGACGATGATGATCATCATCATCATCATGTTGATTATGATTAATAAACGTTATCTTATGATGGAATGAGAGACAAGAAGGTGAAATCTGAAACAATTTGCTGTGAAACCGCTTTTCCCACAACAAATTCAACTTAGAACGGACTGGAATCGAACCCGGGTTCTAGCGGTGAAAAGTATGGGTCGCTAGTCCAACTTCTTAACCAAGCTCCGTGATGTCACAGACGTTAAGCAGCTCGACCGCGTCCTTGGATGAGTGATGGTCTGGGAACCCCGGGTACAACCGGCGCTGAAACCCTGGCCGGATAAAAGACTTGGATTTGATGCATACGTTCAAGGAGAATTATTCCACATTCAAATTAAAAGAGGCTTGGAAGGTTGTTAAGAAAAGAAAAAAAAAAAGAAAAAAAAAAAAAAAAAAAAAAAAGGAGCGAGCAGTTCAGTCCACACCTCTTCACGTCACCCTTGTTTGCCTGTATGTGAATAATATAAAGCACTCAGCTCAATATCCGAATAGGGAAGCAATAAGTCCTTCCCGTTGTCACCAGTTCATCTAGAAATGCCTCTGAAGGTTCTTTTTATTTGCGGAGAGGAAATTGTTGCAAATACTCGCAACAAAAATGCATTCACATTCTTGATAATTTTAATAATTTTGAAATGTCCTATCGCACTAACACGCCTTTGATTTGCGATAGTTTTCTCAAGGTGAACTTTTCTTTTTTTCACACGCAGGTACGGCCAGATGACGGCAGGATCTTTCTGCTACATTGGACCTCAGGGTATCGTTCACGGGACGACGGTGAGTACTCGACAGATTTTGTCGTTATGATCCACTTTATGCTATTCGGACGATAATGATGCAACTTTTATGACCGATTGCTTACTTTTCTTCTTCCTCGTACAACAATCAGTTGAAGGTAATATTTCGCAACGAGCACTGATGACATCCCCAACACAGAATCTTCTACGGCGCGAAACAGAAACCACTTGCAGTTGCAGATGGCTTCGTGTTTTCTTTCCTTCTCCCTTCCTTAAAAAAAATCTACTGTAGTGGCTGAAGCAAGTATTTTCAAGTTCTTCATAGGAGACACCTTGAACTCCTCAGAACGTTAGGCGCAGTATAATAGCAACGAACGCAAAAGTGCGAGAATATTGTGAAGGCATGAAAGTGAGAAAAGGGAAACAAGGTTCTAATGTATTCTCTCAGTAACGCTTAGGATCACCGTGGTGTCCTTGTTATTACTTCCCCAGGGCGGCGTCCAGTGCGAGATAGCAGCAGCCTTGACTTTGATTCTCTAGTGGTTAGCATTACTTCGAAAACTGTGTTCGCTACTGTAACCGATACCCCTACTCTATCCGCATTTCTCCAAGCCATTGTTCAATTAAAGTTACGAACGTAATACCCATCTTTATACTCTAATTATTATTGCAGTAACAATAAAATATTGTTATTATAGGATTATTATAGTATTATTATACAGTATATTATAAAAATTGTATACATTACATAGAATATTATAAACTATATGTTATATTATTATATTGGTTACTCAGTACTGGACACTATTTCAATATTAAGTTTTTGACATACAGCATAAAGAAGAAAATAGGTAACATATGATACACTCAATTTACAAATTCGAGTTAAACTACCCATTTCAGGTGTTAAAAGCGATTCCATTAGCTTGAAAGCACATCTTAATCATTTCAGAAAGATTAATATACTTATTAAAAGAACACGAGGGTTGACGCAAAGAAATACGATTGCTCGAAAAATGCGTAGTCGTCTGGAGAAAAGATCCTTCGACCTTTTTTTTATCTCTAGTGGGAAAATGTTGAGTTTTGTTAATGAAATAAAATAATTTATTTTGTCATATTTAAACTTCTGCTCTCCGAAAACACACATGACCGCAAATAAAAAATGAAAACAATTCATACAAAATAATTTACAAGATTAAGGGCCATGCTAATTGATTGGAGAAGAATGATGAAGTATTACGTATGCAATTATGAGATCTAATATATTTTCGTAAGTATGCACAACGTACATAACTATTTGCAATCACTTCCACGGTTATTATTTTGGGAACAATTTGACTAATTATTATCACGCATTTTCAGGTTGCTGACGAGACACTTACCTTTAGTATTCACTTAAACAGCCTGGAGTCTGTGCTGCGTGTAATAATCTGTGCAAGGCATTTTTATGCCAAACTACAATATTAACTAAAACTGAAAACAACTCTCGTGGGCTCTTCGTTCCTCGTTTGCTAACCTCTTAAAGTTAACGACATTTTACATCTCTTTATTTACCAAGGATAGGTGAGTGAAGAGATGTACTAAAATGACTGAAGATGTGAAAGTCATGTTCCATCACCACTTTACATCTCCATAGCCACAAATTAGAACTGTGGCCTGAACGAGTTGAAAAAACTTACATCTGTAATGTTGACAACAGTTTTCATTAAATGCACGCAGTTCAACCTCAGTCTCAATAACTAGGCCTATAACTCTAAATTTTTTCAACATATATTAAAAAATTAGTCATTAAAATTTTATTTATTTATATTTGTTTATTACATTCTAAATATTATTCACCAGTATCCGTTTATTATGAAATTTATTTTCGTATCCATCGTTTTGCGTAATGAATTTAGTTCTACTATTGATTGATATTATTCCACGTTTGCATGTGAACACATTTTCTTTCAAAAAAGGTTCTATAGTTCTTTGAATTAGTCAATAGTAATAATAATTATTATTAACTTATAATTTAATATGATTAATACAATTTTACAACATAACTTTTAACCCAATTTTCGATTACGTGACACGGGGATCGTGGCCCTGATGCCCCATATAACCTCATTTTCACATGGCGGCAGTCTCCTAAATATTTGAGATGTGCAAACTTGCTTGTATGTGAAAAGCTCTCTTCATGACATTTACGGCAAGTGTAATGGTAAATTATGGGACATGAACAGATGATTAGGAGATGGGAATTGAGAAGCACAAACATCCATGCCAAAAATTTTAAGGATCTTTCAGACTATTCCAACCAAAGTTGCAAGGACAATCGTGGCTTCACAATTTCTAAAATATTCGGATTAATTGTCAAAGTTGTCAAAATTGTCAAAGTTACCAACACTTACAATTTTTATTAAACTATTTACTTATTTGCATCTGTGACATATGTGCCAGTCAATGTCATCACCATCTCCCATGTGGTCTAGTGGCTAGGATACCTGGCTTTCACCCAGGAGGCCCGGGTTCGATTCCCGGCATGGGAAAGATTTTGAACCTTATAAAAATTCGATATAACAACTTTAAACGACAGAACACGGTAGGTAAAATAGTGTTCTACCATTCATCACAATCTGCATACTAATTTTGATTCGAAATATTATATTTCTTTCTTTCAAATTCCATTAGTCATATATAAGCCTTTTTTAACTACAACTCATTTGTTTCGATTCTTAAGGGACGGCGTACTTCTAAATCTTTTAAGGACGCCGGCCGTTAAAAGTGACTTGTTTGTCTTGGTTTGCCTTAAATGCTTATAACAGTACAGAATTGCGAAAACAATAGACGTTACAGTTACCAGCATCTACAATTATTGTGAGCGGCGGTGGATCATCTTGTGGCAGAGGAAGAGAGGAGTTGGAGTGTGAGTGTGTGGTGTGCTGTGTTGGCAGATCACGCTGCTGGGCGCGGGGCGCCGATACCTGGGCTCGGGCGACCTGGCGGGACGCGTGTTTGTGACGTCGGGGCTGGGCGGCATGAGCGGCGCGCAGGCCAAGGCGGCCGTCATCGCCGGCTGCGTCGGCGTCGTCGCAGAGGTAAGCACTCAAGTTTCCAGTGAACAATTAGACATTGCCAGAATTAAAAGTAATTTTAACTAGTGGTACTACAGAATAGCACAGACTTTCCCGCATTGCTTTTACTTTCCCGTATACGTACGTATATACGGAGTAATATACGTAGTATAAGGAATGTTATCTCATGCTGCGGAAATTCGATTTCGAGATTTTAACGGAAATACACGTTTTGGGGTCCCCTGATACTGAGAAAGTGTCTTTTTGAATAAAATACACTTTATAAGTGTATTTTATTCTACCCTTACAAGAAATTCAAAGAAAAAATTTGGAACAGTTTTTGAGAAATTTTGAAAATGTCCGGAGGGCTTCATGTAAAGAACCCCCAAATTTTGAAGAATATTTTTCAAAATCGCGGCGCCTCGAGTGGATCCAGATTGGCTGCGGAATATTTATTTTGGAAGAAATCGTACTTATGGTACCGGCGCTACGGTTTTTCACAGACTGACAGACAGATAGGCAGGCAGACAGACAGACACACACACAGACGGACAGACAGATGGACGGACGGACGTTTTGAAAATAACCACTTTTTCGGTATTAGGGGACCCAAATGTGTATTTCCATTCAAATCTCGAAATCTATTTTCCGCAGCATTGCATAACTTTCCCTTCGCATACTCCGTATATACGTACTATACGGGAAAATAAAAACGATTAGTTAGATTATTTCAAAACTCATAGAACAATACAATTGAGCACTGCCAAATGCCATAATAATTTAACAAATGAAGGGTTCGGAGAAAAAGCTCGGAAGTAACCATAAAAGTTAAATTTTTTGGGTTATTAACATTTTCGTACGCTTCCATCTGCTGTCCATACGCTGTGATTTTCAAGTAGTCCAATTATGCCCCCCTCCGGCTCTTGTCATCTTTATATATTTCTATTTAAACTGCTTTCAGCAAAACTGTTCTCTTGCTCATATCTTGCAAACGTTTCCACGTGGTTTACCATCTTTTACACCCGAACCCTTTTAATGCGAATTCGAAA
Source organism: Acheta domesticus (assembly GCA_031308135.1). NCBI lineage: Eukaryota > Metazoa > Arthropoda > Insecta > Orthoptera > Gryllidae > Acheta > Acheta domesticus. Next base: position 82,949,275 of record JAHLJT010003656.1, read on the forward strand.
GTGAGATAAAATAGTACGAAAACCAGAATATTGCTTATTCACACACGAAACTCACTTTCATTGCAATAATGAGGTTATCAAGAAGACAACATTCATGCAAATATTTCTATATACTTGATATTAATTGTAATTGCAGTGAAATAAATTCGCAGTATTGAATGAAAGATTTTTTTACTTACACAAGACAAATCCGTTCTAAATGTTGCCAATAAAGACGAAATAAATTACAAATTATGTAGCTTCAAAAATTAATAGTCAGTTTGAAACATCTAATTAAACGATAATCATGAATTAAGAATGTTCATGATTTTATCAAGGACTGAGCAGAAAGAGGACAGGGAATCATAATTTTCTGTAGGTATGCATTTTTCAATGACTCACGAATCATCATGCATTTAAGAAAATAAAGATAAATGAATTACATTTTGACAGACCCAATTACATGAATATTATATCGCTTATCCTTCTCGTGTTGTACTCTTGAGAACGACCTTCTCGCATCTCTTCTACATTCCATTTCGCCTGAAATCACGGTGAGGTGAGCAAGTGACTCAGTGATTATACGAGATGGGAACTGAAAGACAAGAACGACGTATTGAATTGAAGATTACAACGCATTTGCCATTTGAAGCCCTTGTAAAAGGATCTCGACGTGCTTGCGTTTTGAATACATTAGCATCACAAAAATCATAAAATCCATTAATAATGTATAAATTTGAGATGCAGAAGTCGAGGGAATCCTTGATGAAAACACCTAGCGTGCCATTCAACAGGATATTGAAGGAATGTCGACTTTCATACATAATCATTCAGTAAGCGAGTTGAATCAATTCCTTCTATTAATACAGGCCAGAGATGTAATTCCAGAGAGGATCCTCCGAAGAACAGAGACAAATAGTGTACCTCATAAAAAGTGATAAATGTATTTTTACACAGTATACGGGTCTGTGTTGGGAATTAATGGTTAAAAGAATAATAACAGGTAGTATCCACGAAAATATAAGAGAAGAGTACACACAACTCAGACACAGATTATGAAGCTTAAATACATTATCAGTTATTCTTAATATTGAAAAGCTTTCGAAAATCCAGCAATTTGTAATTCGTTCGTTATTAACTTATCATTCAATACATCTTCAACAAAGTCGATAGTAATGTGGTTGTTTCTACTTAATTTTTGCATAAAATACATATCTTTTTAGTACTCTCCTACTGTACTACTTCTCCTTCTTCCTCTTCTATTTTTAATTACAAATACTCGTGTATTGAACTTCTTTCGTAACCACCATTAAGAGTGAATGTAAACTTGGTCGCTATGAACAAGCTCAAATCGCTCAGAACGTGTCGAATCTCTGAGTCCACGTAAAATTTAAATTAAATTAAGTATTTGATATTCTGATCAATTCAAACACATAGGGAAATGCCGCTCGGATTGTCAATAAACATTTATAAAATGAATTTTCGAATTTTGTGTTCACGCAGAATATTGAAAGGATCCTAATGTCCACAAAGCATCGTTCGCTTCTTCGTCGTTCCGAACACACTCGCTCCTTTGTCGCTTCTCCTAAATTTATTAAAGTATCTGTTTATCGTCTTGTGTAATAAGTTAATATTTAGTTATAAGGGCTACATGATTATATTGCAAAGTAAAAATATAAATGAATTAAAAATTAAATTTTTGTTTCTTTTCTGAAGATAAGCTTTTTCACAACGTGACACTCCCTTGTTTTTATCTCTCAGCATTTAGATTGATTCTTAAAATGTTTTAGTGCTATAATAGCGCATTTTATTTGCAATATTCTTCGATTTGGAAAGGGTAACGTAGATTAGAGTCGTATTGCTGTGATGAGAAATGACAAAATGTCTTATTTATTTAGCATATCATCAAACACTTTACAGACATACGCGAACACATATACATACACACACACACACACACACACACACACACACACACACACCAAACTCGCAAAATTAATTACTCTTTGTGATATTTGAAGGAGAAAGTTAAGTCATTACTCATGTTGTCTTTCTGAGCAGCGAAGCCTGTTTCGTTTGCGTTCTTTCTCTGCTTGCTTTTAGCCACATCGACATAGATTCGTACAAGTAGATTAGAGGTCTGTGTGTCTAGGCACATATCCAGGTTTTTCTTATTGTGTCTTTTCTTTCGCTGTGACCATTTATAACACATCTTTGGTTTTTACTCTTTGTCAGTGCTCACGCTAACAATGCCCTTCTGTTTTCTCTCGGATGCATTGTTCTCTTTCATATGCTCAGAATATCTTCAAATTTCTATTCTTTCTTGTTCTGTTCCATACCTAACGTATACTCTTCACGTATTTACATACTAGTACCCAGAATAATTTTAAAATGATTATTCACCACTAATTATAAATATACAAATTATAATAAATAAACTGATGTTGCATCTTCAAAAGAACTAATAGATGAAAACCCACAATAAATTATTTTATCTGAATACTGCCCTCATATATTTTCTATTCTCCCTGCCTTTGCATTTTAAAGTTCTGTATTGGATTAGCTGAAGAAAATGAGCAATCATTTATTTTTAGTCTCTGGGGCGTAAACAATTGTTCTAACTCCTGCCAAATTTAAAAAAATGTAACTTACAGCTATGAATTTTATTTCCACTGCTGTATTCTACGTACGTCATAAAGAATTCACTTATTTGCAACTCTTGAGATACTGATTGGGAAAATGCCAGAAGTCGACGTGTACGTCGGCACCAGATTTTACCGTCCAGAGAGACTTACACCACCCGTGATAAAAACATGCTTTACGGCGACGGCGACGTTTCGCCAAGATACGAGTTTTGAGAACGGTAGATAGAAAGACAAAAAATATATAATTACATAAAAATCCGGTCCCTATTGATTACCTTTGTCTGCGCAGGGTACGTTGTCTACGCGTAGACGTAGACTATGTTTCTTTCCGCGTAGACGCACATGACTGATTTTGAGCAGCGCTTCCACGCCACGGGCCCTGTGCGCAGGTGAGCCGCGCGGCGCTGCAGAAGCGGCTGCGCCAGGGCTGGCTGATGGAGGCGGAGGAGGACGTGGAGCGCGTGGTGGCGCGCATCCGATCGGCGCGCGCCGAGCGCCGCCCGCTCTCCCTGGGCTTCCTGGGCAACGCCGTCGCCCTGTGGGAGCGCCTCGCCGAGGAGCTCAGCCGCACAGGTACGCGCTATATTGCCATTTTGGTAACTTTTCCCCTCAAGGTCCGTCTTCACGTCACGGTATTTCGCGTCTTTCTCAGTCGAGCTGCTAGACATCGCATGATCGCGACTGTATCAAGCGACTTCTAGCGACTTCTAGCGATCATGCGACTTCTAGCGGCACGACCAAGAAAGACGCGAAATGCATCGTGGTCATACGGGCTTGTGGGGCAGATTAAAAAAATCGCACTATACAGGCAGAGGTGAAATGGGGGGGGGGATGGGGCCATGTCCCCCCTCGCAAGGCCTAGGGTTTTCGTTTGTTACCTTCCTTTATATGACACAATTAATTTAAATATTTATTTATATTAAAATTATGTAATTATTTAAACACTAATATTGTATATTATCACTTCGAAAATAATACACAATATAATATGTTTATTATTTAACAAAAATCTATGATACCCCCCCCCCTGAATTCGTCGGCTTGATCCGCCCCTGACTACAGGGACCGGCGATATACTTCGACTAAAACCGTGCAACTGTTATAGAATAGAATATTTATTTCGCTACTTAGGATACATGAAATAATTCCGGTGGTAGCGTTTTCCAATCAATTAATTTACATAAAACAAACATCAAACCACTACATATATATGACACTTCGTCGGCTGCGACGTCATCCAATCGGGGGTTTTAACGTCCCTACTGTGACGTCGTAGTGATTTGTTGTCAGTGATTTGATTTACTTGTCCGAGATAACGTCCAAGTAATAATGCAGGCTAATATTTCACAATCGTAGGAGTAGAATATGCAGTGAAGACGCGCTTTGTACTTCTATGTGCGGCGGTTTGCGTAGGACTTGTGTTCAGGGGCGCTTGAGTCAGCATAAACACTTAAAGTCGTCATCAACGCGCGTCTATGTACTACAGACATTTGCACATTCCCGTTGTACTATGCCTATATTATTTGCGAAAGTGTAAGCTATAAGTTGACAACGTTTTATTGCAATTAGATGAACGGTATAGTAGCGCATGAAACAAGAACAAACAAACATTGAGTTTTATATATTAGATGAAACATTGGCACTAAGCAATTTTGACGTGTTAATTCCTTTTCTACATAAAACAATGTTAATGTTACCGTATCTCTATTTCTATTCAAAAACTGCTTTTGGCGATGGCCCCATCTCGATCGCACGTTTATGTATTTTTCCTTGCTCCAAATAGTGAATACTCAGATGGTTCTTTCACTTCCAGATATTTGTAGTTAAGTAATTTTTAAATTTTATATAATTCCAGCTTTCATTTGCCCTCCTAAATGTGATACGTATACTGAGGAGACGAATTTCACAAAAAAGGTGTGTGTGTGTGTGTATATATATATAAGCACGAATATCTTGAACTTTAAATCTGTTATGAGTACAGGTTAATGTACAGGTTAATGTACAATTTCTTCGTCGCACCACTATTTATTCGAATTCAAATGGAGATTACATTCGTAGAATTCGTTATGTACATTTTTTATGTACGTTCACTCGTAACTTTTGCAAAGTAACCCCGATTTAGATGATTTTCCTTCTGGGTGTAATTTCCTGGCGGTACAACGGTATCTGGATGATTTCTGGTAATGGGGTTCAAATATACAAATAATAAATAATGACATTGTGCAAAAAATTAAGCATCCAAACAACAGTAACGTCTAAATAGTGCATAGAATGTTTCCATTATCAATATTCTCCCATGAATGTGAATTAACTTTGGTCCCTAAAATTGAAATGGATCTTTTTCTATTTCAAATTTTTCTTTTAAATTTCCTATTCATGTATATCAACGTGCTTAGATATGATTAAACATCGGTTTTCATTAACTTTTTGGAATTTTCCAACACTGCAAAAAGAACTGTCGTCGAACCCTACCTATACCAACCGCAAATGTCCCAAAAATTGCAAAAAGAAACGTCGCCCTACCGGAACCAGCCGTTCTTCTTAATTCAAATGAATGGCCAACAGTAACGTTTTAAATTAATTACTTGTTTTAATATATTATTAGTTTTTGAGGTTTTTAAATTAATAATGCATCAGTTTTTAAAAAAATACTGAATTTTTTTCCAAAAATGTTTACACATTTTTCTTTAAACTTTTTGAAAGTAGAGAATAGAATGCACTGAACCATCTGGTCTGAGTGCTAATTTCATGAAAATATTCGAATTTCCAAAAATTACGTCAAAAAGTAGACCCTTTTTTCAGCTGTTGCAAGAGGGAAACAATATATTTCTTCTTACACCGAGAAACTGCAAATAAAATGACATTTAAAAAAGTGTAGAATCAGCTTAAACAATAAAAATGCATTTGAAATTTAAAAAAATAATTTGAAACATACGTCTACTTCATTTAACAAAAACATCATCATGTAAAATCAGTGCAAATCGCAAGACTAAATACTTGTTTGTTGTTTTTTTATTAGTAAAATTTTATAATTCGAAACCGGTTTTAAAATTTTTTAAATTGCATTTTTAACCATGCTCTAATTTTAAAATCATTATTACTGTAACTAAAATTACTAGCTTTTTATTTATTTTTATTTGTATAACAATCTTAATTTGTGGGAAACATGCTTAGAAGGATTTTAACTACTCATACTGCAGCCTGCTTACATGTAATTGAGTTGTTTTGAAATATTCTTTTGATTTTATTGAACGATTTTGCAGTCTCTTTTCACCTGTTTATACGTTTCTATATGATGTATTTAGTTCTGAACAATTCTTCAAGAATCATTGAAAAAAATATGTTACCAAAAAGTAGTTTTCATTCTATTAACCTGTTACAACACTTAAACTGACCCGGAAGTTCAGTTTGAACCCCGCTCTCTCAGTTAAATAACAGTATTACAACAACAAATGGATTTAAATGGAGGCGTTGAAAAAAAGTGGTACAACTCCAGTTTTTTGAGAAATTGAGTTAACTCCATTTTCAGGTCAGCGCATGTGTTATATATTTATTCTGAATGTGATAGAACTCTCAAGTTCTTTCTGTGTACGACATAGCTCATCACAATAAAAGTGAATCACAGAAGATTGCGGTCTATTTATTTTGATAGTGGTACAACTCCAGTGGTACGACTACGTGGTTTTCTACAAGTCTTGTGATGAGTGATTTTCGAGATATTTATAATGGCTGCAGCGATACGATGATAAAGAACGTAATATAAATTTGGCAATAGGAACATTAACAATAATATAATTATATTGCACATTTTTTATTTATCACAGAAATTAAACGTAATGGTCTATGTGTTAAAATACCTTCCAAAATCTGTAACAAGAAGAAACAAAAATGAACAAAACTGTATCTGTAACTGGCTAAAAATTAGATGGATTAGATTTGTCAGACAGAAGTCTTTTATAAATACGTACAAGTAAACCTTAAATTAAGACACTGGTTCCAACACAGTAAACTTTCAAACCTCCAATGGATGAGGAAGAACTAAGATTTTCAAAAACTTAAATATTCCGCTTCTAAAACCACAGCAAAGAAAGTATGAGAAGAAATAGGATATGCTTCATTTGTTTCCATTCATTTCAAGCATTAATCACGCTTATTTCACTGCTCTTCAGGTAGGAACCCGACGATTTCAAGAAGAAGAGGAAAACTGAATGCGTCTCAACAGTAACATTAAATTTATATTTAATCCGTTTTAATAAATAGAAATTGTCTTCATTTGCAACTTTTCTTAAAACGACATCGGCCCACCAACCTCATTTTTACGGTGGTATAACTCCTTTACACTCCCAATATTTCTCGAAGCACACAGTGTGCTTATTCATATCATCTTCAGAATTTTTTGTCTAACTCCATCCGCGAATATTTTATAATAATTTAAATTCTCTCTCAATATCTCGAAATTAGTACCAATGTAGTAATACTACTATTAAAATAACGCCTCCAAATATTAGGTACAGCTTTCTCAAAATTAATTTATGTTAAAATATAATTGATTTTAACACTAATTATACTTTGAAATCAATAATAATAATAATAATAATAATAATAATAATAATAATAACAACAATAACAACAACAAACGTTCATTTTCCATCAACTCTCTCCCCCTCGTCATTGGCGAGGATGTGTTTTGAGATGTCCCTGAACAATAGGGATTAGAGTACCCATTCTTGCCAGAAACGCTTATTTCCGTCTGTATTCAGTATTTACGTGGTAGAGCCTATATAAGTTAGGGTAGGAATCCCAGAATTTAAGAAAATGCTCACAGAAAATATTTCTCCCCACAGTACGGCACACTCTATTTTTAATTGTCTTTGACTTTAAATAAATAAAGAGATTATGTTTCAGAATGTTGTGTATCGAAATCGAAGGTATGAAAAGATGGAATTGAAGGTAATGCACGAAGATTTAGTGCAGTGACTTAATATTGATAAGCACATAAAGAATAATGCACAAAATCTTAATATAAAAGAGGAAAACGATAAAAGAAATGACATAAAGCGTTCAAGAAGAGAACTTTGCAATAAAACAATTCAATAGCCATTGTTAAAGTAAACATAGCCCAAAGAGACATTGTTAATTAAAGTTAACTAATACACTTAAGATAGGCCCGCACATCCGCTGCAACCCCAAATGCATCCCATATGATAAGTACACTTCCGTCCCTCCAGGGTAATTGTAAGCGGGGAGGGGGGAGGGATTGAAAAACAAAATAGTTCAAGAAGTACAATAGGAAATTTTTGTGTATATCTGAAATATGGGTACAGTTATTCATCGCTCTCACTCTCATCTCCCATGTGGTCTAGTGGCTAGGATACCTGGCTTTCACCCAGGAGGCCCGGGTTCGATTCCCGGCATGGGAAAGTTTTTTTAGAATAGTTAATTACGTCCCACGTGTTTGGTAAGTAGAGTACAATGGTAATTAAATCAATCTAATGCATTCCGATTAAGGAATCCAAGAATATATCAATGCTATCGATATCCCTGCAGTCGACGTGCATGGCTGTCGACAATGGCTGAAAGGTTCTCGACCGAATATATTTCCACTATAATAATAACATTAATAATAAATAGTAATTCAGTAACCCGCGACAATTCGTCGGTCCGTTTGTTCGTCTGAGCCGCCCTTATGATTATACCTGTATATTCCTTGTCCATCAACCGACGATACGCGCGCATTAACATTCGATATATCGCGGTCTCTTATAGGGAACTGATCTTGATTGTACATATCCAGAAGATTTTAATGAAATATGTGTTTTTACGCATTTTAGGTAACTAAAAAGAGTTTTAGGTGACTTTCAGCGCATGCAAATGTGGTCGATAGCTCATTCGATTCCTCTCGACAAGGTAAATTGATTGGCACAATTCTTAGCCGGCTTCCTCAGAAAAGTTTGGAAGAATTCCAGAAAATAACGTGTTCTTGATGTTGTGTGAGCCGCACGTTGTTGTAAATTATGTTGTCAGGGGAGACAAACAAGAGAGAGAGAGAGTGAGGTTTGATGAATAAAAGGAATGATGTAAAAAATGACAAGATTGTAAGATTTCAATAAACGTATTAAATAAGGTGTAATTGATAAGCAGGTATTAATTCGACGATACCAAAAGGAAATAGAAATCAGAAATGTCAGCAAAATAATAATTAAATATATCTGGTTTTAATGGAACCACGAGTACATTAGCGAAACGCTATGAATTACTATACTCTCTTTCCGGCATTTGCTTGAATCTTTACGACTCAATTCATTCGATTCACTAAAACTTTGTAATTAAAACGAAAATTAAATAAGCATTATAATCGACATTTGTTTATGTGGTATTTTTTTCTTTCTTATTTTGAACTTACAAAACACAAATATTTTTTTAACATGAAAATACCGCCGGAGGTGCCACTTAAAGTTAGTTGTTGTTATTATTGTTATTATTATTATTATTATTATTATTACTATTATATTATTTTATATAAGTAGCAATGTTTGCTGAGTAGGATTAGGATATGATGTTTCTAAAATGGATATGCAATTATTATATTTGTGAGTTTAATAGGGTAAAGTAATCACCATCGACAACTTTAAAGATTTCCAAGTAGCGATATATTTATCATTATTATTCTTGTTGATATTATTATTATTATTATTATTATTATTATTATTATTATTAAAAAGTTTCACAAAATAGAATAGTGCCTTAGAAGCAAGTAAAGTTCCTTTGTTTTAGGCAATCTGACAATATTAAACTAGGTAACCAAATATGTCGTAATACAAACAAATATACCGGACTAATTACATCAAATCGCGTCAGAGAGACTCAAAAAAGATTTAACGAATTACAAATAAAGTTAATTAAAAATTACAAATAACATTATGGCGGGCTATCCGGCATTATCAGACAACGCCTATCTTGGAAGACAAAACCATCTCGCAAAATTGATACATCAAGAACTTGTAGTTAAACATGGGCTGCTCTTTGTATTACAAACATAGCTGGTGATTCTACAACCTGTGAGATACAGTTCTCAAGTCAACGAATGTTGCTACATGTCCCCTTTACTGACCCAACATCGTTTTACCTTGCCTTACGCTCGCTTGCTGTTAAAAAAGACACTTCACTCGCCTTGCGTTTTTTTCAACAGTCATCAGTTTTCCTGCTGAGTTCTGTCTCTCTTCTATTATTAACTGTTTCAGTCTCTTGTATAGTGTACGTAAACATTCTTTGATAAACTGAAATTTCACAGAAAGACATTTTTAAAACTTTAACGAAGTAATCGAATGTGACTAGAGTTTTCAAGTAATAAAAGAGCGTAGAGTGATGAGAAAACCCGGGAGTCGAAAACAACACTGAAGCGTAGACTAAAGAGGTCTTTATGACTAAAGCACCAGAAACAAAGTGAATCGGCGCTGAAACTTAAAAGTAAGATGTACTATGTGCTTAAGTTTATAGATGGATGTCAGAGCCCAAATATGCAAGTCACATGATTGTCTGTGGCCAACCTAATTGCCCTTACGTAGGCACAGATGTTATTGATGTTTCACTAAAAAAACGTATTAATTTTGAGGGTTTTGGTGCAAAGGCAGTAGGGAAAAGTAGAGAAAAGTGTTAAAGAGCACCAAGTAACTCACCTCAGGTCTCCCCCACAATATTCTCTTAATATTTGTTCTCCTCGTCCTCTGAAGATGCTAATTGGGATTTCTTTGAACGTGTTAAGTTAACAGATGCTTCTATTTGACAGAATATTCAATATGAAATACTATTATATGAAATAACAACTACCAGTCAATTTTCTGCTGCACTGAAACTGCAGCGTCGAAAGCATGTCTCCCATGTGGTCTAGTGGCTAGGATACCTGGCTTTCACCCAGGAGGCCCGGGTTCGATTCCCGGCATGGGAAAGATTTTGAGTATCCTATAATTTCGATAATGGCAAGATACCTTACGAAACCTTGAATAAAAAAACCAAAATGTTGATCTAACCATTATCAACTATCCACATGTTACTTTAATGTAATAAATGTAAGAGTATTATTGGACAATGAAATCGGGGAAGCGTTTATTAATAAAGAGCTCTAAAATTGTTATTGTGACAATTTATTGTATTTTAATTGTATAATTACGACACGGTGTTGGCGGGAAAATTCCGTTTTCTATTCAGTGGCATTTATGGATTATACAGAAAGCGAATGTCTGAAGATATAACCATGCATAAAGTGGTACGTACTCTGTTCAGGATCCGTCATTGCTACATTGCCTCTTGTAGGTATTATATTTTAATCCATAGCAATATACGGATGTATGAATTTTAAGTGATGCAAAAATAATTCGCACTTTAAACATTGATTTTTTAATTAAGGGTCATTCCATATTAAATCAACACAGTTTTTTACCTTACCATTTTAGATTCCGATGAAATTTGACACTTAGATAGTATGAATGAAGAATAAGAAAACCATGAATTTTGAGTAAGATATTTCCACCCGTTTGTGAAATACAGCCATGTAAAATTTTACAAAATTAGGTTCCCGACTTTTTTAAAATTGATGTAGAACCTCTCCAAATTAAGATAGGGAGCTGAAACAGGTGTCATTTTACAGCTTTCTTTATGGTATTTTATATGATATACAATTCAATGGGGGTTGCGATCAAACAGTTTTTCAAATTTGAATTTAAAATTTAGATTTTGAGTTTTTTCAAAATGCTCATCTTCAAAAAATTGAAAAAATTCTTAAATAATCCTTATATGTTTCCAAACAGATGTGCAAGTTTAAAAATGGGACTGCAATGGGTTCATATGGTAATCTTTACTTAAAATGCACAACATTTACTTAGTCTAGATTTTGTTGATTTAAAATGCATTTTATTTCACATTATAAGACCTAATGTATACAAATTATTAATTTAGTGTTTTTTGTTGGTGAGTGTGTTGTGTTTTAATGTTATTGTTGTTATTATTATTATTATTATTATTATTATTATTATTATTATTATCATTATTATTAGACCGCGGAACTTCATGCATATTTTTACTGACTGTGCATGACTGTGCAAGGAAATGTATATAACTTTACCTATCACCAAAAATAAAACAAATCAGGTTCACCTGACAATTGATGGACCAGATACGTGGGAAGCTAAACATTTAAGAGAAATGAATCGTTGAGGAAAGAACACCAACTTCGAGCAGCGTCAGCTAGTTATTTACCATCATGCAAAGGGTTAATGATGCCCAAAATTTTGCAAAATGCCATTAATGAAGAAAGCACAGTGAGTGACATAATCTCATGGTACATCAATGAATAGGCGATTGAACTGCAACCCGGAGGAGAACGCCCGAAGACATTTTCTGATCGAGAAGGGAATCTCGTATTAATGCACCAAAAATTACTCCACAGTTATGAATTGGCATTGGCATGAAAGTAAATTCCGAAACCGTGCAAAGGGTACTAAGGAGGTTCAATTTGCATAGCCGCGTTGTCAGAAGAAAGCCACTTGTAAGTTGAAAGAGAAATACCCGAAAAGATCTGACTTCGACCCACTTCTCCACAAAAACCTGAAGTATGTGCACTTAAATATACGGCATACATTAAAATACGCAGTTCAACTAAAACATAGCACACATGCAAAATAAAAATAGGGTAAATTTGTTTTATTTTTGGTGATAGGTAAAGTTATATACATTTCCTTTCGATATGCACAGTCAGTAAAAATATGCAATTGCATGAAGTTCCGCGGTCTAATAATAATAATAATAATAATAACATGCATTTTAAATCAGTAAAATCTAGACTAAGTAAATATTGTGCATTTTAAGTAAAGATTACCATATGAACCCATTGCAGTCCCATTTTTAAACTTGCACCATCTTTTTGGGAACATATAAGGATTATTTTAGAATTTTTTTGAAAATGAGCATTTTGAAAAAACTCAAAATCAAAATTTTAAATTTAAATTTGAAAAACTGTTTGATCGCAACCCTATTGAGTTGCATATCATATAAAAGGCCATAAAGAAAGCTGTAAAATGACACCTGTTCCAGCTCCCTATCTTAACTTGGAGAAGTTCTACATCAATTTAAAAAGTTTCGGGAACCCAATTTTGTAAAATTTTATATGGCTGTATTTCACAAATGGATGGAGATATTTTACTCAAAATTTGTAGTTTTCTTATTCTTCATTCATGCTACTTATGTGTCAAATTTCATCTGAATCTAAAATGGTGAGGTAAAAAACTGTGTTGATTTAATATGGAATGACCCTTAAGCGATGTACAGTTTAATGATTAAAATGAATTATCATTATTACTATTATTATTATTATTATTAAAACAATATGATAATGTAGATGTATTCTTATAGAATGTTAAAATTCGGAAACATTGTTGTAAATTTACCCAAACATCTTAAACAAATGGAAGGAAAGCCTTTTCATCGAATTATTAATAATATGATTACAATTCCACCATAATGGGATAAACAGTGTACACAATATAAATATTGTTGACACCACTGCTTACAGAACCCATTTTTTCACTTACCCTTGTGGGTCCCCGGGAAGAAATCGACTCACTTGTAAGAGAACAGTGCGAAAAACAACAGGGACCCGCGAGAGGAATAGTGACCATGAAGGCTGCAAAGAGGAGTCTCAACTCCAGGTTTGCAGGCGTAATGAGGGTATGCACAAAAAATCGTCGGCAGCTAATCGGCTCAACTGAACTTCAGCGACATCACGCGGTGAGCGAAAGAACTTACCTCGGCATTTTTCGGCCAAGAATAAAAAGCACTCCTTCGGCCGTCGCCGTGGCGCGGCACAAACATGCACGAGGTGTTATCCTGCGACGCAGATTTCAGAAGGAAATTCCTTTATTTCAGTAATAAAAATTTGGTATCGTCACACAATTTAGCTACAAGTTTTATCTCGGGAAGGTCGATCCATAACATCCCTCGTAGAACTGAAAAACTTAGTAACCACGTAGACCCTGTATTGTTACTATATCCACTGAAAGATACAATAGTACAAAACAAGATATTGATTCTTTAGATGAACTAGAGCGCACCAAATCTACAACCATGCTAGTATCAGCCGATTGAAAAAATCACTTATTGGATACTGTTTGTAGATTCACGTAATTGTGTCGAAATTTTCAATTTTGGAAGGGACCTGTACCGAAATTAATAATCCTATGAGCATTTCCTCCTGACATTCGCTGATGTCTTCAAGTGATTTATGAAATAATTATTTCGTTCTCCTGTGTGCACCAACAGTATCATATAGAAACGTATGCAGGAATGTAGTTCGTATACCGAAATTCACACTTTTTGCAAAAATACCAAGTAGCCCGGCCTACATTTTTCATCTGCGTACGTTTTTACTCCCAATTTTCCAAACATTTTCATGACTGTTCATTATGATTCGAGGGAGGAGTTGCAGGGGGTGGTGTGTGTGCAGGAGAGCGGCTGGTGGACCTGGGTTCGGACCAGACGTCGCTGCACGACCCCTACGGCGGAGGCTACTTCCCCGTGCAGCTCAGCCACGAGGCCGGGCTACGCGCGCTGGCCGAGGACCCCAAGCGCTTCAAGGTAAAATGACTTCTTCAGTTCCCTAACAAATGGACCACGGACCTAGGGCGATCTTTCCTTCCTTTTGTTTTCCTATCCTCACCCCTTACTTACCCACAAACACCTACATGCATAACACTACCATACACGGGACGGGAGACTATGTCGGGAGACCATGTCGGGAGAACAGATGGCAGCTTACAGCTCGTCTCGGCTCGGTCGATGCCCCGCTAGTGGGAGTGGACGGAGTGTGGACGGAGTGGTGGCTAGTGGGAGTGGACGGAGAAAACCCCCGCAAGCCGATGTATAGGTCGATGTCGGATCTTGCCATCCAGGAGGAGAAGAACACAGCCCTCTCCCGTGAAAAAAATGCATTATTTTTACGGAGTTAATAACCACAGCACATGACAATGACTTTTTTGTCTACCAAATGCAAATTTTGAACTATACAGATTTTACCTTAGAAAATTCGAAATTTCACAATGCATTTTAAACATTAGTTTAAATGCAAAGCGACACAGTTTCTCTTGGGATTATGCTATCATTCAAATTTTACTAGAACGTCGAATTTGAAATACGCAATTCCCGATTCAATTTGACTTACACAATGTTAAGTTGGAAATAAACCATAACAATTTCGAAATGAATGCTGCAAATTTCTAATAACAAATGCATAAATTGAATTATGCAATGATCAATACAAATTATATAATGACCAATATGAATTAATTACCTCAATATAATGCATTTTCGGATTTGAACTTTCCAATACTTACAATGCCCAATTTGAATTATACAATGCCCAATTCAAATTATAGTTTTTTAATTCGAATAATATAATGATCAATTCGAATTATATAATGCTCAATCCGAATTATGCAATATTCATTTCGAATAACGCAATGCTGAATTCCCATTACACATTAATCAATTTGAATTATACAGTGTTCAATTCGAATTAAACAGGCACCCAAACCAAATGACGAAGAGTTCACTATTGAATTTATAGATGATCAAAGAATATTAGTTTACCTGCGCTGTTCGTGTTGGCAGGAACTGGTGCACGAGTCGCTGCGCCGGCAGGCCGCCGCCGTGAACGCCCTGGCCGCCGCCGGGATGCGCTTCTGGGACTACGGCAACGCCTTCCTGCTGCAGGCGGCGCGCGCGGGGGCGGACGTGCTGGCCGAGGGCAGCCCGGCGGCCGGCGACGCCCAGCGCCCACCGGAGTTCAGATACCCGTCCTACGTGCAGGACGTCATGGGGTAGGCGCCAAATGGCTTCAAGTACAGATCCACCGCGTACACAGAGAAATGAAATATTTTCCGAGGTTGGGGTAGCAGTCCCACCCTCTCGCTGGTCAACGGTCAGCTCCACAGCCCAGCTGAGTCTCAGAGGCCAAGGCCGAACGTTTGCAGAGAGGAGCGATGGTATTGAGAGACCCCCATCGCGAAAGCTCAGAAATGGTGGGATATCGAGTGACTCCCGCCTGGCAGGGAGACCAAGCCCGGGGAAAGAGTACGGGAAGTTTCACATTGCGAAGCTCGTCCTTCAAGGTCGCTTAACTAAGCTATTTAGAGGTACACAGGTTATGAGTATCTTGAAATTCATATGTAACAAAAGAACACGTTGCTAATCTGAGAAACAGAGGTCATGAAAGCGAATGCTTCCTATTTACTTAGGTTCAAAGTATAGTGTGGATTCAATCCCATCATTTTTGATTGGTCATTGTCCTTTTAAAACACCACTCCCACCCCTCCCTTTAACCCCCCTCAGTAGCCTGGATGAGAAATAAGGACCAACGCGTCTTGTAGCTACGTCTTCTCGATGGGCATCAGACCGTTCCTCTGCGTGTGAATTTAGGGACTGGGTGCTAACATGACTGCGAGATGCTGATCACCATGTCTCGCCTTGCAGCAATGTGTTCTCCCTGGGATTAGGGCCCTTGCAATAGATCTGCACGTCGATGTGGCATCTAATTAAGTGGCGCGATGTTGACCATCATATTGTGCCTTGCAGCAATGTGTTCTCGCTAGGCTCCAGGCCATTTTGTTGGGTTTGCATATAGCGGCTGGTGGTCACTTGCTGAACATCATACATTGCCTTTGAGCGACGTCTTCTCTGTAGGTTTTGGGGCTATCCGCTGGATGGATGGTGACCTGCGGAACCCGTGACAAAAACCTGGATGCCAGATGCTGACCTTCATCTCTTACCTAGTAGCGACGTGTTCTCGCTTGTCTTCGACCCGTTCCGCAAGATGTGAAAGTCGAGATGGCAGCAAATCAGGAGGAGAGAAGCTTACTACCATGTCTTGCCTCGCAGCGACGTGATATCGCTGGGCTCTGGACTATTTCGTTGGGTTTGCGTTTCGAGGCTGGTCGTCAGTCGCTAACCATCATACGACCAGCACATATCTTCCACATCTTGCCTTACAGCGATGTCTTTTTAGTGGATTTCGAGGCGTTCCACTACAGTGCGATTTTTATAACTTTGCCCCTCAAGCCCCTATGGCCACGATGGAATATCACACTGCATTTCGTGTCTTTCTCGCTCGTGCCGGTAGATATCGCATGATCGCAAACACTGGTTGATACGGTCGCGATCATTCGATATCTAGCGGCAAGACTGAGAAAGACGCGAAATACCGTGACATATTCCGTCGTGAGGGCCTTGAGGGGCAAAGGTACAAAAATCACACTATAGGTGCGAACATGGCGACCAGTGAAAAACCCGGATACCAGATGTTGACCCTCATGTCTTGCCTTGCAGCGACGTGTTCTCGCTGGGCTTCGGCCCGTTCCGCTGGGTGTGCACGTCGGGGCTGGCGGCGGACCTGGAGGCCACGGACGCGCTGGCGGAGCGCACCCTGCAGGCCATCGCCGACTCGGGCGAGCTGTCTGCGGACGCCGCGGCGCAGTACGCCGACAACCTGCGCTGGGTGCGCGAGGCGGGCGGGCACGCGCTGGTGGTGGGGTCGCAGGCGCGCATCCTCTACTCGGACCGGCGCGGCCGCCGCGCGCTCGCGCTCGCCTTCAACGCAGCCGTCGCCGACGGAACGCTCAAGGTCAGTGGCGGGTGCCCCCTGCCCTCCTCCAAAATAGGGGTTGCAGCTCCATCAAATGAAGGGAATTTCATTCCCAATTTCAGAACACTGATTTATACATATAAAATAAAGTTGGGTTAGTCACATCGTTTATAACTCAAGAAAGGCTGGACCAAGTTTAATTATCTCCATTTTGTTGGATTCATTTCCGACCCGAATAGCAGAATAACTATTAAAATATCGGAAAAATTTACTAGATGGCGCTGTAGAACAAAACTAAATATACATGAAAAGTGCAAGCCGCAATACAATCGGCAGGATTTTTTTGATTCTATGTCGTTAAATAACTTCTAAACAAACCTTTCTAGGGCATTAAAATGAAAATTTTGATGCTTTCGTTTTCAAAGAAACGTTTCTCACACCGTACTCTGCAGGACGAGATTTTCTTGAACATTCTATTACACTTTTGCTGGTCCGGCGCATCTCGATATTACCCCACCTGCTAAGAGACGGGCAGAATCTGCATCTAAATGTGAATGAGAGAGACAGTGAGAGGCAGAGACTGAGACAGGCAGAGAGAAAGAGAGAGAGCGAGAAAGAGAGAAAGAGAGAGACAGATGAATACAGTGTCAGAGTCAGGGAGACTCAGATAGGGACACAGAGAGACGAAGACAGAGAGAGAGAGAGAGAGTCGGAGAGAGACACGCGGAGTGAGACAGGCGTAGTGAGACGGAGAGAGAAAGAGAAGGAGAGAGGGAGACGAAGAAGAAAAGAAGAGGGAAGGGGAAAGAGGGAGATAAAGGGTAGACCAACGTCTGCCAGGCTCTGGTAGCGTATAATAAAACGTAAGCACCTCATATAAGTCCAATAAAACATTCATTTAATAATTTAATTTACATAATTTTACGTGTTGAGACCATGTCAAATGCTCACTTACAGCGCTTGTGGCTCTCGCCTTGATTGCCAGTAAACATTTCAGTGTTTCTGTTAGTTTGGCATTGAGACCTTTGTAAATAATGGAATTCACACAAAACAAAAACAGAGTCCTCGAAAGGTGAGTGCTACAGGGTATTTACAATAAAGCTGTAATTACAATGACGGCAGCGAAATCTGGATGGTAATTACCACCGTCTAATTTACCATAATCGTACCAGTACTACACTCTCCGAGTAACCTTCAACGGCGAACTATTGCCCCAATCGTGGAACGTGTTCACAAGTATGAAATATATTTCTCATTCTTGATAGATAGTCATTAACAAAAGGTTACGATTAAAATAAATCGACTGAATTGCGAGCAAGAGAGTGCGAGAGGGGGAGTCGAAGAAGAAGAAGAAGTACGTTTCAACAATACAATAATAAAAAATCGTATCATAAAATGATTCATATTTCGTAAATTTAAATGTTATATATAGAGAGAAACGTACTATAGTTTTACTGAAAAATACGGATTTAAAGAAACATAATAAAAAACATCGTAAATATAATTGTGAAGGTTTGGTTACTATTTTAAGCATCGTGTGTAAACGCTTGTTTAGAAAATGACTTTGAGAAATACAAAAAATGATATGTCAATATTTTTTAAAGAAATAAGGACCCAAAAATATTTTGAAGATGAATTTTTAGGAAATTAAAACAGGATAATTTACGATTACTCCATAATAAATAGTAGGTGAAACCACTTGAACGACATCAACACATTAAAATTTACGTAATCAATGAAGATGTGCATTTGCAAATTAATGAAATTAGAAAATCGTTTCATGACTCTGCAACTCGTTCACCTCGGCTTTAAACATATCCGCAAACACCCTGAAATCAGCCTGTTTAAATGCAACGGCTCGTTTGTGGCAGCATGATAATTTGAAGCGGTGTACGCATAAAATCACAATAACGCTTGAGTTGAATATTACACGAGGGCCATTTTTGTGCCATTTGCGTCGGTTGCTGGGGCAAATGGACAGGCTCCCTTCCCCTCGCTACTGCTCATCGACGCGTGGACAACTGGCAACAGACCTCATCACTGGAGTCATCTGGCGCAAGCATTGCATTAGGCTTACTTCTAATTGCTCCGTGATTATTTTGTTCAGTCCAGAGGCGTCACTTTAGTGGGTGCAACATTGGACAAAACCTTTTAATATGCCTCCCATCATAATTGTTTCTTGAACTGGTACTCCACTACCAGTCTCCAGTCTTTGAGTGAGTATTGCCGTCGGCCGCATTAACTGTGTATAAGGTACCGGAATGTGCGATCCTCCTCCGTCATTGGAACGTAAAAAGCAGATCCGACCTACACGTATCTTCCCCCGCGGGCTGCCGCCCCAGACGGGGGAAGCTTTAAGCTCCCGACTGATCTTCGAAATTTTGTGTAGTGCTTGCAAGTGTAGGAGTGGTAAGGGTATAAGAAAGGAAGATCGTGCGCGGTCCGTTATCAGTTTTTTTCAAGACGGAAGTCGCTTGTTTTTGATTGTAGAAACAACGGAAAACTATCAACCACAGAATTCGACCACTAGAATTCATATCCAGTTAGTGGCGGAATTTGACTCAGCTTATGACGGTAGTGTAAAATCCACTACCGTCAGAACTCGAATCCTACGACCTGTACCAACGCCGCCGCCGAGCTATTGTAAATTATCCCGTTCTTCAGGTTATTATTAAATTTCACATGTCCCGGCACTTGTAGCTACGATGACGAGGAGGTCCAATGGTCCAGAGTGACGATGACTGAAGATTGTCCAGGAAGATTGCTGCCAGAAATTTATTTGATATGTTGGACATCAGAGCATTTATGTCCCCTGCCGGGACTGAGTTCGTAGGTCGACTGCTTTTAATCAAAGGTTTCTGCAGTTATACCTATCACTTTCAGACGAATGCCGGAGTAGAACCCTACAAAACAGGTCCCTGATAGCGTGCCATCTTTCCTTCTCTTCTCATCCATCTCTCTTCTAACTAGTACGCCCAATATCTTGTCCTCACAACGCTAACGTAATAAACGATATAATGAAAAACATTTCTCTCACAATTTCTACATATTGAATACAGCCAAAAAAGTGTTTTGTATTATTTTAATTTTTTAATGTTAATTTTTGAATTGTTATATAACATTTTTATTTATTTTAAAGTAATTAAAAAAAGGGAAAGGGTCATCTTTTTACTTTCCCGTATACGTACGTATATACGGAGTGATATACGTAGTACAGAGAAAGTAATGTAATGCTGTGCGAAAAAATAGCCAATTTTCGGCGGAAAAAAATTCATTGCCGGGCCGTAATCACGAAAAAGTGGATAAAACCAGTTGCTAAATTAAGAAAAACATTCCCCTAACACGTGGTGTAACCAGAAACCCTCTTTTGTGGGTCCATGATATCGAAAAACCAATTGAAAGGAAAACGTCCGTCTGTCTGTCCGACTGTGAACACTGCTAGCGCCTAAACCATACGTACGATTTCTTCCAAAATGGATATTCCCCGGTAGATCTGGTTCTAGTCGAAGCTTTGAGATTTTGAAAAAGATTCTTCAAAATTTGGGGGTACTTTACATGAAGCCCCCGGACATTTTCAAAATTGTCTCAAAAACGGCTCCAATTCTTTTCTTTAAATTTTTTGTATGAATAGAGTAAAATACACTTATTAACTTGGCATAGGTCCAATTTTCACGAATAACTCTGAATGTTCGAAAATTTTGAACGTGATTTTTTTTCGGCGTCTTTCTTCAATTACAAAATTGAAGTTAGAGATTTTTTCTTCAAATAAAATTTGTTCTGCATAATGAGTTCTTTCATAAAGGTCATGTAAATGTTTTTCAAAATTTTAGTAGTTTTCGTGCAATATTGCGTGCAATATGTGCAATTTTAAAAAATTACAAAAACAAGATTTTCTCCAAGAAAAACAGCTCCAAATTTTTTCTTTAAACTTTTGGTAGGGATAGTGGTAAATATACTCAATCAGATGACATAAAATTCATATTGCTCTATAAGTTGTTTTTTTTTCAAAAATTACAAAAATGTAAATTTTTTCACTTGTTTCTCACGTCGATAATATTTACATTAGCGGCGATTTTTTCACATTATTGTATTTACGAGTACATGTGCGTTAAATAATGTCTAGTAAAGTTTCTCGAAAACATAACCTTTTCTGTGAAAAGTTGCTCAAAATTTTGCATTTTCAGAAACATTCAAACGCCATTTTTTCATATATGGCTGCAAATTTTTTCTCGAAACTTTTGTAACGGATAGTGCTAATTACACTCTTTAGTATAGCGTAAAGTTTATTTTGAGTTATTTTTTTGTTTTTTCAAAACTTGTAAATTTTTTTGAAAGATCTCTCACATCTTTAATATGCACATTACCAGCAATTTGCAAAGATTATTATATTTGTGAGGGTACGTGCTTGAAATAACTCCAAATAAAGTATTTTGAAAACTCAAAAATTTTCTGTGAAATGAACTTCAAATTTCGCATTTTTAGTAGCGCTAAAACGCAATTTTCTTTAAAACGACACATAATTGTTAAACGAAAATTGACATTTAAGACTTGGTTTTGGTTTTCTTTAATATTCTAAAATTAATATTTCCGTTCTACCAATGGGAAACTGAGAAATTAAGAAAATGAGAAACAAATGTACTTTTGGCGGTGATAGATGACAGCTGGTAAGAAAGAGTATGTGGCAATTCCGAATAACTAGCGAAGACCCAAGGAAATAGAAAACTAATACGGGAAAGTCTGTGCCATTCTGTAGCACTACTAGTTTCAAAAGTGATAGTTGGTCACTTTTATATGAATCTAAGAAATACATTTAGAGATATCAAATATTTGAAAAGCCCCATAACATTTTTGTTTCTTTGTGGATTTTACTTATCGGTCCACAGCTTTTACACTAAAAATATGTTGGCTAAATACTATAAAATGTATGTTGGCTAAGTTGTTGAATGATCCTGATGAAATTCAGTTGATAAGGAGGATGCCGAGAAAATAATCTGTATTACTAATTTCCAATGCGCGCAGAAATTGAAAAAATATAGTGCCTCCGATCTTATGAGAGGTGTCTATGGTTTTGTTAGATACCGGAAGAAAAGGCAAAATCAATAAAACAGTATAGATTTTCTTTGAAAAATGAAAATTTGATGGTATAATCCCACCAATTCTCATAATGCGCGTACATACAAAACGCATACTGCAAGCCTGACTACACAGCAGATGTCGTGCGTCAGCAATGCTCCAATAAGGGGCCTCCTGCCATGGAATATTTGCTGTTTTCCAGTTGCGTAATTAAACAGCGACGTTTTTTATAGTATTGGTTCGGAAAGAACTGTTGTACTGTGTGTTCGCATAGTGTGTTATTGTAGTATTCACGATCACTAAATTTGTAAATATATGTAGTTTTCTGCTGTGTTTTATAGGCGTGTATTTTACTTGTTGCTTTTGAACAATATGCTCACAACTTTTCGGAAAATCATTTTGAGTGCAGGATTCGCTCAGCAGCATCTTTGCTGCTGCAGGTCTCTGTTTATAAATAATTATGCAAGTTAATGAAACAAGCATTATTAATAATCATGTATTAAAATAATTATTCGATACAAGAATTAAAATTCCATCTCATCCAACGTTATAGCAAGAGAGTGAAGAGTCCACGAAATCATCTGAAGGACATTTGGAACTAAATGTTGCAAGGCGCTTGGACATACTGCAACCCTCTTTCCACATAACGTTATTTTGTAAGAGCTTGTTTATGCCTCACACCATAGTCAGTATCATCTCAGCATCTTCAGGAGTATGGTTTGATTTCCTGAATGCAAATGCTTAAATTAATAGTTTGATCGGAAAGTAATCTGCCTAACATTACGACGTGTTATGTCGTTTACATTAGTTAAATAGAATTGTAAAACACTGCTTACAACTTACTCCATGTAATAACTTAAGATATAGTTTCTCGAATTTATTCAAGATTGTACACTTCACATAGATAAAGAAAGTTCACGTATGCTCACGACGAAACATATGTAAATAGTTTATATTACTATTTGAATAGATTACAAAGGCATTTATCAAAAATATTTTTTTAAGTTTACACAAAAAAATTAATTACAATATTGTGAAAGAAATTTGCAAGTTGTAATCCCTTTGATTAAAAACATTTTAAATTCAAAGAACAAAACATTACAAGAAACTCGACTTTATAACCCATTACCACAAAGCAATCCTCTTTGCTCCTGGAATTAGTACAAGGAAATCACAAAACTCAAGAATACGCTCTGACTTTCAGCCTGATAACTGTTCACTTCTTTAAATCCTTCCATGAAAGTTATTCATGCAGAACCTACAAGACTATCACGTGGCCTAGAAAGGTACGAATACGGCTTGAGATCCTATTACCTGAAACACCTACTTTCTGACAATTTCCTAGGAAAGACAAATATCAATTCTGTACATTTGGTCACCGGAGGAAGCCGGTGTCTAATGAACAGGCAAGGGTGCGCATTCACGCGGTCAATCCGAGCTCGGACCGTTGCGTGGCCTTTCCCCTTTCGGGTTGGACTCGATTTGATTGAGTGGTTCCGGGCGCGTCAACTGCTAAGTTCATTAGCTCCATAAGTGTAATGTATGCCTTTTTCTTCGGGATGTGGCGGTGATCTTCCCCTGCTAGATGGTGATATCCGGCGCCGACCTACCGTCGGCTACCGAGGTGTTCCCCAACCAGGCATCTCCCACCACCGGGGCGCCGCCGGGACAAACTCAAGCTTGACCGGTCTCCCGGCATGTGTAGGTGTAACTGCGTGTAAGTAAGGGGTGAGGATAGGACAAGGAAGAGGAAGGATCGTAAGCGGTCCGTGGCCCGTTTGTGAGGGTACTTCTCCCGCATTCTCCTAATATTGATCACTAGTGAGAACCCGTGCGATTAAATCGCACGGTTAGTCAAATAACCAAATTGTTTTCTGCTTAAATTATTTTTTTGTATTCCAGCATTATAAACGACCTAACCTCACTAAGATCACTAACCTCTCATATTTCAAGATTTCTATTCAATGTAGAAAATCACGTTCACGTGCTTACACAACCTACACTAAATTGAAACAAACAAAAATGCTTGAGATTGCAACATTCACTTGTTTCCCGCCACCGTCCGACAGTGTAATTTTCTTCCGAGAGATCGCGCGGCAATCAGATATTACAGATCCCGAATTACTACTTTTTTTAATATTTAGGTATTTTTAACGCCCTTTTTCAATACGAATGTCCCATGTGCAGGTGAAAAGAAACACGATTTTTCAATCCATTGCTTCTTTATACAGATCGGTTTCGTATGTCGCCCAATTTATTGAAAAGACCAAACAGCCCTTTGAGAAATAATATATAAGATAGAAACCACGGAAATCTACTGAACAGAGCAACCGGCAACTAGAATTCTCCTCCAGACAGCGACTGAACTCGACCTATCTAAATAGCTAGTGTTCGAAACTCCTGTCACCGTCATGAGTGGAACCCTAGGACTTTCCGGTCAGAGATACTGCAGTGACATCAGCTGATGCCCTGAGCCGCCTCTCTCGGCCGAGACTCGGTCTGGCGCCCCTCCAAGCACAAGGTCGAAGTTTATGGCCCCGCCCACCCCCTCGTGGTGAACAAGAAGGTCGCAACTGCTGGCAACTCTTCATAAAATGATCATTAAGAGTGCAAGCCTTAATGAAAACAGGTTTCTCGACGACCGAGAGAGGAGCGCTCTTAGTTTGTTTTGGTAGTCTATTTTTAGGCCAGTTTCGGAGGGCATCTTGCATTTTGGTGGTTTAAAAGACGGCCGTGAAGAGATCGGCTAGAGGCACATGAGTCGGGATCATGGATTTAAGCAGTTTAAAATTTACAAAATTGCATTTTGAAAACAGAGCTATAGCATTATAAAAATTAACCAGATCGACCGGGGAATATCCATTTTGGAAGAAATCGTACGTACGGTTCAGGCGCTAGCAGTGTTCACAGACGGAGAGACGGACAGACATTTTCCTTTCAATTGGGATTTCGGTATCAAGGACCTAGAAAACAGGGTTTCTGGCTACACCACGTGTTAGGGATTTTTTTCCCTTAATTTAGCAACTGATTTTATCCACTTTTTCGTTTTCACGGCCCGGCAATGAATTTTTTCCGCCGAAAATTGGCAATTTTTTTCGCGCAGCATTACATAACTTTCCCTATACGGGACAGTAATAATCAGCATATTGTAACATATATTGAGAAAATTATTATTATGGGAGGACACTCTCAGATAAAAAATATTTTGATGTTCTTTAGATTTTCTCATTAAAATCGGGAAATAAGGGAAACTAATTTAATATTTCGCCATTTGTGAACTTAAAAAAAATGCGTAAAAGCGTGAGACATAACGAGTGCGCCATAGTCGTAGGGCTTCCTTCTTATTCCCGTGTCCTCCGTACAGGGGACAGAGGAAGCGGATACCCCTTGAGATGACCCTGAGCGCTCAACTTTTCAGGATCAGTTTTGTAACTGTTCTTATTGTTTTACTTTGTTTTGTTAATTAAATCTTAATTATAAAAAATAAACACGGCCATTGTCCGATTAGATGTTTTCAAACATTGATGTGTTGTTGCCGAAGTCGCAACCCTAGTTAGAGAACGAACACGAAGGAAATCATAAAATGCAATTTAGCAAATATATCACAGATTCACGACCATTTTGTATTTTATCGCGGATTGAAAACTTTGAAAAATACACCGCATCGACCGTCAAACATTCAATTACTAATTTTTCCAGCGTTTGGTAACATTTCGCATTACCAGCAAATGCTAAAATCTACCATTTTTACACATGAGTACACCGGGGCACCTCGGAGGAAATGTGAGTCGTCAGTAATATTCTTGCGCAAATATTGAATTAATTTTTTTTTTCGGCAGGGACCTGTGGTAATCAGCAGAGATCATCATGACGTAAGTGGAACTGACTCACCCTTCCGTGAGACGGCCGACATAAAAGATGGCTCCAAGTTCACAGCGGGTGAGTACATTTGTCTTTGTATTGAGTACACACAATGATGATTTATCTTTTCAGAATATCCAAATTTAAATAAAAAGAATAATGAGACAGGCACCCGGTTTACGTGGTGCGATCCAGGGTTTGATTCCCGGTCGCCACAAAATAGATCTGTAGTGTTCCTTTACAATCATTTCAGTTCCTAGAGATGTGTGACAAAGGAAAAGCCAGGCAGGCCAAGTATGCTACATATGGTGAAGGGAATTCTGTGGCCACGGCGTAAAAGTTCTTAAGTCAAAAATCTTAGTTTGGAGAAAACAAAGGTTAAATATTGAGCCAACACTTCTTCCTACGTTCAACGCTATTTCCCAACGCTTTTTTGTCGTTAAGGAGACATTTGAATTCGGTCGTTTAATTAGAATAAAATATAGATATTTAACTTGAAGTTTCAGTACTTAACCCAATTTGGCCAAAAACTGACTTAAGAACTTTTACCCCTTGACCATAGAATTGGTGATGCTCGCCACAAATCTCCCTTACCTCCAGGCGTGGATAATAAATAAAATGGGACCCAGGCCTGGGAACCCCACTAGCTGGCGAAAGTCGGATTAATACGATCTTAAATGCCAAATACAAACACATTATCAGACACAAAAATAATTAATTTTTATTTAGTTCGGAAGATTATTACCTTTAGTCAATCATTTCTTAATTTAAATTACTTGTGATAGATAATGTTCACTCACGAAACTAACATCAATTGTTAGATACTATTTCCTAAAAACTGATTCGATAGATACATTTGTGAATTTTTGTATTGTTTAAACATTTCTGCATCATTAATATCGTATTGAATTTTTTTTCAAATATCCATTTAAGAATAGATTAATAATATCAGTACGTAGCACAGTTGACTACAAAGGGGCAACCCACCCTTTAGATTTTTCTACAGTGACGTTATTCGACACACCGATATTCTTTAAAAATCCTACTATCGGGACATGAACGTATCACCTCCTGTTCTAAGAAACGACGCGAACCTGAAAGCAATATGCCGCGGAAAACGTATGTATATTTTTTGTGCGCCCCTGTTGCAGATATGGCAGTGCAGAATGCCCTGGGGTTGGCTGCACGTGGAGTCACTTGGTTGGCACTTCACAACGGCGGCGGAGTCGGTTGGTAAGGCAACTTTGCTCTTGTATCTCGAGGGAGCAACGTTACAAACAAAGCAAAAGTTCTGACTGTATTTTGCCCAGCGCCTCCGGGTGGCAGACTTTACAGAGACCTTCCGTGAACTTGAGAGCGGGACTTAGAGAGACGTTATCTCTCTCTATGGACTCATTCATCTGTGGAAAAGTTTTCAGCACCAACAAGCGGAAGCTTCCAGTTCTTGGTAGTAGTAGTTGACAAACGTCAATAATTTCAGTTCTGAAAATTTAATTTTTAATCTACTACAGCAATATTTTTCGCATATATTCATACGATTTCTGTTAAGGTAAAAAGATGTGACAACTTTCACTATCTACTTGTATTATTAATTCTTCAAGAAGTATTAGTTACCACCAGTCGCGGCTCGTGGTTTTATAAATGGGGAAGGCTGCAAATGCATTGCATTGCATTGCATTGCCTGTCTTGTATTTCTATTAATAAATCTGATACAGACTTGATGGAGAAGCGCTTCTACCGCTTATCGGGAAAACTATAGTTGAAGCGCAATGCTAGCCGCTGAACTGCATAGTAATGCCATCTGGTGAGCACGCCCTTCTTCAGACCCTAGACTCCCCCACCCACTCTTGAAGGGTGCCTGTCCGCAGCCTTTCGTCCGCCGGTAAGCCTGTGCAGTGAATGCATGACGTCATGCCTCCTCGTTTTACACAGGCTTTATGGCGGAATGAAGTGTGAGCCTACCGCTTCTCTCTTCCGTGTCAACAGCTTCAAATGAGTTACGAACGGCCGTTAACGAACCGACAAAGAAAAAAGTTTGATATCATTGTTACATAATACAACTCAGAAATCCATTATTAATAAACAAATACATGTTTAAACATATTTTTAAATTTCTTTTTAAGGGCAATTTCTCTAAGAGAGGCTCCGCCTTACAGCCTTCAATGTCGAGCCGCGCCTGGTTATCACGTATTTTCTCGGTTCCCCTACTCCTCCGAATACTTGGCATGTGCCTCATAAATTAGTGAATTTTTTAACGAAAATATTTCCGGAACGCATGGAATGTTTATAAATATCTGAGGTCTCGAAGGTGAGAGAAAGGTAACAAGCTCCCGACTAACCAAGAAGATGGATCCTGTCCAGTTGGGGAGGCAGGCGTCGCAAGGTGTGAGTCGATGACGGGGCCTTTCGGCTGGTGATAGGCGAGGGCGTGCCAGCTTCTCATACCATTAGCACTCCGTCAAAATTTGTTTCACATCATCAAACCACACATGCATTCAAGGAGAGCTCATATGCTTAGATATTGGAATCATATTAAATACTAGGCAAAAAGCCCGTTATCACGGACATTCTTTGAAGAAATGAAACCAAACAATACACACAAAATTAAAGGATAGACATTTTTCTTATGGCTCCCGCCTATCTGGCAGATCTTGGGATGTGGAGATACTATAAAGATTGACCTGTTTCGCAAAGATTCAAACAAGACCTCCACCATCTCTTTAGGAGTTCTAGAAGCTTCACAAAAAGTATCAAATTTTACGGAAACCCTCAGGTCCTTACAGGTTGTAGCGATAGGGAACCCAATTTAAAGATTAAAGCGCTCCCCAAACATTCGAATGGACCCTCAATCACGTTTAGAAGTAACATTGAAGCTTCTTATTGATTAGATTGAGTAGTGATTCCGTACCTCTGAACGCTTAAGGTCGTTAGTGCCGTAAGCGTAGTTCATGTTTTCATCAGAGGAAGTGGTGGCTTCCTCCGCTGACGATATCCGGCACTGATCTATGTCGCCTTGCGGGGTACACCAGTTATCTCCCGGAAGCTGAGACAGCTCCAGCCCCCGCAAGCTCTCGCCTGGTGTCCCAAAAAGAGATTATTGATTGAGCGCGTCTGCTAAGGTCATTGGTCCCGTAAGTGTGGTGCATGTTTTTCTTCGCGAGGTGGCGGTGATCTTGCCCAGCTTGCTGGCGAGATCCGGCGCGGACCTACTGTCGGGCAGCAGGGCTTTTCACCATCCAGGTATCTCCCACCAGTGGGACACCACCCCATTCGGGACAAGCTCTAAGCTCCCGACTGATCTTCCGACATGTGTGATAGTGTGCTGCACGTTAGTGTACACACTAAGTGTGTTATTGTGTGCATGTGAGTGTAAGTGAAGGTGTGAGGATAGGACATAGGAGAGGAAGGAAAGATCGCGCGCGATCTGTGGCTCGTTGGTGGGGTGCTGCTCCGGCATTTGCCTGGTGATGGTCGGAGAAACCCTAACACAGCCACGAAGCGCACGCTATATTTTCCTTCCTCTTCCTCGTTCTATACTCGTCCTTACATACACACATAAACACCACATTACCTTCCATGACGGGACAATAGAGCTTGTTCGGACTGGGCGGTGCCCTGCTGGATGAGATAAAGGGAAAGGGAATTTTCCCGCAAGCCGACGTGTTGTTCAGAATCTCATCACCCAGCGTGGAAGGTACCACGGCCACCATCCAGGATAAAATATTTACTAACGGACTGTTGACTTCTGCCGTTGACATGCCCGGAAATGTCAATCAATCTATCAATCGCGAAGCATTCAAACGAGTCTTCTGTCGCCCCTAATGGTTGACCGTGGGCTTCACAAACACTTTACAACTTTTCACAGAGGAGCCGATCTGACGGGGGCGTTCAGACGATGTCTGGAGGAGAATTCTAGCAGCCGGCTGCTCTGATCGGTAGTTTTCCGTGGTTTCTCCGATCAACACCTGGAGAATGCTGGAGTAGTACTCTAACAAACGGGCCACGGACCGCGCGCGATCTTTTCATGTCCTATCCTCACCCCTTAATATTCATAACTTACACAGTAACACTTACATGCACTACACTATAATTTATGCCGGGAGACCTGTCTGTAGCTTAGAACTTCTCTCGTCTGGGTGACCCACTGGTGGGAGATTCCTGTTTCGAGAAACTCCCACTAGCCGTTTGGTAGGTCGGCGTAGGATCTCATCATCCACCACAGGAAGATCACCGCCACCTTCCGAGAAAAATATCATTACACATATGTGTCTAATGAGCTTAGCAGTTGACGCGCCCAGAATCACTATAGTGCGATTTTTATAACTGCCCTTCAAGCTCCTACGGCCACGATGGAATATCACACATTTCGCGTCTTTCTCGTTCGTGCCGCTAGATGTCGAATGATTGCAAACACTGCTTGATACGGTCGCGATCATGCGATGTCTAGCGGCACGACTGAGAAAGAAGCGAAATACCGTGACATATTCCATCGTGAAGACGGGCCACGAGGGGCAAAGATAGAAAAACCGCAACATACACATAAGGACCTCATGAGCTTAGCTGTTGACGCGCCCGGAATCACTAACTAATCAATCTGATGATGCGGGGGGGGGGTGCCTGTCTGTCCGCAGGGGCGAGTCCGTGAACGGCGGCTTCGGGCTGGTGCTGGACGGCAGCGCGGCGGCGGCGCGGCGCGCGGCCCGCCTGCTGGCGTGGGACGTGGACAACGGCGTGGCGCGGCGCGCGTGGGCGGGCGCGGACAAGGCGCGGGCGGCGGCGGCGGACGCCCTGCGCGCCGACCCGCACCTGCGCCTCACGCTGCCCCACGCGCCGCCCGCGCAGGCGCTGCTCAACAAGTGGAGCGCGGCCGACTAAACTGCGGTTTTCGCCCCTCGAGGCCCGTCTTCACCATGGAATATGTCACGGTATTTCGCGACGTTCTCAGACGTGCCGCCAGATTTCGCATGACCTCGATCGTAGATATACAGAGTAGCGCATTCCTTTGCGCCGCCGATTCCGCCATTTTATATCCACATAAACTGTGCGGTATTGTGAATGAGTTGGAAACCGCCAATCAAACAAAAGCCAATGATAACATAACCGAAACTCTCCGTAATGCCTTCGATTGTTACCATTCGTCCTTAACCCCTGAATGGTGCCTGGCGAGGCTATCGGGTGACAGGATGGATGGTGGCGGCCGTTGAGGTTGCGCTACTCTCTGATCGTACGAAGCAGTGCTTGTGGCCATGCGACTTCTAGGGACACAACGCAGAAAGACGCGAAATGCCATGTGATATTTGATCGTGGCCATAGGGGCTTAAGGGGTAGAGCTAGAAAAATCGCAGTATATGCTGAGTACCGCGCGTGGGGATGCCACGTCGCCAACAAAACAACGGTGTTCAAAATTATAACGTCGATGTTGGTAAAACATCGCCTCAAAATTGTCAGTTATGAATGTGTGGTCACTCTCAATTCAATTAATTATGAATAAAATTTCATTCAAATGTAAGTCATTAAGATCAGTAATTTGCAAGATTTTGCCGAAGTATAGACAGCTATTCCTAGGTAACTGAACCCCTTGAAAGGAATTGTGATGCTTTTTTGACCACAGTAGCGTGTGGTATATTAATAAATTTTTAACATTCATGTTTTTAAAACTGCTTTGGTGTCGTTAACATCCACGTGGGAATAATGCAGATTAAAGGTTTACCAATTTTTATTTGAGATTTCATTGACAAAACAGTGATAAAATGACCAAGACACACAACAGAATTTTATCAACTGATGGGATAATTCCAAATATATACAGACTTCATTTATCAATTATTAAAAATCGATTTTCATTGTTCTCACTTTTCGTCACAATGGTCTGAAGAATGTTGAATTTACAAATATCAGAAAATAATAACAAGTTTTTATTAAAATAAAAAATCAACCACACTAAAACATCGAAAACAAAACATTGACAGGGAGAGCAGTGGCAGCTCGAGGCCCAGAAAGAACGTGAAGTGCTTCCGTATGGATAACAGTTTCTGATACGCTAATCAAAATCGCATTGAAAGTCTTCTTACAAACCTTCTGGAGACGCCATGAATTTGCCAAATTGATATAGGCAAAAAAGGGGGGATTTAGGTGCTACCTAGTTTGAATTTATCAATCTGCTGGTTTCAATGACTATTCAAATCACTGCGTAATTCTGCGTAAGATACTACACTGGTCATCGCATAACTGCCACATAGAAAAAAATCACTCATTGCGCATTATGAGACAGAAAGCCCTTGATGCGTTTGCCCTTAACCCTCCCTCAGCAATCTCGGAAAACGATAATTTAAACGGTGGATACAAAGTCTATCATCATAGTCGCTTCACAGACTCTTGGGCACACAGTCCAGACAGATCAAAAGTGCTGTTTCCATGGCAACCATTCCCAGACAGTGAAGATTTTCGATCCGTGCTTCAGTTTGGTATGACCTGGACAGTGAGCCTGAATCGTTCGCTTTTAAGACCTTGTGGGGGACTACAAGAGCACACCCTTTCGCCCATTATTTCTCAACTTTGCGATTTTCGAAACTTCCGAGAGTTCAATGAAAATGAGACTTGCGCTATTTTTCAAACGTCTATTGTACTGAATAAGGATTAAGTTTAATAAAAAAATGGAGCAACTGAAAAAAAATTTAAAATCTGGGACCTAATTTAAAAATTGAATTATCAGTTTCAAATTCGCAGGGCCTCGAGTTCATCCATAACTATCGAGGAATATCAATAATGGGGAAAACAGACGGGCGTTTCGTCGTCAACCGTTTATTACAATCAAAATTATCAAATATTCTTTCATTTTATATTTTGCATTTTTTGTAGTGGAAATGCATGGAAAGGTAACTCGTTTCCTCCTCTTACCCGTGAATACGCTCGTACGCCGTTCACTCCCCCTGCAAATCACAGAAGCTCTGTAACCGCTCTAAACCGCTATTTCGGATTTTTTATTAGTTAACAGCCACCGATAAAGCAATGGACGCATACGCATTCTGTTTCGCATTACTTCACAATACAGTTAGCGTTTGGTTAAAATCGTTCATCTTCGCTAAATGATATATTGTAATTATAAACTTTCATATTATCAAACGAATTTCAGATTTCGACAAAAACTAATTCTAAAAACAACCCGTTATTTTTCACACACGTACAAAACTGAGCAATTATAAGAAGGTACATTAAACACGTGACTTTGTTTATATCAGGAACATTTGTAGGGAGGAAGGATTCTTGCAAGACATATCTATCGTTGAAAATACGATGAGTGCCCAATGAATTAAGAACTTTATTTCTTTTCGTATACTTGAGTTTTTCGATGATATAAATATTAGTTTCTTTTGGTTGAGAGAAAAAATTACAGATGGTTCTCACAGATATTAAAATACATATAAATCATAATCGTACTTCGGTAGTCCTTATTAACCCTTTAAAAAGGCTTGTATGGTTCGCAGCATGGATTAAGTGGCTCGACGCATAAGTTGGAATCTTGTTGTTGGATATCTTAATAATACATAATGAATTACTTGAAAAGTCGCGGAATAATTCTTCTATCTTCATATTTTACTTCTTTAAAAGTTATTCAGAGTATTATATGTGAACTATATGATGTCTACAAATGCCTATATCGGTAATCAAGGCTTATTTCTCTAATAAATGCGTATTTAGTATAAATGCCTTTACCTTGCCATACTTTCACTGCATAAATATCATAAGACGTTGGGCATCATTTAATAAAAATAATTATATAAAAGCCCAAGTTGTTTTTAGCCAATGCAGCTATCAGACTGAAGACAAAATGAACAAATCTAACCTTTTCTCAGTATTCAGTAATTGAATTGCGCTCCAGTGTTCAGACGCATGCGCGTTGAGAGACATCTGGCGGCGATTCTGCGCATAGGTTGTTGCGGCCGTTGACGGCCAGATAGCGCTCGGGTAGCATTTTGGAGCAGCAAATTCGTCAAGCATCGTAGCCAGTGCTCACGCTGTGGAGGGCCTACGACGAGCGTCCGAAGTATTCGTATATGTGGAGACAAATCACAGATTCATGACGAAGAAAAACGAAACTAGATATTTAAAAAAAATCGCTATGCATTTCCTCTTTTACTTTACACAAGTGCATATCGGTAACAATTGGGATTCTTCTGTAGAATTACTAGTAATTGTAACATTATTCAATCTGAACTGAGTAGTATTTTCATTCTTCTAAAGAAAAACAGTACTTTTTATTTTCATAAATATTTGACGAAATGAAAATATATAGAATCAAATCTCTTGAGTTCAAGCGGATTGGAAAAATGAATGTACTGTAGCTTACTGTGAATCTCTTGCATTTCAATTTTTCTATTTTATTTTTGTATTCTGTTTACATCTAAAATGACTAATTACTAAAGTTAAGGTGTATTTGATGATTCTTTAATTTTACAGAACTTGAATCCAATTATTATTGATGTGGTATATATTAATTCATTTTTACATTATACTCGTATATACCTGTCTTCCATTTATCGGGTCGGTTGAGGCCTTACGACTCAACACATTGAGTTAATGTATGGTGATAAGTACGATATTACATTTATTTGGTTCATACACATCCACGCGCATGTCTTGAAATTTGAACCCATAATTTTTCATTCTTCGCCGAGAGATGCTGCCCTTCTTGGATTAACATGCAAAAGTAAGTGTTATAAGCAATGAACGAGATGAATCCCGTATTATATCGCTCAGAAAGAAGAAAGGAAGAACAGTTCTAACAGAAAAGTACAACAAGGAAAATCGAAAACTTCAAAATATTGGGTTGTGTTGCTCAGTATTTATTTTCCCCGACTAATAAAATGAGGGAGGTGTATACATTCTGAAACAATAGAATCCCTATTCACTGAAAATAGAGTAAAACACGCTTCTGAAAGTGTAATTGAAATGTTTTACATTTATCAAAATCTGTACCTGTACGTAACAGAAGCATTATTGCCGGAACTTCTGCTTTCCACCTTAACTTAAGGGGATACGGAAAGGTCTTGAAACCCCTATTTAAATCCATGCAAAATCTAATTATTTCAGTACACATCCTTGAAAAACTATGCATCAGAAATCTTTCAATATTTAGTTCTTATAACAGAATATATCTCCAATTCAATAATAAATATCTCCAATTCAATAATAAATATCAGGAATTATTTTCAATTGTATCTCAATCTTACAGACCGTTGGTCTGCATATTTAAAAATCAAGCTAAATCCCACAAAAACAGCTATCAAAATATTCACTTTAAGACCCTATACGCCTCCAGCACCGCTCACAATTAATAATGAACCCATTACCTGGCTTCCTCCAAATAGTACCGTGAAACATCTCGGACTTAATATGGATACTAAACTGAACTGGAATCAACACAGTAATAGTAAAATACAAGCAAAACATTAGTTACATCAACTAAAACCCATCATTAATCGATCTTCTCCCCTCCCAGTCCCAACAGCCATAACCATCTACAAAACCATCATTAGACTCCTCCTCCTTTACACCTGTCCAGTTTGGATCTCCGCCGCAAAAACAAACCTTAACACGCTTCAAATAGTCCAACACCATTTTCTTAGAACTATTACAAATGCCCCTTGGTTTGTCACAAACTTACAGCTCCACGAAGAATTCCCAATTGACTCCATACACCAACATACAACATATCTTTCCACCCAGTTCTATCACTCCGACCTCATATTCTACACCTAGTGAACTTCAGTCTCCGGAAAACTCCTTGTCACAGAACCAGAATCAAATATAGATATCCCTACCAGGCATTCCCAGTGAAATTTTTCGAAATATATTGTTTTTAGAGGTGTCTGGAGAAAACTTGCTAACCCAAATTAGTTTCTATTTAATTTCACGTAAATTAGAATGTAAGCCTTCAACACATACATAAAGTATTTTTACGTACTGGTCTATGTATGCTCTGAAAAAATAATACATAAAAAATAACAGAAAGTCCTATCTTTAATCAGGTTCAGTTTCAATCAATTTCAATCTCATATTCTTCATAGTTTAGTTTTCACGAAAATATTTTAAATTGTTGTTAAATATCAATTTTTTACATTTTCTTGTACATTATTCCCCTAGGAAAGTATCCAAATAATACAAAATTTTGAAAGTGCGTGATAATGTTTGCAATCGTCACAATGCTATGAATGGTAAAGATTTAGAAATTGTAAGTGCAAAATTTCAAGAGAAATTGATTTTAAATTATAGAAAAAAGAAATTTTAGAAAAGAGTTCATATTGTGCAGTACACCGAACTCTTAGTTAAAAATGTAAACACATGTAAACTAAGTAAAATTATCGATATTAGAAACTTAGTTGAAAGCAAATCACTTCAAAATTCAAAGAAAAAATAAAACGTCAAGCATATATTTAAAAATACTGAAAAATACAATTAAGAAGAGACGTGGTTCATCAATATGCAGTCAAATGTTGAAAAAATCTTAACTCGAGAAATAATTCCCCGATCGTCATGACACAAGTATCAACAAATACAGGACAGCCCTAATTGTTTTAAACATAGATATTTTACTGCATCAAAATAAATTAACATGTAGTATTTTCTTGTGAGAACACAATAATACATGACGAACTTAAATATGTCTTCAAAGCGCCAAAAAGTGTGGCCACCTGGTGCGATCAAAAATGTCCGTCGAAATTTATTGAAGCATTCTCAGGTCTAAGGTTCGAAAACAGATGAGACCCCCCCCCCACAAGCTTTATAACATCTCTTACCCCGAGACTTAAGCTCGTCGAAATTCACTTGCGGGAGTTGCGTGGCGATTTCGAATCGAGAACGCGCATCCTTTGTGAAGGATTGTAGATAAGGCAATCCGTTTAATTACTTTTTCCTGAGTACAGTAGAAAGAAATTGGTTCTGCGATCGTGAAAGGAAATGGTTTAATTAAATCTGTTGAATCAGAAGAAATAGCAGCATCAAAGGAAAGAACGGAGTACATAATAATAATCTTATATTAAAGAAGAGTCAGGTTATTAATCACAATATATACACTGCGTATCTTGAAATCACAATTTCGAAATTAAATTTCAGTTCATTATTTAATCTTTATAATTTCCATTATCTGAGTCAACAACTAGGAAATATTCATTTACAATAAATGTGGAAAGGCAATGTGGACATTGCAAGGATAAAAAGGTAAAAAATTCAGCATTTGAACACATATTAATAATGATGTGGTTGGTTTTCTTATTCCATGGAGGACTGGATTGTAATTGTATCTGTTACGATCATTATATCCGTAAATCGAGTATTATATCGTAACGGAAGTGACATGATCGGGAGAAGACCATCATTATTTCAAGGCACCCCTAAAAGACAGTTCCTCATTTATGTTTCAATACGACCAATAGCTGCCATGGCTTCATGGACGCTAGTTTATTTACAGTGAATAACCTCCTTCATCTTCTCATATAATGGGGTCTTCCTCCATTACCCTGTTCAGAGACGGTCAATATTAGCCCTCATATTGTGCTTAAGCAACATCCGATGTGTACACAGAGGAACAATTAACTTCCGGACAAATTGTCGCAGGACAGAGACGCTCTTATGCACATATTACACTGTACAGCAAGGGTTAACCTGGCAAGAACTGATGTATTACGGGAAGAAAGTCTAGTTGACATTGCAATATTCTACACTACAATCTGAGCAAACACATTTTTTTTTAGATTTTTTTTACTTTCTTGCTACTGCTTACACAGTATACAGACCGTATTGTAATGTTGCGGGAAAAAACGTCGAATTTTCTACTGAAAATCTATTATTATCGGACCCTGGTAACGAAAAAGTGTATAAATCTTGTCAGACTATAATATTGAGTAAATCACTTCCTCTAACACGTATATTCCCCCTATTGTACATGGCCTTATCCTCCAAAAACCACGAAGATCCACAAAATAGCTTAAACAAACTCGCAACATGGGCTGAGGAAAACGGACTGAATATCAACATCAGCAAAAGCGCAATAATGATATTCAGAAGAGGGGAAAGGTAGCGGAGAAAGAAAAGCTTAAGATTGGATCCGAAAAACTCGAAGTAGTTAATGACTATAAATATTTAGGAATTACCATGCAAACATCAGGAACCACCTTCAACAAGCATGTAAAACAAAAAGCAATCGCCGCCGTAGCTGCAATGAGAGACATCAGACAAATTCGAGAAATATCCCTAGAAACGGCAATGAAAATTTTCAAAACAAAGATAATACCTATATTAACATATGGAATCCACATAATAGGAGAATACCTGAAACTAAGAGATCTAAAAGTACTAGAAAACATCAAGGCACTGTACCTGAAGAAAGTACTAGGCGTATCAAAATACACACCATCCAGATACGTGTATCTACTAACCAGAGAGCCCTTCCTAATTGAGGACCTAAGATATAATCTACTGCTACCATCTACCACAGCATACAACAAACTGCTAGCGGAAAGACAACAGAAGAGAGAAGAGGTGGAAGAACTTTTCTACTGCACGAGTGCCATGATTGACAGGAGTTGGACAAAACCAAACCAGGAAATGAGAAGTGTAGTAAACAGATTAGCGGTGCATGGATTCCACCATAAACTCTGCAAGACAACCACATATCACACCGCCAGTGATCTATGCGAGTGCAAACTGTGCAACGAAAAGTGTACCAAGTATCATGTGCTTTCATGCAAGGAAAACAAGAAAACAATTACGGAGCTCAGCTCCGAAGACTGAACTGTAAACTCCATGCACACTTGTGCGCATTTCTTAATTATTATAACACGTGTAGTCAGAATCCATGATTTGTGGGCTCTTGATATCGAAAAATCGATTGCCGGCAAAACATATGTCTATCCGTCTGTCGGCCGTTTGTGATCAGCGCTAGCGCCTAAACCGTTCAGCCGATTTTCTTAAAAATTGATATATTCCAATCGATCTAGGTGATATCGCTGCTTCTTGAATTTGAAACTGATATTTTAATTTTGGGGGATTACTTTACATGAAGAATTTGGAACGGTTTCAAAATGTTCAAAAGAGGGTCCAAATTTTATGATTAAATTTTGTTGTCGGTTAGCGTAAAGGTCGCTCAAGAGAATGGTGAAGGGGCTCATTTTCGTTCAAATTCCTGATTGTTCGAAAATTGCAAAATTTCAAAACTTTTTCGGCGTCTTGCTGCAACTACAATATTATTATAAAGATACATTTTTCTTAATGAAATGTGTTTTTCCTAACACCGAGCTTCAAATTAGGCTACGTTCAAGTTTTCGAAAATATTAGTATTTTTTGCCCAATTTTGCGTGAAAAATAGACAATTTTTTCAGAAACGGCTTCAATATTTTCATTCACGTGTGTAGAAAGGAATGGTAAAGGAAATGATGCTGGTCTCATTTTCAGCGCCTTCTCTGTATTTTCAAAATTGTAAAAAAATTCGAAATGATATATCAGCGCTTCGTTTGAGGCATTATCAGTCTGTGAAAGTAACATGATAGGTGCTTGGAGGCATTTGGATATTCTATGAATTCCTTCTCTTTTTTTGGGACATGTAGCTTCATGAAACGCGGTTTTTATTGTCGAATTTGTGAAGAAATGTGCTTTAAAATAATTATTTTTCGTACCTAATGTTCTCAGATATGAGTAGAGACACACTAGCACCACTAGTTTATCCTCATTATATGAAAGTTTTCACCCTCGTTCACTAGTTCCAAATTTGTCAAAAAACGAAACTACTCGCCATACTTCATTCTGATTTTCATACTAACATTCAGGGGAAAATGTTCCAAGCATAAAAGCATATTGGTTATATGCAGTTTCCCACAGTGCGTTCTGTGGTAAAAAGGGATCATTTTCGCCCCGTCCAGAAAATTGTTTCGTCCCGAGTTAGAAAAAAATTATTCTCAAAAACTTACTAATTCTCCATTGCATCCCTTTTAACTGACTTGGAAACAATCATCAAAATCTAGAATTCTCTCTCTAAATTTCAACTCTGTTGGAAATTGGAAATCAAATTCCGTTCGAACTCCGCTCAACAGGGTTGGAAATTGAAATTGTAAAATTTCCTGTGTCGTAGAGTGTATTTTCAGAGTGCAGATTTTTATCCAGACTGTGGGCATGATGAAAAGTACAATACTACATTGATTCCTCTGCTTTTCGTATATATCACGGTGATATTATATATAATCCATTCCTCACTCCAACTTGGTGACGGTAACTACATGCATGCACCACAAGCTTCATCAAACAGTAGTCCTTCCCCCATTTTCATTTAAGTACTGCCGAAGTACGAGTGTATCATACAGAATTATTCTGATAAGAACTCGCATCGGATTTCAGAAACCTTAATTAATGTAGAAATTAGCTCGAAAAAATTCTTGACAAACTTACGTACATTAGCACGAATTGTTTATAAAAGGTGTTTACGAATACTTGAAAACTTTTTTTTTATATTTCGGCTCCTCCAATCTTCTTTCATGCTTGCAGCAAGCGGACGCTCTGAACAATTAAAGTAAAATGCCACTTCAGTTTCTCGTCCAGCACCCATCCTCACCAACGGCCTCTTTTTTCCAAACGCTCGCAACCATCGCCAAAATCAGGAGCCGGCAGAGCCCACCAGATCTCTAAGCCCGAAGACCAATACTCAGCGCAAAATAGGCTCGACTATCTCGCGGGCGCACACTCGCCGCACTGCGCCGACGGCGTGGTAGTTAAGCTTTAATGCTAGTTATTTTTCCGCGCCCTTGAAAATAAGCCCGCGGAATCCGCATCGTTCTGCAGCGTGAGGCTCTCGAACAGCGAGCGGAGTGTGGGAATAAAGACGAGGGTTGGAGTACGGTGTGGAGTGGGGAGGGAGAAGGAGGGAGTAGACAAATACAGGGGGGAGGTAGGAGGGGAAATGGAAAGACTGCGGTAAAGCTGAGTGGGTAGGGGAAGGGTTTGGTGTGAAGTGGAAGAAAGGATGGGGGCAAGAAGTGGATCATGGTAGAGAGAGGCGGAAGGTGAAAAGGGAAAGTGGGGTGAGACCGAAATGATTGTGAGAGAAAAGGAAGAGAAAGAAGAAGCAGGCAAATACAGGGAGAGGTGTAGGAGGGAAAATGGCGAGACGGCGGTAACGCTGAGTGGGTGGGGTAGGGGTATGGAGTGAAGAGGAAGAAAGGATAGGGGGAAAAAGAAATGGATCAGGTTAGAGAGAGGCGGAAGAGTGAAAGAAAAAAGTGGCGTGAGACCAAAATGATAGAAAGAGAAAAGCGGGAGAAAGGGGGAACAGACAAATTCAGGGAGAAGTGAGAGGGGGAGGAGGAAAGACTGCGTAAAGCTGGTAGGTGGGGAAGGGTCTGGAGCAATGCGGATGAACGGATGGCGTCAAGACGTGAAGCCGGGCAGAGAGAGGCGAAAGGAGGAAACGAAAATGGAATGAGATCAAAATGAAAACAAACGGCGGATTGTGATGTAGCAACAACACTGACATCTAACGGCAACATGGCATCCCCAATGATCCAAACCAGGAAAATATCAGCTGAAGAACAGGAGTGAAAAAAAACAGATAAAAATAATATTTGACAAGACAAAGAGCGGTAAAAAAGTCAGTATGTTCGCACTATCAGTTATTTTTTGTTCTCGAGAATTTCAATTTATTAAAATTTATCAACTAAAAAAATATTACATTATCAAATTTGTTATGTGAGTGTTTAGTCCACAAGCGGTTGCGTACGCATCCGTGATGTCTCTGTCTTTATTCGAACATAAAATTCTACGCGTCAGGAGGGAATAAATGAAATGGTGGGGATAAGAGAGCATCAGAGGCTGGAGGAGTAGGATAATAGAGGTGGTAAGAAGACAGAGTAGGAAAGTAGGCAGGGGCACCCGAGTGGAAAAGATGACGAGGGTGGCTGCGGTGGAGTGGGTTGGTGGGATGGCATCGTGGGACCGGTAAAATGAGTAAGACAATGTGGCTTACTGCTGGTTGACTGATTAGTTATTTCGGGCGCGTCATCTGCTAACATCATAAGCCCCGTAAGGGTAGTGTTTGTTTCCCTCGGGTGATAGTGATGGTGGTGGCGGCGGTGATCTCCCACTTGATGCTGAAATCCAGCGCCGACCTACCGTCCGATAGCGGGGTTTTCCACAACCAAGTATCTCCCACCAGCTGGGACAAGGTCTAACCTCCAGACCTGTCTCCCGGCATGTGTGGTAATGTAGTGCATGTAAGTGTGTGTTAAAAGGGGTGAGGATAAGTAAGAGAAAGTAAAAATCGCTCGCGGTCTGTGGCCCGCTTGTTAGGGTACTGCTCCGGCATTGCTAGTACTGATCGGAGAAACTCGGAAATTACCGATCAGAGCAGCCGACAGCTAGAATTCTCCTCCAGACAGCGACTCAACACGACAAAACTGTCTAGCCAGTGTCGAAAATCCTGCCATCCACACCACTCGAATCTAAGAACTCTCAGTCAGGGGCACTCAGTGACATTAGTTGATGCCCTGAGCCACCTCTCCTGCGGTTTACCGGGCAGGGCGGGAAGGGGTGAATGAGGAACTATGCAAGTGAGAGTGATGGGGGGAGGATGAGACAGGGCAGGAGATAGATCGGAAAGGGAATGGGAAAGCTGGGTGTGACGGAATAGAACGGAGCAAGGGAGGGGCGAGAAAGGCAGGAGGGTTGGCGGGGCGGGGGCAGTCTGAAAAATTGCGAAGAAGAAGCGTCCGAGAGCAGCGTGGGCGAGGCCGAGGCAGGCGGGACAGAACGGAACACTAGGACAGGGACAGGAGCGAGGCAACAGAAGGGGATGGCAAGGTATGCAAGGATAGGCATGGGAGGCAAAGCCGTAAGATAAGCATGAAGAAGCGGGAGCAGGAATACAGTAGTGGGCGGATCCGGGGCGGGGACAAGGATTCCGGATCGGAGCGACAAGGTGCATGAGGATGGGCAACAGGTCGAGATGGCTCGGTGGATGGACACATCGGAGCGCGGGAAGAAAGAGCATTGATGGGCGGGGCGGGTGAAGAGAGAGGGGTCACACAAGCAAAGCGTGGCGCCAGGATGCGTGAAGATAGGCGTGAAAGGTGTGGAGATAAAGACGGGCGAGTCATGGCAAGGCGAAGCACGGGAAGGGAAGAGCATTTGTGGGCGGAGCGAGAGAAGAGAGAGAGGCCTCCGCGGGCAGGCCTTGTGCCAGGATGCGTGAAGATGGGTGAACAAGGCGTGGAGACGGCAGGGCGAGCACGGCATGGTGGTTGAGCGAGACGGAGCTTGAGCAAGCAAGGCTGGGTGGATG
This sequence comes from Acheta domesticus, assembly GCA_031308135.1. Lineage (NCBI taxonomy): Eukaryota > Metazoa > Arthropoda > Insecta > Orthoptera > Gryllidae > Acheta > Acheta domesticus. The sequence continues at coordinate 82,992,779 of JAHLJT010003656.1, forward strand.
GTCGAGTCGGAGCATGAGCAAGCAAGGCTGGGTGGGGCGGGGCAGAAACTGTGGCTGGGGCGGAGTGTCGAGACGGCAGGGCGAACATGGCATGGTGGTTGAGCGAGACGGAGCTTGAGCAAGCAAGGCTGGGTGGGGCGGGGCAGAAGCTGTGGCTGGGGCGGAGTGTCGAGACGCCAGGGCGAACATGGTATGGTGGATGGGCGAGACGGAGCTTGAGCAAGCAAGGAATGGAGGGGCAGGGGGGGGTCATTCCATGCAAAAAAGTAGGAAATCTGACACTACATCTCAGAATTTAAAAATATTTTGCCACCTTACTTATCATGATACGTGCATGAACCAGGTACACTATTTTTGTCTCATCTTCCATTGTTTAGCAACAATGGGTACTTGAAATATTAGGTTAGCAGTCTGTAGACATTCCGTTATGATTTTTTCCCGATGATATGCAAACAAGCAAAAAATATGAAAGTGACACTATTTGTAGAAGAAATGTAAAGGATAATTTTGCGCTAAATATATTTTTTTACCGCGAGTCTTTCACAATTAGGAAGTAAAAAAATCTAAAAAATGCAATAAATGGAAATGTAATATTTTTAAATTCTTGAATTTGGGAAGAAAAATTGCTGAAACTACTTTCAAGCTACTCTGTAAATTTCATCATGGAATCTTGAATGGTTTTAAAGTTATGAATAGAAGTATCTCACCGGCGCTCCGTAAACGACCTCATCTCAGCTTCTAGAGCCGCCGCGCCCAGCCCTCTTTGTCAGCACTCAGCGTTACTTTTTACCTCCGCGGCGCGATGAAGGATTTTGCAAAACTACTTCTCGAGGTGTTAATTTTGCCGTACGAGCTACATGAAGAGATACGCCAAATTCGACCATTATTTTTTGTTTACTCAAACGTTTTGGTAAACACGTTAAAATCATATATTTCTCATTAGCTGTTTTCACATTTGAAAATTTTTCTTTGAATTGTGTCAACGTTTCTTCTCCTTCATTGCTTTCTGTACTTACATGAAACAATTCAGAAACTGCTTTATTTACCGGCACTCACCTTTCTCCTTGCGTACGATTTCTCTCGGGTTATTTTCGCAATGACAATGATGATTGACCCAGAGGATTCAAAATGTTTACATTACTGATAGTGGCTTCCTCAGCAACTCCTGGGACTACGTACGCCTCTTCACTTAACGTTTTCACTTCACCGTTTGTTTCAGTTGAGTCACCAATATCTGCATTGGGCATTTTGGATATTTTGTGACGACACAGATCGCATATTGCTTCCCCTACCACTAAATTTGATATTTTCTTCCGAATGGCCTCTGTTATCTTTGTCTTACCCACCCGACTTTTGTGCTTCTCAAGTCCGAATGGATTGCAGCACCAAAGCCTGTTAAACGTATTCACAATCTTTCACATTTTCTTTCAGGATGTATCACTGAACAGTAACACGCGAAAACTAAACCTGTAAACTGGTGTCAGGATCCCTTCGAAGGCATCGATGGATATCCCCAGGGAATGAACTTGGCGGTGCCTGCCTACAACCTTGCTTCACCACTCGCTGGGCAAGGGCACGCGACTTTCAACCTTAAGAGCTAAATGAGCGTATACTTTTTATTTAATAACTTACGCATTTTTTAACATTCCATCGCGACAGTTTCCAGAATGGTTATTTATTGGTTCTTCTTGCAGTGTGTAAAATATGAAAGAAAAGAAAATATTACTTTTGAAGAAAAATGTATTTGTTTAATTTATTAGTATTTTTTATTATAAACAAATACCTCAATCCTTAATATATTATGAACTGCTTTAAATATGATCATTTATCTTCAAAACAGTGTGCCCGTTTTTAAAGTTTCATTCATTTTATGAACGTCATAATTATTTTCATTACTGAGTATATTGTGTCATCGTCCATGTTTAACCCGTAATTGTTGCTGAACTGCTAAAGATATTAATTCTATAACTTGTCTTTTAACTGTTCGTCATTAGTAGATTAATGTAATAAAATATGAAAAAAATCTGAGATTCACTATCAGAAAACCTGAAATTTTGCATGGAATGACCCAGGGTAGAAGCAGGGCAACACCGGGGTGTGAGTTTCGTGTTAATTTGCGTAGCATGGTGGCCTGAGTGAGACGCTTAGCTATTAGCAATGATAATAGGATCAAAGGGGTCAAGATTTCGAATCATTAAATCTGCAAACCACTATTCATATTTTGGGGACACCTTTTAAGCAAGTAAGAATACAACTGCATAGACGTTATCATATTTATACCAAATAACACATTACTTCCACTCCATTTGCAGGTGATATAACTGACGTATTTAATACCCCTAAAATCCTAATTCCCGTTATGTTGAAATCATAAAAATTATAACAGTATAATGCCTTGCTTTCCAAGCCTACGCTCTCGCTTTGAGGCGCACTAGAAGGGCGGCAAGGCGAACTTGAGAGAACCAACCCGTGTGGCCGCGGATGCAGTGGCAAATGTCTCAAGACGCTCCGACGGCAGTGGAAGTATCTTTCGTACGAATGCCTGAAACGAAGGTTACCAGGTGAAGGGGAAACATAGGTCGCAATATAGCCGGGAACGTGGGAAAGCCAAAAGCAACTCTGAAATGCGTGAATTTCGCCGGACGATTAGGCAATTATTGTTGGTTGGTGCTTGTCCTTTGTAAGACATCGCAGTGTTGCTCTTCACCCCATTTTAAAGATGGATGATACAATGGGTCAAGTGTCTCCCTTCTTGCGTGTCCTACTAGCACCTTAACATTTGGCGAGGGGCCTTTATATTTCAAGCAGGGGTGCCCAGGGGGAGAAGGCAACTGGGGCAGAGACCCTATCTTAACTGAGGCCTCGAATTATTTTTCAATCGAAACACAATAATTTACAGTTGAATCCGGTTACCGGGATCTTCTGGGTATTAACACTTTTGATTCATTCTATCAGAGGTTCACTATATCCCAAGTTGTCAAAATTAAATAGACATTCTCCACAATGATTGATTTTATTAACACATGATACAACAAAATATAATAACCACACAACAGAAATTTTCAACACTATGTGATCAAAAATATCCGGGCACGGAGGCGGTGGTGTTATGGTGTGGTCGTATTTTCATGGAGGGGGCTTGCACCCCTTGTTTTCCGTGGCACTATCACGGCACAGGCCTACGTTGGTGTTTTCAACATCTTCTTGCTTTCCACTGTTGAAGAGCAATTCTGGGATAGCGATTGCATCTTTCAACACGATCGAGCACCTGTTCATACTGCACGGCCTATAGCGGAGTGGTTACACGACAATAACATCCCTGTAACGGACTGGCCTGCACAGAGTCCTGATTTGAATCCTATCGAACACTTTTGGGATGTTTTGGAACGCTGACTTCGTGAGTTCGATACCTCTCCTCATGCACCGACCTACATCGATACCTCTTCTCAGAGCAGCACTCCGTGAAGAATGGGCTACCATTCCCCAAGAAACCTTCCAGGCACCTCATTGAAAGTATGCCTGCGAGAGTGGAAGCTGTCCTCAACGCTAAGGGTGGGCCATCACCCAACTGAATTCCAGTATTATCGACAGGGGGCACCACAAACTGGTAAATCATTTTCAGCCACGTCGCTGAAGTTCTAAGTACACTTCGATCACTTAGTGTACTTGGCTTGACTACTATATTTGATTACGCATTGACACTCTCTCTAAATATCGAAATGCAGTCTTGATACCCTTCATTGCTCGTGCCCTGCTGGGACATCGTTCCACTCTTCGAAGGCCCATTGCTCGCGTAATATAATCCTTTCGATAGAGGCATGGCGCAAGCGGCTAATGAAACTGATCGCTTTTCTGCGTGGGGCAGCGGGTGTCACCACGCTGTGGGGCAAGGCAGTCGCACGTTTCCTCTCGCCTACATAGAATAAGATGCTCTTTGTCCCGCGGAAACTCAAAATTAAACTTGAAACAGAAGCAAGCAATCGCAGGTCACCGCCGCCCGTTGTAGTCTACGCAGGCTTTTGTTCCCGCAGTGAAACTGAGTAGCACGAGGTCGTCAGTAAGGTCCGCATTTTGGGTCTACTACACCTCAAAGGAGACTTCTTCGATTACGATCTTTGGCCGAAGACACTTTTCCAAGGTGCCTAGTGATGGAATTTATGGCACTGAGGGTGATATACCTTTTTCTAAGAACTACTTTCCAGGACGTTGTATTTGCTACGTTCACCATAGCCGAGGTTCAGAGTTCACTATAATTGAATCTTGGGTTTATTTGTAATGTAAATGAAACGGGAATAGTGACATAGATTCATTAAATCTGAACGTTCACTTTCTCCGAGTTAACTATAACCGAAGTTGACTGTATTTATTTCTAATTCAAATTACCCGCTTTCGTTATTTCTGTTGCTTGGAGAGAAGAATTCAATTTATGTACTGGGGGCGGAACGGGGTTTTGCTGAAAAAAAAAAAAAAAGAATCCCCGTAGATCTACTGCCCCAGGTTTCTTGTTTTCTCTTGGCGGCCCTGATCTCGCACGAACTCCCAGAGAGCGGTGCAACCTTCTCCTGGTTTCGCGCGAACGCATAGGCCGCTTCCCCGAATGGCTTCCGCGCGTACAAAGCGGTCCGGGAGGTAGCGCATGACGGGCTTCCGTTTTGTCGGAGGCGGAGGCGGCGGCGCATGACGGGTGGCGGGGGCGGCGGAGTGATGCGACGCGACGCGACGCAGAGCTGCGCAGCGCTTCTTCATAATCAGCGTAATTAATTAACCCTCTCGGCTGACGGGTGCGGATCGATGATCACGGGATGCGGCAGCGCAGCCGCGGGTGAGAGGGCGAGGGCACGAAGGGGCGGGTGAGCGACAGACAGCGCTAGCGGGGATGGGGAGGAGTTGCGTGAGACGGGAAGGCGGATGGCACTATTTTCCCCGGACAGGCACATTCAACACTCCAGGAAGGGACGAATCGAAGAATTGATGAGTGAAACGAAGACTCTCTTTCCGTATGCAAGGCAATCAGAATGAATCAGAAGTACGACCCCCGAAAATGTTTCGGGAAGAATTTTCTTGATTTGGAGATTTGCAAGGATGGAAATTGTAAGAGACACTTAGTATAGATTTAAAATATCCTGGCAAGGAAATCAATACTTCTTCAGCAGCGCAATCAAACTCACTGGGGGGAATGGTCCCCGACATTCCCCTCCTCGTCAATTCGCATTATGGAAGATTAGACCTTGTGGGAGATTAGATTTTGCGAGCTAGTTGGTATTGGGTCCACACACGCTCGAGATACGTGATGTTGGCTGGCTATTGTGTTGTCAACCGCTATTGTCATTAGTGCAGTGAATGATTTATCCCGGGAGGAGGCGTTGATTCCTTCCCCCGCTGGATCGTGAGATCAGGCGCCGAACTCAGCTTGAGGGGGATTTCCCTCCAGATATCTTCATCAACGGGACACCATCCCAGCCGGGACAAGCTCTAAGCTCCCGACTAGTCTCCCGAAATGTGTGGTAGTGTAGTGCACGTAAATGTAAGTGGGGGTAAGGAGTGAGGCCAAGTAAAAAGAGGGAAAGATCGCGCGCGGTCCGTGGCCTGTTTGTTAGGGTACTGCTCCGGCATTCGCCTTGTATTGATCGAAGAAATCAGGGAAAACTGTCGATCAGAGCAGCGGCAGCTACAATTCTTCTGCATTCAGCGGCTGAATTCGTCATATTTCTTCCGTTGTAGAGTCGGAAATTCGCCACCGCCGGGACTCGAACCCTTCCGGTCAGAGTCACTCACCATCCTCTCGCCCCTCCGCTTGCCTTTGGGAGGGCGCGTCGCTATATGTCCTGTAGAGCAGGGGTCACATTTGGCCGATCGTCGATCGCTTACAATGTCCGGGTTGAATGATTTAAAAAACGAAAAAAAAATTTTTTTGAACATGTATTTACTTATACACCGATACCTTGCTGGAATGCACATTACACTGAAACCAAGTGTATAAACATATTATGCATTTCACACCACTTCTTCCCCCTTAGACTATGCCTATGGCAGCAAGTCGATCGCGACACACTTTTAGGATAAAAAGTAGATCTTATATACAGAAAAGCTGGCCACCCCTGCTGTAGAGGAGTGTGTCCAGAACGGGAGACGTGCACGCTCATAAGAATACGGCAAACCACGATGCCTTTCCTGAAGGAAATCAAAAGCCAACGCGTTTGTGAGTATTATTTATTTGTCAAAAAACAGTAAAAAACTGTATATGACGTGTGGGGGAAAAAAATTTATCTGCGCACATTTTCTTGAGGGCCAGAAAAAAAATGTAAAAAACCGAAAAAATTAATTTAGAAAATAATTAGTTTAGAAAAATAAAAATATTTGAAAAATGTTTTTTCCCGAGTTATAGAAAATCAATTTCAACAGTAAATGAACTACAAGCAAAAGGAGTGCTCAACAAAACGTGCGCACAGTGAAGCTACATTTACGTCCAGAAGCAAAACAAGGGGCCATCTCAGCATTTGCTCAATGGATCAGGGAAACTGGACAAAAACCTGATCGAGATGGGGGTCATTGACCCGGAAGCTGAAGTACATTACTTGTTACAGGCGTATTAAATACTTTTTTTAAATGTATACAATGCAAACGTAAACTAATTCATTATATATCATTGTTTTGTTACATTAAACATTATTTTTCTTTTTCACGATCAGTATAATTCGGGTTTCGCCACAGAGGCTCAAGATTACCCGGTCGGGTAGAACGCGACGGATGAAACTGTCAGATTCCCGAAAGTGAATAGAAGTGCGTACAAATCCATTAAAAACGCTGAAGATGAAGTAAAAGGAAGTAGATGAGAGTGTGGATGGGAGTGATTTCCAACATTATTGATTGATCAAGGAACTTGGGCTAATTTTTAAACACTTTTTTTCTCCGCGGAAGAGAGAAACTAAAAGGGAGAGAAATGGGGATGGAAATTGTGAGCATTTGTCATGTGGATAATTAGATCTGTTGACAAATATGTTTATGAGACTTTTACTGGATGGATGCCAGATAGTTGACCATTAGTATTCCGATTTACACTGAATACACTATAAAAAAACAAAAACAAACAAGAACTACACACAGATCTACATCAGTCCAACATGACTAATATAATTTAAATAGGTATTTATATTTACAGCAACCTTCAGAATCATTTATATGTAATACATTCTAATTTATATTAATTACATAATAATTTATAATAATCCCTCCGGGATTAAAGTAACCACACGCATCAGTGACTCCCATTATCATCACAGTCTGACAAAGAAAGTTTGGATATCCCGTAAATCTAAGAGAATACATAAGTGGCAAACAGTATTGTTTACAATACTGTTTGCCACAAGCTTCTTTAACAAAGCTTTATTAGTTTCCCCGCTAGGGTGCGTTGAATATCATTGAGCAAGTAAAATAGCGAGTATTGAGAGAATCAAGAACCGTGCCGTCATTGAATATCTTCATTTGAAGAGGGATGTCGCCGAAGGAAATTATAGTGGACACGCAGAAGACACTTAGGGTCAGTGCTCCGACTTGCGACAGTGAAAAACTGGGTGACCAACTTCAAACGAGGACAAGAAGTGTGGAAAATGCGCCAAAGAGTGGCAGTCCCATCTCCGTTGCCACAGAAGAAAAAGTAACTGCAATTCACGATCTGATCTTGCAAAATCGCCGAACAACATTGCGGTTACATTTGAAATCTTCCGTGACTGAGCACATGACATTATTGTGGATATTTTGGGGACGCGAAAAGTTTCTTCTCGAAGGGTTTCGAAAGATCTGAAAGCAGATCAGAAAAGGGAAAATGTGCTGTACTGTGGTGTGCTGTGAAGAAATCGTCCGCCATTTTGATTAGGATGAAGACTTTTCTTGGAAGATACATGACAATGGATGAGTCGTCACTGATAATTTTATAGTCACTGCTTACATTGTAGAGAATAGAATGTCGTCCACAAACACTCACCTTACTGATATGAATAAATGTGAATCATAATTTGTGAATGTCGTCCACAAATACTGATTCCTCAGTAGTTAATCTTTAAAATAGTATTCCTATTACATTTCGAGTGAATTTAATGAGATACAATTATCAACATTCGTTCTATACACAAAAAGGGCTGTTGTTTCATTGGTTTCGCTGTAATTAACATTGACTGAGGGGGTAAATGGAAAGGAATGTGAATAACATTCCACTAAACATTCTTCCTTCAAATTAAGGATAAAACAATTTCATAAATACAAGTGAATCAAACTAGTCGATTATTTGTATCATATCTAGGATTCACGTAAAAACTAGAAGAAGAAGAAAGCGAAAAAAGCTTTCGAAATATTGTGAAATTAAAAAAGATTTATGGAATAAACACAATTAATTTAAGAAATTTGATTCTTCTTAATTCGGAGGAAGAACAGTAGTAGACCAACAGGACAAAGGAGCTCTTATAAAACCAACTGGAGAAAAAAGTATGGTACACTTATTTGCAACAGTTACATGTAGGCTATAAAAGGGAGCAATTTTATGAACTACAACACTGAACTCGCACTGTGAGGTTGGGGAAAAGGAGAGGGAAAAAAACACAACGATTGCTTTCAAGTTCATGAAGATCTTTATTTTCACTGATGCACAGAATTCATTGTTAAAATGAATAACTTTTCATTAATGCATACCTGATGAATGCTTGAATAATGAAAAAATTCTCAACGAACTCCTGTCGCTTTGCGGTATTGTGCGAACTGCTCCAAGTACTGATTTACAGTATCAATCGGTTGATACAGCTCATTCATGCGATTCTGAAACAAGAAAAAACAAAATCAGTAAATAAATTTGCAAATTAAACATTCTCAAACAAGCTTTAAAAATGTACAAAAATGGTCAAAAAACACAACTAATACCACTTCAAGTCACGCGAAAAGACACACAAAGACACATTAAATACAGAACTGACAAGGTAGGTATATTTTTCTGTATTATTTTGTTTAGACACTGTTTTCATAACTGATGAAAATGTTATGTAAAGTCTTTTTATGTAGTCGTCAATGATCATAGAAGTCGATGCAACTTAAAATGCAAAATAAAACTGCTGCGAAATTCATCGCATTCGGAAGTACGGCCTAGGAGTCACGCAGTACAAATAATGGTTTTGTCACAACTGGTTCTTCGGATATCAATTGAGGCATTGTAGCGGAAACTTCAATTAAACTTTGCGGATTACTTGAAAGAAATACTTCAAAACACTGAGAGTACAAATAGAGTAAAAAATAAAAGTACGAGAAAGTAAAAATAGAATTAATATTGGCATTATCAATAGTATATTGCAATTAAAATTAAATGATTTTTCATATTATTCATTCACTTTTTCTCGTGGCCCATAGTTGGTGCGAAACATGTATATATTTCATTATTTTAAGCTGAAATTATGCAAAACACTCGTTTTTCAAAAAATTGTACAGCTAATTGTTCAACAGCCTTTGGCTGAGGCAAACATTTATCTTCAATTTTGTAGTTTTAATTTCTTTTTGCAATTTTGGAAACCCAACGATATCCGAAAATGGGACAAGCGCCATATTTATACCGTCCCTTATTACATAAGTGGAAAAAAATTAAAGAAACAATTTGGAGCAGTTTTTCAGAAAAAAATCGTAAATTTCAAGGGCAAATTGAACAAAAACTGCTCATTTTTTTCAAAAAATTGTATATGCCCTTTTTTAAAGAGCTAATTTTGTACAACAGACTTTGTCTGAGGCAAAAATCACCATTTTTAATTATGTATTGCAATTATCGAAAAAACAGGAATTTCAACGAAACTGAGACCTGGACCATTCTCTTTAACGACCTTCGCACTATTCAACAACAAAATTTAATCTAAACATTTGGAGCCATTTTTTTGAAAATATCTTAGGGGCTTCATGTAAAGTACCCCCAAAATTAAAATATTTGTTTCAAATTCCAGGAGCCGCGACATCAGCCAGAACGATTGGAGAATGTCAATTTTGGAGAAAATCGGCCGAACAGTTTATGCGTTTAGGATTGTGCAAAGACGGACGGACGGACGTCAATCGATTTTTCAGTATCAAGGACACACAAATCATGGATTCTGGCTACACCACGTATTACAAGATTTTTTTCTATATTTAGCAACTGGATTTATCCGCTTTTTCGTCACCAGGGCCCAGCAATGAGTTTTTGTGTGGGAAATTCCCAGTTTTCCGGCGCACGATTACAATAATTTCTCTTCTTATTGCGAGAAAGTAAAATGGAGGCCAAATGAGACACCCGCGAATGAAATTTGCAACATCCATCTTCATTTTTTCGTATGTCAGGGGAAGAGGAAACTTTTAACAGGAATTCTCGCGTCAGTTATTTTTAATCGTATTAATTCTGCAACATCACATATGAAATACACAGTATCATAACGAAATCATTACCAAATAACGTCAACAACAATTTTCACAACGTCGATCAGTTGAAAGTTTACCCTTTTCACAAAAGCATTCTTGAAAATTAATAACTGAAGTACCTATGATTTAATAGCAGATTTTTATTAAAATATGCTGTCAAGCTGGATAATACCAGCAAATGATATAAATTTACATGAAATCATGAATATCAAGTTTCACATGAACAATAAGCTTATTCGTTACTACACTACACACTAAAACGAACTGTGCAACAGATTATGTGGAATTATTTAAAGCGGAAATACTAGTATTCGCGCTCTCGGCAGAAATCGCTATTCCCGAGGCTCACAGACCAGAAAATTCATCCTGACGGGAAGCAATGTCACTTCGTATTTACATTTTTTTTAATAACAATATAAAACCTTTCTTATTCTCTGAGTTTGAGAATTAATATAATTTTTAAGAAGTAAATTCATTTTCGAGCATAATGGATATATGTGAACTTTCTTAAACGTCAACATAGTATATTTGTTGCAAACATTTCATCTTCTCAAATAATAGAAAATGTACAACGATGGAGATGATATAGGTGAATATGATTTTTACCGATTTCAATGATAGTACATTAACGTTAAAACTCACCGTTTCGTATGTCAAAGAAAACATTTCAAATTGTCAACAATTAGTTCGTCAAGGGACCTCACCAGACTCCCGATATATTGCTGATGTTCAAAGCAGCTCCACACATTCGTTTTTCAAGTGGCGAGCAACTGCTCGCCGACATCTCAAGTAGTGTGAATGAGTTGCTTGCTATTTGCCGAGCGACGAACATTCGGTGCTCGCCCTGCGCACCGCACGTCGGTCTTTTGCGCACATCAAAGGAAGCGAACATTTGCCGAACACATCAGCTGTTCGGGATTGGGTGGGGAGAAGCTCACTGCTCGGAGAATGCCGAATGTGTGGAGCCGCCTTAAGAACGCTAAGCTGTTCCAACTCCGTCCTGTACAGCGCTGGTGCCCGCAAGCGCCCATGGTCACTATTAATGCGCAACAATAACAAAACCTTGATGTTTAAAATTAAAACACTGGCTTTAATATATTGATGTTTAAAACATTGATATTGTGAAAACATCGACATCCATGTCGCATCCCTAATGGTCACCATGCATAACCACACCGTCTCATTGTGCCAAGACTTTTATTATTACACTCTTTCATGACCAGCAATGTTAGTTTAGTCCTTCAACGCTTATCGGATGATTGGTAAACAACTCTACACCGACGTCATGCGCAATTACATCCAGGTTACTCCGGCGTCCTCTTACATCCAGGCCTGGCAACAAACTCGTTGCAATCTTATTTTACTCCAAGTATCTGTTAGGGAACAGTTGTACTATCGTAGCAACATAGTGAATGTAGAACTAGTTCCTCAAAAAAAAAACAACCTTGCCGTCTTTGTCCCCCGCAGAAGGACCGCAAGTGCAGAAAAGTTTCTAAATATTCGTGCCTAAAAATATACATAAATTAATGTTGGTTTGTTTGAGATCGATAAAGTCCGCCGTTTGACCGATCTTCACGGCATATCTTAATGTTTTATTTCGGTGAAGGGTTTTATCTTGTTGACTTTGTTGTGACTCACCACTAGATGGCGCTGTAGCACAAGATGGCGCATCACTTTAATGCAATTCTCAATCTACCTGGGCTTCATTGTTGCTGAGCATTGGCGTGTGTTGCGGGGCGGGGTCGAGCAGGCCAGGACGCGAGATGTGGGCAGGATGAAACTAATGTTGACCTAGGAGACGACAGAGAGGGGACGATTGCGGCACGAGAACAACCAGCAGCAGCGCTGAAGCTGAGCTGGAAGACGGCGGCGAGGCGTAATTCTGCTAGTATTATATAACATTTTCCTTCAATTATATAAGCAAACTAGGAAAACCCGACAGACGTTCTGACCTTCATCTCTCTCTTTCCCCTTTCTCACTGTCTCTCCCTCCCTCCCTCACCCTCTCCGTCTCTGCCGCTCTCTGTCCCTCTCATTCACATTTAATTGCAGATTCTGCACATATCTGAGCAGGTGAGATATATCGGGAAGCGCTGGACCAGCAAAAATGTAATAAAATCTTCAAGAAGGTTTCGCCCTGTAGATTGCAGAGTGAGAAACGTTCCTTTGAGGCCGTTGGCCTCAACATTTTAGTTTTAAGGCCATAGAACGCATTGTTAAGGAGTTATTTAACGATATAGATTCAAAATCCTACCGAACGTGTTGTGGGTTGCATTTGAAGTAAATATATAGTTTTGTTCCACAGCGCCATGTAGTGGAGTTACAACAGATTTAACAGCACATAAACCTTCTCGGTGTAAAAAACAAAACAAAACAAAAAAAAAACACATAGGACTGCCAACTTGCATGGAGATTGGTCTCTCGGTGTCGGAGTTGAGGTGTTATATATACACCAAGATCCATTTATATATATATATATATATATATATATATATATACATATATACGTATATATATACGTATATATATATATATATATATATATATATATATATATATATATAAAAGAAGATTTAAGATTTATTCTGTGGTATATCGTTGACCCCCTTTGGTGTTCCCGGGTACCGAAATGGTTTTGGTATGTGAATGATAATTGGCCTTCTTCGCGTCCATGCAGCCGGGTAAAACCACATATCACTGCCTCTCCAAACTATCTTGCAATGAAACTGAAATTGTGTATCTGCTGGCCGTAGCACGATCGTTCGCCACCACGGCTATTCGGCCGCGCACGAGTGCGAGCACGGGTGCGGGTGCGGGTGCATTCCATCGCTGCGAAGGCACCCGAGGCATCCGCGGGCAGCGCCATATCCAGCCGAATCGGGCGCGAGGTCGGTCCTCTACGCGTGCCACGCGGAACACGTCACGGCACGGGCACGGTGCTTACTCGAGCCGCACGCGTTGTGGCCGCGGTGGGTGGGCGGGGACGGACAGGGCGGGGAGTCGGGGGGGGGAGGGAAGAGCGGGGTGCGAAACGATGGAGGAATTTCACGCGGGCCTCTGCGCAACTGAGAACTGCCCTCGTGTATAGCATTTTGCAATGCAATCATGTCACAAGGATTTTCAGTTGGGGGGAGGAGACTTCACTGCACACAATTCGTTCAATAAACAAGTTACACTCAGTTCAGGAAAATATTGTAGTAAAGACTGACGAGACTTCAACATATACCGAAGGGAAGCCGTGCGCTATTGTATGCGTCCTTTCTTTCCGAGAAAAGACGTAACTTGTACGGCGTAACTTGTTTAATGAATTCGTTGTATCCAGATGTTTGTTATATTCTTATGTAACATTTAACGTAAACATTTAAGAACTTCCAAGAGAAAATACAACAGAAAATCAAAAGAATACAAGCAGAAGAACGAAGAGAGCAGGAGAGAGGAACAATGAAGAAGCGATGGCGAATCTAAAGAAAAGGAAGACAGTCGTAGTAAAGCTGTGTCCATCCGATGGGTTTTTCGTTGAATTCTGCGCATGCGTCTAATGCGTGCAATAGCGCACATCACACATGCGTTTTGGGCATGTGTGAAAGAAAGGACGCATGCAATAGCGCACGGCTTCCCCCATGAGAAGGGAATCTCGTCGTATTGACCGTGCGTTTTCTCCAAAGAGCAAGTCGTGTTCACCCTTCAAAACAATGAGTGTGCATTTATAGGCCTATTTAAGCCTTATTTGTTCTTTGATCACCAGATTTGCCTTTAAGTATATGAAGAAGTCTCGTGGAAAGTAATGGTACAGTCTTTACTACAATATTATCCTGAAATGAGTGTAACTTGTTTATTGAATACTGTTTGAGACTAAGGTCAGGTTTTAGAAAATAATCATATTGAATTATGTTGCTTCTTTACCACAATATATAATTTAGTTATTACAAATCTAAGTAGTTTTTCTCACATGCGTCAAGTTTCCCAAGCGTCTTTGAACTTCACGCATGCAATTCTATGCCAAAAAGGCGCGTCATGTGGAGACAGCCTAATCTTCTGTTTTACATGGCTCTTGTCCGTTGAAACAGACAACTATCACAATCGCCTTGATTTCAATTACCTTCGGCCATTCTACTTCCGATCAGGAAATAATTCTTTCTTTCCTATCAATTTGTATATTTAAATCATTAACTTTGTCTTCCAATAGGCCATATAGTTTTTTTACATCTTCATTATACTTTTGCATCAACTTTATTTTAGTGTTCAATCCGCATTGGACCTCACGAGAATTTTCTAATTATATAAATAATGTTAACGACTTATTATAATTATGTTCCGTATTTATCTAGTCTTCTTGTTGGTAGACGACGCTAACACGGCAATACTGACAAGCTACCAAATTTGACGATGCTGTATCGTTTTAAAATTACTATTAAAAATATACAGTCACTATAGAAGTTTGAAGACTTGTGCGTGCGATGCAAAGATTGAAAATATTTTGGATGTTTACATTTTAGAAAGAAAAAAAGAAGCAAGCACAAAGATAATAAGAGAAGATTCTATTTTACCTAAAATATTTGTTTTATGATGGAAGGAAAATAACATAAAAAATGAAAAATGAGCAAATGAACAAAACGTTACAGAAGATTAAAATATTATAAATGGTACAAAATTAGACATTAAACATAACAAAAACTCTTACGAAAAATAGTCATTGAACATGAAATTATGTTTTCCTTGATTCCATTTTTTAAACTTTATTTTTGTCGTTTGCTATGAATTCATGTTTCTCTTTAATAAATTATAACAACCCTAATTACGATGTCTTTCTTCATGGCAAGGTTCGCCCATTAAGCGTCCTCTTCGGTCTGACCACACAATTGTCAAGTCTTCACTAGGAATGGGTGGACCAAATGGGGCATAGCAAGAAAATGGAGAAGGGCAGGGCAAATGGAAGGGTATTTAAAAGATTTTCAGAGTTTTTAGATCAGATGCCCCAAAATACACCACGAACGAGCAACTGTCCGTCATTTTCAGTAAAAGCAAGAATGAAAACATTTATTTTTTCATTAAAACCGAAATGTACCGGGAAAAAAGTCGAAACGTTCCCGGAAATAATCAACAGATTGCCTATCTTTTTGATATTAAAGAAGCAAACGAGATGTCTACAGTATATAATTATTTGTAGACGCTGTTAGATTCCGCCTACTAGTAAATGTGTGTAAAAGTATGGAGTGATCCGACGAAAGTTGAGTAAAGTAAACTCAAACGCATTTTAAAAAGAACTTACAAGCTAGAAAGAAAAACAAAAGAGAAAATTTACTACATTTAATTTTTGAAAATTACAATAATTAAGGAAGTAGTTCCAGCAAACAGTTCATAAAGTTAAGATAAAACTGTCGCTAAAGTGCACATCAATTTTAGAAATGAAATTCATTTCCTAAATCACAATGAAACTTTTCCAACGTTCCTTTTGCGGAATGTTTTCTATTCTCGACACGTAATTCTCCTTCACTTGATACACTGCGATGGCAACTTTTGGAATACTACTAAAAGGTTTTAATCCAGAAAACTATTTTTTCAGTTTTTAATTTAAAACTCAGTTTCGAAGTTCGCTTGAAAACCTCATCGTACCATGAACAATATAACTACCTAACTTTTGTAATTATCACAGTTATCTGACAATTAAAAATAAATGTTGTAGGATTTACAATGACTCTTCCCAGAATTTCGTACTGCCTCGTTTTGACGCACGCATTTAAAGCGGATTTCTTTTGCGTAAATTTGAATATCAGATTTTACTTGAAAATTAAATGTCATTTAGCAAATTACAGAGTGTCAGCACGTTACAGCCTCGCTTATTAATCAGTACGTCTGAATAGGACGGGAATGAAGATCAAGCGCTAATGCTGTCAATATGATTTGCGTCATCGCAGACAAAGTATGAATATGTTTGTGAAAAATATTCAGCAGGAATAACGATACAAAGTAGTAAAAAATTAGAATTTATATTCCAATTACATAATCTTAAAATACTAATTATATGTTTATTCCGTTAGTTTTTTTAATACTATGTATTGTATACAATGAATGTAGTATTACTACAATGTAGTCCATAGTTCGTCGACACGTGGTAACGCCAGTACCTAAGCAATTGCGAATCACAATCTTCGGCACTGGCACAGTATTATCACCTCAAATTACACAAGTGAATCGCATTACTCAAATGGCGCCGTTAATCAGCTGACAGTCATTATAAGTGTTGAGAGTGAAGTTAATTGTGATGAAATTCGTTCAGTGAGCGAGAATTGTGAATAGTGCGTGATGTTAGATTCCTTGTTAACGTTAATCACATTTCATGTCATGGTAGCCTACATCACAACGTGACGTTAAATAGATAAAATGTACGTTAGTGATAAAATTAAAGGCGGCTTCTCTCTCTCTCGCTCTCTATATATATGTATATATATACATATATATGTATATATATGTATATATACTGAGGGATACTATATATAGATGACTATATATATATATATTTATATGTATATAATATACCGGCAGCGGACCAGGCGCTATCTTTCCTTTACCTTCCTTGTCCAATTCTCACCCCTTACGTACACATTTACATGCATTATAGTTCCACACCTCGGGAAACCAGATGGGAGCTTAGTGTTCATCCAGAATGGGGCGGTGGCAGGAGACACCTGGTTGAGGTAAACCCGCTAGCCGACGTGTAGGTAGGCACCAAATCTCACTATTCTCCGGCGGGAGATCACCGCCAGATCCAGAGGGGAAAACACGCACTACACTTACGAGAGTTCCGACTTTAGTTGCAGACGCGCCCGGAAACACCAAATAATCAATCAATCGATTGCCACCTCTTTGAGGTTCGCTTCCGCCCAGCGGCGCGTGCTTCGCGTTGCCCCGGGCCGCCGCCAGAGTGCAGCCCTGTGTCGCCAGACACCGCCAATTTCCCGTAATTGACAAGTTCGGGAAAAAAAAATCAATACGCCCGCGGGTGACGAGACTTCGGCATCATTAGGCGCCGTAATAGGCGGGCGGGCGGGCGAACGGACGGACGGACCTACGCTAGCGTACACAGTGGGCTGCAATGCACAGTCATGGGGACGGTGTGTCCATCGAATTTTTTTCTCATCGAAGTTCGTTATTCTACTTTTACCACTTGTGGCCCAATCTCCCAACAATCTTCAGTTGATATCTTTCCTCTAGCTACCACAGTTTTCATAAAAATCATTATGACACTTCCAATCACAAATAGTACACAAATTAAGCCAATGTGTGACTAGTAACATAGACACAGAATTAAATTTAGTTGTTTTAAGAGCCCCGTTCTTGTTAGAGACAGCCACCGGCTGAGGTGGCTCAGGATATCAACTGATGTCGCTGCAGCGCCTCTGACCGAGATGTACATAAAGCTAGGTCGAATTCAGCTGCAGACTGATCGGTAGTTTCCCCTGTTTTCTCCGATGAATGGCAGGCAAATGCCGAAGCAGTACCCTAACAAACCGGCCACGGACCGCGCGCCATCTTTACATCCTTCTCCTTGTCCTATCCTCTCACCTTTCTTCCTTACAATTACACTTACATGCACTACACTACCATATACATCGGAAGCCACTACCTCACACGTCGGGATGGTGAGAGATACCTGGATGGGGAAAATCACGCAAGCCGACGTAAAGGACGGCGCCCGATGTCACCACCCAGTTGGATAGAACATCGTTACATCACTTACGGGACTAATGACCAAATGAGTTGATACGGCCGGCAACACGAAATAATCAATGGAGATAGCGCTTACCCGTTCGGGTGGGTATACCTCGACGTGGGCTGTTTTACCAGTTGCTTCATGAGTTCCTATATCTCGGCTGTCATTTGTTTGCTCCTCTGCAGCCACCCTCCGCTGCTCATCCCAGATGGGGAAAGGCGCACTGCTATCTGCCTTGTAAAGAATAAAAAAAACTGTACCCCGAAAAGGGATATGCACAGATTTTCTCGACGGCCAACCACGAATCCAAATGCTAAAGAGACTTACGAGGTGGCAATTATTCGTTCGAGATAATTTTTACTGTGGCGTTGTGGCTGTTGAAGCTTTTTTTGATAACATAATTTGGGTATAACTGTTGCCTATCCCGACTGTGTTGGGTATAACTGCCGCCTATCATTTTTGGGTGTCAATTGGCTTCGTGTAATATACATGAGGGCGCGTGCCTGTGAGAAGTATGGGAAATTGTGCGTCCGAAAGAGCGTGTGCGAAGTGACTTCGGATTATATGAGGATCGGAAGGCACTGTACAAGATATATTGAGATATGCGTATGAAATGAATGAGTTTATGTACGTGTATGAGTGTCCGGCTATGTGAGTTACCATAGTCATAACATGTAATATTCTTAGCGCGAAGTTATAATGAATAAATTAACTTCGTCAAGAAGATGTCCCAGCATCCTGCATTTCAGCTTCCACAGCGTTCCATCCTGAACATCTTCCCGATTCATGATCCCCTCCGTCATTGCTCTTTCAATTCCCTGAATCTAAGTTGCCCGCGATCGTCCCTGCTTTCTCCAACTGACTGGCTGGTAAAGAAAAATATTTGTCGCTATCCTTTCCTCTCCCATTCTACTGATTTGACCACCCCACGTTAATTGTTGCGTTGAATATGTTAGAAAATAGTGTCTGGCCTTGGCAGTTCTAATACATGTCTGTTTTTATAATGCACACATGCAAGAATTGTAGCGTCTATGTGCGCAAGCATACAGGAAATAAACGTCTTGTGTAAATTATACAAGTGGTGTGTGCTGTGAACGTAACGACTGTTGCGCCTTTTGAATTGTATTTTCTTTACGTTATTGCATTCTTTATAATTTGCCAGCAGGTGTATAATAGAAGGTAGAGTAAAATATTATCTGGGACCTCTTTATCCTTCGCAGGTCCTAAGAAAGGGTCCGGATTTTGCGAGCTATTTCCAAAGCTGTCGGAAATCCTTCGCGAAGTGCCTGTCGGGAAGCGCGTCTTTAGAAAGCTTTAGCATCCAGAATGGCCGTGCCGGCCACTGTTTTCGCCCCAAACGCCAGCCGCCTCCTCGGTCCTTTATGCTCTCAAATAATGAACATTCGCGGCACCGCCGCCGGCGTCACCGCTCCGCCCCGCAGCGCAAGGTCCCTCCACGTCCCGCCCCGCCCCGCCCCGCCTCACTTCGCCACGCTACGTCCTGCCCCATCCCGCACCACATCGTCACGCCAGATCTTGCTCCACCCCACCACACCTCTTCCCGCTTCGTCTCACGTCGCCTTCACCCCGCTCCGCCCTGTCCTACCCCACCCCGCTTCGCCTCGCCTCGCCTCGCCTCGCCTCGCCTCGCCTCGCCTCGCCTCGCCTCTGCCTCGCCACGCCTCACCTCGCTCCGCCACTGTTCAGGCAACCATCGTCGACTCACGGTGGTTTGGAAGGTTCAAATAGCGGGAAAAATTAATTTTCTCGAAACGTACGCGGCGCCGCCGGCGCCACTGCCCGACACCGCCCCGCCCCACAAGATCCCTCGACGTCCCGCCACGCCACGCCTCACTTCGCCAAGCTCCGTCCCACCTCGTGTCGCCCCATCCCACCACGCCACTCCCGCCCTCCGTTCCAACCTGCTTCGCCTCGCACCGCGTATGCTACTCTCGCCTCTGTCGCTCTGCCGCCTTTCGACACCTCCGCCCCGCCCCGCCTCGCCCAGTCCCATCTGTTCCGTCTTGTATCCGCCCCCCCCGCCGCCTCGTCACACCCGCCCCATCACCGTTCAGACTACCATCGCGGACACACGGTGATTTGAAAGTTTCAAATAGCAGACAAAATTAATTCGTTCAATTCACATTATTTAAGCGCGTTTGAGATATGTCTAGTGCTATACATTCCTTTCTATCCTTTCATATTTTTGTCCATTATTGTGGATATGGTGCGTAAATACAGGGCATTTTTAAGAACTCGGATGATCATGAATTTATCCGAATTTCCGGATCCACATTTTTCTAGTAACCGGTAATGGAACAATGTTACATTTTCTTTCGATTCTACTCATTTTCTTCTAAATAGTATATTCTTTTGTAAAACACACTGATAACTTTCATCTTTTGGAAAAGATACATTAAATACATCAAATCATACATTAAATGAAAATACATTAAATATACTATTTTATTTCTGTGTTTCCTGACGCATAAAAACTACACCACACTATTAAAATTACACTAGTATTTCAAAAGAAAGAAATACGTTTTATTTATAACTGTGGCCAAGTACATAAGCTACTTCACCTTCTCTGTCAAATGGAAATACAGCGAATAAGACAACGAAGAAAAACTTACAACCATGCCAATCGTCAGCCTCTGATAGCCGATTCATCTGGTAATCAGTCAGCGGTCATAACCGCCCCCGCCAACTTGGCTGGCGCCTACCTGACGCCGCCGCCGCCGCGGCCTTTGCGGGCCTGGGCAAAAGGGTCGCCCCCTTACCTGCTCGCCTCGCTAAGAACATCTAAACGGGGTGGAATGAACTGTTTCAACACGCATTGTTTGTAGTATTAGTAGTTTTTTTTTATTGCTAGGCGGTCCGCGCTCTTGCCATGTAATTTAAAACATTTAAATCACTTTTTATAAAGTGATTAGAAACAGATAAATCTTTATTATTGCCATACATGTTTGCAATACCTGCTCCTTCTCGCATCCCACCAAGTCACAAAGAGAGGGAAAATAGAATTATAATTCTCAATAAATGATAGGGTGGGGGATTATTACAATATTAAAAAAATATGGGTAAGCATCTGTCGTATTTAACTTCCTTTTTACAAAAAAAAACAAAAAACTCAATGTCTATCTTAATAAATTAACTTAAATGATAAAATAATAGACATTTTTGCATTGGCTTCTCCACGGAAAACGTGTCCCTCTAACATTTTGTTGGATATTCATATTGCAGGGAATTTGTACCTCATCAATTGAATCCCCCCCCCCCAATAATTCCTTCTACCCGGACGAGAGACGAGTAGCCGGACGTATGGGAGTACATTGCCAGTGGCAGTGGCAGTGGCAGTGGCAGTTGCCATTGGCAGTTGCCAGTGGCAGTTGCCAGTGGCAGTTGCCAGTGGCAGTTGCCATGCCAGTGCCAGTTGCCAGTGCCAGTTGCCAATGCTTCAGAGCGATGCCTTTATTAAAGGCGGCCATGGTTACAACTACAGATTTCACATCGCTCACTGTGCTCATAGAGACACTCACGGCGTCATTTGCTGTTGTGATTTGTACAGGATTTCTTTCACGCGACTATTACAACTCAGAGATACGATAACATTTCCTTTAGAAAAAAAAAGTTGCCATGACTTTTGCCCCATCCGTCATATTTTACATCGTTCAGCAACATTGTTACCTTCCGCCCCAACCAGCTCGTTACCTTGTGCCCCAACCCTTACATTTCAACCCCCAATTTTTGCCCGCATTCAGCCCGGGTCGGAGGCACAGTGCTGCGGCGGCGCCGCGGGCGCGCACGTGCTGCTCCCGCAGGCGCTTCGCCCTTCGGGTGGACGGCGAAGTACAAGACGCGCCCTAATTAGGGGAGCGCTTTACAACGACGTTGGAGATGAGGCGCTTAAGTTCTCGGTCGCCCACCACGGATTTGAAAATGCTTCGTGTTTCCCGGCGGAATCTGCTTAAAAATAAAACGATGTTTTGAAAGATTTTTTTTTGTTTTGTTTTGTTTTACCGAGCTGATTCACCGAGCTTTTGAATGCGATTTGTTACGGTCTGAATTTTGCAGGTAATATGATAATTTACTTGGGCTTTGCGTTAAGGGTTTTGAAAGCTTTTGGATTGAGAATTTGCTGAAAAATGAGTTGTATGGAAAAAAAAGTGAAGGGAACATGATGGAACGAGGGAGTGTTACAGATAATTGGCAAATTAGAAATAGAAGACAAAAGAAGAAGCGCTTGTGGCAGTCTTCAACACACACAATAAGTGTCTTCACAGAAGCTTCGTGAGAAATACATATGAAGAAACTGAAGAGAATCGTGGCAGCAACACATAAACATTATACAAATGCGGATTCGAGCTAGAGAATTAGAATTTTGGCTACGGACAAGATGGTCCGAGGGCTGCCAATGAATCATCCTGCCACCTCGGCGATAACTTCAAAAGCTGGTGGCTAATATAATTTACATAATTATTTTTTATGAGATGTGAGGGGATTAATACGTGCATGGTGTACTATTTTTACCTGTCAAGTTATTTTGTCCATGAAGACACATTACCAAAAATATTTTGCCAAGAACATTTCCGATATTTCTTCAAATACTTTCTTCTCGAGGCAATTTTTCATGCAAAATATATCATAATGGTCAGTAATGAATTATTTTCCATTAGTAACCAACGTTTTGAACGTCGGGAGATAATAACTGATTACCTCATTCAAGATCTCTGAAAGGACGAACTACAAGACAAAATGTGCCATGACAAAACTACAAACCCGCTCAATATAATGATATCGCATTACCACACATTCAAGATCTTTACGATATTAAGAATTTTAAAAAAATCAATAGGGATAAAAAATAGATTTAATTATTAAAAGTAGGATGGGAAGGAATCCGTCCCTTTCCTTAGCTTCTAGAAAAGTGGGTCGCCACAACCGAACGGCATAAACGAATTACGCGATAAACAAAGATTACGTTGCTCGTAATGACGTCAGCCTTAAGGAATTAAGATATCTCGCGTGGAAGGCACGGATACCAGACCCGCACGCAAAGCAACCGACTGAAAGGGAAGCAGAAAAAAAAGGCAGAGGCCTCCCTGAAGGAGGTCGGGGTAATCAGCAGAAGCACAAAAAACAACTAATTAGACGGCTTAATTCGGATGAACGGTCCGCGTCTCTATCAGCGACAGCGCCGGTGGCAGGTGGTGGCGACGGTGGTGGTTGTGTGTTGTTATGGTGGTGGAGTACCGTGGTGGTGGTGGTGGAGGTGGACGTCGAGGTGGAGGGGAAGTTGGTGATGGTGGCGGTGATGGTGTGATGGTGGTGGTAATGCTGATGCTGATGGTGTGATGGTGGTGATGGTGATGGTGGTGGTGGTAGTGGTGGTGGTGGTGGTAGTGGTAGTGGTTGTGGTTGTGGTGGTGGTAGTGGTTGTGGTGGTGCTGAGTTCATTAGCGGCGGTGGCTGTGGCAGCAGCGATTGTCGTGGTGGTGGTGGTGGCGTTGGAGATAGTGGTGACGTTGGTAGTGGATCCTATTATACAGTGGCGACGCTGGGGGTAGCGATGGTAGCGACGGCGCGCCGCGAGTAGTGGTGGCGGTCGAGATCAGCGGAAGAGGCCAGGTTGGGCGGCGGCTGCGTTGGTGGCGGTAGCCGAACCCGGGCCGGGCGCCGCCATCCACGGCAGTCGCCGGCGGCGCGACCTCCGGCGCATGCGCCTAATCTCCGGCGCTATTAGGAGAGAAGGTGCGGCGCCGAGCCAACGGTGGCTGCAGCAGCAGCTGCAGAAACAACAGCGCTTGCCTACAACCTTTTTTTTCAGTTTGCCCTCTCCAGAATCCCTGGAGAGGCGGTAATCTATTCAGTATTTGAGGTACATGTTTTGTTGCAGCCGATTACGCTTTTGTAACTTTTTCGGCCTATCTTAAACAAATTACTTAAATTTAAACTTTTTCTAATTCAAACTAATTTACATTGGTCGCTTTGAGCAATTATTAGTTAATACAGAGTGTTTTTTGTCTGGAAGTTCTTAAAATTGTTCATGTTTCTTCAGTTTTCTGTTTAGTTTTCACACAAGCTCACATTCACTCTTCTTCTGTGTTTACAAACATATTCACTCACACATGCACGCAACACTGCACTGTACACTATATACCTTGCTGCTCGCCACGGCGCCGACGTTAGTTTTCCATGGTGCCAGGAGGCCTCGATCTCGACGAAGTGCGTTTCCGTACCTCACGCGTGGTTTCCGCTTTTCTAGAACCTTGATCGTAGGATTTTCCGTCTTCACGAGTTTTCATCTTATCCTACCTTATGGAACGGCGAATAACGGTTTTAGCCGTATTGCTTAACCGACCGGGAAAACACGTGTGTCAACGGCCATTTTCTTTGTGGGTAAAACTGCCACGAACTCTAACGCTCCTTCATTTAATTAAGCATACAGTAAAAGATTTTCTTGTTTTTAAATTTATGAAAAGTCAAATTCTGAATAATATTTCACCAGACCACGTCAAGTCACTTACGGTACGGAAACACGCAACTTATTGATTTCATTGAATAAAAACGATAATAAATGATGAAGTGTTGATACGAAATAAGTGTTTTTCAAGTATCAGTACGAAAGAAGCCAAATACCTTACAACGTATAAGCAAAATTGTGCACGTGCTCTAACACAATTTCAAAATTGGAGCTAGCTGTCAACGCAAACATTTTAATATTAACACTTTAAATTAATACCTCATGGAATGCATTGTTTTCAACTTCTTCTTTGGTCCTGTTCTTCCATAGAAGTAAGTTAGGTGACCGATCTAGATGGCTCCACGGTATTATTAGAGGAGTATATTCTTGAATATCAGTATTTACTTGGGAGGATATAATCAGGATAGTTTCCCTTTGCTTTCCCTGACGGTACTGAATGAAATGACAAGGTGATGATGAGGGTTGATGATATGATAGGATGGTGGTGCGAGGTAGGACGTGATCATGGCATTTTTGAACCATTCCAGCATTCGCCTTGTGACCGAGGTAAACCACGAAAACCTCCGGTCAGAATAGCCAGCCTGGGGATCGAACCCGGACCTCTCGACTGAGAAGTCAGCGTGCTACGCACGGTTATTTTCGATTACATACGATTTTTTTGAGGGTCGGCTTTAATTTCATCACCAGACTGCCCCTGGACATACCTGCAGATAGGGTGGCGGGGTTGCAGGCACCACAGAGCCCAGAAAGCCCTGTAGGAACTCGCGTACCAGCTCCCAGCAGCTGCTTGCCACCAGGCACGGACGGTACTCAACCTACGGCAAAATAAGTTTCCATTGAATATGTATTATGAGTTCATTATAAATGTGCACTGATTGTGTACAAAAATACCACTGAACCAAACCATCACAATAACCGGAGAGGCAAATTCCATCCACCATTAAGAACCAGGTTTGATCCCCCGCCAAAACATGTGGAATTTGTGGAAGGAAACATGAGCATACGGTAGGCTTTCTAGAGGTTATCCCGCCTCATTCCTATATTTCTGCAGAGTAATTCTCCTCAACATCATTATCGCTGCTATCTTCTCATTTGATCAGCATTCATTTGCCTGGATCACCTCGGCAGTTTGAAGGGCTCCTTAGCCTCAACAATAACATATAAATTCGACAAAAAGACGTGCATAAACGTAATGGCTACTCTGATTGCCTTATATTGAGCCACGAATATAAGTCGTTAAAAATCATAAAAGTGAAGTCCTTACAAAGAGAATAACAAATGATCTTAGCAGTGAAGTCGTCGCGTTGAAGTTGTTATGGGGACGTTTCGACCACCATGTCGTGGATTTCTTCAAGTCTCGAGTACAAAAGAAGACCACGTGGTAATGATCAAAACGACGGCATCTCACCCTTCAACTCGGCATCACCCGCGCAGCTGATAGCATTTGCATTACTAGCAACGGAATCCTAAGACTGCCAATAAACAGAGACCTAACCAATATCCAGTCCAATACAAAGACTTCAATCAAGACGACCTTCGTGGACATAAGCTGAGTATCTCCTCAACACTTTGCCACAGGAGAAAATGAAAAAAAATGTTGGTAAATTTAATCAACAGACAATGAAAACCTACTTCCAGATTTACTCGGAATGCCGTCTGTTCCGAATCTGCTCGGAGAGTTGTCCTCAATAGATTTGACTGGGCAATGACATGGCAGAACACGAAATAATCACTTCACAAAAAAATGGAGATAAGTGGTAGTCCCCTATCTGGGTGCGGTGTACTTGAACTAGGAATCATTTAATTGCTTATTTGATTTACGGCTTCGAGGGTGGTGATCTCAAGCTTTTAAACTGTGCGACTGAACAAGCCACTTTATGACAGACTTAAAAAATTACGCTATTTAATGAATATCTAATTATTTTTCAACTTGTATTTGTAGTATTTGTATTGTGAGGGCGTCTTTATGAAATGACAATGTCGAACGAAATAATAAAAATGAGACGTTGAAACGTAAATGTTCCACCTTTTTAAATCAAATTAAAAACGTTCATTACCTCAAATATTTTGTTAGACGCGAAATTACCTTTCCGTAATGCATAAAAGGAAAAAGTTACATATTTGTACAACTGGCTGAGGAAAAGAAATTAAATAAAAAATGCATTTTATGAAAAACACACCACAAAGAATTAGCAATTTAAGAAAACCTTAATTTATGAAAAATGCAATTTATTCTCATATGACCTTTATCGTTTTAAAAGGTATTTTGATAACTACGTGCCCGGTGAGTAACAGTCCGAGTGCTCGCCTTCCAACATCGGGTTCTGAATGAGCGGTGGGCTAATCCACGAAAATGCAACGAGAAGCGAAGGAGATGTAACACATAATTAATATAGAATAGAATATTTATTTCGCTACTTAGGATACATGAAATAATTCCGGTGGTAGCGTTTTCTAATCAATTAATCTACATAAAACAAACATCAAACCACTACATAAATGCAACAAATATACAAAATGAACATCAAACAACATTACTGAACACAATTTTATAAAATTAATGTATTAACCCTATGCTAAAGCTAACCTTAATATAAAATAACAAGAACACGCTTACACAACAATAACAATAACACGCTTATTCGCAGGTGCTTTAGAGCGCAACTACAGGAAAACGATCAGCGCTATTGGGCGTACAAAGTGAAACGGGTACTAGAACGCGCAGGTTTGGGAGACGTTTCTCCTGAAATGATTGAGAATAGGGGAACACGGGAGATAGAACAGTTAATTTCAGATCGACTTTCGGATATTAAAAGGCAAGATATTTTGGCAGCATCGGCAGAAAAATGTTCGTTAGTGGTACAAATTCACACGAGTCCTGTATGGGGATGCGAAAGTTACGTACACACACTTAAAAGGGATGCAAGAGGGGGATACGCTTGGTTTAGGGTAGGAGGGTGGATGCAACGTAGAATGAAGGATTCGAACGACAATGGAATCTGTGTACTTTGCGGTGATAGAGAAGATTGGATCCACATCCTGTTAAATTGCTGCGCTACAGAAACTTGGAGAGGAAAATGGATGGGAATGGGGAACTATTGCTTCCAATTCAGAAACATAACGCTCGCTCAAAACATTTTAGCTGATAATAGGTCTCACTTCATGAAAGAATTAGGAACATTTTTAGGAAAGGTTCGAACTGTCAGGGAAACGGTAATCAGGGAATGGGAAAACAGGACTGGTTAGTAGTACGAGCGGAGCCTAGACCGGAGATGAAATAATTAATTCAATAAGCAAGAGATAATTAAGTTAACTAGAAAGGTAATCAGTAATGCTAATCATGAATAATAAGTAGTAAGTTAGTAATAATTAAATTCGTCAGTATGCGATAATTAAGTTAATTAGTAGAAAATTGTTCGAAGAGGCGGTGGTGCGGGCGATCTTCTGTGGCGGTGTTTGATTTCAGAAGCGGGGAGGCCAAAGACTGGATGGAGAAGATGCCCACGCCAGGAAATAAATAAATAGTTTAGGAAATAAAATCTAGTAGTTTAGCATGTACTCGTCTTCTGACGGCAGGTTTTTCCCCCTTCAGGGGTTTTTTCCTCAGCCGTACCTTATGGTCTCCTTTCCGCGGCTTTGATGCGATGAAGAGACCATTAGGGGTGAATGCCAGAATTCGAAAGGTTAGAATGCGGTAGGATGTAGGTATTGTAATGGCTTAAAGGCCTTCAGCCTAGCCACATAGCTAAAAGAACTGAAATTTTGTATAAATTTGTTATAATTACCTATTAAATAAATAATAAATAACAAGAATAATACAAAAAATAATAATTTTAATGTTAACATATTCTAAAAAAAATTACAACTTATTTAATCTAATTTTCAAATTTTTGACATTCTGAGGGAAAGTCTCTAGCACTGCTGCAGGTAATTTGTTCCAATTTTGTATGGTTCTATTAATAAAAGAGAATTTACCTACATCTGTTCTCTGTTTTCTTTGCCGAATTTTGAAGCCATGATCTTTCCGCGCGACGTATATTGGTTTTGATAGTCTTGCCCGAACTTCACCCCATGGCCGATTACCCCTTATTGCTTTGAATAACGCACAAAGACGCGATTTCTCTCTGCGTTTTTCCAAGGGTTCACACGATATAAATTCAGAATTTAAACGTCCCCTTCTAACAAATTTTGCGGCATATTTTTGTCATTTTTCGAGAGATTTTATTTGCCCTAAACGATATGGGTTCCAACATATCGAGCCATATTCCAATACCGGACGTACTAAATATGTGTACCCTAATTCCCTTGATTTTCCACTTCCTTTCCTAAGTACTCTAATCACAAAATGGAATGCCTTCCACGCCTTTTTCACTACATAATTTAAGTGGTCTGCCCGTCCCAGATCCTCAATTAGTACAATTCCCAAATATTTACAACATTTAGTTCTCGGAATATCCTGATTTCCTAATTTATATTTCACGTCGTCTGTCTTTCTAGAACGCGCGAATCTGATAAACTTGCACTTACAGGGATTTAATATCATTTCATTTGTGGTAGCCCATGATTCTAGCTTATATAAATCAGCCTGCAGTATTTCTGTATCATTTGTGTTATTAATTTCCCGATAAATTATACAATCATCTGCAAAAAGACGTATTTTTGATTCAATTCCCTACCAAATATCATTAATATACGCTATAAATAACAACGGACCTAGAACACTTCCCCGTGGCACTCCGGACGTTACTTCTGCCCTCGATGAGAAATTAGTTCCAATTCGCACCCGTTGAGTACGCGAGCTGAGAAATTCTCGAATCCATAGGGCAATTCTTCTATGTTAAGCTTATTAATTTTTTGTATTAATTTATCATGGGGAACGAGGTCGAACGCTTTGGTGAAATCTATGATAATTGCATGAACAATGGAACCTTTATCGAGAGAATCAGCAATGTCCTGACTGACGGTGGCTACCTGACTGTCACACGAATATCCTTTTCTAAAACTGTGTTGGCCTTCGTAAATTATATTATTCTTATCCCAAATTCTGCGTAAGTTCTGCCACCAAATGTTCCATTTGCTTACACACTACAGACGTTAGACTTACTGGGCAATAATTTTCGACATTTTGACGCGAGCCTTCTTTGAAAATTGGGACCACTATGGCATCTTTCCAATCCCGAGGAATACATGAATTGTTCATCGATATCTCGAAAAGCCGTAATAGGTACGATACCATAGCTTCTCCTCCTAATTTGAGAATTTACCCCGAAATTCCGTCCGGCCCTATTGATTTATTATTACCTATTTTGGCAATTCTTTTCCTAAGTGCGCTCGGATTTAGTACAAAATGTTCTCCTTCGCTTTCGTTTACGACGATCTTCCTTTTACCTGTATAGACTGACGCGAAAAATTGATTAAATTTATTTACTTTTTGTTTTTCATCTACCACCAAGTTATTACTACCGTTTCTTAACGACGGGATTTCTTCGCGATTTACCTTACGCCTACGTACGTAATTAAAAAAATTGCTCCAACTTTTATTTTCAAATCGTTCAATCGTTTCCAAATATCCTTCCTGTGCTAATACTTTCGCCTCCAATAGTTCTCTCGTTAGTTTCTTAAATTTCTCATAATGTTGGTCACAGATTTTTCTTTTCCCATATGCCCGCCTTGCTTTGCTTTTTAACTTTCGTAACCGATTATTGTAATATTCTGGATCGGGATTTCCTGTTACGATTTTAAACGGTAATTAGAGATCTATACACGTATCAATGATTTTCTTAAAATTATTCCAAACCTCCTCAACAGAACTACCAATTCCCGCCCATGTGGAATAATTATCGACTAAATACTTTTGTCAATTGGCCACGTCAGCCTTACGGTACAAGTAAAGTTTCTTACGCTCAGTTCTGTGCGGTGTACTTTCACTTTTAGACACACAGCCGATTGGTCGCTTATATCTGGAACTACCTCGCAACTAGTAACGGAACCCTCTGGACGGTTAAAAATATGTCTAAAACGGCATTTTCTCTTGTAGGCTGCTTTACTACCTGCACTAGGTTATTTGTCCAAACTAGTTCGTCGGTTGTTTGGATTAAACCGGTAATGCATCGGTTTAATCCAAACATAAAACAGAAAAAATGAAGATAATGATTCATTGAGAAGTAGGCCTGAGAAAATAAATGGAAGGGATGACGTGTCAAGGGGAACAAGTATCATTTCGGTCAAAATTGAGTTACATTGAAGAATGTCTATTCACACGAGGGATACAAAATCTTATGGTATCTTTCTCATGAGTAATCTCTCTCATGAGTAATCTAGAGACTTACCCAAAAAAGGTCTGTTTTGTTTGGAGACCAATACGACTAAGTGTCACTAGTACTCTTATGATTATTGTTTCTCAACTTCATCGTGCGATTTATTAAAACTATGAAATGTCGTTCGTTCTTTCTCCCTCGTCGATGCACATCAACATGCACAATGGACACACGTTCTAACTGACGGACGTGTGTCCATTTGGCACGATCTGCATAGCATGATCTTACTGGTTCGTAATTACCAGGCCGAAGACCAAATCCAAATACAGGCACCCTGTTAAAAGAGCTTGATGGGGTGTTCCCTTCCGGGCACACACAGTCACCCCCTTCTCATGCGGGGTTTCGTCACTCCCCTTGTTTAAGGGCGAGGAGCACCCGCGTTCACGGTTCGCAGGCTACCCGCATAGAAAGTTTAAAGATAAGAGTGTTTCGAAATTTTTAAAAAGTAAAAGTTGGCGGAGGAGGAGAAGCGATGTAGGAGCCGCTCACAAAGACGGCGGCTTCCTCGATACAACCCCTCGCGGCTCGACGCGGGGCTCTGCGAGGGGGCGGGGCGGGGCGGGGCGGGGCGGGGCGGGGCGGGGCGGGGCGGGGCGGGGCGGGGCGGGGCGGGGCGGGGCGGGGCGGGGCGGGGCGGGGCGGGGCGGGGCGGGGCGGGGTGGTCCCGGGCCCCTTCGAGGGGAGACGACACGCACAGAGAAAGGGCGCTGGGGATCGGATCTCCATTTACAGCGGACTCTTTTTTCATACGAGGGAAACCAGAAAATGTTCCAATTATACTAAATTAGGAGAAAGCAACCCATGTATAATTAAGAAAATTGTCTTGTCAAAAGAGCATTTGGCTTGAAACAACATAGTCACCCTCTTGAAAATTTATAAAACAAAATCAGTTCCATTTCTTTTGTATGGCTGTGAGAGTTGGATACTAAAACGGGACTGTAAACAAGCAAAATGAAATTTATAATGCATTCCATCAAAAGAAAATGAAGCAGAATAGAGAGACAAATGGATCGTGAATGGGGTACAAAATTAGTGTCTGAAGAATACAAGGAGCTATTTCATTACGCTCCACGAGGTGCAAGTAGTGGTAATGTTAACCAGCAAAAATATGATAAGACCAACAAAAGTGCAACACGCAACACTGCCTATACATAACGAAAAATAAGCTTTAAACAAATTAATCATAAATGGAATATTACTTCCGACTCAAGGTCAACGGTCACGCGGAACAGGTGCCGCTGCGCTTCAGCTGATGAAACCTTTATTGACTCTTCAATTCGGAGTCAGAGGAATAATCAAGATTTTTTAAATGATCAAAAATGTCTAACTCAAGAGTACTTTTCATCATCACAACCACCGATAGAACAAACACCCTTTCTAGTTCCTCGCTGTTTCAATACTAGTATTTTAAAAATTTTCTCCATCAATTTGGTTTAGTCTTATTTGCATTCTATCATCACAATAAATATTTAAATCTAAAATAAGGATTTATAATCCTATAATGATAAATCTTTTTATCTTCATTTCGAAGACATGAGTTGAAACTAAGAGAGTCCAAAAAACTTTTAAAACTATCGAAAAGAACACTTAAATAATACTTAGTGGAAAAAACAAGAATCTACCAAGTAGTGAATAATATTTCATAACTTTTCAGACTGTCGAAAAAATAATATTTAGCGCGCAAACTAAGAATCGATCAAGCTGTGAATAATATTTCAAACAAGAAGCAAACACACAGAAGATAAAGACTTTTACATCCAGGAGAAAAATGGACGAAGGAAAGAACGGGAAACGCGATAAAGATGACAGCTCGTAGCTTGGCGCACCAAATATGAGATGGTAGAGATAAAAGATCCCAGGAAGACAGCGGAAAGTTGACGGTTAACTCCCCGCCTTGCTTGGGGAACTGAAATTCCACACGACTTTTAGGGGAAGTGAAAATGGTAGTCTCAAGTTGCGGGGGAATATGTTCATGAATAAGATATTTTTTAAATTCGCTCTTCAAATGGAACTCAAACCAACACGGATTATCCGAATTAAGATTTTTTCATGAAATCGACAATTTTTTTTCATATTTTATCATTAGGATTTCGTTTGACTAAAAAGAGCGCTAAGTCACAACCATATTTATAGTTCAACCATTTTGAAACAAACACAAGAATACCATTTTTCATGCGCTTTCTACTTCCCTAATCCCAATCACTGGCGGCTCGTGCCAGTTGTAGAATGTTTGCGCTACAACCAAAAAATGTCGCCAATACGAGTATATAAGAATTATATATAATAGGGACATTTGAGTCATTCATTATTACTCTCGTAAAGCATAATCGGAACACAATTTTCTTGTATTAACTGCAAATTACATGCAAGAAATTAAACCGCACGTTTACAGCGATTCTGGGCGTTTACTCAGTCTTGTTACATCTTCGACTTCAACGTTGGAATTTAGGTGAAGATAAACCAGTGGCTGGCATGGACGAGGAGGTGGGGCTTCGCGGGGTGGATGTCCCAATGTTGTTAGTCACCGTAACCGGAGAGCTGCTGCGACAAAATTCTCACCGCGCTCGACAGATAGTGAATTTACAGTTCCAACATCTCCGCCACGAGTCTCTGAATCTTTCCTGCAGTCTACAAACTGTGACAATATTATATTAGATAAGAATTGTATTTTAGCTTTCTCGTATTTAAGTTTCCATAACTCGAATTTCTACATTAGATTTGTAATTTTGTACAAAGAAACATGCAAAAGCATGTAATCGAAATGCTTCACCATGAATTGATCCTGCATTTTCGCCAGTGGAAGTTGGCAGTACTACATCTCTTTTTGTGGCCGACGAGACAGAGATAGATTCTATCTCGTTGGCCACGATAGTTACATACCTGC
The DNA here is from genome assembly GCA_031308135.1 of Acheta domesticus. Classification (NCBI taxonomy): domain Eukaryota; kingdom Metazoa; phylum Arthropoda; class Insecta; order Orthoptera; family Gryllidae; genus Acheta; species Acheta domesticus. The sequence goes on from JAHLJT010003656.1 coordinate 83,026,591, forward strand.
GTAATACAATGGCAGAAGATAGATCAGCTCTTGTCATGCTTCCAATCGAGCATGACTTCATTACCCAAATAGCAGACTTAAATGAAATAGTTATCACAAAATTTACTACCAGCAAGGAAAGGCCGACTTCTTTTACAAATAGGTAAGTACACATGTTCTTTTTTAATAAGTTTAAATAATGCTAACTAATGTTGTGGAAATTGGAATGTCTCAAAGAAAAGCGTAAAATTTTAAGTACAATATATTTATGAAATGTAATAGCATTAAGGGGGTGGGGACTGGTATACATTGAATTTATATTATGAGGGCACGAGCAGCCACTGATCCCAATCACTCTAACAAAAGAAAAATATGATTTACATTTTCTTTGTTATTCAAGGTCGCATCAACTACTAGGTCATTAGCGACCACTATTGGATGTAACGTTACAGTATGAGGATGAAACGATATAGTGCTGATTAGGGGTGAAAGGCGAACACATAGAACCATGACCGAGGCGGACTCGAATCCGCGACCCGACGGCCCAAAATCACTATGGCATTATTTCCTTAGCGATCTCGGTCACGGCGCCGACATGATTTACATTGGTAAACTTATACGAATAACGTTTTGTCATCAAATTTGTTTCCTTAAAGAGAATTGATTTTCTTCGAACGGTTTTTAAAGGTTTTTGTCATTAAATTTGAATGAGGAAAAATACTCGATTGAAAATAAAAATTGAATAAAAAGTTAGGCAAAATTCATATTTACGAATCTGGAACCTTTTTCTTGATAAGAAGGCTTCCAGGACTAAATGCAACATCCATAACCTTAATTACAAGACGGATTTAACTTCAAGAATATACAACATCGTGTCTGGGATGTTTCCGCTTCTCCTAACTCTCCGCTTCCAAGTTGGGGAAGCCTTCCTGCAGGTCCACTTCGGCGAACAACTTGGATTCTGCTTGAAACACGTGCCGACATCATCGTGTCATAACTCGACAGAGGAGATACATCAAGAGTTCTACCAACATCTTGCCAATATTGGTCGAGGAAGTCGACATTCAATAGAAAGTCGAATTCATATTATGAACCTACCTGAACACTAATAGCAACTTATTTCTCATTCAGAGAATACAGAGCTGATAGAAATCATTCAAGAAGTGAATCTAGAACAGCCATGAATATAAAAGTAGATATTTTCATATTCCACTGGAATCAATTCAGAAATTAGTTCTAATTTGCCGCGAGTCTCAACTAAAGCGATGCCGCATACAGGTTAACGAATTAAGAAATAAGTTTTAGATGTGACTCTTATCCCAGATGGAGTTACAAGACAATTAACTTGACTGATAGCCATACAACAAAAACTTAGATCATACTTTTACACGCCACTCTTTTTAACTGGAATCCTTGGGGTAAATCGGAAATATTATAGCAATAAATTTTCTGGAATTAGCAATCTGACGAATTTTATACAAAATATTAGCTTTAAAAATTCACATTTGTCATATCTGCGATTATTAACAGTGCACAGTATAGCAACTTTTATTATTACGAGACCTGCCGAACTACTGTGCATCAGACCTAACAATGCCTAACAATCACGGACTAATATCACATTTGTTACTCCGGTACATAAAATTTTCCAGAACCCATTCACCCGCAACACTTTTACATCGAACTTATGCTAGTGAGGCAGTGACGAGCTTGGGTCATTATTGAGATTGCAAACCCGAACGACCATTAACTTTTGTACAAAAATACAAATATATTTCTTCATCAAAAGTCACGTTTTCGAGTTGTTTTTTTTTATTCAGAAGTAAAATTCTCCAATTCATCATTTAAAAACAGTTCCTAAATATACTGAATTTTAAAAGTTATTTGATTTGAAACTCCTGGATTCGTGTTATACAAAGGTGAAGATATTTTTGAATTAAACAGGTTTAAATGTAATTAAAATTAGTATTAAGGGGGAAATATTCCTTCGAATTAAGCAAAAAGTAGAAATTTCCTGCGTTGAATTAACCAGTCCAAACAGTACAAGCACGAATATATGCACACAAAAATAGATGAGAAGACGGGATTCAATGGCCTTTCGGCCTGAGTTCCGTGACTACGGCTCACGTGCCCTCTGAACAGGGAGTAAGCGCGGGTAGAATGCGCTCTTCAGTGGAATCACATCGAGCGGCGCGGAGGGTGGAAGGCGAGGGCGAGGGCGAGGACTTGTAGAGGGAGGCAGGAGCAGGAGCGGTAGGCGGGAGACGGGAGCGATGGGTGTGGCCGAAGAGCATTGAATATGCGGTGGAAATAGGACCGGGAACGAGAGCTGTGCATGAGAGGGTGGAAAGAAGAGGGTAGGCGGATTGTAGAGGGGCGGAGACAGGGGTGGAATCGTAGGGACGGAGGGTGGGGAGAAGGCGGAGGACTGGGGCGGAAGAAATGGGCGATACAGAGATATAGAGGGATTTGGAGACGGTTAGCATGGATGAGTGGGGCTGGATGAGCGGAGGAACTCGACAGGATGAGGTGGAACGGGATAAGGAGTGGCGACAGGGAGTGATAAAGGCGGGCGAGAGAAAAGGGAGGGCCAAAATGAAGCAAGGGATGGGGAGGGTTGAAGCGAGGCGAGGCGGAGCGAAGCAAGGCTGAGCGAAGCGGGGCAAGGGCGTGGCGGAGCAGTGCGGGGCGGTGCGGGACGGTGCGGGTGGTGCGGGGCGGTGCGGTGCGGGGCGGTGCGGGGCGGTGCGGGGCGGTGCGGGGCGGTGCGGGGCGATGCGGGGCGGAGAGGGGCGGGGCGGGACGAGGCGGGGCGATGCAGCGCGGGGAGAATCGGGCGTGAGGAGGCGCGAGGCGAGGCGGGTGAGGCAGGAGTCGTGTGAGGTGGAAAGGAGCGGGGGCTGGGGCAGCGCGAGGTGGAATGCTGTGGGTGAGTCGAGGGAAAGCATGGCGGGGTGCGGCGGCGTCGGGCGGAGCGGGCGAGGCGGCGCGAGGGGGTGGGTGGAAGGCGAGGCGGCGCATAAGACGCATAAGGCGCAGCAGCGCGCACGTGCGCCGGCGGCCCAATTAAGGACACAAAGGCTGCGGCGGCGGCGGCGGCGGCGGCGGCGGCGGCGGCGGCGGCGGCGGCGGCGGCGGCGGCGGCGGCGGCGACGCTCGGCGGGCGGGCGGGGCGGCGCCCGAGGCCTGTCACCTGTCGGCCGCCACCTTTGCCGCCGCCGCCGCCGCCTCCGCCTCCGCACGCTGAGTGAGGCGGGTGGATGTACAACGGCCGGGGCGGGCGCGTCGTAAGAAAGATACGAGCAGGAAAAAGGCGTCGGGGTGGACGCATGGGGGGTATGACATGGAGGGCGACGGGTCGGCAGACAGGAAGGTAGTGTAAGGCGAAGGCACGAGAGCGTAGAATGCGATGTTGGAGGCGACAACGAATGAAGACTGTAATGACAGCTGTCCTGAAATTAGGATATTAAATTAAAGTAAGGAAATTGGTTAATACAGGGTTATGGTCATCCGTGTTTTGCAGGTGGGTTGTATGAGGAGAAGGCCAGAGGCGTATAAAAGTAGAAAATTATTGGGGCAATACATTAACTTATTGTAGCACACTACGTTCACCAAACACGGTGGTCCTTAATCCTTATATACACTTATATACTTCCCTTATATCTTATATGCGTGTATAGGTTTTTTAGGAACTTGCGTGTATCCGTCTGTCATTCGCGGTTAGATCCCTTCCTTTTCACCAATCGATGCAAAAATAGGTGCCATTCGATGCGCCTCGATATTCTGGCTGAGAACTGATGAACCGTCCAGAAGATTCCAAGAAATTTCCAAAATTTCCAAGTGTTTTTGTGGTTTTCAACGCTGATATCTAGCGGTGGCCGCGCAAACGACGATCTCTAGCGCCGAATCTCGGTCCACGCTACGATGACACTTAAATGTGACGTCAATGAGTAAGCGCCCACGTCAGGCTATGAACGATACAGATTTGTAGAGACTATCGTTCGAACGTCGCTGTTTATAGTATAGTAAGGTGCAGGGCTTCGATCACTCGGAAGAAAAAGGTTCATTCTCAACGTTGCCATCGGATAATTAAAATTTTATAACATAATTATTGTTCGCAGCTTAAACGATTGTGTTAATGGGATAATCACCTTTTCTAGGATAAGTTCAAGAACAAAATTATATTCTAATATAAACCTATAACCTATGGTATGTTCTATTATTATTATTTTTCCATTGCATCACGACTAAAGATGTTGTGAGTTGGCTGAATATAAAATCTACTCCAGGTTGCAACCAGCTACCTAAGGAGCAGATCCCGTGAATCATCAGTGCCTCTACAATACTTTACGCAAAATGTGGGCAGTTCCAAATAAAGCAATTTCTTGCACTTCCCAGTCTTTTGAATTACCAGGGAGTTTAGACAAGTTCTTACTCAAATTTTGCGGAACAAATCCCAGAGCTCCGATAACTATCGGGACGACCTGTGCTTTTACGCCCCACATTCGGCTGATCTCGATTTCCAAACTCTTGTATTTAAGACGTTTCTCTGCCTCCTTGGTAACGACGTTTTAATCGCTAGGTACAGCAACATCGATAAGTAAACACGATTTGTTCTCAAAATCCCGGATAACTATATCTGGTTTGTTTGCCGCTATCGTGCGATCAGTTTGAATTTGTTGGTCGTACAATATCGTACATAATCCAACAGACGTCACCGATATTATTATTACTATTATTATTATTATTATTATTATTATTATTATTATTATTATTATTACGTTCTAGAATAGGATCAAATTTAAAACTTTTTTTAATTAGCCGCCTGAAACTTGAAAGAATGCACTCATAAAAACAAGCGTTCTGGACGGGCAGCATTCCCATAAGGTTCTCCATTCTGGGTGGGTAGAGGCCTTAGCCCGAAAGAAATTCGACAAAAAGAAGTTGCGACCGCACATTTTTGAATTTTTTATTAATTGTAATTAATTGTAATCTTAATACATTATTTACAAACTGCGTCCGAGTATGAAAGAATTAGACAAATAAGTTCAAACTTTAATTTTTATTTTTAATAGGCATTTGCAACTTAAATATTTTTAACACTGTTTAAAGCGTTGGCAACGCAACATCATTCAGCTAGTTTACTGTATTTGTGGGAGCTGTTCGGAATTTACATCCATTATCTTCGGTAAATCTCCGTTCTATAAACCAATTTTACAACAACAGGAATATACATGACAGGTCTGCCCAACGAGCTGCATTCAAAACAGTAGCTCGGAAAATACCCGGGGCCGATTCCTCTGCTCTTCCTTTCCTTTTGATTGATTGATTGATTGTTAGCGTCGACTAAGGAGGTGATTAGTCCCGTAAGTCTAGCGCATGTTTTTCAAGGGTGGTGGCAGTGATCTTCCCCGCTGGATGGCGAGATCCGACGCCGATCTACCGTCGACTAGCAGGGTTTCTCGCACCAGCGGAGCACCGCCCCAGCCGGTTCAAGCTCTAAGCCCCCGACCTCTTTCCCGACATGTGTGGTAGTGTAGTACATGTTGGTGTAAGTGTGTGTGTGCTCCCGGGTCCCTTAGACATTACCCTTAGAACCACTGTTACAGACAGGCCAGCTCTGTTACAATTGACGATATCACGAATTTTTGATTCATTGATTAATTACAGCATTTCGAGCGTCCGGGCGCGTCAACTGTTATGGTCTGGGAATATGGGTTATGATAGGGAATAGGAAAGAAAGATCGCGTGCGGTCCCTGGTTTGTTTGTTTCGATACTGAATTGCCTGGTGTTGATCGGAGAAACAATGACAACTAGAAAACTACCGATCAGAGCAGCCGACCACTAGAATTCTTCACCAAACGGCGGCTGAATTCGACCTATTTATAAAAAAAATAGAGTCGAAATCCTGCTACGATCGGGACTTGACCCCTAGAACTTCCTGGTAAGAAGCACAAAGCTATGCTTCCTGTTTGCTTTAGACTTCAAATAACCATTCAACTAGTACACAATACAAATGCTGCTAAATTTCCAGACGGGAGGGCGAGGACCACAGAACGCAGTCAGTTCTGTGGGAACGGACACCAAGCACATTAGGGCACACACGGGGTATGGGTGGTTTAAGGGCCGGTGGCAGGGCGAGTGTCGGCGGTGGGTGGCAGGCCTAACGCACTCGGCGGCGGCGGCGGCGGCGGCAGCGCGCGGCTCAAAGGCGAGGGCAGGTAATCTCGCGGCGCGATGAAGCCATCAGCCAGAACAGACGGCGCCGCGCCTCTCTGCCACGTGCGGGTGGTCTGCTCTGCTCCGCTCCCCTCCGCCGTCGCCGCCGCCGCGCCTCAGCCGCTGCTCCCTCCTAGGGCCTCCTAGGCCCATGTTTTCAGTACACCGATGTTTTTGTAAAAATGTCGATGTACTGAAGTCGATGTTGTTGATATTGTTTGAACATCGATGTTTGGTTCATGGGTGAAAAATTCCCGTAATCACAATTCTGTAGAAGTTAAAGTATGAAATAAGAACTGATAGTAATGTGTGTTTGTTTTTGAACCAAACGAACGCGAAACGTATTACCTCCAATGAACGTATTACTTTTCCTCGCCCGAGATAATCCTAATGTGGTGATATTTTCTTGGTCTTGCCTCATATTTTGCACACTGAAAGGCGTTATTTAACTGTATTTTCAGTTAAATTTTAATTATAAAATAATATGTGTATATTAGGCAGCATCGATGTTTTGTTGTCACATCGCTACTTCCTCCACTGACACTATTCCCGACCGACAACGACACTGTCACCCAAATTATTGGGTTTGAACCATTTCGTTCGCAAGCTCTTAGTGCCACATTATGTTTTATTTTGTGTTATTCACAATAATGAGCTATATTATGCTATAGAAAATCATGTAGATATTTTGATAAAAAAACACGTTCTTTATTCATTTTATGGCATAGTTTTAATTTTAAGTAAAGCTTTAAGTAATGTTAAATATAGGCTACACAAAAACGTATGACACCAGTAAGAAATCAGTATATGCTCGCATTGTCCGAGATGTCTGAACTTATCATGTAAAATCTTCGACTAGATAAATGTAATTTATTGAGAATCAAAATGAGCAAAGAAACTCAAAACATACCCTACGTAGAATACGTTAATGTTTTTTTAGTTGCCGAAAATCCAGTAGCGACTGATTCAGGCGGCGGTAGTAGAATATTTCGCACAGTTGTCAATGCATCAATATAAACTAATATTTATGGATAAAACGTGACATTAATGAATAAATAATAGTTTGTACATTATAATGAATGTAAATAATAGGACGTAATTCATTTTAAGTACTGTCGTCGTTTGGTTGATAACATTTCCATTAATAGCATCATTTTCATAATGAATACATGAAAAGCCCCATTCTGTAATTATAGTCGCTATTCGTTGGTATTCCACATTTTGCAGACCTCGAACCTGTTACATAAAATATTGCCAGCGCATTATCACTCCACATTATTCTACAAGGTTAATCGACAAATAGAGTTTCCAATCGAAGTTCAGTGCACTATCTTTATTATCTGTTTTGCTTGCGGTGTTTTGTCTCTATTATCCCATTTGTTATGTGCTGTTACTTTCCCGACACATATTTACTATTCCGCAAGAAACAATTTACACACCCATCATCTTTAAAGAAAAATGTGACTCATTCAAATAATCACGAAAGCAGGAATATAGATTATAATCACAATACAAAGAACGTGTTGGAGTAATAAAAATATTGAATTAAATAGGAAATGTACGGCTTTACACACAAGCAACAGTGAAATAATACCTCGAATAACCGAAGTACTGAAACACGCCGCCCTGCCCGGCCCAGAGTAGGCCATTTAATATCACGCGGAGGGCAAAGCCTGATAAACGATCTATCAAGGCGCAATCGGTAAACAGAAGGGCGGCGGAATCCAGAAGATATCTCTGCGCATCCCGCGCGCGTTCTGGGTCAATCCGGGAGGGGGGCGGCAACTACACTCGCGGGGCAGCCCAGCCCGGCCCGGCCCAGCCTGGCCTGGCCCGGCCCGCTCGGCACCTAGGGCGGCGGAGGAGAGGGAGGGGGCGGGGCGGGGTGGGGGCGGGCGCGGCGGGTGGTGCGAGCAGAGGCGGCCCCTGGCGTCGCTCCAGCCCCGCGATCGATGCCCGCGCGTATGCGGGCCGCGGCGCCACCGCCACCACTTCTGCTACCGCCATCGCCGCCTCCGCAGTTGACACTACCCGTCTCCCCGTTCCCGCCTGCCAGCTACTTCGACCGGCCGAAGCAGCTCCGGGTAACAACCGTTGACAGTGCAGCGTCTCTGAACGGGAGGCCAAAGGGTTCGAGTCTCGATCGTGGGGGATTTTCGGCACTATTTAGACATGCATGTTGAATTACACTGCTCACTAAAGATGAATTCTGGCGTCCAGCTGTTCCTATCAGTAATTTCCGTGGTTTCTCTGATCAATAACAGGGGAATGCCGAGAACCTTAAAAAAAGGGACACGTGCGACCTTTACTTCGTCATACTTGTCCTCTACTCTCCCCTTACAAGCACACACACCTCATGCACTTCTCTACCATATATGTCGTGGGATTAGAGCTTGACCCAAAAAGGGGGTTGCAAGCTGGTGGAGATATGTGAAGGGGAAATCCCGCTAACAGACGTGTAGGATGACGCCGGATCTCACGTTCACGCGCAGGGGGGAATACCTCTTCCGTGGTATAACATATTCCTAAACTTTAGGGACTAATTACCATAGTAGTGCACCCGAAAACCATAATCAATTTTTCATTTTCTGTCACTCCGAAGTCTCTTCGCTGTTCCTACAGAATTACTACTCTGAAGTCTCAGGACATCGCCACCACAACCATCTGCTAATACCTTATCACATCTGCCTTTCAGGTGCCTTTGCCCCACAACTCCTGCAATCCTGCCAAAATACACCAGTTCTGTCGGCGTCTTCACTGTTCAAACAGCAACTACTGCCGCTGAGTCTCCAAGATACCCAACTTAATACAATCATCCACATTAATTAGTATTAACACATGTGATATTCCTTATTTCGCTGGTGCTGTTTTCCTACAACAATATGTGTTCGACATCATGCCTTAGCAGCCACAACTACCATTGTTGTTCTCGTGAATTCGCCAAAGTCATCTGTTATCATCGTCAATGAAACGTGTCTTCACGTAGTGTTAGTTCAAGTAGGGACAATTCTTTCATTAGGTTACCTACTTATCGAAAAATAAAATTCTTATTCTTCAAGCTGAATTTTACGCAAACTTTCGTGATAAAGGTATCATAGCGAGGGACATTGTCGGCAGTGAGTATACGAGAGGTGTATATTCTATATCATTACTTTGCTTGAACTTGATCCCATCGTTCTGAGCTGCCGGGTTGGCATGATGATAACACGTTTGCCTGTAACCTCTGCTCTCTATGTCATTTTAATACTAGCCGTTGGATAGAGACACATTGGAGTTCCAAAAACAAATCATCTCAGCGCAGTAACGAAACCTTTGGAAGGTGTTAGAATCAGTCAATATTCAGCGACTGAGTAAGTTACTACGGCAAGAACAGGAAAATGCAAATAATACACAGGAATGAAGTACAATAAACGTAGTGTTACCAATATTTTTTTCCAGTCATTTCTGGACTATCCATTTTTAAATCCGACGATGAGCCATCGGAGTCATCACATCATTATCACCTTCACTGCTAAGGTTATCTCTCTGTCCCCATGATTCCAATGCAGTAGCCACAGTGTGGTCGTCTCGCGCACGATTGCTCGAAAAAGAGCTGCGCTGCTGAAGGACCTCAGTGTTCCTTCTGTAGTCCTCCGTCACCTCGTACCAGGCCTTCAGGCATTTTTTAAACGATTGTATGAACCAAAAGACAAAAATGTAACATAAATCAAGAAAATGTTACCACTGCGTCTGTTACTAAATAATGCAGATCTGTTGTAAGTATTGACTTCAGCTCAACACACTTTTTGTCCGTTTTCAGATGGGCTGATATGTAAATATTTTGAAAAAGTCAATATCTCTTGCTAAATGTCATGACCTGAGGAGCAATCAACCGTTATCACGTTTCATATCAAATAATGGCAGCATGCGCCTTCTATAACTGATGGTTCACAATGAGGAACGGGGCAGGTTAGACAGAGGATGAGACTGGCGTAAAACGCGATTATACGTTTTAACGATTAAAATTATACGTTTGATAAACACACTACATCTTTAGCTAACTCAGCTTTCGAAAAATTCTGAGACGAGATATACGTATTTGGTTGCTACATTCAGCTGCTCTCTATGGCGAGATACACGTACTACCTTCTCGCATCACGGTGCGTCCCCGTCAAGACTGAAAGAAAGGAGGCGACGGGCCGGGTCGTCTCCGCTCTGATTGGTTGACTTCCGTCATTGAAGTACAAGTCCCACGAAATCGCAACATCCCTTCCGTTCGCAATCAGTGGTTTGTCATTATCTACCCACTTTAGCATTGTAGCTCCCAGGCAGCAACGCAGAGTAAACCACCAATCCCGCAGTTTACTCGCGAATCATTTTCTCTTATTTGATTTGTTGTTAATGCAAGGCGATTATAACGCGATAATGACTCGGGGGAGTAATTACGAACCTCACAAATATGCTTGTAACATCTACCTAACAAAAACATCAAAAGAAAATATATGATTGTAACGCAAACTAAGGATGCGACATCGAAGTCGATGTTTTCGAAACATTGATGTTACTGTGGAAATACCGATGTTATAAACATCGATGTTTTGTGCTCGATGTTTTTTACGTTTTCGACGTTTTGTTCATGGATGAAAAATTCCCTTAATCACAATTCTAAACGAGTTAAAATATCAAATAACTAGCGTACCCGTGCGAGAACTCTCACATGTTAAACCCCACCCCCTATCCTTTCCTTTAAGAAGGAAAGGAACTTCTAATGCACTTACAGAATGTCAAACAAAAATAACAATGCAATTGATACAGTTGATGTTGGAAACAAATTTTTCAGTACAAGTTTATACAGCATTATAGAGAGATGTTCTTGGAACTATTCATACTTCTTTAAAAATAGCATTTGAAGAAATAATTCAATACTCTTTCAGAGTTAGCTTTTCGCTTTCCTTGATAGTCACAAAAATAATAGAAAAGGTTTTTACACTTGAGAAAGCCAAGTAAAGCAGTGCGAAAATAGCGGATCGGGCAAGTACAACCTTACTCCTTGCAATATTATTTAACTTTCCTCGATTTATTATGAGGAATAGAGGAGGTTTTGGAGAGTCAGGATGCCAGCTTTCAAAATAATCAAACTAATATTTTTACCTTTGAGCACTAACTACCATTTGTTACAATTAGAAAAAAATTAGTACGCTCAGACTTTACTTCGGTACACGGGAATGTTGCTCAAACGATGTTTGCATATTGAGTATCTTAACGAACGAACGAACGAACTTTGAGTCATCAAACGGTATATTATTTACAATATGAGTTTGCAGCTGGGCGTTGATGTATATACTTCCAGATATCGCCTACACTTAAATCGTGCGTTTGGACTGCGATCGTTTGCAGTTGTCGAGCGAGTTGCGCTGTACTTTCTAAAATTTTAAATTTAGTTGTTTTAAAAAAAATTAATTTACGTAGTTTTGTAGGCTAGGGCGTTTTGATTTTTGTCTTTCATTTATTTTAAGCTATTTTAATTTAGCTACCCCCTACCCCAAAATTTTCCTTTATTACCTCCGCGTACCCGCGCGAGAACTCAATCATGTTAGAGCCCACACTCATCCCTATCCTTCTTTTTCCATTCTAAGAGGGTAAGTATTTAACGAAACGTGTTTATTTGTTTCAAAATCTTTAAAGGTAACTTGCAATGTACTAACACAATAACAAATAAAAACAAAAACATTGCAATTGATGTTTAAAAGAAAGTTTCCATAAACATTTATTCAATATCACGGAGAATTTTCTTGGAACAATTCCCAACACTTCCTTAAGGACACCATTTGAAGTAATATTCAATATTCTTTGTTAGTTAGTTTTTAGCTTTTCGTGATAGTCGCAAAAATATTCGCTTTTTACTTTTGAGAAAGCTACGTGTCTGAACCCGCTTACTTGAAAATTGTATCGAATGATAACGAAAATATTGGTACAGGTAAAACACAAACATAGTCTTCACTCTACACTGTACATTCACATTCACAATTAAGTACACAGCACTTACAGACCACGGCAAAACGTTATTTGAATAGTTTCACTTCATGCATAAGAAACTTCATAGGCATCTTCATAGGTATCAAGCAATTGTAATAGTACTTCTAGTTGTTACTGGAGAACAAATCTTGAATTAATGATTATGAAAATAAACCTAATCAGACTGCACAAACCACGGTGTATACAGAAAGCGTATATATAAGATTGAGGAATCTAAGCCTTCTAAGCGTGTCGTCATAGGAATTTCAGCCTCAAAGGCTGAAATATTGAGGTGGCCTTGATAGTATAGAAGCGCGGAACCGAAAATTCAATTGACTGTCGAGAAATGTCTCGTCTTATAGATTACGGCGTGAGAAACGTTTCTTTGAGGCCTTTGGCCTCAAAATTGTAGTTTTTAAGATCCTAAAACGCTTTGTTTAGGAGTTTTTTGACGAAAACTTTGGTAAGTGTTGCGGGTTGCATTTGACTTGAATATTTAGATTATTTTTTTAGACAAATCCTTGATATTTTTAAAGCCAAAGTGCAATTCGTCACGTCTACGTAAAATTCTCTTTCTTTAGAGATCTCATTTATAGAGATTGGTTGCGTGTGAGAGCCGCAACGGAAAGGTATACTACTGAAATAATACAGGAGACTATCACTGATGGTATGTCTTTGTATTGAAATCCCCGGAATTTGCACTACCTTCAGCGAGCAGACCATGCCTTGCCCGAGGTGATCCTGATACCCTGGTATTTATTTCGACTTTCCTCGTATTTCGCACACGGAGAGACTTCTTTAACTTTGTCTTCAGTTAAATAAAATTTCAAGTCAAATTAAATTTTGTTGCGCACGAATTTTTTGCTAGAGTTTACTTAACCACTTTTAAAACATGGACGTTTCAAAACATGATTTCTTGTCGATATCGCATCACTAGCTTAGAAGCCGCCACGAGCCGCTACAGCTCCCAGAGCCGATTCCGTTTCCCTGCTTCCGTCGCCGTCTCCACAGCCGGCCCCGCCCCCGCCCCCTCCGCCGCCGCCGCCGCCGCAGTGCGCTCGCTCGAAAAACAGCTGCGCCGCAGGGCGGGCTCTGCTTCACTTCCCTTCGGGGCCGCTCCGCCCACGCCGCGCCGTCCGCAGGTCAGCCACTGCCCGAGCGTCACACGCGGAGCCGTTTGCTCGAGCAGGAAGATGTCGCGGCGCGAGGCAGGGCTCAGAGGCGCTTTTTGTGGGTCGCGACGGGAGATCTTTCTGTTCCGCCGGAGCAGTGATGTCAAGGTGCTTGCCAACGAAGGGATCCGGTGGCACGATAAAATCGCCGCTCCCCGCTGTTGATCACCTTGCCTCAACAGGGCGATTTGGAGAGTGAATATGGAGTTTTCACGTGAGATACTGTAAGAAGAGGGTTAGAATATGTTTCGATATTAGGCCAATTAACAGCAAATACCAACCGAGGCTTATTTACGTAATCCGCCGTGAGTCGTTCAATACTTTACGAAATACGATCTTCTTCAAAGAAAAAAATATTTAAAAAAGTAATGCCACTTTTTTGCCTTACACCAGCTTTAGCTTTAATGTCTTACACCAGCTTTGGCTACAATTAATTTAGTGGAGAGATTGTTAAATAATTAATGGTTTTTCTGGTTGCTTTAAGTATAACCGTACAGTATAAGGAAAAATAAACTGAAATACTTTTGTTGTAAAGTTTATTAATATGATTCATTTTATTTTTCTAAGTAGTATCCTTTTTTGTTCGGTTAAAATGGGGTTAAAATGGCTGATATTCTTTGCAGAACATGCTGCTTCAGGTTTCGAAAGTGCTACCTCATAAAACAAATGATACCGCGTTCTGATCGTTTCTATTCACTACACTAGTTGCATAGGCAAGCTAATGGCATGCCACCATGCGAACAGTACTACTATCACAGTAGGCAACATTGGCAACACTGCATCGGGGCAGGAACGTTACTTGACCCATGTGAATAGGGTCGTTCTTGTGGTTTTATACATCTACATTACTTATGTACGAATGACAAATGCTTACAGTTCCATACTTGAGAGTCAAGCGAAATTCATAATATTCAATACATGTTCCTAAATATTACCAAGATACCAGTTTTGCTATTTTTCGGTGCTCACTTTACGCTTCGTAAGCTTTCTGGCAACATTCTTAGATGTAATTCTTCTATTAGCCACTAAGTAATAAACATAGAGATTTCTTAATGGAGAGTTTACACAACATGTACAGAAGGCACTAAACCTACTCATTAATTATATAGTTTAAATTCGCCATACTAAAATGTCTTCATGCAAATGACATGTACTATTGATCAATGCAAAAATAAAATGTTTCATTTAAGCTTGCACACTTGTTTGATGAAACAAATTCATGTCATAATCACCTACATTGGCCATATGTTCGAAGTCGATAACAAGAGTCTGATGTAAACGCAGAATCCCCAATTTCATGACAGAGTGACTATCATTACCGCCATAATACCTCTAATCTAATACGAAGTACTCGACACCAGCCATGCAATGATTTACAAGTACCGGTTCCGATTAGGGAGAACAATCACTAAATGTCACATCAGTGCATTGAGGTTATTGATCTTCTGCCCACATAAGTCGTGCACATCTGTAACTGTTCAACATCCAGAAAGCAAAATCAACTTTCGTTTGTTAGTCTTACAGGGTTAAAATAAAAAAAAACTCTCACTCAAACTGAATGAAAATACATAAAATGCCGACTTGACCGCAGTGGAGAGACAATACATACCAATTCTCCCCTTCAACGTACTGGTCCAAACTGAAACTTGTCGATGCATGTCAAATGTGAACATTCCTTTTAGTTTTTGATAATTTCCTATATACGTGGTATTGTAGGGAACTTGCCGTGCGTGTATCGGAGTTTGGGGTGAGTGATCGATTTTTTAAGTGAGAAAGGGCAATGTCTCAACACATTCCTGGCTTTATAAAAGGGACACCGAACGAATAGTCACGTGCGGTCCGTAGCCAGGTTTATTTTTCAACATGAGATTGATCAGAAGAAAGCAAGCGACAGACACTACTACAGAAAAGAAATTTACTTTTCAAAACGCATGCTCACTTCAAAGTAAATCCATTCACGCATTGTGTAGTGCATTTCAGTTAAAAGTGCTCTTGTTATGACAGATTTTACACACGAAAGAATTAGAAGCGTTTATGCTGTATATAATTTTATTACGATGTATATAATTTTATGAGACCAACACACCAAGTATTAGAAAACATATATTCCTACAAAACTGCGAATACTTGCATTTTCTCCCATTGTTTCTGAACATATTTCTACAGAAGAAAATCTACCACGTGGATTGTTCGAAAAACACACAAAAATAATCGTTGATATTTCAGGATCGCATACGTGTCGACGTAAGGGGTCATCCATAAATTACGTGACGCTAAAGGGAGAGGGAGGGGGTCTAAATCAGCGTTACGCTGCGTTACATAGAGATAGGGAAGTGCATTACAAGGGGGAGAGCGGGTATTGAAAATAATCGATTTTTTAATAAATTTGGTTACGTAATTTATGGATGGCCCCTAAAGTGCATGCTTAGATAGAATGTTAGTTATTGTTTCAAAATGAATGTTCATGAATGCCTTGTTTTCTTCTATGTTTTTTGGGAAAATAGACCCGCATACAATGAATCCAATTAGAGGGAAAGTGAGTTATTTCTCGTAAGTTTGAAAAGACACAACTTTTCGAAACATCCACCCATACACACACTCACACTGTCCTTGGATGTTGTATATCTTCCACACAGAGAAAAAACAAAATAATAGACCATCTGAACAGAGCATCTACGTCCAGCAGAACGCTTTCTGTGAGGCCGAGGCAAAGGGCGACGAGTCTATCAGCGCGTCGGAAAAGGCAGAGCGCTGCCCCGCGTGCATTACTGCTTCACGGATGCTTCGTTCCGTCAGCAATGAATGCCGCACGTCTCTCCCGAGTAATTACCCACCCCACGGAGCTGTCAACAGGGAGCGCGGCGCCGGGGCGACGAAAGAGTGTCCGCCGCGCGCTGCGGGAAGCCACAAAAAACAACGGCGATTGTGGAGTGACGGACGCCGGACGGACGCGAGGAAAAGGACCCACTCACGTGGGTGAATGCATCCAATGACGCGGCTGATGCTGTTGGCATTTCAGAACGTACTGCGTTTGAGGGTTTCACACGAATCAAAAAGAGAGATGTGAAGTGTTGGCCGCTGTAATGTTTGTTACATCACTTCGTTAGGCCTGTTTCATTTTTTTCAGTCCAGCCAAGAGTGGACCTGTTTGTAATGTATGGCAATTTGTTAATTTCGATTTAGGTTACACACGAATTAAGAGAAATTTAAAGTTGTAATGTTTCTGTGATACAACTTGGCATGCAGGTTATGTTTTTCTTGAAAGTCTTAAGTCTGTGCGGGCGGAGTCTACTCGTACTGTACGTGGCTGTTCGAGAGATGCCGCGTCCTAGGATCTACGTCCACGTTTCGGTCGTCATAAACACCCCACCCAAGAAGGGCGCTGTCGGTTTGGCCGATCACAGACCTACCGGCAGCCGGGTGGACGATGGACTCATTCTTATACAACTCATGTGCAACCGACCTCCACGCGTTTCGCCCTGAGGAAGGTCGCAGTTTATAATGGTCGAATTGCTGGCGGACGTGACGTCTCTCGGGAACCAACTATTTCCTTTTTTCTCTGTCCGACCCTCCATGTACTTGTGCGTACTCTAGACACGGAGATTTTCACAATTATTTTGAATTTCCGCAATATCTCCAGTCATCCCGCATGTACAAGAAAACGCTGTAATCGAAATTAAAAAATTGGCCATTTTTCGCGCAGCATTACATAACTTTCCCTATACTATCATATATCACTCCGTATATACGTACGTATACGGGAAAGTAAACAGTGTTAAAGCAGTGTCTCTTTTAACGATCACTCTTCACAAACTGTAACAGTACATTCTAAAAGAATGAATTAATATTTTATACCTGTAACAGCGGTCATTATCTCGGTGGCAATTGTACAAACATGAAAAAATACAAATACAAAAGTAAACAGATAATTACATCACAATAAAAACATAAAATTGCAAAAGAACTTCATCATGAAAGACACCCTGTTCTCCGCTGATATCTGGTAAATTAACGATAACTTTTAAACTGATCAGGATTCTCAATCTCGCATTAGCATTGAACCCTAAGAATCACATGTTCATTAAAAAAAAATAAAACAAGACGTCCAGGAAATCAACATCATTGAAATTACTTAACACATTAATTACTGGCATTGAATTATTGAGACATTAAACAATTATTTCAGACGTGAATGGAAGATAAACCAAAGATAAGAACGAACAAAACGTGTAAAACGAAAAAAATAAATTAAGATAAAGTGATTTGGGGGCAAAACAAACAAACAACAAAACTTCGCATAAGTTCAAATGCTATCGAAAGTGGAAATAACGAAACCAAAAAGGAAAATTACAGTAATAAAAATGACGAAGATGAAATTATAAGATAAATTCGAGGTACATGGCTAAAACTTTTGGTAGTTTCCTGTATTATTTCCCAACGACGTGAACAAAAGTCCGATTAGGAGTTCATCGAATCCTCAGAAAACAACAACAAACAACTGTATCGATGAACGTAATCTAACTGATATTTATTTACTGAAAAGCATAAACTCGATTTCACCCCCAACTCTGTAAACATGAGGCGTATTCTCAGCGCGAAGACATAAATTCGTGCGCAGGTCGCTCACGAGCCAAAAGATCAAAGCGCGCCACCGGGACCGAAAGCACTGTTGCGCACCCGCCGTTTCCCACGCGTGGCGATCGAGGGAGAGCGGGCTGCGCAGCAGACAGACGCTGCGCAGCGCAGCCCCAACGCGCAGACCGGTCGGCTCGTGCATTGAACACGCCGCTCGGTTTATCTCCCGTCCGACCGGACGCTTTCCGCGAATTCGCCGTTCGGTTGCGGGACAGCTGCGCTTGTACTGCTGCCTTCTACCTGCACAACCCAGAGGTTCCCTCTAATGAATCACTGCCATACCTACTGCGGCTGCACGTCGAGGCGTATGCTGTCATACCCGGCTATAGTATTTTCCAACATTGGGAAAAATAGTTTCGAATTAACTGGAACGTGAAAATAGAAACCGGAAGTTAACGTTCAAATAGTATTTTTGATTGCGTTGAGGTGTTGTGAGAAACGAAGAAACCATGTAATAGCACACTCGAGTACTGTGTTACAGTACAAAGCGAAGATATATTTTGAATACTATATTACATATTTAATTACATTTTAGAGTCTACCTATACTATAACTAGTGCCCTGCAGTAGAAACATTGCTGACGAACAAAACCACACAAAAAAGCTTTCCAAAAAGTAGCGCGTACACCGCTCAAGAAGAAATAATATATTATCACTGCAAGAGATTAAATATTTTAACAAAATGTCTTCAACAATACTTCACATACTACAGTTCCTTACACATCACTAATACCAAAAAAGTTGCTGTCCAAGATGTAACCCTTAAATAACAAATATTCAATAGCGGGCGGCCTCTTGCTCGACTCTTGCTGCCACAAGTCGACACCTGTGTCGTTAGCAGTGACGAATGAGAATTCAGTCCCCACGCGCATTCAAGGATAGGCGAAATATCACTAGCAAATATTTACATTTTTCAGTCAAAATCGAAATTGTTTAATTGGTTTTGGATTGTCCTCGAGTTCTTGGGTATCTAACGGAACTACAGACACCTCTCACATGGTCAGAGATTGTATAGTTTTCTTTCAATTTCTGCGTGCATTAGAAATTAGTAACTAATGTAAGTCCAATACGTTTATGTACAAATCTACTATTTCTATTTGTATGTCTAGAATTCATTTATTTTCGAAGGATGATTCAGCTGTTGTTGAAACAGCTGAATCAAACTGTCACGTTTTCTTTACTCCTCACACGTCGCACTTACGCGTTATTTTCGCTGAGTTTGTTACGTTATCAACTTAAGTTCATGCCCTTCATCCAGGTTGAGGAGGCAGATTCATAATGTGCTTCCCCGACGTCACATAAACGTACAACACAAACTTACCAGCAACGTGCTGTAATCACTCTCCAAGGGAGCGAATTAACTCTTAGGTCCCGTCAAGTATCGCCGTCGGCGACCACCCGCCCTACTTAGTATTCATTCACCGGCGCACCATCCCGCATCCCTCTTAACCGTCTCCCCTCCTCCTCCATCCTCCTCCTCCTCCTTCCGCTTCATCTCGCACCCTCTGCAAACTGTTCCCTTTCTTCCGCTCGCCGCCCCCCCCCTTGCGCCGCGCCGTGCCGCGGAGCGGAGCGGGCTTCCGGAAGCAGGCGCTGGAAGCGGCCAAACTCGATTACCGCAGCGCGGCGCAGCGCAGCGCCCGCCCCGGGGCGACGGGGGTGGCCAGGGAGCGAGCGGGCGCGACACGAGGCGAGGAGACACGCAGCAGGGCGAAGTGAGGTGGGTCCATTGATTGATTGATAAGTGACCCCGGGCGCGTCATCTGCGAAAGCCTCTAGTCCCGTAAGTGTAGTGCATGCTTTATAGCTAGGGAGGTGGGTGATCTTCCCCGGCTGGCTGGCGAGATTCGGCGCCGACCTACTTTGCGTGCGGGAACTTTCCGCATCAGGTATCTCCCACCAGCGGAGCGCCGTCCCAAACGGGACAGGTTCTAAGCTCCCGACAGGTCACCCGACAAGTGTGGTAGTGCAGTACATGTGAGATAAGTGTTTGTAAATAACGGGTGAGGAGGGGAAGGAAAGATCGCGCGAGGCCCGTGGCCAACTAGTGTCAAAAATCCAGCCACCGTCGAGACTCGAACATAAGATGAGGTGAGTCGAGACGAGGACGAAGGAGACGGGACCAAGCCTGGCGATTGATTGAATGATGATTAATTGTGTTTGGGGGGCGTCAACGGATA
Organism: Acheta domesticus; assembly: GCA_031308135.1. Lineage (NCBI taxonomy): Eukaryota > Metazoa > Arthropoda > Insecta > Orthoptera > Gryllidae > Acheta > Acheta domesticus. The sequence continues at coordinate 83,046,771 of JAHLJT010003656.1, forward strand.
TGGTCATTAGTCCTGTTAGTGTAGTCACTGTTTCGTTACACGATATGTCGGTGATTCTTTACCCGTTGGTGGTGAGATTTGGCGCACACCTATAAGTCCACTACAAGTATATTCTCAAACCGGGACAAGCTGTAACCTCCCGACTGGTCTCTCGACAAGTGTGGTAAATTAGTGTATATGAGTGTACGCGAGGAGTGAGGATAGACCAAAGACGGAAAGATTGCGCGCCCCGGTCGGTGTCCCGTTTGTTAGAGTACTGCTCCGGCATTCGCCTGGTTTTCATCGGAGAAACCATGGAAAACTACCGATTACAGCAGCCCGCCGCAAGAATTCTCCTCCAGGCAGACTGTATTCGGACTAGCTATCTACCTAGACAAAAGGAGAGGGAAGGGAAGGTGATGTGAATAAAAGTGGTGATTGGGGGCGGCCAGAAAAAGCGAACCGGGACGAGATGTGACAGAATTGGACGCACAATGGGGCGAGATTGCCAGAACGAGGAGAGGTAGAACGAAAACGGGTCGAGGTGGGATGAGATGAGGGGGGCAGCAGAGCGGGATGAGGCGCAGTGGGACGTCGAGAGGCGTGGCAAGCTGGTGTGAAGAGGAGCGAGGCGAGGCAAATAAGGAAAGGCTATGGAAAAAAAGGGGGAGGCGAGACGAAGAGACGTGGTTGGGGCGAGGCGAATTTGGAAGGGCGAAGCGAATGTGGTAGGGGAAGCGAAGGTGATGGAGAGATGAGAATGTGGTAGAGCGAGGCGAATGTGGTTGGGCAAGGCAAATGTGGTGGGGCGTGGCGAATGCGGTAGGGCGAGGCGGATGTGGTGGGGCGAGGCGAATGTGATGGGGCGAGGCGAGTGAAGAAGAGCGAGGGGAATGAGGTAGGGCGAGGCGAATGTGATGGGGTGAGGCGAACATGGTAGGGCGAGGCGAATGAGGAAGGGCGAGGGAATGTGGAGGGGCGAGGCGAATGTGGAAGAGCGAGGCGAATGAGGTCGGGCTAGGCGAATGTGGTACGGCGAGGCGAATGCGGTGCGGCGTGGCGAGGGTTCTGGTTCTGGTGGGGCGAGGCGAATGTGTTGGAGAATGTGATGGGGCGAGGAGAACGTGGTTGAGGGAAGCGAATGAGGAAGGGCAAGGCAAATGTGGTAGGGCGTGGCGCATGTGGTAGGGCGAGGCGAATGCATTAGGATGAAGCGCAGCGAGGGTAGAGAGATGCGAGGAATGGCGATGCGGGATGTGGAGGGACGAGACACGACGAGGCAATGAGAGGCGAGGTAGGGTCAAGCGTGCCGGAATCCGACCTACCCTTCAGCTGAGGTGACCGACGCTAGACCGCGCGCGGAGCCTTCGGAGAAGGCTAAACTCTCGGAAGGTAAGGTCGGCGAGAGACGCAGTCGTTGGGAAGAGAAAGCGAGACGGGCGAAGCAGCCAGAAGGGTTCTGGGGGAGGGGAAGAGGCGGTGTGGTTTCTGCAACAGTTCGGATGGCGGCGCAGAGAGGAGCGGAGTTCAAAGTTGCTGGCACTCCAAGAGCGCGCGCATCGAAAACGGGTGGAACGCAGTGGCGCAGGGGCTGGGGCTGAGCAGAGGCCGGGGACCTCTTGCGCATTCACCGCTGTCAAATCCGACAGGCAGGGCACGTGCGAGCGAATTTCTGAACGATGCGAAAGCGCATCACTTTAGAAGACGCAGTTAAAACGAAATGATCCAGAGAAAAAGGAACACAAAAGAACAGCGATATATTGGGGGGGGGGGGAGAACTGCTTTACGCTAAGTATCTTCATTTCTGTTTATGTCGAAAAATTAAAAAAGGTTCCTTTCAAACCATTCATCGGTTATATACATCATCTGGATCATCCTGTTTACCAGAACAATTGGCGTACTTCAAAACGTGTTGCAAGTATACCTGAAGATATTAAATATAATGTAAAAATGGTGAATTTATTCTGCACGTACTCGATTTACAAACAATGAGAGAATGACGAAAATATTCGAAGTGTACCTCTGAGATTGTAAGTGATTGGCTAGTATTCTTAACAAATATTCCACGACGCTTAGAGTACTTCATACACTGTTATTTAAAATTGTGTTCGGGGGAATGGGAACATGAGAAAAATAACAATCACGAGGAGAAATAACACTACCCAACTTAAAACAGCACACAATATCATACGCTGTGCATTATAGCGCAGCGGCATAAAGCATAACTCCTTAGTTTAGTGTAGTTAGAAGAATCAAAGAAAGTAATTCAGAAAACTTCAAAAAGAGTCACTGTCACTGATCTGACAGAAGGTGATCGAAGAAGTAAACCGAGTGAATTGATGAGGTACAATGTTATTCAGAAAACTAAACTAAGGTCATGCTTTTACACAAAGAGTAAATCACACGCAAGGGAGGATCTTCTATATACCTCGAATAGATAGATAACGAGCTCATCAATTTCATTGAACATTGTAAACTGTTTCCGTTCACTGTCAACGGGAAACGCAGTAAACTAGAATTATTATATTATAGATGGCGTGCATTTGCTCATAATACTTCGAGCTAGAGGCATTCAGAATGGAGATAAGCATTGAAAATCCTTCAATTATGCATTTGCGTTCAAAATGAATATTAGTAGATGAAATAGTAGTAGTCGTTCAAGAGCAAGATTTAAAAAATCTAAGAAGTGAATCATTGTCTCTTCTGTTGTCACACTACTGTAGAGCAACACTCTTTTATACTGAGTTTTAGTAAGCAAATTTTTCTGATATCAAAATGTCTAAAATATTAAATGAATAACTCAGTGATACGATCTATTAAACTGCTAAATTTTTTTTCGAAAGCATAACAATATCAGAGATTGTACAGAGAATGCAAGTGAGTGTTCGTCAACTTCGAAGTGAATGTAATCAAAACCGTATTACAAATTCATGCATCGGGACGTCACTATACAAATAAACACCTAGTTTATGACCATACGGAAATTAGTATATTTCCTGGCACTTCGCAGCAAACAATAACAGCACAGTTCCCTCGAAGGCATAAAACTCTTAGGTTTACAACTTCTACCACCGCGCCGTATCAAGAATCAAAAATACAGAAGCTATTTCCTACGCAATTCCTCACACTCCGTCAGCATTTTATGCGAGATGCCAGATAAATTCTTACTGCCCTTGTGGGGGGAGGGCAGAGTGTCTATATGTAACATTCACGTACACACAAACTGCTATGGTGAAATGCTACTATGTAACACCCGAGAGTTGGAGCGAATATCTTCTGAGGATATGGGAGACTGGGATGTTCGGCTATCGTCAGTTAAGTACACGAATAATACTTTTGCCTTTGTTGTACGAAATCGGAAAGTTGGAGACGGTTTTCTGCAGCTTTCCATTTGAATAAGCAAGCGATTCCGAGAAGCGCAGTGGGCGCGGAAGGCAAAGCGACCACAGGCCAGAAGCCGCGGCCGGGGCCCTCCCGGAGGGGGGCGTGGGGCAGTGGGGGGCGGGGCTGGGGCCCGCGGCGGATATGGCGGTGCGCTGAGCGACCGGAGCCGCTCCATCCCCGGCCGCCGGAGACGGACCCGGGAGGGGCGGGGCGGGGCGGGCAGCATTTGCGCCCGCTCCCCAAACGTCCGCCGTCCGCGCCACCCCACCTCCCCATACCACCACTTCCGACCCGCTTCTGGCCCTCGTCCCCGTCTCCACCCCCTCGCGCTTCCGCCTCCCTACCACACCGAGCACTCACCGTACCTCTTTTCTGCGTCCGTTTCTCGCCAAGTTTCCACGTTTTACCTCTCATTTGCCTCCATCTTACCTCCGCACTCCATCTCCGGCCCTGTTCCTCTCCCACCAACGACCCCTCCCAGTCGCTTAGCGTCGTGGAGGCAGCGTTTCCCGCTCCCTGTTCTCGCCTCCAGCCCTGCAGTCGCCACCGCCGATTGATTGACTGATATTTCCGGACGCGTCATCGACATGGGTCATTAGTCCCGTAAGTGTAGCGCATGTTTTTTCTCTGGAGGTGGCGATGATCTTTTCCCCGCTGGGCGGCGAGATCTGGCGTCGATCTACCGTCGACTAGCGGGGTTTCCCCTCAACCAGGTATCTCCCACCAGCGGGGCACCGCCCAAGCCTTGACAAGCTGTAAGCTCCCGTTCGATCTCCCGGCATGTGTGGTAGTGTAGTGCATGTTAGTGTAAGTGTGTGTGTAAGAGGAGAGGATAGGACAAGGAAGAGGAAGGAAAGATCGCGCGCTGTCCGTGGCCCGTTCGTTAGGGTACTGCTCCGGCATTCGCCTGGTGTTGATCGGAGAAACCACGGAAAACTACTAATCAGAGAAGCCGACCGCTAGAATTCTCCTCCAGACAGCGACTGAACTCGACCTAGCTGACAAGCTAGTGTCGAAAATCCTGCCGCCGTCGGGACTCGAACTAGGACCTCCGGGTCAGAGGGACTGCCGTGACATCAGGTTGAGGCACTGAGCCATCTCTCTCGGTACCACCGCCGAACTGTTGCCGATTCCATCACACACCATGCCTCACCCCAATCCCGCAGCTCCTCCGTCCACGACCCGTCTCTTTTTCAACTCCCTTCCAATGCTGGCTATTCCCTCTCAACTCGTGAGATCCCCTTTCCAGCGACCCGCTTCCTTGCAACCGCCTCCGTCTTCCTTGCAACCCGCCTCCGGCCCCCCTCCTCCCCCGCCAAGTCCATGACTCAACTCCTCCCGCGATCAGCTTGCTCACTACTTACTAGTAACGCTCACCGTCTCTTCCATTACCTGCACCCCTGCCCCGGGCCACCGCCACCGAGGACCAGTCCCTTCTCCATCTCATCCCGCATCAGTGGCTGACCCACCTCCACGGCCGTTATGCTTTCGGCTCTCCTTTCTCGCCAACGAGCCCGCTCCCATCCACGTCAGGACCCGCGTCCGACCAGCTCCCACCACCCACTGCCCTTCCCCATTCACACTTGCCTCCTCTATCGCGGCCCATGTCGAAAGCACCCCCTTCACCACACCCACCGCCAACTTACTTCTCAGTTCGCCAAGCATCTCGCTCGTTCCTCGCCACGAGACTCGTGCCATACTGTCGCGACCGACGCCGTCTTCCCAGCTGTCTCGCGAGTGCGTCCGCAGCCCCTCGATCTGCCGCCATCGACCTCCTTTCCCGCCAGCAACGATCGCACCGGCTCTACATACTCCTCTACCATCACGACAGCACCCTCATCATTGCCACTTCCACCCCTCATTCACCGTCGCCAGCAGAGACTCCCGTGCCGCCGCCACCACCGCCTCCGCCATAAGGGCGGCCGGACGCCGGCGCGCGATAATCTATCAGGCGTCCCCACGGGACGGCCGCCGCCTCCGCCGCCAGCCAGCCCGGAAGCTCGCCCCATTTCCGGCCTGGGCCGCCCGGCCCTGCGCGGCGCGGCGCGGCGCGGTGCAGCGACGGGACGGGGGACAGGGGAGGCGGCGAGACCGGAATCAATACGAGGGCGGGTCACGCACCGCGAGGGGCGGCCGCGGGCGGTCGGGAGCTTCGGCCCCCGCCGCCGCCGCCTCCCTCCGCCCTCTTCCGCCCGCCGCTCAGGGCGAAACGGGCGACGGGGGAGACGGGCGTACAAAATTTACTAGGACTCTCCTCGCCCTGGGCGGGGCGCGCTTGGGGAACGCGGACCGCCCCCCGCGTGGCCGGAGAGCGGGGAGGGAGGCGACCTTCTGGATCGATGCAGAAAAATTATACGCGATATTGGACGCGCGAAACCTGCGGCGGCGATGACAGCGTCGGATGGGGCGCGGAGGAACGATGGGCACGCGGCTGAGAAAGCGTCCCGCAAGCGCAATGGCAACGGAAGAGGAGACGAGGTGCCGGGGTTAATGGCGTCGTGACCAGTGCGCTGGTGGAGCGGAGTGAACGGGGAGGACCATGGTCACGCGAACGGCGGCGACGAGCCGTTCGGGGATGACGATGCTGCCGGGGACGAACCGGGGCGACAACGCTGCCAGGAAAGTCCAACGAGACGGGCGAAACCGAATACGCCGTCGAGGCCAGCGGGGAAGGGTCTCACAAAGTCACCGAGGCCATGAATGACGAAACGGACGAGGCACCATGAAACCAGAGTCGAATTCGACGGGGCGAAGAAACTTGAGGGCTGAGAACAACATGCGGGAAGGGAGCGTTCCAGGGACGAGACTGACGGAACGTCGAAGACGACGACGATGACGGAAGGGGGCGGAAGAACTACAGCAGTGACAAGGACGATGAGATGGAGTGGAGCAGCGGTGGCTGTGGCACGTACGCAGATAGTTACAGTAACGGAGAAGAATAGGTGAAATATATATACAGACTTCCCTCAATGGGTGAATACAAACGTACGCAAACGAGAGGCGTGGTCACGGATGACGTGAAGGATGCAAACAGCAGCCACAAGGGGGTCGAGCATGGAGCACCTTCACCTCATGCAGTGTGAGATTACGGCCAGACGAGGGGGCGAGGCAGAGAAGGGGCCTAGAACGGCGTGGACGACGGCGTCAGCGAAGTGTCGCGGGGCGGTGCGGTGACGTAAATGGACGACCGGGGGGCACCGTGTTGCTGTAGACGGCCGTCTCCGAATGGACGACGCACGGTCCATCCATTTGCCCTCGCTTTTTGCTCCCGCCCGCTCCTATACTTCCCACCCTCATCCCACCCCCAGCCCCACATCCGTCACGTGCCGCCTGTGTCATAAAGTCCCCGCCGCTGCCTCGTCCGCGACAAACGACATCAAACTTTCATATACTGGAGACAGGAAGGGGTAGGCGGCCGCACAACATACTACAACCGTCGGGATGGAAAGAAGGAAGGAGCGAATGTCGAGGATGAAAGTGATAGAAACGAAAGTAAAAAGACACTGATCACATTTTCTAAAATTGCTTTTTATACATGACAATGAAATTCGGGGAAAATATACAAATGCAAACAATAATAAAAATGTATTAAAAATACCTTCCGGCTATATAGCCGTGGTCGATCGGACATTTTTTGCCCGTACGTGTCATCTTCAACTATGGCATACATCTTTAGAAATATTTACCAGTTATCTGTCTGCCATAGTTGAAGATGAAACGTATGGGTAATGTCCAATCGACCAAGGCTATATAACCCGGAAGGTATTTTTAATAGTATATCCAGCCGTGAAATGCTACATTGTTTTAATAATAAAAATTACCTTGCGGGATGACTGGCCGTGGTCTGTCGTACAATCTGTAATTTTGTAATACATTGTCTAATTTCAATAGTATATCCAGCCGTCAAAGCCTACATTGCTTTAATTGCAATAAAAATTGTTTCGAACACATTTCGCGTTCTTCAACAGATCATTTTGTACGCCAATATATTGGCACTTAGATTTTACGAAAACTACTGCACAACATAGCAGAGTTCATTTTACTGAGTCGGCTCTTAAGAACTTCTGTTACAATCAGTTAACGTTCGAAATTGTTACGTTCAAAGTGTTGCTAAGAATTGTGCACCACGTGTGACAGTTGAGAAAAACAAACCGTAGAAGCTAAACATTTCGAGCGCATTATGGTTCATGCTCGGACTGTTCCGTGCAAACCCTAAAGGTGAAGGATGGAGCTGATTCGGCTTAAAGCTATACTCCCCCTCGCGTGCAGGGCTGGCGATATCAGGGGCCTGGCCGCACATAGCACAGCACACCGAGTGGAAGGCGGCTTTTCTTTCCAGTCCATTTTATTTGGTACAATAAAATATCAGACATTGTTCATGGCGCCCCATATATCATACCCTGTCGCTATAAAATAATTATTTATGTCTCCCCATTGAAACATCAAGTGATAACGATATAGGAGCACGCGATGAATGGTTCAAGCGGGTATTTTACGCACACGAACCGCAACTGCGACTGAGCACCTTCAAAAACATCTCAACAGCTGGGCAAGTATTACTCGTTCACTTTACATATGCAGACGGAGCGCTGCGATCTGTTTACATGAGGTCACCGCCGACTGAATGAGAAACGCGCGTCTGCAGTATATACTGACCGTTTAATATGATATAGATGGTGGTGAGCAGCACACAGACCTAGAACTCCGGCAGGGCAAGAACATAACCATTAAGCAGTAGATACTGGCGAGGAAAAACTGTTCCTGAACTCTTTCCTACTAACGGTGTAGCTCTTTCCACAGGTCTTTCTAATGGAATTAATAATCCTTTTTTCTTTTCCTTTCGGCAGTAGTTCACTACATTATCTATCATTAACTTACTGCCTGATCACACTCTCCCATACCGAAGTGGATTTGAATTTTCCACAGACATTACAGAAGTGACAAAATCACAATAATCACTATTTCCCGGACTGTCTCAGCTAGCTTTGGCACTGGTCAAATGCTGATTGACATCGGGATCATTCGTGTATTCTCGGTTTTGTGTTCGGGCCTTCACTTTCAAAATAACATTAGTTACTAATTCTGCCGTCTGCAAATGTAAAGTGGACGAGTGATAATGCTCGTGAGCAGGTGAAACTGTACGGCTCAAAAGAACATAGCCTCCAGACAAAGGAGACGGTGACGTTACGATAGGTGTATCTTAAATACACAGCACGCAATATAGTTCCATTGACAAGTACAATTATCCTCTGTTTGTGAATAATGCAAGAAGCAGACAGTAATTAAGAAACAATAGCTGTTTCGTAATTGTAAGATTGGAATTCTTGGAATAGCTTTCGTTTCTTAAAAGAGGATAGTCCAAAACTTACATATTCATAAATTTAAATCCCATTCCAAGTGTTACTGGTAAATAAATAAGAATCGAGACTGTCTGGAGCACTTCCACGTTTGAAGAGATCAAAGAAGACTGACCTGCCTTCCTAATTTGTTTATAATATAAAAGCACTGAAATGTAGAAACACTTGTTTTGGTGCTAAAAATTAAACACGAAAATTGGGTGGGAAACAGGAAAATTGTAATTAATTCAGAAACAGTTGTACGAATATCACATGTTTACTTGAAACAAGCCCTTTTGATATGATGAACAGAACCATGATGGCAGTACATTGGTATTCACATTTTCTACAGAAGCTATTCGCATTCCTCAAGATTCCGAAACAAATTTTCTAGTTGAACTATAAAACAATATATACAATCCATTCGAAAAAAGTTCATGTCCTTTGATTCCAGAATAAGAGAGCAAATAAGAGGAAACGGCATGATCTCTGATGAAAAAGACATAGTACGATGCCGGTAGAGCATCCAGAGTGGATGTTTTAAAGAAAGCATTGAATAAAGGGAGAGCAGCACAGGTTATGTCACAGTTGAATAATCCATTTCCCCCCTTAAAACGTATAGTTATAAATTTGTAACCTGTAGTTTTTTTAATGAATGTGAAAAATTGTTTTTTGCAATTTGCAAAGCACACGATTTCTATAATGCAAATATGGTGTTATTTCACCTTTTCTCATTCTGCGCGTACCGACTAAATTCTTATACTCGGTACGTCACTGCTTACGTCATGCGACGGTACGGCCCCAACGAAGATCCGTATATCCGCTATTTGCTATTCACGTGTTGCGTTTTGGAACAGCAATTTTGTGATATTTTCGTTATGCAAAGAACTCTTGTAACACTTTACTACGATATTGTAGTATTCGTGAAGACAGTTTTTGTTAAAGCAGCAGCATTTGTGATGCTGCAGACAATCAGTATATTATTAAACTCGCCAAGCGTCTTCATTTGAGGAGGTACATTTCTGGTCAACCCAAATTGGCTTCTTTTAGAAGAATTTGCACATTCTATTTCTTCAATTACATAAACAATCTAAACGAAACAAATAAGCAAGTCTATTCATTCCTGATTACTTGTTGTCGATTTAACCGAGATCGCAGAAGCTCTGTACAATCCTGGTAAATGGTACCACATAGTTCCAACAATGAGTGCGTGTGCACGGACGCGACGACAATGGACGAAGGCTATGCGAACGCTGCAGTGTACAAAAGTGCTTGCAAGAATCTGGCTTCCTCAGCACTTGTATGTATTAGGGGACCGAAGTCCCAGGGTGGGCTCCTAGGCGCTAGCCTCTATCCTCACTCTCATCGGCTGTACAAGTACACTTTCTGACCAACATCCGGACCTCGTCGGAACGCAGTTAGCCCTCGCGGCAACCTCCCCTTACAATGGCTGGGGCCCTGCTAGCTCAGAGCTACTAGCTACACGGCCTAATACCGGAGTCAATGTTGCCTGTATGACAAAACGCCAGTCACATGCGCCGGGACACCACGTCCCTACTCTACCAACTGGCGGCCACCCGAACTAAGGTCCGCGCGGGTCGGGGCTCCCATCCCGTCTCCCCACTACCTACACCTTTAGGCTAACGATATGGGTCGAACCGTAACAAAGTCAACCTGACGGTAGGTAATTTCCTGCCGGACTTCTAAACGTGCATTCCAGAGAACCCCGCGAGGTCTCCTTCACCCTATCCTGCCTTAAGGTCGACGCGCCAGGGGCCCAACTGGTGGGTTGCCGGGTTGAACCGACAACCAAGAACTTAGCATCGCCTACTCACTGCCTCCTCCTTGAGACTAACGCGTGCCACCGTGAAACTGAGGGTCCGGGTGATCGACTTCAACTCTTCACCAGAGATCATTCTCACATACGAGCTCACGACCCCCCCCTGCGAATGCTGTGATATGCGAACGTTTCAGGCACTTTACTAAACGTGGACGCAACCGCGGACCGCGCGTCCTTCACTGCGCGCCGGCGCAACCGTCGCCGTCCCCGCGCTCCGCCGCACATGCCCCCCCGCCGGGCGGCACGTCGCGGCGAGGCGGCGCGCGGCGGAGATCACGCGGCGAAATGAGATTTAGACGAGGCGACGCGGCCCTTTCAAGGGCTCCGAGCGTGCGGCGCGGCGCGGCGCGGCGCGGCGCGGCGCGGCGCGGCGCGGCGCAGCGTTCCTCGGCGGCGCAGGCTGCGCCGTAAACATCGCGGAGGCTGCGTAATAGAAGCGCGCAAACGACGCGAGGGCACTAAAGCAAATCCCTTGGCGGAGGTGGGTGAGGCGAGACGCGGAGGCAGGCAAGGGCGGCCCCCGCCCGCGCCCCCGGTGGCGACCCGTCCGCGGTCCCCGCCCGCCCCCCCCTTTCCGAGCTTGTACGGGTCGCCCGCTTCGTTCCCCTCGCTCGCTTGCTCACTTGATCATCCACTAACCTGTCCACTCACCCGGGTCAGCCTACTCACTGGCCTTCTCCCGCTCTCCCTCTCATTCACCGTCTCTCCGCCCGCTCACTGGCCTGCTCCCACCTGCCCTCTGATTCACTGTCTCAGCCACGCCCAAACAACACACGCCCTGGCAATCTTACTCGGGCCGTGCCTCTCACACCAGCCCGCCCTGCCACTGACCTTCCCATTCGAACTCGTACTCACTCACCCAAGCGCCCTGCAGTCCGCTCACCCGCCGCCTAGCACCCGCTCACGGAAGCCCGCCCACCTGCGCCCACCCACGCCGCTCACGCGTCCGCCCGCGCCCGCTCGACCCCGCCCACCGCCGTCCGTCTCGCTGGGGCGCGACCCTCCGCCCTTCGCTGAGCAGAGCTTCAGGAAAGGGCGGGCGAGAGGGGAGGGAGAGAGGGAGACGAACGAGCGCACGGGACGCGCGGCTGCGGGGTGCAGGAATAGGGCGAGAAGACGTATGACGAAGCGAGAGCGAAGTAACAAGGGGGGCTGTGAGAGTAAATGATTCGATAAGGGAGAAAGGAAGCACAAGGCTGAATGAGAGTGGATGGCAAGGATGAATTTCAGTGCAACCCCAATGTCGTAGATTTACAAAGAAGCACTATTACGGCGGAAGAAAGGAAGAGGAAGAGAAACATACGTTAAAGAAACAGAAGGGCGGAAACATCCAAGGGCTTACCTTCGTTGAAACAATTTTTTTTATGACTGGCAGTGAAGTCAAAGGCAAGACGAAATCAAACGTGCAATATCTCCAAAGAAAGCGAAAATGTTCGGTATTTATGCGAATATTTGGAACTGATCAACAGTCATGAAATTCTATAAAGGAAGGACGCTTATATTTGCCAAAATACATTGAGCACGCATTCCTAGCAACACTAGAATACGGATAAAAAGAATCGAAAACAAAATCGTAATTAAGAGAAAAAGAAGAGTTAAATGAGGAACAAAGCGAAGGAGAGACTGATTAATTAATAATTCCGGGCGCGTCAACGGCTAAGGTCGATAGTTCCGTAAGTGTAGTGCATTTTTAGCAGGAGGGGCGGTGATCTTCGCCCACTGAATGGCGAGATCCGCCGCCGACCTCACTGTCGGTTTGAGAAGTTTTCCCTACACAGGTATCCCCCACCAGCGGGGCACCGCCCCAGCCGGGACAAGCTGTAAGCTTCCGACTGGTCTGCCCGCACGTGTGGTAGTGGCACCTAAGTGTCTGTATATAAATAAGGGGTGAGGATAGGACAAGAAAGAGGAACGAATGATCGCGTGCGATTCGTGGCCCGTTTGTTAGGGTACTACTCCGGCATTCGTCTGGTGTTGATCGAAGAAACCACGGGAAAACTATCAATCAGAGCAGCCGGTCGCTATAATTCTTCTCCAGACGTGAAGGAGAGAAGGTCGCTGGTATACAACATCTACGAGCAGATGAATCACAAGGGACGGCGGAAGCGTGGGCTGAGCGGGTGACAAACGTGGAGGTCACCGCGAAGTTACAAGAGGACAGACAAATGGGCACGAGTGCGCACATTGGGGACACAACAACAGGTAAAGGCGTGGACCGCCCAAGACGCCCTCCCGGTGAGGATTCCGGAAATGGAGGAGGGGAGGCGCTGCGACATTACACGACACGGAGGGCAAAGTGGTACAGGATGAACGGCTTGCAGCAATAAAGCAACATAATAATATGTCGTTGGAATGAGGTTTTAGAAAATATTCACACGCTTAGAGGGTACTTAATAGATAAATTGGCAGTTTTCCGGTGCACGAACATGGCACCTTCAGCTCCCCTGTGGGCCACTTCAGCCAGTTGTAATTACTTTGCAACACATTGACATCCATCTGCCTCCCGCAGTCAACTTCGACGAGGAATAACATAACTTTCTCTTCAGACGAAGTATTCGTAAGGCGAGAAAATAAAAACAGAACCAAAACCAGCATCTTTTGAATATCGTTTAGCAATTTTAGTGTTCAAAAGACGGTTCAAAAGACGATTTGGAAGGCTTAAAAATAGATAGTGAAATGAACATTAATCAAGAGAACATACATTAATTTCTTAAAAAATTATGGTAGTATGGAATTGTCACATTTAATATCCTGTAAGTATATAAAGTGTGACGTAGTGGAATACACACAGACGACATCAATGAAGTATTATATATATTTACAAAAAGAAAAATATTTACAATTTTTACATAATAGTTTGAGTCTATTTCCGGTAACCTTTTCTCTCCCTTAGTCGCATACCGCGACCGTCCCTAGGCCTACAGCCCAGCAACCCTGCATTACCGCAGAAAAGCGACGCGTGGTGCGCGCTGTCGGACCTGGTGTCGTGACCGTGCCCGTCACATGGCTTGACACCAAAATAAAAAAAACCGGTCGCCGTCCGGCGGACCGCGTGCCTAGTTGCACCCACCCACTCTCTTCTCTCCTCGTACCTACGTACACTCGTCTCCGATGCAAAACTCAAAGAGGACGCGGCGCGTCCTGCGCCGCGTTTTTATACCCGGGACCTGTCACCCCCACCTCTCGTGTTTTGCCGGGTATGTCCCATACAGTCGACGAGTAGGCTCGCCGGCTAGCTTCCGGAGGCTGGAGACTCGCACTTAGCTATTCAAGAGGTATTTTTGGCCCTGCCACGCCGTCTGCGCCAGCCTCCGCCTTGTCTCCCAACTTCCGCATGTAGCCATTCACTGGCCTAACGGTACCACGTTGGCCCATTGTCTACGACGCCAAAAAAGTATACATAAAGCCGCGGTGGCTCAGTGGTAGGGCATTGGCTTTCTGTCCTGAAGGACCCAGGTTCGAATCTCGGCGTACTCTGGGATTTGACGCTTTCCATTTCGTGCGGCTCTGAGGTCGACTCAGCCTTCTTTCCAAGTGAGTACCAGGATCTTTCCTGGGGGTAAAGGCAGCCAGAGCATTGGGCTCGCCACACAACTTCCTCGTGTCGACGGCGAGGAAAAGGCCCTCCTCTGTAGGCCACTTCGTCCTGTGTGCCAATTGCACAGGAATACCGTTACCTTTTATTTATATAAAGTATACAAAAATTGTAATTACTTTGCAACACATTGACATCCAGCTGCCTCCCGCAGTCAACTTCGACGAGGAATAAATTGCTTATACCTTATCAGTATGTCTATGAAGATCATCAGCATTGCATTGAATTGAATTGATGCCTTATTTTAGGTGGCGAGACTCCAGCCATGAAGCCTGCTCTTCCGTCTGACCACGCAAATTTTGCTACGCTCCTTTCACCAACTAGCGGAAAAAGAAGGTATTACTTGGGCGACAAAACAGGCGATTTGAATTTAGCTGAGAGACTTCATTTAGGGTTGAGGATCTTTTACATGCAGTAGATCTACTAACACGGGACAGCCGGCTTTACTTCCCCTCCGAAGGAAGGCTGTTGAAGGATTTTTTCGCCCCAAAAACCTACGGCTTCGATCGGATTTGAACCCGCGAACTTGGGTATAACAGTCCGATAAGCTAACCACTTAATTTAGATACGTTAACCACTTCATTAGCCACTTAATACAAATTCAAAATTATTTCGGGAAAAAACGAGATGGGAACACGAGCGAGCGAAATACATAGGGACAAAAGGGGGTATCTGTGGGCGCTTTCGGGATACATTTTAACATGAGTCGCTTAATCCCATATAGTTATCAATATAATTAGAACGATGGGAAAACAGAGGTTTATAACCAAGCAAGTACATTATTTGTTATATCGACCCTGTGTCGTTCAATACTTTTCGAGACACCAATTTTCTTATATGAAAAATTAATTTAAAAAAATGTTTGAATACCTACAACTAATTTTCACTACAACTAATTTTTAATGTGACTAACTACAAGTAACTTCACCTACAACTAATTTTTAATGAACGACGATGGTTAAAAATCCTACCCAGAAACCGGTCATTAAATGTGATTTTTGGTCGTTCTTTTTGGTTGCATTACGACGATATACCAGTACAGAATTAGAAAATAATTATTTATGTCTCAAGTGGTAAAATCGACCTTTTATTTTGCGAAAAGGAAAGATTGCGTCACGTGGCCGACAGGCCACGTGGCGCAATCCTACGAGCAAATTAAAATTACTGATACCTCGTGCCATACACTATTTTTTAGACAGTCTCCCGTATTTTCATTTTCTTTTAATTCACGTAACACATATCTTATTATATTATATAATATCTTATACGTTATACCTCATATAATCTATCTTATATATTGTATATCTTAAGGTTCAACGTCCAAAGCACTTAATGATACCTTTAGCAGTAGTGCTAAAAACTGAACTTTTGCCCTGAAAGAACAGCTTTTACTAGTGACTATTACGTATCTCGATCTTGTGCGAGACGAGGCGAAGCGAAGAGGCACCCCTGAGTGGCGATGGAAGGGGGCCAGGTCCCCTCTCGTCTCCATCCCATCTGCTCCGTCCCATCTGAGTGCGCTCCATCACAAAAATCGCCCAGATTACGTCGCATGTGGCGACTCGACTACCACAAACCCTTATGGTTCTCACCAAGCACGCTGTGGTGGGAGATGTCAATGCGACATTCGGCGGGATTGACTCCGGAAACGGGGATATTAGGGTTAGGACTTAAAAACATTTTTCAAAAAATTAATTTTCCTGATGATGCATTTGATGAACTTTTGTCTGTATATTACTTTTTGGTGTTAAGTTTGGTTTGGTCATATAAAACCCTCCCGTACTCAATATAATTTCACTTACGAACTAAAAGGGAAATTGTCTCTTCTCATAGCCATTCTCAATTGTCACTTCTAATAGCATGTAATCTATTTTCAGATTGGAATATGTCGTTTAAAAGAAATAAAAGATCCAAACGAACAGAAGAATCGGCTGGAAAGAAATGGACGAGGAATTTTATAACAACAAAACGCCGTCCCTTCATACCATAAATGAAAAAGGTCACAAATGAGATCAAAATCCCTGTGTGAGAGACGTTGTTGGGATAATTGTTTAGGTTGAACGATAAACTCAAAAGGCGTCCTGGCCGAGTAAGAAATAGTTTTTTCCCACAATTTAACAAAATGTGGAAATATTTTTTTCGAGTTTTAATCGTCAAGTTTCAGGCAAAAGTTCATTGTTTACCTCCACAGCTTTTTAAATTCGAAAAAAACTCATCACCCCCGGGATCTGTGTTGAAAGCATCACGTGACCGAGTGTTACCGGTTGATATGCTGCTGACAGCCGTTCCGTCGAGTTCTCTTCGTTGTTTGTGTGTATACGTAGGGTGATATTTAACGACGGGCAATAAGCTAAGCTTGTCAAAGCCGAGTGCGTAATGCGTCCATCCGATTATACATTTTGCCTTCAATTTATTGATTTCTCGCCGGACGCCCCTTTCCTATATCCATTCAACAAATAGTATCGTATTCTTATTTGCCATCGTCACGACACCAAAATACTTAAAATTTGACATTCTTTGTCACTTATGATATATTCCAATTTCATTAAACAAGGAATAGTAAAGAAAAGCAATAGTTTAAAAAATGTTGATAATACAATTTAAAAACATTAAAATTAGGCCCGAGTTTGAAAAGATTTAGAATCACATGTCCATGAATAAAGTAAGCTGGGAGTCGAGGACAATCAGCCAATGTTAGAGCTAGAAGTGTGGTAATAGCGTGATTGTGTTGACAAGTGACCGTTATCGAGCAGCGAATTTGGACCTTTCCCCACGAGCTTGATAAACCAGGCAGCGAGTTAGGACATCTTCTCAACAACTGCAAGTCAGCAAATAAGTGGACGTTCTTCGGAGTAATTGTGACAGCTATCGTGTAACCGAGACTGAATCCTATTGGCAATATTTAGTGAATAAACAATTTCCAAGAAAAAAGTCTCCTACAAGTTTCCTTTGGGACATAAAATTAAAAACTGGCGTCACATTCATTAACGCGGTGAAAAGGCTTCAGCTCCCAGCATCAACATCCAGGAGAGCGATGGTAGCCGGGCCGTTAGCAGCGACGTAGGCGGCGGCGGCGGCGCCTTGGGCGTCGGTGGCAGCGCCCCACCCCCTCCACCCGCACCCGCCCAACCCATCCCCATCCGGCCTCCAGGGCGTCTCGTCCTCGCCGCGCCTAATCCCGCCCTCGCCCGACGATGATGGCGCGTAATGTGGCCGTATTTCAGCGGGGCGGGTGGGCGGGGCGCAGGGCGCGGCGGCGGCGGAGCAGCGGGCCGGCCGTGATCCCACGCGCACGCCTGAGTCAACACGCGGCGGCACCTGTGTCGTCGCCCGCCGCGCCCTCCACGGGGACCCGCCCGCTCCCTTCCCCGCCGGGGCGGCGCGGCGTGGCTCTGCAGACAAATGCCACGCGGCGCGGGCGCGATCGTCAGGCGACCGCCGTGGAACGCGTGGAGGGGGGAGGGGGCGAGAGGAGCGCCATGAGTGGAAAGCGCCAGTGGTGCGTTTAGTGGGTACAGAGAGTTCGTGGGCCTGGATTCAGTTTTACTTTCTCCCTACGCACTAGAGAGAAAGTTATGTAATGAACGAAAAAGCGGCGAATTTTCGGAAGAAAAACTTTTATTACAGGGCCCTGGTAACGAAAAAGTGGGTAAATACAGTTGCTGAACTTAGACTAAAAAATTCTCTATCACGTGGTGGACCACACGCCATGTTTTGTGAATTCTTGACACTGAAAAAACGAATGACGGCTAAACGTCTGTCTTTCTGTCTGCCTGCGGCTAAGCCAACAGTCTGTTTCTGCAACGCTAGCGGCTAAGCCGTTCAGCCGATTTTCTCCAAAATTGATAGTCCCCAATAGATCTGGTTGACGTCGCGGCCCCTTGAAACCGATATTTTAATTTTGAGAGGGTACTTTCCATGAAGCCCCTGGGACATTTTCCAAATAAAAAACTGGCTCCACCGTTTTTGATTTTTTTTTTTTTTTTGGGATAGTGTGAAGGACCTTTAAGTGAATGGTGCAGATTTCATGTTCGTTGAAAAACTCTAATTTTTCGAAAATTGCAAAAGTTCACATTTTTTTCGGAGTCTTTCTACAACCAAAATATTGAAGTTAAATATTTTTCCCTTGATTAATCTGTTCTTTAACGATAGATTTTCAGATAAGTTCGTGTACAAATATTCGAAAAAATTGAGTACTTTTGCGTAATTTTGCATGAAAATACGGGCGAGTATCTGCGAGCTCTTTTAACCCCACTAGTTCCATACGTTCTATACGCACAGTGGGTCTTGGTGGGTGAGGCTAGACTACTTTCCGTAGCGGTTTACGCACGCGACATTTGTACAAACCAGAGACAAAAGTAGGCGTCTGTGATTTTCATCTTGCGGATTTCTGTTGACAACCAAACTCCAGTGGTTCCTGATTTTCTTCACGATCCCTTTCCCAATCTGCTTGAGGCCTTTGCGAATAACTCTGAACGTCAAACAATTCTGTACGCGGAAGAGTAGCTGTAAGGCCGGCGGACGTCTCTCGTCCGTCACCACTCCACCTCTGCACCAGCTGAGAGACAGACCGGCTGAGGAGGGTCAGCACATTAATTGTCACTGTAACGCTTCTGACCGGGAGGTCCTAGAGCTCGAGTCCCGACGGTAGCAGGATTTTCGACGCTCAATACAGCAAGGTCGAATTCGGCCGTTTTCTGAAGGAGAATTTCAGCCGCTTGTTGCCCTGATCGGTAGTTTTCCGAGGTTTCTCCGTTCCTTAGGGTACTGTCCAGGTATTCGTCTCGTACTGGTTGGAGAAATTACTGATCACAGCAGCTGGTCAATAAAACTCTCCTCTACACAGAGGCTCGATTCGACCTAGCTATCTATCTAAGGGTTAAAAATCCACCACCGTCGGGAATTGAACCATATAACCACTAGGTCAGAGTTGCTACAGAGACAATAGTAGTACTAGTTCTGAGATAATTCAATCACCGACACGTCGCGACATGGTGGGGTGCCACGACGTGGGTACGAGATACCTGGATATTCCTGAGGTAAAATTCCACGCTGTGGTCACGTCCTTGTGCCTGTATTTTCATTAGCATAGAAACAGGTTGGACTCTTGAAGCACTAAACCTCCAGTAGTGCTATTGCTTTCCTCATTTTTCGCCCTCCAATAGTGCTATTGCTTTCCTCATTAACCGCTAAAGAGTTTTACAAGGCAAATGTAGCATGGATGGTCGTTTGCTGTAGCTTTCCTCATTCCTCCAGCGAGTGTCAACGCACACAAAGGCTCTACGAGAAACATCACAGCACGAATGTTATCATTTATTACCATCCATAACTTCAGCAGCTTCTTTATTAACCCAACCTGAGAGACTGTAACAAGATATTGCAGTTCGGAAGCTACATACTAATTTTTCTTGCAGATGACTTTTGGTTGGAATGTAAACCACGAGCCTCAGAAGCATGAAAAATAACTGTCACTGAATACCTGTGAACATCACATCCGCCAATCCCTCCCTCAGAAATACTTCTTACCAATCTGGAGCTAATATTAAGTGATAATTCAAGGAGTCAGCAGTTAAATCATAAGCTAGTTAATGCATTTTCCAGACACAGAATACTTGATTGGTGCGTATACATAAATCAGCAACGAACCAAACAAATCAAGTGCTGCCTCCCATGTGATGACCGATAACCATGTGATGACTGATAACTTTTGTGAAACTGGTAACCTTTAATATTGAAACGGAAGAATAGCTCTTGAGACTTTACTACCTCTCACTGACTCTGTCATTTATTAGAGGAACATTTGAGCCAAAAAACACCTCAGTATCAAGTGAAGGATTTGGAGCTTTAACTTATTTCCACGTTTCTTTTTTAAGAAGCTTGTGTCACCTAATTTCCTCACCAGCGGTGATTGTGCATGCAAAATTCAAATTATTAGAAAGTGTTTAGAAAGGACTGAGAATGTTTAACATAAAGTCTGTTTACGACTATCTCATTTTCGTCGAACATGTAAATCATATTTCGAACATGTAAATCATATTCATAAATCGTCATTAATATCGCAGTACGGAAAGAATTCTTCTCGTTCAGTAATTATTCGTAAATTCTGAAAACTCTCCCTTAAAAATGATACAAGAATTAACCACGTAACTAATCAAATCTGCCCCAATTCTACCAAGCCAATACAGGTCCAATTTTTATTCATGTTCACTTTCTCAAGCACGTCGATAAGGGGCGCAATCGCGTCAATAAATACGTTCCACACCAATCCTTCCCCAGCAACTGAACAATGCAATTACAACGCAATGAAACGAAAGCACGCAACTAGGAAATGGAACAAGAAAGCCGAATTGTCAATAAACTCGTCAGAGGAAGAAAACATACGGCCGGAAGCAGATCCGAATTTCGCCATTCGTCTCCCCGAACGAAGCCTTCAACGCCGCAGCGCAGCGACGCAGCGCCCGGATAGCGCCGGGGATAACGACCGGACGAGGAAGTCCCTCGTTGAAAATCGCTCCCGGGAACCGCCCGGCAATCGTCCCGAGACGCTTATAGAAAACGACTGCAGGGGCGGTAATCGCTCAAAGTCCCGTGTGCGCGGGGCACCGTTGCGTCGCCAGCTCATGAACGAGAGGAGGTGGCGCGGCGGCGGGGTCGGCGGGCGTGGGAGACGGAAAGATGGCGTCGAACAGGCACGCGGGGATCCCTCTTGAACAACGGTGAGGTGCTGGAGAGGCGCCGCGACAGCCACGAGGGACGTTTGGCGGGGACGGCGTGGTCAGAGGTGAGGCGAGGAGGTAAGGAAGGCCGGTGTGCGAAGGGTGGCGGGTGACAGTGTCAGCGGGGACAAGGAAGTGGCGCGTTAATGAGATGGTTTGGCGGCGTGTGTGGCGAGGGTGACTTGGGCCACTGAGATCAGAAGGGGATGGCGGCTTCAAAAAGGGAGGTTCGGCGGAGACGATCGAAACGGTTGCTGGGATGGCAGAGCGGTGACGGCAAGGTGAACAGGGGCGGGAAGGTGGCATGGTGGTGAGGCGGGAGTGACAAGAGTGAAGTGTGGCGACAAGGCGATAGTAGGCGAGTACGAAGGGTTTTTGACTGAGGGAGAGGTAGGCAAGTGCCGGCAGCGAGAGACAAGGTAGACAGGGCGTCGGCGCGCGGCGCTTTGAGAAAGTGCTGTCAATGTAACACTGATGCGTCAGGTGAAACCAGCAAGGAGCAATTGCCCTATTCTCATTTTAAAGAGCATTTGCTTCGCGTTTGAACGAAATATATAAAATATAAAACGACAAATACGGTTCAACTCAAAAATATACCGAAAATGTGGCTATGTTTAGTCATACGTTATTACATGAGATTCAACATGTGCAAGTTTTCATCAGTTAAATGATTACGTACTGCAAAAGAAAATATACTTACATGTATAGAGAATGATGTGTATAGATATATGTTATGATATACTTTCGTGCATCATAGGGTCTCCACAAATAGTAAATATCGACAGGGTCGGTTGGCTAGGTAGGGACGTACAGCCCAGGGAGAGAACAAATGAAAATGAATGAGATATGAGTGAATGATTATTATGCAACAGTAAAATGTAAGGAAGGTGATACAAGAATATTCTAAGAGGGCGTTCTGAAAAGTTTGAAGAATAGGTTCTTATTACCTCGAGAACGACACCAGGTCACAAAAATAGCGAAAAACGATTTAAAAAAACTTCCCAAAAAAATACCACAACAAATTCTTATGAGAGTATTAACGTTCAATTAATGTTTAATAAACATTTACTGAGTTTCGATACTTCTAATTCATAACATTTCAACAACACGCTGTAATAACACGCGGAAATGTAAAAAAAATGTTGACAAAAATAAATTGAATGCTATAAAACATCGACATTCATAACCATTTAGAACCAATTACGAAAAATTTGGGGTCTTCGCAGTACGTATTTACGATTTTATTCAATGGTTTTTCACCACCTTGCCATTAGAGTTAAAAAGGCCCGATGAACCTGGGTTATTAGGTCTACAGCAGGAAGCGCATATTTTTACTCCGCACAACGAACGCTTCGGCAAACAAAACGCGGCCACTAAACAAACGGCGTCGCCGGAAGCACTGGGCCGCGTCCCACACAGCTCTGAACCGGGCCCGAAACGCGCGCGCTGGCAAATATATTTCTTTTAAAACCTATGTTTTTATTCCAGCATTATAAACGACTTTTTTTTCGTTTTGACATCTTACGACACAAATTACGATGCATTTGTCGCTTATGGAACAAATAATTGCGACAGTCAGCCAATCGTAGCGAGAGAATCGTGGGTTGGGAACGGTCGACCAAAGTTTTTTCGAACAGATGTCAAATACCCGTGACGTCACAATATTGTTTATTCCCAAATTAACATTGATTCTCTTATAAATTTGTATTACATTTATTAAAGAATAACGTACGCAACTCATTGTGTTGCTTTAATGCATTCGTTCAAATTTGAATACTTGCTCCTAACGTTGCTGGTGTACAAAACACATATTCGCGCGCGATTCTCGCTTCCACATCCCGTCCTCATTGTCTTAGGTCTGACTTCCGAACCGCTCACCCCTCTTCGTATGGCGCATCCCTATGGATTAAGAAAATCTCTGACAAACGTGAAACATCCGTGTTTCGAATCTCCAGAAGCCAATTTTCTGCATCAGCTAACGGACACGTGAATGCCCGCAATAGTTTGTAACGCCCATTTAATTCAGTTGCAGCTGTATTTTCACTCACAGAAGTCACTGCCTTGAGGTAATTTAAATAATAACATTTTAAGTTCAAACACAAGCAAATGTAATGTTCATGAAATTATACATCCAGAATCAATCGGAAAATGTTACCTTCTCCGCTTCCTCGAATATCTTGTGCTTTACTACAGAACCACAGATTAATTTGCTGAAGTACTTTCCCCATGGTTTCGACAAACATCCAATATGCTGATGTGGCTACTAATGGGTCTTAAAACCAGAATTTTACCTATTTCCGGCCTACACTCAAGTGTTTATCCTCTCGCCCATTCGATTCAGTCTCTCTAACAAATTTGAGCCCATGGTAACAGACGCTACATCCCTCAAGTGCCAATTTTACTATGAGTTCATACAACTCGTACAAATTTATATTCTCGTATAAAGAAGTGACAAACTATGAGAATGTCCAAAATGTCTCATAAAGAAAAAAGTTAAAAAAAATAATTTTGACATTATGGTAAATAAAAAATGAATTGAAAAACCTATTATTCACATTAACTTGAAATTTCACTTCCATTATTTTATAGTAAATAGGTAAGCCGGCAAACGTTGTTTTGCCATTTAAATTATTCCTAGGATTATTTTAGTAGAAAAAACTGACTAACTTATTGTCAGTTTTTGAGGATGTGGTAAATATGAGTTGAAGAGGCATGGAGCACTGTGAACGATGATGGAATATAAAAATAACACAATACCAAACATTTATATTTTTAATTTATTGTAATTTATTTTTTGAAATGATATACATTGCTAATTATAATAATTTTATTAAAAAACAATATCAATCCCTCAACGCAATAGAGTGTACAATATTTTTAATTGACCGTGTGAAAAAAAACATGGTGTGCTAAAAAATAAGCCACAAACAGACATCGTTTGGCCTTGAGTCTTATCGATAGTCATCGCAAATGCCAATCTTAACGGAAATTGACGATGTTTAAATGGAATTGGCACATATGTGGGTATAATAGGGATCCGTGGCAGTAATATATTATCACCTCGAAATTTGCCATTTAAAATGATGGCTTCGACGTTTTTCATTACAGCCCTGCAAATTAATCATAAATTATTTAAAAATTACACCGAAACAGAAAAATGATAATTGTAAAATTACGATTAACGCCCAAACAATAAAAATAATGTCCGAAAACTGTAGTGAGTGAGAAACGGCTTATTGTGTGAGAGATCTCATCCCTACTCTGTGCTGCTTATTGGGTCAGAAGCAATGTTGCCAGATGTGAAACTTCCGATTGCGAAGTTTTACGTTCAAAAATGCGGATTTCTTCTAATGAATGCGATTTTACTAATATAATTTAAAAATAGGGGAAAACATCAATAATTCATATATCGATATAGAATTCCGTTTTATTAATTAAATAAAACCAATAGTCTCACTATATTTGTTCTATGTTTGTTCTCACTCTATATAATGTTCTCGATTCACCCAAGAAATTAAAAAAAATATCAGTACTTTTGTTATAAATGTACTTTCAATTTATTTTTAATGTTAGTTTAATATGAACCCGAGTCACGTAATTTCAACATTTTTAATTTCAATATCCCGCGAAGTGCATCTTTTCTCCGGCTTGAATAAACACAGTAAGAATCTGAACGACGATCCGTATTCTTATTTGGCGTATTGGAAAACGACTAACCAACATGTCACCTATTTGTCCTCTGAATCTCTAACAGTGAGACAATAAAGGACGGAGTTCACGACAACACCTTGGTGCTTGGTCATCAATTTTCGAATACGGCAATTGGATAAAGCCCTAATGATATGTAGATGATTGGTGTTTTATTGCTTTCTACTTTAATCGAATAGAGAGAGACAGCATTTTGAACATTCAAACTTTGTCAATCATAGTTAGCGGGACATTTAACGATCGTTGGAATAACTGAGGAAATGAAAAAAATGGATTTTAAACCACTATCATGAAAATGCAGATTTTTTTGGCATCCTCATTGCTTAATGCGGATTAGGTGTTAATAATGCGGTATAAAATGCGGAAATGCGGTACATCTGGCAACACTGGTCAGAAGTGACTCCGGTAGACGCCTTGCGGGAATACTGATCAAGTGATAATTGCATCATTACATCATGTAAATCAATTAGGGTTTTCTTTACTTATTGTTGCTCTAAATGGCAGTAAAAACGAAAATCTATATATTAAAAGACGGCAGGAGAAAATAATTAACGATAATAAATAAATCTTCTCTAAAAAACAATCATTTAAAAAATTGCTATAAAATACATGTACACATTTTTAACTGTTCAACAATGAATCTGTTCCCCATTTTGTACATTCGAGAATTTAATATCAACTTCCAAAGGCTAACTAAACATTAATTATGGCTAATTAAACATTTCGCAGCAACAAACATCACAAATTATTAAAACACAGTTCCTAGTCCCAATGTCATATCTACATTTAGCCAAATATTAATTGCTGTGCTTTTTTTTCCTGCTAATTATAGTATTAATGATATATTAGTCTCTAATATGCTTAAGACTCCTCAAACCTAACGCAACAATGTATCGCGGAGACAAACCTTTTTCTATCTGACCCCGGCAGACGTTGTTCTGCGCCTATATCTCTCTTTTTCCTTCCCTCTCTCTTTCTCCGTCTCTCTCTCTCTTTCTCCGTCTCTCTCTCTCTTTCTCCGTCTCTCTCTCTCTTTCTCCGTCTCTCTCTCTCTTTCTCCGTCTCTCTCTCTCTTTCTCCGTCTCTCTCTCTCTTTCTCCGTCTCTCTCTCTCTCTTTCTCCGTCTCTCTCTCTCTTTCTCCGTCTCTCTCTCTCTTTCTCCGTCTCTCTCTCTCTTTCTCCGTCTCTCTCTCTCTTTCTCCGTCTCTCTCTCTCTTTCTCCGTCTCTCTCTCTCTTTCTCCGTCTCTCTCTCTCTTTCTCCGTCTCTCTCTCTCTTTCTCCGTCTCTCTCTCTCTTTCTCCGTCTCTCTCTCTCTTTCTCCGTCTCTCTCTCTCTTTCTCCGTCTCTCTCTCTCTTTCTCCGTCTCTCTCTCTCTTTCTCCGTCTCTCTCTCTCTTTCTCCGTCTCTCTCTCTCTTTCTCCGTCTCTCTCTCTCTTTCTCCGTCTCTCTCTCTCTTTCTCCGTCTCTCTCTCTCTTTCTCCGTCTCTCTCTCTCTTTCTCCGTCTCTCTCTCTCTTTCTCCGTCTCTCTCTCTCTTTCTCCGTCTCTCTCTCTTTCTCCGTCTCTCTCTCTCTTTCTCCGTCTCTCTCTCTCTTTCTCCGTCTCTCTCTCTCTTTCTCCGTCTCTCTCTCTCTTTCTCCGTCTCTCTCTCTTTCTCCGTCTCTCTCTCTTTCTCCGTCTCTCTCTCTTTCTCCGTCTCTCTCTCTTTCTCCGTCTCTCTCTCTTTCTCCGTCTCTCTCTCTTTCTCCGTCTCTCTCTCTCTTTCTCCGTCTCTCTCTCTCTTTCTCCGTCTCTTTCTCTTTCTCCGTCTCTTTCTCTTTCTCCGCCTCTCTCAGTGTTATTCACATTTAATAGTAGATTCTGCACATAGCTGTCCAGGTGCGTAATATGGATAAACACCGTGTAGCTGGTGAAATACCGCCGTGTGAAATACCTACCGTGTGTAGCGGGTTGCCTAAAACGTTTTGTGCGAAAAATTAAAAAAAAATGGGGTGGACCACCCCTATCACTAAGGGGTATAAAAATAGATAAAAACCTATTCTCAGACCTACTGAATATACATATAAAATTTCATCAAAATCTGTCAAGCCGTTTCGGAGGAGTACGGTAACTAAAACTGTGACACGAGAATTTTATATATATAAAGATTTTAAATAGCAAAAAAACAAATGACTCGTGGGGGCGGCGCCGGTCCAAGAGGGCCAGGGCACACGGCCAGGGCCGACCTCCAACACGCGGCGGCCCCGCCTATCTCATTATCTTTTTCGGAAAGCGCGCGGACGAGTAATGGCGCGGTCGGCCGCGCTGACAGCAGCGCTCGCGTCGCCCCCGCCCCCGCTGGACAGAGGCTAGGTCGTCCGCCCCGCCCCCAATCGCCTGCGGGCGTGCCGCATCCGGAGTGGGGGGGCGTTCACTACTCCCTGAGCGGACTAGTACTGGATAGGCAATTGAACAGGATGCGAAAAAAAGTACTTCAATACGTGGGAATGTTTGCGAAACTCACCAAGCCCATTTTCATTTTTTAATCTCGTTATGTCACACTTTTTCTATTCCTTGGATTAATGAAATCGCTTGTCTCGTCTAGGTTTGATGTATAGCATTATTTATTTTTTTTACGTTTTTACGTCGGTGTTTTTTTTTATTTATTTAAGGTCGCATCAACTACTAGGTCGTTAGTGACCACTATTGGATTTAACGTTATGGTATGAGGATGAAACGATATGGTGATCATAGGGGTGAAAAGAGGAACACAAACAACCACGCCCGAGGCAGGACTCGAATCCGCGACCCCTCGGTCCGAAATCACCACGACACTACTGACATAGCGATCTCGACCACGGAGCCGACTATTTTATTCGACTCGTTTTTATTTTACGTTTTTACTTTGTTTTCGTTCACAGAATAGTAAAAATATATAGGTAAAGACCATGACACGGCATTATTTTTTTCAAAGCAATATTTCATATGTAAGTTAATGAAAAAGAAACCCGCTTTTTGTTATTTTATTTGATATGAATTTTCATGATTATTTTACATGAAATCTTAATTACGATAGTAATATAACTCGACTTTTTCAACGCCTTTCTTCTTCAGTAGGTGTGTTATAAAAAGTCATTATGCAACTAGTATAAAGTAAATTAAGTAGAACAGTAGTGCTATAATCTAACTTCTAGTGTACACATCGGAGCGCCAATAAAACATTATCACATTGTACATCAAAAAGTAGAGTTTCAATTTTTTAAATGTAGGGCGGGTTGTCTACATTTTGAGGACGTGGTTTTTTATCGCCGAATTAGTGAATAGAAACTTCCTTTCTACTTCCTCTACAATTTCGTTACTTATATAAATGAAAATCATGTTCGACATACGCAACCTATTGTCTTACTTCATAACAATCAAGCTGAATTGAATGTATGGCTTTCTAATTCGACAATAGTACTCTTAAAACCACAGTCAAACCAGAACACATGAATAATATTTTCCTTCGTTTATTTGTAACATATCGAAATATATTCATCCAGGAAGATCAATAGTGTGAAAAATATTGGGTACGTTACCACTACATCTCAACACCGTTACATCTCAACTACTCAGGGCAACGGAAGATACGCAATTTAAGACGTACCTCGTAAAACATTGCCAGGAAACATTTACACCTTCTAAACGTCACGCCTTCTCACTCGTAATAAGAAACTTTCTATTCGACTATTAGCACCATAAAGTTAAAAGGAATAAAAATAAACAAGGAACATACTTAGTAAATGCTGAACCAAAGACTTCGCGAGGAAGAAAATGTATTTCTTGGAACGCCAGCGTAATAAATTCATCTGAGAGTCTACCATCTCAGATAAAAGTCGCAAAAGAACATTTTAAGCTTAATATATTTTCCAACGAAACCAGGGTCGTTTCTAAGAAACCGGAAATGGTTCTGACGACTAAAAAGGAACAAAGAATCACTACACAAACATTCTTCGTAAACACAATTCGGTGAGTACACAAAAAAGAGCACCACAAACTCGATACATTACACGAAGCACATTTTTCAAGTCTTGGCGAGGCAAGTCAACAATAGCGGCAATTACAAAGAGAGTCCACGCTTTATACAAATATTATCACCACGGCAGTCATTGGGGTTGGCGGAAATGCACCTTTTGTGGAGGTCCGACACAGAGCCAGACTACAGGAACGACTATCTGCCAATCACACGCCAAAGGCACTGTGCTCCAATGAACCGAAGACTTCAGAGAAAAAACGCGCGGTGAGGTGAGGAACAGGAGAGAGAATGCGAAAATAAAAATGATATAAAAACAAACTAGTGGGGCTGCAACAACATATACTTTCTCATAACTTGCATTAAATTCAACTGCAAATTAGGCAAAAATGACTCTTTCTTTAAAAAATGTATGTGACCTTTTTAGTGAGCTGTTTTTTTCAAACAGATTTGGTTTAAAGCAAATATCTTTATCTTCAATTTTGTAGTTTTGAATTGTTAAATTTTCCCAATTTTAAAAATACAGAAAGTTCATCGGAAATGAGACTAGCACCATTTTTTAGCGTATTTTGATAAATACGAGGAGAAAATTTAAAGAAATAATTTGGAAGAGTTTTTGACGAAAAATTGTTCTGAAAAATTTAAAACTTGCTTATATTTACGCAAAATTACGTGTAGATGTATTATATTTCCGTAAAAGTGTACAGAATCTTATTTGAAGATCTGTCTTTAAAGAAGATTAAAGATTCATTAAGAAAAAATCAGTATGTTCAATATTATTGTTACAGAAGATGCTGAAAGAAATTGAACGTTTTGTAATTTTCGCAAAATTCGGGTTTTTAAATAAAATGGGTCCTGCAGCATTGTCTAGAACGTTCTTTACGCTGTGTGAGAACAAAGTTTAATAAAAACTTGGAGCCACTTTTGCGAAAATTTTGAAGAGGTTATTGAGTCTTCATGTGTAGTAGCTTCAAAAATCAAAATATCAGTTCAAACTCAGAAGACCTCGAGTTCATTTAAATCAATCACAAAATGTCAATTCTGGAGAAAAGCGGCTGAATGGTTTAGGCGCTACTACTGACAACAGACTGACAAACAGACCTTTTGACTTCAATAGATTTTTTGTTATCAAGGACTCGCAAAACATGGATTCGATACTAGGGCCCACAAATACGACTTTTTCTGTCGAAAAATCGTCAATTTCTGCATCATCACCATCATAATCACAATAATTTCTGTTTACTAAGTAGGTATGTATGTGTGTAAGAAAGTGAAAACTGCATAATTTCCGCAGTTGCGTCGCAAAGTCTAGCGGAAGAATGGGCTGTCCCACTAATCACTAACTAAAAAGGCACCACATTCCAGTACGGCACTCATCGGCGGGAAAACGTATGACGAGGCGTGAAAATGGGGAAAGAATAAAAAAATAATACGGATACCCACGAAGGACATCTGGCAGAATGGATAAGAAGCAGGAAAACGTTTATGCACGCAATAAAAGTGAACACGAAAAGAAGCGATGCTAACTGAAAGGTAAGAAATGAAGCCTACAGAATAAGGGGTCATCCATAAATTACGTAACGCTACAGAGGGAGGGAGAGGGTCTGAGGCAGCGTTACATTGCCTTACACAGAGATAGAGAAGTGTGTTACAAGGGGAAGGGGGTATTGAAAAACTCGAAATTTGCGTTACGGAATTTATGGACGGCCCCTAAGACTGAAAAGGACAACATGTGGAATCAAAGTGAAGTCAGCTCGAGACGCAAGAAATGACAAGAAAGAAGAAACATACGCGAAGTGCGGGATATGCTCAGGAAAGAGACCACCACTCATTCGTAGGGAGATCTGACAAAGTCGCCGCAGCTGAGTTTGAGACGGAAACGCATCAGGGGAGCAGAGGTGCGGTGTCCAAAGCCGAGCAGAAGCTATACTTGGGTTTTTATTTCTTGGCGCGTGGGGGCGTGTCATCGCGATGGAATATCTCACGGCATTTCGCGTCATTCTCGATCGTGCTGCTGTGAGTCGCATGATCGCGTCTGTATCGAGAAGTGCTGGCGATCATGCGACTCCTAGCGGCACAATCGAGAACGACACGAAATATCAAGAGATATTCCATTGTGATGACACGCTCCCAAGCGCGAAGAAATAGAAAGCCAAGTATAGAGGTAGCGCGAGAAACGTGCGTAGCGGAGCAGAAAGGCGCGCGTGAAAAGAGGCCGGCGTTGGGCGGGGCGGGGGAGGGGCGGAGCGGTGCGGGACGAGGCGGGGAGATGAGTCGTCGGCGTCGCGTGTCTCGAGTGATTGGTTGTCCCTTTGAGGCGTCTGCGCCGCTTGATTGGACTTCGCGTGGCGTGTGAGGGCGGGGGGCTAGGGATGGGGCGGGAGGCTTTCGGAAGTAGCGCGGCGAGCTGTCATAACGCCCCGGAAGGGAACAGATGTGCCGTGCCGGGCTCTTGGGGACGGCGGCGGACGCCGGCGACGCCACAATGCGAGCGCATTAAGCTGCACGGCGATAGGACGCAGCCAACGCCTCAGAGGGGGTTTTCAGGCGCCACCCTCCCCTCGGCCTGCTGATCATTGATTCGAAGGCGCGGCGGCTGCCAGGCACACGGGGTTTCAAAGCCTGAGAATACGAGGCAAGGAGTGTATGGACGAGGACAGAGGGGAAAATAATAAATAAATAAATGAGATAGCGATATTAAGAAAAGGTGCGTGTTCATTAACACAGATGTCTCAAAATCAATGTTACAAACTTCTAGAACCTGTAGAGGGGTCGAAAATGATAGCTATTTGCCAATCAATATATGTAGCGTAAAATTGCATATACCACATTTAAATGCATAAACACACATATTCTCCTTGACGATGACAGAACGGAACCTGCCGAACATAGGAGTATAAACAGTTGCCTAAAAATCAAGGGAAAATGTATAGCTCCATTCTATGAATTTCCCCATCCTAAGTGATCTTCGAACCCGCAATGCCCTAGAAATGTGTAACATTTATTCTGAAACGTCTTGTATATTGGCGTTGTCATTTTATTATTCTTTGTTGATTTGTTTTGATAGTCACGATGAGTTTTCGAAGAGGCATCTGTACTAAATCTCGCATGGTTTCTCGCCCTAGCCAAAGCTCTGTTCGCTATTAGACGGCATTGCTGTCGTGACAGACGTGCTCACACAGCTACTAATGCTGTGAAAAGAAATGTACCAAAATTTATAGTTCTGGGTCAGGGCGAGAGAATCCTGGTGGCAAACGACTTTTCCTGAAAATCACTTCAGAGACACATCGCCATTTCAATTTCAGGCTAATCTGGACCTCAAAGTGACAAGGAACTCCTAGACCCCATGGCACTGGCAGCAACATACATTTTTCAATTATGCATGAATACTGGAGAATGGTGCAGTGGCTTTTAATGATCTAAGAGAACAAATTGTGGAGCCAACTGTGTATTGTGATAGTGTTAAAAGTCGTAATTATGAATGAGGATTATTATAGAAAAGTACATACATCCATGTCGAAGATGGGGCCCAGTTTCAGGGTAATTAGAACCGAGATTCTTCCATTTCAGCGACCTCGGCTACCTGGATCACCTAACAATTTACAGTTAAAAACTTTCGTCACAGCTTTACGACCATTTTAAAAGCTTGTTGACAGTTGGAATCAAAGATGCAAATGAAAATGTAAGCATTGAAAATGATTGTAATGCTGTAATGACTGTACAATGTAAGCACTGAAAATGAAAGCGTTGAAAATGAAAGCATTGAAAATGAAAGCATTGAAAATGCAGTTTCTGCTGGAAATATTTTTACTACGTAACTATTTAAACTCTTTTAAGAACAGACAGAAAAATGAAATTTAGAGGAAAAGAGCTGAGGTCATGTAAAAGGATGTAGATGGAAGACTGAGCTAATACTGTCAGGAAAAAGAGCACTCAGGATAATATGTAGTGACAGAATATTCTAGAAAATGGTGCATAGAATGAAGACTGCAGACTAGTAACAAAAACAAACTTTAGGTAAACAGCACATATTTTTAAAAAGTCCATTGAGCATGCTTTAACGTTTTGATTGACAAAAATATCATCACGATCATACGCAGTAGTTAACTGTTGCTTCAAAAACGATGTGCTCTTCTCTATTCTTCGCATGAATATTCAGTGCAATTCTGTGGTTGAAGTAGCATACCTCACAGTATACTGTGCATGTTCTAAAAAGAAAATGCTTCAATCTAAATAGCTATTTATTCATATCTAATATCCGGGACAAGCTCTAAGATCTCGACAGGACACTCGGCATGTGTGGTAGTGTAATACATGTGTGTGTGTAAGGGCTGAGGAAAGGGCAAAGAAGAGGAATGAAAGATTGCGCGCGGTCCGTATTTCGTTCTGTTTTGTTGGGGTACTGCTCCAGTATTCACCTGATACTGATTGGAGGAACCACAGAAAACTAGCGATCACTACAATTATCTTCCAGAGAGTGGTTGAATTTGACCCAGCTACGTAGCTAGTGTCAAAAATCCGTCCCCCGTCGGTCACGGACCCTACGAACAGCCTCTTAACAACGAAGTAGAGATAACGGCGTGGCCGCTGAGCTATTGCGGGCAGTCTTTTTGTTCGAGACTGAGGCATCGCCGGAGGGTCGTGGCCTCTCACGGCAATATGAAGACTGACGTCACTACAGCTGCTTTTCTCTCGAGCGAAACGACAATGAAGCCGCGAACACCCAAGAGACACATTAGCCCGAGTGAACTCGGGCGCCACCTCCGGTACTCCGCATGTAGAGGGAAAATAAACACGCATGCCAGTAATTAAGTGTCTGCTAAAAGAGAATGCGCTGTGGATGGAAATACGAGAGAACAAAATGGATGGCGGCGCTCGAGTATGTTACAGTGAAGAAGATAAAGAAAGTAATAATGCCCCTCTCACACAGCCGTGACCCGTATATCTGTCTACTCCGTGAGAAATCATTCCTTCCTCCTACCTTTGGGGTAGTAAAGGGAATGATTTATGCCGCACTTCACTTCTGGAAAATTAGTGCGGAGTCACGTGGTCTCACTACATTTCGACCGACATGCTATGGGGCGTAACCTCACGACTATGTGTACAGTTAGCGAGCGAGGTTGAAGCATTGGCGTGAGAAGGTAATTTCCGCACCGAGAGATGCAACATATGAATTCCGACGCTCGAGAAAGTTCGACAAGGCTAAGAAGCTGGGCTGGGCAATGCTAGAGGGTGCTGTCATAAGACATTTTATTACATTATTTTATACACATGTTTTTATTTCATTTTAATGCTTTTCACTAACACGAATTTTATTAACTTCATTTTCAACATTTAAAGATTTTAATATGTTTAAAATTCATGAATTACATAAATTATTAATTTTATGCTCTATTTATCTATATATATATATATATATATATATATATATATAAATATCTAAACTAATATATAAAGA
Organism: Acheta domesticus; assembly: GCA_031308135.1. Lineage (NCBI taxonomy): Eukaryota > Metazoa > Arthropoda > Insecta > Orthoptera > Gryllidae > Acheta > Acheta domesticus. Next base: position 83,080,778 of record JAHLJT010003656.1, read on the forward strand.
CAGAACTGCACTGACTTACAGCGCGATAATCTCTGAATCTACTGAACCAATACTGATGAAACTTTTCTACTAGCTTCCTTTAAAGGTCTGGAGTAACATAGGTTATGATTTATAATCTCAAACTTTACTATATTCACAATATAATTACTTTTCCGGACATTTTTCGCCTGGCTTTACATCACAGATTCATTAGTGGATCAATGTCAATAGTTTAGCTGCGCGCCACCAGAGGATGAGGTCTGAGATCTTCTACTATTTTCATCAATGTCCAGAATTATTACGAAATTCTTTGGGGTTTAAACAACGCTATGTAAAGTCCGTGAGTGATCGTTGGTGATTTGTTTGTTTTCAACGTTGGTGGAACATTTGAACAAAATCCCTACTAAAAGTAATAAAGAACGTCAATGTACAAACATTGTCCTTAGTCCGTTTGGTACACAAATTGTGACAAGAAAATATGTGAGTTTTAAAGTATTTAGAGAGTTAAAAGTATGAAAATATACAGTACAAAATATACAGAAATGCACAATGTACAATATGTATATATCGTATACAGGTATCGTATATTTTCTAAACAACCTCTTCTTTTACAGAATTTGTGAAAATTGAACTGTTTGAAACAATGCCGAAGTTACCGTTGTCAAAACAATACAAGTGCTCAGAGATGGGCAGCCTATTAAAATTCGGAATCGGCTACTCAGAGGCAAGAGCGACTTGCAGAAGAACACGTACCATTGAAAACAATACAGTAAAGAAGAAGGCAAATGTGAATAATTCTCTAGGAAGCAGGGCAGCTTTTCGTTATGACTCTCGATTTGATTATTTACACATATCTCATGTTCAAATTGGTAAAATTGAAAATATTTGTATGTTTTGGTCAACTCTGTTGAACATTTTTCTTTAACATGGGCAGTGGACTATTACAGTGGTATGTAATTAAGTAATGGTCCTTTACATATAAGACTAATCTTGGTGTTGTTTCGCATGTCAGTTGCTGCCAGTGAATTAATTCATCTAAAATATTTAAGTCTAATCTAATAACAAAATTCTGGGACTCCTTGGTTTCTATAATTTACATTTCAAATTCCATAGTATCTAGCACTTCAAATCAAATAATGAAGCTAATAGTGGTTTGTTAGGTGGTTCAGTACATTGTCAATTTATTGTGTATATATAATGTATAGGTTAGTGGATCAGTATTGTTGTTATGTTGCGATTATATGATGAATTGATTTACCTAAACAAATAAGTTTTATACTACATGTTACCAGCACATAGATCTTTAAACATACATATTTCTGTCATCTTCAAAATAATTATAGAAACCGGCAATTACATTTCAGCATAGATATTTTCATTTACTTTTATGATTACGATTCATCAAATACGTTACGACATCTATATCTATTTGTCCGGATCTGTCTACTAGCGTACCCATGCGAGAACTCTCGGATGTTTCGTATACTCTGCTTAAAACTGTAAGTCCCTTCAAGGTCACGAGTTGGCAGCAGATACATTTTTAATCTTTCTTTGTAAATACTATAGAAGCAAAAAATATAAAAATGAGTTAGTTTTACAATTTGGCAATTTATTGATAGTGCTGATATAATTTTTAAAACTCCCCGTCCTTTGGCTCGACAGCCTGCTACGGGCCTTAGCTGACCGGCGGTGACACAATCTCTTGGCCACGGATGTTCGGGTGGTTACGTAGCACGAGGACATCTCTTTACCGTAAACACCGCTCTTCTTAACCTTAGGATGAGCTTTTTCATCGTCACACAGCAATCGATACTGAGACATTTGTAAGGAAAGCGCACAGTTCTAATTTACCCGGCCGAGAATTGAGCTCGGGGTTGTTTCGTGGAAAGCGAGCACGCTAACCAATAAGCCACCGAGGGCGGGATATAAAACTCCGCAAAAAGAATATATGTGAGTCTACAATTTGTACAAGTATTTTACGAGTATTTTGTATTAACAGTTTAGATTTGTTTATTGTTTTTATTTATAAAGTGAAAAATGTTTGGGAGCAGAAACTCCCAATTAGAAAAATGTAAACTTTCTTTAGTACAAAAGTGAACGAGGCACACCGGAAAGTTCGAAATAGGGGGAAAGACATGACAGGACTAGCTTGGTGGGCCAGATATACCATGGGAGAGAAGTAGGCCCCACTGCACGGCATGAATAAATGGAATTCCTCTTCCTTGCTAAAAATTTACTGTAATAAATGCCTGGGCAACGTCGGGTAGTTCAGCTAGTAAGAATATAAAATGTTTCCACGCACACAGCGAAAAAGCTGCATTATTTTACAAGAATGAAATGTAAACCACTTCAGGTTATCAAGAGTTCACGCTTTATAGCCCTGGATTACATAATTCCGTTCATGGTTTACTTCTGTTCCGCACATGGATCTGAAGGTAGTAAATTTAACAAGAAATTCAATAAGTACATTACAGACAAGAATATATGACTGTTGCCTAGTCTACTGATTGGTCTCCTTGGTTTCCTCCAATCATTTCAAGGCGAATGCCAGAACAGTTTCTCAAACAATGCGATACGGACAGTGCTTGACCAGTGTTCACCCTTACCGCTCTGTTTTTAGGGACGAGCGACAGACGGGTTGATCTCGCGGAAAAAAGCTATCCCTCGTAGAAGGACACCGATATGTTAGAAATTGAGAAAGCTGTGATAGTTGATGGACCCCCACAAAAAGAGGAAGCGGAAAAAGTGTCCAAGAATTCAACATTTTCAAGAAGGTAATACTAGTTGATTACAAAAACCTAAAATCACTCGAACAAATTCAAAATACAAAAAAATTTGAGCAACATTTTTTTATTTTTACAATGAACAGATATTTGTTCTGAAATTTAAACTAGGAGCTACAACAGCACGCACATTCTCGCACTTAGTAATGGTTACGTAATATTATAATAACGCAATTTCTGTTCATATTATCACATCTCAGTCATTACCAGACATCGGATGTTTAGGGAAATGCCTATTTTTTTCTAGCCAAGTTACTTAAAGGCTGACAATATATGTGCACGAATCATGGCAAATTATGACATATGACCAAGTTTTATAATCCTTATTTTTGCTTATTTTAGCATAAATGCCTTTTCTTTAGAATTATTGGAGGTTTTTGCCTTTTATGTATAATTTTTATATACAATGCTAAGATACCAGAAAATCGGCCAATCTGACCATTCATTAGGAAACCTACAATTCATGTGTTTGTATTTTGAAATACGAGAGAATTCTTGAAAGTAGACCAACGTATTTTTTTTTTTTCATTTCCTTATTTCATAAATACTTTCCATGTTCTGAGAAAATGGCCGATTGACAATACACCGAGGGCATATTTTGAGTGGAAATAAATGTAAATTCCCAAAAGGTTTCAGTATTGATAATATTGAACTTCTAAAATATATGCCAGGCACATCGGTAGGTGTTCAGAAATCCTTCTCTGTATTCAAACTGATTGTGTCTCCCAATCGTTGCAGATTTGAAATTGCGATCCTTGAAAAGTTACTGATAATATATTGTAATGGAAACTATTAAGAATAAAATGTAGAAGAGTTGTAAATACGTATGGAGTATTACAAATAATTTTTAATTTTATTGTGAATGTAATTTATGACAGTGCCTTTTTTCTCCTTATTCATGACATTTTCAGTGCCTTTTTAGGCGCCTGAAAGACGATTTTTAGTGCCTAAACATCCGTCATTACTAGTACAACTTACAAATCGTAGAACGTGAATGCGAACGTAGGTGCAAAAACTAATTCTTTTAAAGATAATGTCTTCAACACAAATTAGATGCTTAAAACTGCGTTTCATACAGCCATAAACATCTCCCAATAAAGATAAGGAATTCTCAGACTTTCAAACTGCCAAGTCGCCGGACGGCATAGTCTATTTATTTTCATCTGATATCTCGTGAATGACTAGCAAATTAAGCGTGGAAAATTCAAATTTTCAACGACAAATGACCGATCCCCGCCTCATAAATTTCAAAATACTCCGACCAGCAATATATGCGGTACATTTACATGGCGCTAATTAGAAAGAAATGATAGAGTTTGTAGGTACAAAACAACGAGGCTTGTTAATTCCAGAAACCTGAATCTGACTGAATATGTATCCAGTTTTGTGTTCAAGAATGCTTCGCGTAAAAATCGCAATATGCTTTCATGAAGATTTTCAAGACATGTACTATGTCTCTGTCTCCTAGAAGCAGTTCGGGTACGAGAGGATCTACTTTAGTACCGATCCTCCTTTCGGTCATTGTCGTTCATCTAGATCAATTGCTTAAAGAGGCGAGGATGCGACATTTGACCTTCAAGGTATCCCGCTTCACTGGCAACGCGTGGAGTGAATAACGCAGTTTTATTAATAAGAAACGCTTCTTCTTATATTGATGATTCACGGATAATCTTACATTATCCTCAATTAGACCAACTGGTGATTTCTCTTTTGTTTGAGGAAAATCCCAAGACGAAGTTTCTCAATTTGGGAGCGGATTAAAATGAAGATATATTATTACCTTTGACTTAGTAAAACAGAGCCATCTTAAAGAGAAGTTAAAGCGCAAAATTTCTAACTAATTTGCTGGTCTACAGATAGCGAAAAATTATTCCGAATTAGAAAATAAACGTATTCTACGAAAATTATGAGAAAGAATAATTATTCATTAAGAGTAATAATATTACTGCTTAATGCACTCAATACACATTTTTCTATTCTTGCAATTCAAGTTCCACACATTGCAACTAATATTATAAGCTTTGGGGAACGTGCTGGCAAGTTATAATCTTAGACAAAAATAGTATTGATAATTTCAATGAAAAGCGGGATTAATTTGCAGACCAGTTTTCCTTTCATCCTGCATCTACCAGATCAAGCCTTTGAATAATGTTTTGAGAAAGAAATTTAATAATGAACACTGGGTTCATTGGCAGGCTGTACTACCCGAAAGACAAGGAGTCGGGTCAACATACTGATGACTAGACATCGGATGTTAAGGCACTTAAAACTTAAGTTTTAGGCGCCTAAAAAGGCACTAAAAATGTTGAAATAGCCACCGAAAATGGCATTGTAAACCAAACATTGGTGAGAAATACTATTATATTTCACTGCACTTGCATCTAAAATTAGCTGATACCAAAAGGCGATACGTATAATCTTGCTTTTTGGTATTATTAGAGATCAGACTATTAATAAATCATTAGTGAGTGAGAGACTTCGGCATCTTCACACGATTGAGCTCGGATACTACACTTCGCGTGGTGCACAACTCAGACAACTGCCGGCAGAATGAAGACCCACCTCACGCCCGGCAGAGATGGGCTTGCACTGCCCTTTCCCAGAAGATCATTTGGCAAGGATAGATATCAATGTCGGAAGTGGAGATCATCGCCTTGCCCTCAGAGACACGAGAGTTTAATTATGTCGCGAATCGGTGCTCAACGCTCACGTAAGTGCCCGCCGCTCAACCAAGTGCCCAGAGACCATCGTTTTTTTATTTTATTATATTTGTGCAAAGAAATGCAAAAAAAGAAATGTGAAGCCACAAAGCAAGCTTTTAGGTTCCAAAAATTCAGTTACGTGCAAACTCAAATGACAGCTTCGGTCGAGACAAACAATGGAGATTAGTTTTCAGTAGATATTTTACGTGATTAGTGGAACTTAAAATGATTTAAACTTATGTTTGTAACCAAGATATATGCATATTCCTAAACATCCGATGTCTACTGACGACCCTCATTTCAGCAATTTCTTTAAACCAGAAGGAAAACAACGTTCTGATAAATCCAGATATGTCTCATTTTGGGCATACCATTTGGCTGTTTTCTATACATCTGCAGCAGACATACCACCTACGTTCAGCTATTAAATTATGTTTGTTGATTTTTTGAGGGAATTCTATGTTCATTTTGGAAACGTGAAATGATGGTGATCATTACGTTGCCCTTTCAATCCACTTACCTTTTTAATCACAAAGTACGCAACATCATTAGTGTCCTTGGCATAAGATTTATCTGCTGCCTTTCCTCTGAGACAACAGAAAGCGGCGATTGTCACACAAACAAGCAGGTTGCGGGGTCGCACCCCGCCGTCTCATGTTGTCCAACACGAACGCCTCAAGTGCAAATGTCAGTCCCCTTTCTCTCTTTACATCGGACAATGCTTTCAAACCTCCCATTTTAGCAGTAAACAGAAACCACTCTAAGCTATGGTCTTCAGGCACCCCTGTAAATTACACTTGAAACGTCAAATGTTCCTGCTCCAAAGGTAGGCTGAGAGGCTAAAGCGTGCGTAGTGAACGAAAACTGGGAGACTGTTCATTTCCATAGAAAATAATTATTTTAAATTTAGCATATTTTCAAAGTAATAAAACAGAATTTACTAAGTTTGAATAGATGAGATTTCAGAATTAGAAGAAATGATCCAAACGCGAAAGTGTGCATTTCAGTAGCTTGTATTCTAAAATTTTCAATTATAGTTCCAAACAACAGATTTAGCAGTACAACTTCTTCGAGACTAAGTGCTATTTTCGAAGACTGTGCTATTTTTTTAATAAAACTTAATGACGTTTACAAACTGTTCAACAATTTTTCAATTCACAAAGAGTAGAATTTATTTTGAGTTACTTCTAAATGCTGCATGAGTGCAGACAGTAATGCATGACCAATACAATGAATGAACTTACACATATTGAGGTATAACACATTTCTCCTTATGTCTTTTACTTTCGCACCTTATTACACACGCAGTAAAGAGAAAGTATTGTAACATTGCAGCGAAAATCGGCGATTTTTTGACAGTAAAACTCGTATTGTAGAGCCCTGGTATCGAAAAAGTGGATAAAACTGATTCCTGTTATATGTATTAAATTACTGCCTCGAAAATATGTAGTCAGAATCCATGTTTTGTAGGTCCTTGTCCGTCTGTCCCTCTGTCCGTCCATTCGTCCGTCCCGGCTTCCCCGATAGTTCGTTTTCGTCAAATCGAGGAGGATGTGGAGGCGCAACCTTAAAGAAACCGGGCCAAAGACTGCGCGTGAATCTTCCTTCCTTATCGAGACATCACTGTGCTCCTAACGGCCGGGGATTGAGCTGATTTACCTTCTCCATCTTCACTTGGCCAATCACAGATTTCTCGTGGTGGGAACACATACGTAATAAAATACTCGTAGAAAATAAATACGAGTATACCGAGAAGTCGGATTATCAACATACGAGTGTGATGGACTGCCCCTTTGAAGTGAGAATTGAAACTTCTATAGTACCAAAACAGTACTTAAATGAATGAAATAACTGCACACACGAACAATATGTAAAACAAGCAACATACGTAACAAGTACGAGTGAGTAACGGCTCTGGAGGAAGCGGTGGCGGCAGAGACCAGGTGCCCTGCGGCGGGCGGGCCGGTAGGTGGGTGGCGCGCACCGGTGGCGGCGGCTGGGCCGTGCGGCCAGCGTTTAATTAACCCGGCCGGCGTGCTGATTGCGTTCCAGCGCGCGTCGTTAAGACGTCAGGGCCGCGCGCCCAGCCGGCGACCCGCCCCGGGGCGGCAGAGGCAGAGGCCTGCGGCCAGCGGGCGGCTGGGCCAGTCATTCCTTGGACTGGGGGTGTTGGATTGCCTGAAGGTGGGCGCAGCTGAGTGGATAGGGGCAAGGCTCAGTGCGCAGTTGAGTGGGTTGGGAGGGCCGGGTTGCATTGGGCCGATTGGGTGAAGTTTGGTGAGTTGGGTGTGTAGTTGGACATGAATGAGTTGTATTATACTGGCAGTATTTGGGCGAGATGGTTGGAGTAGATTGCGACTACTGGGGAGGTTGAGAAGGGTAGAGCTGGGAAGATTTTGTTAATTAAATTAGACCGCATGGGATGGAGTTCGTGGAGTAGGGCTGGATCGGATGGCTTGGATGGAGTTGGGTGAGTTGGCTGTAGCTCGATGGTTTGCTGAATGGCTGGGAGTGTTGGGTGGAGTCGCGGGCTCTGTGATGTGTGGAGCTGAGTGATAGGTGTGTTGGGTTGTTTGGGTGAGCTGCGTTGATTGAGCTTCGTGTAGCTGGGTGCACTGGATGGGCCGAACCGACAGCAGGTGAGCCCGCGGCCGCCGCCGTTGTGGTGCACCGCGGAGCGCCGTGACGGACGTCCGTGGCCAGGAGGGCTGGTTGTAGATTGGAGCGAGATGCCCGGAATGCGAAACCCAGCTGGACCTCTATTCTGTCCGCTCTTCGCAATGGGGGCGACTGGGGTGTTTCCGCCAAAAGAGAAGAGGCGGCAACTTGCAGATCGTCTCAGATAGATCGAAAATTGAAAAGCCACGCAACCCAAACAACAAAAATATCAACTAAAAATTTAAAAAAAAGAATGTATTCCTTTAACAAATGAATATTTCGTTAAGACGTTTCAAATCCAAGATAATTTTGAGGGAAACTGGCATGCTTAAAATAACTAGTACGTTGTTTCAGAATAAATTTCAATTTCAAAATTAACAGATATACTAAAATTTAGCTACGATATTCAACATTTACTCGTTATAAAAGTATCAATACAACTGTAAGAAAACCTAATTTGCAATATAAGTTACAGCAGCAATATTCTCATTCATTTCAGAGAGATGTGTATAAAGATGGTATCTGAAAAGAAGCACTATGCGAGTTTTCGGATGTCGTAAAACTACCATCATTCATATTGTGATGGGAACAAAAGGAAGGCCACACACAATAGAGCATCTTCCTAAATGTCAAAGTTTATCTAAAAGTGACTTCCGTAATTCATACTTTCAACATTTCAACTGCAATAGTTTTCCCGGTGCAATGTCTTCATAGTGTCATTAAATTATACTTAACAATGAATCAGTGTGGCAAATAAACATCGTTTTTTCTATCCATTAGCTCGCAATACGAACCACATTGCATTACCTCCTACAATATTGATATTTTGTAAATAAACTCCAATTACTTCAGCAATATTCAAAATGTGCCAATTACAAATATACTGTTACTCGAACGCTTAAATTACTTAATATCTATACACAAAATTTCCTATTTGATATGGGTACCAAACAAACAGTAAGTCTCACAGCCGGCAGATTGCTGGAACCGCAAATGTAGCGATCGTACATGCTTTGCATTCTGCGCAGGCAAGTTTGTATATCCATGTGAATATTTGTGTTGATGTAACGTCACCGATACTTCTTTAGACTTGAAACAATATTAAACTTGTATACTATGAAACAAAATCAACAATATAGTATGTAAAATGTAAAAAAGACAACAAATAAGAGCTCGTACTTCTCTGACGTAACAATTTTGTCGTTAAATTTATTGTTCCCTTCGTGTTCTGTACACAATATGAAATACTAAGAAATATTATGTTTGCAATAAACGTGTATTATATTGTTAATTATGTTCAATTCAACAGATTTACTGTGTTACATAATAAGACCTCATTTATGAGACTAGGTAAGAGAAAATGCTAACTACTTTATGGGGCATCTGTGGCCGATGCCACGAACACTTCGAGCGCTGCCCGCCACGCCGGTAGATCGGCGCGACGCTACAAGGGGCGCTAGGAGCGACGCCGGTTGCCGCCGGCGATAAGCGGCCGGGTTACGCCCGACAGCGCACAGCAAACGGCGGGACTACCCCTGCGGAGTAAAGGAGGGGCCGCTGGGGCTCTCCCCTCCCCAGCGGCGCTATATAAGCGGGGCGCCGCGCCACAGCAGCAGTTCCAATCGGAGTTCCAGTTCGAGCAGCAGTTGGAGTCAGAACGCATCAACGACGCGATACGCCGCAGTGGAACCAGCAGTCGACTCAGTAGTCGAGTCGAGTCGAGTCGAGTCGAGTCGAGCCAGCAGTAGACTCCGTAGTCGAGTCAGCGAGGCAACAGCCAACGATCGGCAGTCAGCGATCGGCAGAGCTTGGGAGTAGGAAGCAGGAGTTCGTACAGAAGTATCACGTTATACCATTTACCAGGAAGAAACCCTGGCATTGTATTTTTTTGTTTTTGATTTGGATTTTGGAATAAAATTGTTGTTCTAACTTGAACTGAATTATTTCCTTAGTTAGGATACAACACTTTACTACGTCGTCTCCGTTCCTGGTCAGGTTATTTATGAGTTATAATTTCATTTGATTTACTCTATCACAAGGCTAGAAAAGCGATACAGAGGGAATAATAATAATTATCGTAGATCAATGACTATGAATGAAGTAACGACCACACGGAATATATACAACATGGTCGGTGGTGCGCGGGGGATCACATGTGATACGCACACATGGTGGCATGAGATGCCTGTCACGCCACAAGAACATCGCGAAAACATCTATTACATGACTCCACAGCTTTTGGCTCAATGTACTTGAACAATTCACCATGCCTCTGCACAAGGGAGATTAGTTTTCACAAACGATTAACAAATACTTTTTACGTAAATTCAGCGACATGGCGACATACAACTTAAATTTCACTTAGGTAATTCTGTGTTGGGTTTATATATTGCTCATATCAAATATCCTAGAACATAATTCTTTTCCCGTATTCTATGATCCACGAATTTGAATATTTTCCATGTGAATATTTGTGTCAATATTTCAAACCCGCACCCACCTTACACAGCGAATCACAAGCCACAAGCCTTTCCTCACGCCAAAACGCTGCCCAGCACGCGGGTTTAAGGGCAGCCCACTACGGACTTCCGTCGGAGTTGAAATCTGCGCGAAGCCGCCACAGAGGCGTCCTAATTCCCGGTGTGGGCCCGAGAGTCGGCGCCACCGAACGCCACGCCACGCCGGCCAACCGCCCTCGAGGGAAGGGTCACTAAAAGAGGGGAGGAAAACAAAAAAAAAAAAAAAACAAAAAAAAAACCGCTTGGCGAAACGAGCCGGCCGCCCAGGCCCCATCAATGATGTATACATATACTCCTAGATGGATGACTGTCGCCTTGGCGGTGAGGCCACCCAAGGCGCCATTTTGCACGGCAAAAACCTTGTTCGTATTGCCGAAAGCGGTGTTTTCTAGTGAGTTTTCTCTTGAGTGATTAGTGAAACATTTTTTGTTTTGATTTTTAAATGTTTTCATTTTGATCTTTACGTAATGTAATTGTTATTTTCAAAATTGACCCAGGAAATCAATTATTTTTAGCCTTTGTTTTATCCATGTTTTACCACTATAAGGTGGGTTTCACAACAATAGCGTGTAGTGGAATCTTAGTCATAAGTGTTTATGTTTTGAACATGTATTTTAATCTATTCATTTATTCTCTAAATGTATGTTTTGTTCTATTTCCTGTTACGTAAAATTAAAAGAAACATTTTTTATTATTTGAATATTTTCTTTCAATGGTGAAAGGTATCATTTGAATGTTTGTTCCTGCAAAAAGTTTTGTATTCATATGCAAATAAAAATGTCTGCCCATAAAAAGTACGTATGTACTATATTTTTCTACGTGTTTTCATTTTAAATCTCTCTGCCACCTCCCAAATCCAGCAGTTATTTACAACCATCCGTTTAGAGAGAAAAAAGGGATATTTGGAGTGAAACGCAGTTTTTCTAATCACATGAACAATAAGTACGTCTTATTCTTATATTTGAAAACGGAATTTTGAAACAGAGAAAGAATCCTTTATAATAAAGCTGCCTTAGTAATAATAATTTACTGTCCCGTGCAGTATTATCATATAAACTGATCTCTTCTGAAGTAGTATAAGAAGTTTGTACCTGTAAGTCATCATAAAAAACAAGTCCTCATTTTTGCAAGTCTCCGGTAACACCTTGTGAATGCTGTGCGTAGTTTTATGTAAATTATAAAATATATTTCGACAATATGTTGTTGCCTGCAGCTTTACTTTCTTATGATGGAACAGAACCATGTTAATAAATACAATGTATACGTGTTACACTCGTAAAAATCTACCGAACTGTCATGGGCTGCAATTGACGTTCGAAGCTTTTGCCGTGCAACATGGCTCCCTGTACGGCCTCACCTCCGCCTATTGGGAAAGCGCGGAGTCAGCCATCTAGTGGTATTTATATACATCATTGGGCCCCATGCATACAGAGTGGACCCAGGGGAGGTGGACCCGCCACCGCCGGCGCGCCACGCAGGCCGCCCGGCGCATACCTGCCTCAGCGGCGGCGCCGCCAACTTCCACGAACTACGCGGGCGTCCTCGCGTTCCGGTTAATGGGTCCATAAAACGTTCGGGATGCGCCATTGTTTTACCCGTACCGCTTTGTCCCGTTTGGGGGATCAAGAGAAACTGTGATCACAATCCACCTGGACAACCTGGCTCGAATGATCCACATGTTCTGGAGAATAAGGGGTCGGGATTGACGGATCTTCACGGTATGAGTGCGTTACGTTTGTTGGTCGGGACGTACCGATGTCGCGTGGTCCATAGCCCCGTTCTTCAGTGGGATGATGGGAAGCTATGGTCCGGCCGGGAGAAGCACAATTAAACGACCGTTGGGTGGCCGGGCAAAACGGGGACTTGTGAATCGTCGGAATTCGGATTAACAGAGAGGTGCAAATTCACGGAAAAACTTCAGAGCTGGCATGGACGACTGACACCTGTCTGCTCCTGATTTTCTTCAGAATACAGGTTCCTGGTTGTCTGTATCCTGAACTGTTCAACGCATAAACATGTATTGGGTATAGTTTTGTTTAATGTAGTACAAAAAGACGCCTCCTCTCAAGGACAACGGCAAGCAACGGAAGGGCAGGGAAGACGGGAGCAGTTAGCCGAGATGGGGGCATGAGACACGCAAACCCGAACGGGTAAAACTGGAATGACTCCTCGGCGTCTGTGTGGTGTACACAAGAGAAGAGCAAATCAGCCCGAGAAACATCAAACGATGATACGAATATACAGTCCTTGTATTAATCGTTCCATCTACTCGCATTACATGACGTAGATGCAATATTTTGGGTGGGGATGCCATGCAAAATGCTGCAACGATTACTTTAGAATTGCACTCAAGCTCTAATGTGACATTCGTTGCAAAACGCATGAATCAGCTCGTACTGTAGTCCAGAATCTCAGCCACCTGAAACGCGAGTTTGTGCACGACTAGACTCTCCGTCACCCAGCCTCTCCCGTTCACCTTCCCGTATCTTTCGGCTCAATTATTAAAGCAAACCAGACCGCTCGGATTTTTTGTTCGCTCCTTAAAGCGGCGCTCTTTTACAACCTCTGATCGATCACACACACACACACACACACATCGATCGCTGGGGGCTAGCGAGAACGAGCCAACGGAATCTACAACGGAAGGTTCAGAAATGGGGAGAGGGAGGGAGAGACACGCGACCCCTAACGAAAAAAAAAAAGTCGGCAATTCGGGGGAGACAGGCTGCTTACATCAACATAAGTCACGCGGGCCGTCAGTCCGAGCGCGAGGAAAAGTTGAGGGGCGGTCGACGTCGGTGGAAACTCCTCCGTGGCCAGGCGCCAAGCGTGATTGATTCGCCGGCCTTGTTCACGGCGCGCCGACCGCGTGTTCACTGTCATGCTGCTTCGCCGGAATCGGGCTCATCCGCGCGCGATGTCGGACACGAACCAGCGGGGGAAGGAAGGCGAGCGGGATCAACGTCTTGTTGTGGCGCGAGGGGATCGGTGAACTCGCCAAGAGCGGCGGTCGGCGTTCTTCGTTTGAGAGGGCCATACGCCATCCATTTACAGGTTTGGATTTTCTTTTATAATGATGGAAGAAAGCGGAGACCCTGCTCAGAACACGAACGCTACTGTAAATTGGAGTAGTCGAAAAACCGAGAAGTTATGAAAAAAGTTGAATAATCCCAAATGGTGTTTATATTGAAAAGTGACACTAATCTGTTCTGTTCCTCTTCCTTCAGCTAAGACGTAGTTGATCTACACATTTAATAAACCCAAGGATGTATTCATTCGTTTGTCAAATATCAGCATTTCATTGGTTATGCAGAGAAAAATCCTTTTACAGCAAGTTTGTACGAAGCTGGGAGGAACATTTGAATTATGAAGAAACCAAGAGATTTTTATGCAAATTCGAACGATTGTATATCGTTTATTTAATAGCTTGTTTCAAGCCTAAAAAAAACAACAAAGTAATAAACAAAAAATACAATGTTAAATATTAAAGAGTTAAAAATAAAAGATGATTTCCTGTTTACGAAAGAAAAGGAATTCTCGTGTGGGAACATTCAAGAAATCTTGTACGTCGTCATGCATATTTGGATTCGGAAGCTTCAAAATCACACACGAGCCTACACCGAGAATACTTCCTCAAAAAATATATTCGAGTGACGAATGGCGGCTGGAAGTGTCTCTCTCACAAGATTAACACGTAGGTCCAGCTTTAACGCGCACGCGTTCCATTACCCACTTTCCCACTCGATTTTCCCAGAAGACGGGTCCGGAAATAACTCGAGAGCCGACAGATACTATTTCGAGCGGACATCATCCACGAAAACATCTGCCGCGCGCACGTGTGGAAGGGCGCTTGTGACTGATTGCTCGCCGCCTATCGACTCATTTGTCGTTCTTCCCACGCCTGTCAGACGGCTGTAGCAGGCCGGCTGACTGCGCCAGATTCTGCGGTGAGGTAACGTCAATAGCATCTACCCCGAGAGAACGGCCGCCAATAACACCGGTGATCCACTAACAAGGGAAGGTCTTGGTCTTACAAACGCCCATTCGTTTCAAATTATTACATTAGAATTACCATTAACATTAAAAGACATATTGGAAGGAAGTGCGTTTCCTGCGAACTTACAATTTCCAGAAAAATTACTTTTAAAACAGCGATTCGAAATGTGTCTACAGATTGGATTAATAGTCTTTAATTTTGCTCATTTCTCTTGAAATTCATGATCAGCAATCCATAAAACCAGTACATATCCCAATTTAAATCAAGTTTTGAGTTTTTGCAGAAGGTCGTTACCCGATGTGCTAGTGGTCCTAGTAGTCCTAGTAGTGCTAGTAGTCCTGTAAGTACAGTGACTAATTTTATCACGAGATGTGGCGGTGTTCTTCCCACTCTGGATGGTGCGATTGAGCGCCGACCAGCACGTCGGATTGCGGGGTTTTTCCCATCCGGGTAATTCTAATCAGCGGGGCACCGCCCTGGACTAGCTCTAAGCTCCTGACTGGTCTCATGACAAGTGTTAGTGTAGTACATACAAGTGTGTGTGCATGTGTGTAAGGAAAGAGGACAGGACAAGGAGGAGGAAGGAAAGATTGCGCGCGGTCCATGGCCCTTTTGTCAGGGTTCTATTCGGGCATTCACCTGGTGTTCGGAGAAACCATGGATCAGAGTACGGCAGTGATATCACTTGACGCCCTGAGCCACCTCAATAGATTCCAGATTCGAGATCCAGTACGTCGTAGAACAACCATGCCATGAAGTACAGGAAAGAGCAAAACGCCCAAAAATGTTGCAAAAATTCCATAAAAAAGTCATTTTCTAGATTACGACTTCAGGAATATAGCTCCTTGCAAAATACAAGCGTTAATTAAACAATAAACACTCGTAACTCTCCTAACCAATGCTACAATTATCTAGATGATTGTACATAATTATATTGCATACACAAATATACACATAACATTAAGCATACACACATAAATAACAGTAAGAAATATAAATAAAGATGTAAACTTATAATCGTTGGGTTTCGGGTGATATCCTAGGTTGAATAATTTATTTCTCTCGTTACAATTGATTTACAATTGATTAAATCCACAAATGTCGGAACCTTCTTAGCGTCCACTATTTTATTTTTTACGGAAATTGTGTGTCATTACCACGTTGAACATACAGCGTTCCATCGATCTTGAAAACCTGCTTAATTACCGTAAAATTTCGTAAACTCTACAGAAAAACACAACTTCTCTGTTGAGGCAGCGCAAACATTGAGGAATTCCACTATAATACAAATAAGAAAGAAAAGAAAAATCAGAAGTATTTACTAATGGAAGTTTATTTTTTATTTGTTCATTATATAAAATTCGTTTTCGATTATACAAAACTTTTCATCTTTTGCAAAGAAGGCTAAACACACTGGAACTGAACGCACGACTCTTTCCTTCGTGGCACTGTCGAACGGCATCATTTACCAACAAAACACTTCGTGTACAGAGCGACGTAAGTCGGACGTAACAACGCTCTACGGAATTTCATGGACGGTTCGTCTCGCGGCGTCGTACGGAAATTCGACCGCGTAAACCGAGGAATAGGGGCAATTTCGTCTTGACATTATTATTGCACAATCTCGTTAGCCTTGACATAGTTTCGGATTCAACAGCAACGGTCGTGTTCTATGCTGACAGTTCGATATCAGAGATAGTACTGCGCTTTCAATACCCGTGAACAAATTGCTGTGTTTTAATGTATTAAAGAAATTGGTAGCCTAATTGGGTTTTCCGTCTCATAAAGTGCGGAAAATATTTATTTTCTAAAAGAAAATCTGACTGTACTTGAAATCTTGGCAATATACACCTGAATCAATTATTATAATAAAAATATGACATTTAAATTTATCTAAAATATTCTAAGAAAATAAACATATGAATGGAAAATCAGACCATGTTCTTACCACTTTGAAAAAGGCAAGATTATAGTTAAATCAGAAAATTATGGATTGCATAATGAAAATAAAAAAGTTTATAAAAATAAGACCACAGAGAATTGAAAGTGGAAAACATGGTTTATTTCTGCAAGAAAAATACCTTGAAATATGAGAGAACTCACAAGAGAATTCAATAAAACAATTATGTTTTTGACGAGTAATTAAATAATATTTAATTCAAGAGATCTCAAAAGATCTAATGTCATCCACTGAATATTCTCCAGTGACTTCCTGTGCAGCTCTTTACCTTCAACACTGTTTCAATTTCTACAAATAGCAGTAACGTACTGAACACTCAATCCTGAGACAATTTACATTCTAATCAAATCCCAATTTCATCTTCAATGCGTGGCATAGTGACGCTTGCATACTGTAAAGACAGGATGTGCCTTTGTCTATGGAAGCCACAAATAGACAGACCATTAGGTTGAGCAGGAAGGGGGCGTGTCTAAGATAGGTTTAGGCTGAGCCAGGAAGTAGAAAGGGCGCGGAGGCCACGGGGCAGCAAGACACGTCACAGTGGTCGGTTGTATACGTCACAGACGGCGCCTACCAAGCTCTGGGAGGGAGGTCACGTGGGGCACCCACGTCACTTTAGCTACGGAGTGGGAGTAAATCATGTGATCGGTCGGTCATGAGACCGAATCTATTTAAGGTGAGGTAAGGGCATATTAGCCAGGATACATTTGCGACACGGCGCCGAATTGGTATCTTCATCAAGTGCTCACGCACTGCGCTCCAGGGCGAGCGGCCGGACTTGTCCGGGGGAGACCTCAGTCTCATTTTTAGCGACGCGGTCAAGCGTTCGCTGTACCTTGCGGTCAAGCAAGGGCGAGTGGGGGACTCGCAAGGCAGTCGCGGGTGTCGGCTAAGATAAGCTGTTCTTAGGAGGGTTCCGTAAAACACGGATAAAGTAAATGAACTTGTGCAACATTGTATATATTTCTTTAGTTATTAATAAACTTGTTTTTTTTACGAATCCTTCGTGTCTGTGTCTGAGTAATTAAACGACGCCACAAATGCTACGTACATAAGAACACAGTTTGGCCTGTTATGTCTTAGTCCCTGGCGACGAAGCGGGAGTAAAAAAATAATAATCGTATTAAATTCTAAAATTCGTAAAATTCTTGTCTAAAATGGGCAAGTAAATCAGTTTTCAGAGCCGGGCATTACACCACAACAACAATAACAATTTTGATAAAAGCTATGTTTTGCCTCCCTTTTGGAGTTTAAAATCTGATTACATCCCTTGCAAATTCTTCTGTGGCTAATCTGTGTCAACACTGATTTATAGTGCAACAATGTTTCAATTTCTACAAATCACAGGAAAAAGTTCACACCCTTGTGCAACAAAACTAAATGTTCAAACAATTTCTGACCTAATAAGATTCCACATTCGCAACATCGCGTAGCGGTTATATCGCTGACAAATTTTTATGACATAGACGCTGGCATTGACATATCACGACAGTTTGGCGAAAACGTTATTCTGATGTGTTCAAACAATCTATTGTCATATCTACAACTTACTAAAACCCCTTTCAAATCAAACTTTCAGAAAACCTTCTACGACGAGAAGAAAACGACCAGAAAACCTTCACGTTATTAGGCACTTCTGAACATTCAAGATACTCTCCGGCAACATTTTCTCAAATTCAAACAGAATCTTCCCAATCTGTAACCGCAACGAATTCCAGAAAAGCAATCCTTTCCAATGGACTTACCTCGACGAGCACGCCTTTGAAGTTCTGACCCATGGTGACGGAGCCCAGCTTGACGCAGAAGTCTGCGATTTCGAAGCGCGGGCCCTTGGCCTCGATCTTGGGCTGCTTCTTGGAGTAGATGGTGGCCATCTTCTGCATGAGCAGGTCGAAGAGGCCGTCGGCTACCAGGGGCACGGAGCGCTGGCCGGACTCCAGCACCGCGAACACGGAGGCGGGCGCCTCTGAGTTGTGCACCACATGCACGGTGCGCTGTGGGCCTGCGGAACAAAGCACCCTTCGTTAAATGACTGATTCATGTTATGTTCAGAAAAACAAGCAGACTTCGTGAAACAGGTTTTTATTTCACAATCACACAGTTTCTATACAACAAACGTATTGATCCGGTAACCCAAGAGAAAGTTACCGATTATGCCACGAGATGTCCCAAATACTTGCACAGTCACCAAAAATACCGTAAGACAGAATATCAAAATACTAGTCGGGTCGTACACACTATCACAATATCACAGTCTTTACTCGGGCACTTCAACAATCTCTGAACTGTCTCGGCGGTGGCGGCGCCGGCTTATAACGTCCTCGGCGCCGCAGACTCGCTCCTGGGGTGAAGACTCGCCGAACGTTCGCTTGCTGCCTATTTGCCAGCGTCTTCCATGGTTCATTGCCCTTTCTAGTTGTCTCGCCCGCTGTCGAGCGCTGCCTGGTTGGCGCGTTTTCAAACCGGGTGTTTACAACCGCAACAATTCATTAGTGTTTCCTGGCGCGTCAAGCGCTGAGATCATTTTTCCCGTGAGTGTAGTGCATTTCTTTCCTCGGGAGATGGCGATGATCTTCCTCCGCTAGATGGTGAGATCCGGCGCCAACCTACCGTCGGCTTGCTTTTTCCCCAACCAGATCTCTCTTACAAGCCCCAGCCGGGAAAAGGTCTGAGCTCTCAATTGGTCTCCAGGCAAGTGTGGTATTATAGTGCATGTGAGGTAAGTGGGTTTAAGTAAGGGGTGAGAAAAGGACAAGGAAGAAGATCGCACGCTGTCCGGGGCTCGTTTGTTAAGTACCGGCATTCGCCTGGTGTTGATCGGAGAAACCATGAAAAACTACCGATCAGAGCAGCCGGTAGCTAGAATTCTCCCCCAGACAGCGGCAGAATTCGACCTGACAAGCGAGTGTCGAAAATCCTGCCCTCCGTCGGGACTCGAACACTAGGGGCTCCCGGTCAGAGGCACTGCAGTGACTACCTTAAGCCACCTTTGCCGGTCCCTTCGTTAAACTCGAATTTTCAACACGATATTGAGGTATACACACCGTGAAAGCTGACTTAACCAATCACTAATGGTTCCATTTCCCCAATCTAATTGGGGTAATTAATATGAAATGTAGTTTTTTTAACACTTGTAATTATAATAGATTACCAAATAAAACTAAAACAAGATACTCGTATTTACGAAAATTTGTCGCCTTTCGGCTGGTATTAAAATACATCTTTGATTTCTCACTCATTTAGTTTCACCACTAAGTCACTTCACCACTTCAAAATGTATTTCATATCCTGTAGTAACTTTACAGCAGAGCCGTCTGACGAAGTTAGCGAATGACTTTTAGACAGAATTGCGCCCAGTGTGCTCCGCGGATCCTTAACATATTGCTATAGAAGTAAAATACAACCTAGCAAACTACACGAATGCTGTGAAATATCAGAAACAAACGCATTGCTGTTTCATTAAGAGATATTTATTACAATCATATCATTTTTGCAACATATGAAACTGAAAGAAATCCCCCTAAGGGACAAGAGATTCTTGATGTCCTTATTTCAGTAATATGGCAACACGTTCCCTCATAGGAAAATATTAAATAAACAGTAATCTCCATCACTATCCACTTCTTGTTTTAATACAGTTAAAAATCGTTTGAGGTGACCCCTTAAAGAGGCCAATCTATGAAATGTGCGTGGCCGGTAAGCCAGTGGGCCGCCGAAATATTTACACGAGTCATACGAAAAAAACAATCACTCTCACGAAAAAATGGCATTTAGTGGACGGGACCGCGTATTCGAGTTGACCGTGTAATCTACCTCTCTCTTCTCATTGTGACATTTCACTGTATTGTGGAAGGTTATGCTTCCATTTAATTTGTGGTAAAGCATCGTTTACCCAAGAGTCTATCACTTTTCGATTTCTGGAGCGCGAATGCTCTTGGCTCTCGGTACGACAAGATTCAAAACCCTTTAAAATGAGTATTTTCATTCTCCCCACCACTTAATGGGTTTCATAGAGGAGAGTCAAAATAAAATGAGAAAACGCTTTCCTCATATTAACAGCCAGAAGAGGCGAGAAGAGAAAATCGATGCAAGAATTAACTTCAATCTAAATGAAACAGCTCCCTCGTCGCACTATGAAACTCGAGCTCCACTTGAATCGAGTCCAGGCGCCCGAAAGCCGAACGCAATTTCCAGAGAAACACTTCTCCAAACTCTGTGGCGTTCCTGCAACTCGTACGTTGGGGGCGCCATTCGCGGAGTTCTTTCCTCGAAAATTAACCGCCACAAACTGACTGCTTCTCTCTCTTCTCTACGTCGCGTCGCCGGCGTCGCCGCCCTGGCTTCAGCCTCCGCAGTCTTGCCTGTACATCTAGGCGGCTGCCATCTCTACTTCGCCATAGAGACTCGGAGGAAAGAACTTTACTCGTATTCAAATGCATTTTGGTGTGATTCTTCTTCTTCTCTACCTCTACAGCCCTTTGTGGGCCTCGGCCATCTTCTTCCAGTTCTTTACTTTCATGATGTTGAGGTCTTTTAGCACATCATCCTTCCATCTTTTCTTGGGACGGCCCCTCCTCCGTTTTGAGAAGAGATTACCTTCTAGTATCTTTTTAGGCATTCTTGATTGTTCCGTTCTTTCTATATGTCCTAACCATCTAATCCTTTATGCTTTGATAAATCTGACAATGTCTTTTTCTTCCAATATTAAATTGATCTCATCGTTGCATCTACATCTACATATCCCTTGATCTTTGATAGGTCCATATATTTTCCGTATTATTTTGCGTTCAAATCGCCTTAACTCATTTGTATCATTTGTTGTTAATGTCCAGGCCTCTACCCCATATGTTACCACAGGATGTATTAAGGTTTTATATATTTTCATTTTCGTGTTACGTCTTATTAATTTATTTCTTAGTATTTGCATACTTATATAATGTGCTTTATTCCCTGCCTTTATTCGTTCTTTGACGCTCTCCCTCATGTCATTCTGATTACTATTTTGGTGTGATTTAAGTTTGTTTATTAGTTTTCGTAATACTGCACTTTCGTATAAACTTAACACTCCCCAATACAGAATCGAACAGTCTTTCTTAACGGCCGGCGTCCGTTAAATATTTTACAGTTATCAACATTTTACGCTGTCCGTTAAGAACAACAGGAACACAAACGTTGCAGTTAACAGCGTAAATGGCGAATAAAACCATTTATTCCAAAAAAACTTATGTTTATATAATATTATGTGAGTTTGTATAATACATAAGGAATAAAAGTATTGGAATAACCTCAACAATACGATCTCGCATTTTCGGTCGCAAAAGCAGTGTTTAGGTTCTTTTGGGTATGCGTTGAATATACGTTAGCATTAAGGTCTATTAGGGTAGTTACAAAAGATTGGTATTGGCGGAGAGGAAATATACTTCATTTTGTATTCGAAAATCGGGTTATCCTAAGCCTGGACGGATGGATGGATATACCACGTACAACTCTGATAGATTTCAAGCTCTTGAACTGAAACATGGTAAATAAGTTAGCAATAAGATTTAGTTGTGCCGTTCGAGGGTCCAGAGGCGTATCAAGGAAATCCGGCGCCCAAGGCAAGCATAGAATCTGCGCCCCCGACAGATTACTTCAAATTAGGGTTGATATTATTTGTTTTAGCGCTTATACTCTAAATATCACCCCTTGTGATTGGCGCCCATGGCACGTGCCATGTCGCCCATGGCACGTGCCATGTCTGCCATACCGTAGATACGCCTCTGCGAGGGTCGTTAAGATATTTTAACTTTTAAGGGTTTACATGAAGCTCCTGCGACATTTCCACAATTATCCAAAAAAAGCTGAAAATTGACATGAAACAATGTTTTTTGCATTTCTATTTTCCATATAGTGAAAATGTAAAACTTTTCTACAGCAGTATCCCAACATTCCAATTTCCGGCATGCAACCTCGGTGCTCGAAATTCTAAGATACGTCCCAATTATGAAGTCGTTTTTCAACCATACTGATTCTTGGGGCTAGGGTTTTTTCTGCATAACTTGTAGATCTCTAAATGTCATGCATTTTTTTAAAAACGTCAGAGTAACGGTTGAGCAATACACTAAGATGAGAAAACAGGCCGAAAACAAATAACTGGGCTGGTTATAAACCTCGTTATAATGTTATTCGCAAGTTTACGTTCCATATAAATAATTGTATTTGTGACTACCACTAAGGCAATTCGATTTTGAAAGTCAACAGAAATATAGGTAACGAGACATCACGTCGCCCACAATGAATGAATAGAAACAACCCTGAAAATCGAGCCCACTGACGAAGAAAAAACCTACTGCATTAACATAAGTAGTTTTCTGTGTTTGTATACGCGACTTGCAAGAGTAGGGGATGTTTTTACGAGTCACGCAGCACAGCCATCGTTCTGCGCACGCAGGATAAAGGACAGCCGGCTCAATCATCACTAGGAGTATTTTGTCCCCTCCCTTCACGGCAATATTGCTCGTACGTCATACACGTATCGATGTCATCAATACATTCCGTCTACACGTGTGCAGCTACGATCGTCATCAACTGCCGATGCTTCCGCCCGCATTCACGTGGGAGACGCACGCGAGGGCAGAGACAGCATCCGAGGGAGGGCGGCAGGACGTTGAACGCGAGAGGGCGGGGGGGGGTCACTAATATATCGACAGGCGGCGCCGGCGGCGACGCGGCGGCGGCGGCACTGCGGGTGCGGGATATATCGACGCCGCCGGCGCCGGGACAAAAGCGGCAGATTACATTGAGGCTCACTATCGCCGAGTTAACGATCAGAGAGCGTGCGCGCGCGTTGCGACCATCCACCCATCCACCCACCCAACCACCCATCACCGTCACCGTCACCACCCACCCATCCTCATAGCCTGCCGCCGCCGCCGCCGCCGGCTGTAACCTCGGTTAATCCGCTGGCAGCGCTGCGGAGCGCCCGATAAGGCAAACTTCTGCCGCGGGGGGCGTGCCCGCCGCCGCCGCCGCTCCCTCGCCATAACGCATAGTTCTGTCGGCGAGCGCGCGCTCCCAGGCCCCCGCCCCCCAGAGACGGGCCAGCCGTCGACGTCTCCGCCGCTGCTGTCCTGCTGACGGAGGACGCGAGGCCTCAGACAGGGCTTTAGCGAGGATTAGGGTGCTCCCATATTCGGGACGACGGCGGCGGCGGCGCTCGGGTTGTTTGAGTTTAGCTAGCGGCGGCGCCTTCAGACAGCCGGCACGAAAATTAGGTGGAACGCCTCAGGCGAAGCCTGACGTGACACGGACGAAGGGTGAAACCGTGATACGAGATTCACGACGGGCGAAATGCAAATGTAAAGGATCCTCCAAGGTCCCTTACGGGCTTATCGTTTTAATAAAAACATTGCAGAATATCGGACACCGCCGTCGTTGCGCGAAATGTGTTCATAAATTCTCTGCTTTCAAAATTTCATTCCGACGACGGGAGTGCGCCGCGCCGGGGCGTTGGATTTCGAGGTCGCACGTCATGACTGGAGGGGTAAACACGGCGAGAGCGGGCGTGCTATTACCAGGGTGTCCCGTTGCCAGAGCACGTCACATTTCAAAGCCGCTCAGCTTATTGAACTCCTCTTGGTGAGGAGCGAGGCGGGGCGGGGCTGGCCTGGACGGGTGGAGTGGGATGGGGTGCGGGGCACGGCGGGCTGCGAGCGGGGGCTCTCGGCGTCGCTGCGAAGTGCGGAACCAGACGCCGACCGCCGCGCCGCCTACGCCAAGCGGTTAGGCGTGGGCGGGGCGGGGGCGGGATGGGATGGGGCGGGGCGAGCTGCAACGGACAGGTTGGGCTGCAATGCAGGACGGCCGACCGACGTGCGTTGGGGAGAGGTGGGATGAGGTGGAGCGAGGTGAGACGGGGTGGGCGAGGTGAGGCGAGGTGGGCGAGGTAGGGTGAGGTAGGTCGAGACGGGGCGAGGTAGGGCGAGCTAGAACGAGACAGGACGAGGCAGGGCGAGGAGGGGCGAGGTAGGGCGAGACGGGGCAAGGTAGGGCGAGCTAGAACGAGACAGGACGAGGCAGGGCGAGGCGGGGCGAGGTGAGGTCAGGCAAGGCGAGGTGGATGGTGTCAGGTAGTGTGGGGAGGGAAGGGGCGGGGCGTGACGGATTGGGGTGGGGTGGGCGGGGTGGGGCGGGGTCGGATAGGGTGGGGCGGGGTTTTGTATGCCGGTCAGGATGTTGCCGGGTGGGGTGTAGTGGTGGGGGCGGGACGGGGAGGGGTAGGGTGGGTAGTGCGAGGTGGGCGGGGTGGGGCGGAGAAATGTGAAGCGGGCTGGAAAGAGCGTGAAGGGGTAGGACAGCGACGCGTATAGGGACGTAGAAAAGGCACGACCCTGTGGCCGCAAGAAGGACCAGCGCCAGGTCACGCGGAGGACACCAGGCCGCATTACATGAGGCCCGGGCGATGGAGAAGCCCCAGGTGATTCGAGATACTTGAGGAGAAAGACGATGATGGAGAAAAAGAGTCTGTCATCCGATGACTTTGGAGGAGGACAATGGGAATGGAAAGAAAGAGAAAGAGAGAAAGAGAGAGAGAGAGTCATGAATAGAGGAGAGACACAGAAACAGAGAGAGGTCACGTGATGTATAATGACTGAGAAGATGGCGTGAGATGAAAGCTGAGCCACAAATGCAATAGTGTTTACAAATTTCTGAAAATGTGCATATTAACGGTGTGAGAGATCTTAAAAACAAAATTACGTTTGTGTAATTTTTGAAAAACAAAAAACTATCCCCAAATATAGTTTACGTCATATTGAAGAGTGCAATTAGCATTATCCGTTCCAAAAGCTCGAAGAAAAAATTTGAAGCCATTCATGAGGAAATGGCGTTCGAGCGTTTCTGCTCTCTGAATCTGAATCAGTGAAACTGTCACTGATTCAATCAGTGAGAACCGAAGTCACTGATATCTTCAGTCGAAATGGGTAGTTTCACTGACAATCAGGGAACATGCGAACCTTTTCATAATGACCGCCAGCATTTCACTGGTCGTCAGCGGTAAAAGTGCCTCGCCACCATCGCTCACTGATCGTTCAGTCGTCACGTTCAATTAGTGTTACAGATTTCACTAATTCAAACAGTGAAGTTTTACTGAATCAAAAAGTGGACCCAATTTTCACTGATTTGTTCAGCTCAATTCACTGATTGCCAGTGGCAGGGTTATAACTGACACCATCAGTGAATAGTCACCGTCAATCAGTAGTTTTTCACTGATTCAGTCTGAGAGAGTGAAAATGAGGAATTTTGACCTAGTTTTCATAGAAAAGGTTGAGACGGAAAAGGAAATTCATCGTTCAAGTTAAAAACGGCACGGAAACTATAACAGAAACAACTGGAAGATCTGATCCTTCGCGCCGACGCATTCATCATGCATCACGTGACGTCTCTCTCCCTCTCTTCTCTATTCCTTTCTGTTTCCTTTCTTACTGACCAGTTCTACAGTCGTCGGATAACCTGATATTTCTCCTTTCACTTAATTTCTGTCCTTGGGAAAAAAGACTAATTGAGAAAAGTCGGAATGAACGCGAAAGATCATCACGGGGGTGTAACACGGCTGCAACGAAGGCGTGGACGAGCGAGAACAGCAAGGAGCGGCTGGTCACGAGACAAGCAGTCGGCGGGAGCCTGCGAAGAGAAGCAGAAAGCGCCAGAAGGGCCGAATAAGAGACGGAGTGAGACGAGATGGGAACGAGAGCGCGCGGGCGACGGCGAGCGAGGCGCGGGCGTACGAGCTAACTCCGGCATATTTCCGCACCCCCGGCTCGGCAGAAGTTCGGCGCTAAATTATGTAGCGATATTACAATTTAATTAGTTCCAATTATACGAACTGCTCCACGGGGAAAGCAGAGGAGTTGGCGTCGATTTCGAAAAAATTAAGCCGTCGTCGGCTGGAGAACGCGAAAGCCGTCGGAACCAGCAGCTCACACGAGTCAACTGCTTGACGTAATTCTCGGATGAAGGAGAATGAGCGATTTCAAAGGACCTTTGTGATACATCATTTTAAAAAAACCTAAAAGTTTTCAAAGTAGACAAGAGTTCAGCACTTCACTATGGAACAGTGTATGCTGGTGTTATATTATCCAATTATCTGGCAACAACACATTCTTTAATTATCCATAGTAACGTAAGGATACTATAAATACAAATCGAAGATCATTTTAATTTACTTGCATTAAATTGAAGACTGAAGTAAATTTATCAATTTGAAGAATCAAATGAAATTAAAAGAAAAATATTCCTTTTTCCTTATCTCCGAATGTCTAAATGCTCATTCGAAATCTGTAATCAATAGACATCAGATGTTTAGGAAAATGCCTATTTTATTCTAGCGAACTTATTCATGTACTTGTGTTTTAAAATACGAGAGAATTCCTAAAAGCATACCAACAGATTTGTCTCCATTTCCCTATTTTATAAATACAGCTAATAATATACGTGCACGAATCATGACAAATGAATATATATAACGGCGACGTGTAAACATTTTTACACGTCACTTGTCACACATAGTTGTCATACATTTCATAAACACTCATTAGATTTGTTACTGGTAATTGGCAAAATGCGAAATTTAGAAATTCGACGCATATAAGAAACATTCATTTACAAACATTTTACTACTGAAAACTAGTGGTGTTACAACAGCACATATTTTTTGGGATTATTTGTAACATTTACAATTTTAAAAAATTCAGAGACTTCATCGAAAACGAAAGTCCATTTTTATCAGTGTTTCCAAAGACCATTTTTATCAGTGTACAATAAAAATTCGAAAATTCGAAGAAAAAACGGAGCCTTTTTTGAGAAAAAAAAATAACTTCCTTTAAATGAAGCAAAAGAAGCAACTGAGAATAAGGACTTGAAAAAAAAATGTTTTTCACTGTTCGCATTAATGGCTGACTGTCCGGCAATAAGTGAAGATTAGGACAATACCACTTGGCTGAGCTGCGGTCTTGCAAAGAACTACAATTTTAGTACCTTCCTATACACAACAGCACTCTACAGAGCAGGAAATCAATGGGCTCGCATTAGGAACCGGGCCCGAATTTGGGTAGTTTCCTCTCTTATTTATCACATATACGAACGAGAGATTTATCCATTTTTTCGATATCACGGTCCTACAACAAGAGTTTTTCTAACGAAAAATCGCAACTTCCCGCTGCATTATAATACTTTCTCTTTATGGCTTAAGTATTGTATGTAGTAGGCGATGAGCTAAAAGACTGGTATTAATTTCATTATTCCCCATTTTATTTTTCACATAAGCAGCTTATGACTAAGCCAGGGTCATCGGATCTATTGCCTGGACGAAAAATTTGGACATTACTCTGTCTTTCCGCTTGGATAAAACCTTATGCAAGAAGCACACATTTTGACGCGACAAGATAAGATTGAGATTTCCCTGCGCTTTCAATTCCCTGTGTTTTTCACAAAACGATGACCCTTCGTAATGTTCCAAGTATTGGATTCTCCAAATGTTTTATCTACTCTCTTGGAGAAGGATTCTGTTCAGCGTTAGTTGTCTTCACCCTTCCTGAATCTTGGTAACTGCAGAAGTTTCCGCACGCGCGGTCAAACGAAATTGAATGCTTTGGTCTTGAAAGGTTCCCAAACTTTCGAGACGTCCAGTGGAAGTTGCCGACTTTCTCATAAGAAAAGTATTTAGAGTTCCCATACTGTGTTTCTGGAAGCTTCACATATATCAATCATCGAACAAAACGTAACTTTATGTGTAAGAGAATTTTTAAAACTTGAAATAATATATATGACTGTTCTTTTGTTCAGCACTTCGACTTTACTCCTATTTTGCCAGGGAAATTTAAGCAGCTCCACTTCATAGGTGACATCTCATTAAGCACAAAGCACAATTCTTAAAAGTAAATGTATTTTTATTATGTTTTTATTTCATGGCATAGAATAATATGCTTCCTATTCATTTTCACTTCAAATGGTCAACAAGTGTTTCATTTTGCATAACGTATGGTTAAGTTTGTAAAAACCATGAAAATAATAATAAGCATCCTCGCCGTAAAATATGTATATTATTTGTAATTTAAATATTCTAAATCAGTTTTGAGCAATTTGTAAGTAGTAAGTTCAAGAAATGTTTCGATAACTTGGTTAAGAAAAATACTTATACAACGTAGATGACAAATTTGTGAACGACTAAACCTGGTGCAACTCTACAAACACATACTGTAAAGAATTAACGCATCACTTGATTTTGTGAAAAGTATTTATCTGCGAGTAAATTTTATTTCCTGTCAACTTGTGTAGGCACGCAAGGTTATTTATTACGTTAAACAAACGACTGACACAGTGAGAAAGAGTCTGGGTGAATTGAATTCAAGCTCAATGCAGCCTACTTTTTTTACCAGAAGTGTGCACTGTCAAGTTTAATAACATGGAAAAGAGTTGAATTAACTCCCAAAAATTGCTGTTCTAGTATATTACTGCTCCTAATACAAAAATCTAGTTATTGAAATATGTTTTAATCATTCTCTATTTTGATTGTTTTAATTAATTTTTTTCATTGAATATTAGTTTTTCATTGAAATAAGTGTTAATCATGACTATTGAAGTAACATCGAGAAATCGAATCTGTTTACAGAAGAGACTGAAGAGAACGTAAGAGAGCAACTACAGCGACACAAGGAAAAATGCTGAACCTAAAATAAAAACTTAAAACTCATGATCTGATTGAAAATGAAATATTCTTTATTATAGAACATTTTCACTACTGGGATTATCATGTAATTGCACTCACAACCTGAAATTTTATGGAGTTAATCTTACCTATATGGAAATTTCATAGGTGATGCAATATCTTTTTCTTTCAACTCCCATTGTATAATGCTGTCATTTGGTGGCTGCAACCAGTTGCATAATGATAGTCATTTCGATACAGTTTTCTTTATGATACAGGTTCTTGACCAATGACAGAGAAGTTTGCGAACCAAGCATGGACACTTAATTAATCATTGAGAATCACTCGTGTGAAGTTTACGATATCACACTCGTATATTAATACCCATCATTACATCATCGTTTCATAATGTACTATTTAGTAACATACTGTTGCCAACGTAAAGTGCAGGCCTGATCGCTTAACGTATCGAGCACAAGCGGGGAGTTGCTCGTCGTCGATCGCCCGCGCAACGCCGCGCCGGGCTCTAATCCCAACAGAGCGGCCTCCCGGGTCGAGGGGATCCGTCCCGAAGTCGTCGGGGGCCGAGGGAAAAGACGAACTCGTTCCCTGCTCGGAGTCGCTACTTTCGGGGGAATTCAATCTCTCCGGCACGACGGCGGTGGCGAAGGGAGGGGAAGGGGGCGGCGAAGGCGGTGATGGTGTTGGTGGTGGTGGTGGTGGTGGGGGCGGCGACAGCAGGGAGTGACTTGACTTCTGGGACTGGTGGTGCAAGGAGTTCGGAGCTAGTGGGAGGGGCGAAGGCGGCAGGGACGCCAGGGGCGGTGGGATAACGGAAGGGTAAAGGTAGGATGGGGGTGCGGCGCTGAATGAGGCGGGGTCGGTAGGAGCATCAGGGGGATTGGTGGTGCAAGGTGGTCGGCGACAGTGGGAAAGGCGGCGACGAGCAGCAGCTTGGAACGCTGGGAGCGACGGTGGATAACGGGAGGCAGAAGCGACGCTGGATGAGGCGAGGCAGCAGAAGTGACGGTGAATGAGACGAGGCAGCAGGCGCGATGGTGAAAGAGGCATGGCAGCAGGACTGACGGTGAAAGAGGCGAGGCAGCAGGAGCGACGGTGAATGAGGCGCGACAGCAGGAGAGACGGTGGATGAGACGCGGCACCAGGTACGTCGTGGGACTGGTGGTTCAAGGGATGCGGAATGTAGTAGGTGGGGCGGGGGCGGAGAGCACGATAGTAGCGGGGACGGCGGGTAGACGGAGGCGACGAGGGTTACGCTCAGCAGGGGCGGGGAGTAAGCGACTTGGAGAGTGGCGGAAGCAGAGACAGCGGGACTGGCGGCGGATATGGCAGAGGCTTGTGTTGTACGGAGTTCGACAGCAGCAGAAGCGGCGTGGGCGACGAGGACGGAAGGAGGGGTGCGGAGGCGGGGCTGCGAGCGGCCTCTTTCCCGGCGGTTGCCCCTCCCTGTGGGCTCGCGTCGCCCCGCGCGCTGTTTAAACAAAAGGCGTGTTCGCGATAACTTCTATCGGCTCCTGCCGGCCCGAAGAAAACGCGAGTGAGCGAACGGCGGAGGGAGGACGCGAGCAGTCACTTGGGTGCGGCGGGCGGCGGGGAGCAAGGGTCGAAATCGGGTCGCAGGGAACGGTAAGGGGCGGCGCAGGGAAATCTGAACGCCGGGAACAGTTCAGGGCAAAATTGGGAACTATACAATTTGTTTGGAAGTTAAAGTTTATGTATAGATGATGGTAGGAGGCGGACAATGAAGAAAGTATAGATGCGTTATGGCAAAATTGAAAAAGGCGAATTCAAGAATGGAAATGATGAAATTCGTCGTGAGAACATGTGAATGCTTGCTATATTGCTATGCAGAGTTCGGCTGAAAATTCATGGATCTTTTACATAGTCTATTATGTATTAATTGTTAAATCTAATACATAATTACAGGGTTATGGTTAAAGACAAAACTCGAAGAAAATTTTATAAGCTGAGTGGACATAGGAAACTGAACGTCAGATAGAAATGAGAAATGAGGCAAAGCGACACCAACGAAAAAGGGGTGAAGTGTCAAAAGAAATGAAAAAGGTGAGAATACACAAGAGATCATCGCAAACCGGTGAACGAAAAATCGAGAGAGAGAGAGAGAGGGGGGGGAGGGGAGAGCGGGAGGGAGAGCAAAAGAGTGGGAAAGAAGGGCGAGGCAAAAGGAAGCGACGTGGAACGGGGTGAGGAGCGACGAGGAGCAGCGGCGGGGAAGGGGCGGGGTGCACAGCGAGGCGCGGGCGATGCCGCCGGCGAGGGCGGATTTCCTGCTCCAGATGATAAGAACGCCCCGCCCTCTACTCTCCTCAGCGCGATGCCCGCCCGCCCGCCCGCGCCTTCCCCACCCACCCACCACCCTAGACACAGCCCCCACCCACCCAGCGTCCGCCCGCCCGCCCGCGCTCGCTCGCTCGACCGATAGCGTCGGCTACTTGTTCAGCGCCGTCTTTTGAAGTTCGCTGTCGTCGCTGCACATTGCGACCGGCATCGTTTGCCACCGCCCTCGCTCCCCGCCCCTCCCACGCCGCCACGCGTCGAGCACCGATATCGATAGCGATGGGCGGGGGTGCAGCCCCGATGCCCGAGACGGCTTAGCGAGAGGGTATCGGGCGGGCGGGGCCCCGTCATGCTATAGCGGAGACACGATTACTTCCGACTTGACAGTTCAGAAAACAAGTGGGGGTGGTGACGCGAAATGAGCTGCTTACTAATCGCGAAAACGCGTTGCCCCCCCCTCTCCCGGGGATCGCGTCGCCATGGCAACCGCACGGCATTGCCAAGCGGCACGCAGCCGGCGCACCGCGCCGCGCCGGTCCGCTGGGCGATGATGATCAGATGCGTCCTACGCGGTGCGTCGAATGCGCGATAGTGAACCCCATGAATACAAATGAAGCGGTCAATGCCTGAGATAGATGCCTCTATACAATTCGTCACTGAGCTCGAAACACGAAATTTGATTGAAGTTGGATACCAAACTACAAGGCATTTAAAATCAACCAAATTATTGGAACCATAAGGTTTGAGTTAATACCGTTCCCTAATCCAATGTCCAGACAACGGCGAAATGTAGTCGGGTACCCGAATGGACTTTCTCTGCAATCCTAATGTGGTTACCTCTCAAGCTGTCAAATGGCAAGTGAACAGACGTTTGCGATCGTTATGAGAAGCTCTCAACATTGTCGTTGCCACACACACCAGTTTCACAAGCTACAACTGCCAGTGAAACTTTTATCAATCAGACGAGGTTTGCAAAGCCATTTTAAGATATTTCGTGCAAGTACCACAACTGGATAATTATAATGTGCGAAGCTGAACCTCTACAACTTTTTGATAGCTGTAGGTGATTCAGAAGTAGTGGATGCACGAAACATGCACACACTATACAGAATCTTTTCGCAATTCTGGTGCAAAAACGGTGCAGTTTCTTTCTAACAAAACTCACACTATATTTTGAGTTATTCTGACAACACTTTCATGTGATTATTTGCTCAATGAGTATAACTGTGTGTTTCAGTCAGTTTCAGGAGATAGTGAAGTTATATTTTAAAAATTATAAGACCATGTGATAAAGTCCAACCTCAACAAACTCAAAACACAGAGAATGACAACCCTTCCGAGGGTGCATCAAGCACATTTGAGGCGAAAAATATAAGGGTTTGATAATTGTGGCCAATTCGCGAAATCACGCGCACATGCAACTCGCAACTTATAGGTATTATCCACCGTGCACTGACACCAACACCGAAACTGTTCGTCCTAGGGCCTTAGTCCCACAATTTCTGATTCAAAGTACTTCTCGGTGTTTGTATGCCACAATATACAAAATGGAACCTTTTTGGACGTTCTATTCTGTCTTTGGAAGGTTCCCTCACCCCGCAACACGGATTACCAAAAACACTGGAAGTTGAATTCTAGTGTGAAGCTAATTTTACTTTTAAAACGACTAATAAAAAAGTTACGTTTGATGGTGATTGCAATTTTTCGCAAAATGATATTCGAAGCCTTTCTGTTAAATGTTTGGGGTTTCTCCTCTTCTGGATACTCGAACTATTCAGAACATCCAGTTTCATCGGGAATGGGAACCACTGCACTATCAGCCACGCTTTCCATAATGCCGTAACATTTATAAAAATATTTCGTAATAAAAAAAACACAGACATTACATTTTTGAATTTGCAGTTTAATTCCCACATTAACATGTTCGGGAACATGCCACGCACATATGCACAGCATATGGCAAATATCCGTAACTATCACATGATGACCACCTGGCGAGAAAACGAGTCTTATCTGTTTATGTGCTATTCAAAATATGAGAAATATAAAGACAAAATTAGGGGAAAATGTGGAGAACATGTGAAGGAAGAAGCGGGGGAATATGCAGTAACATAGTAGGGGATCGTATGGGGAACATGCGGGAAACGAGCGAGTATCACCACGGGAGAACGGAAGGGAACATGGGAGGAACTTGCAAGGAACATGCCAAAAACGAGCCGAGACTTTGGTGAACATGCGGAGGACGTGTGGGAAATTTGTTGGGGAACACGCAGGGAACATTCGGAGGGCAGCTAGTGGAGCTCGAGTTATGTTTCTCTAAGCAAAATTCTAAGCAAAATTCTGGAATCTATCAAATGTGTTTCATTTCTTAAATTCCAGTTAAAAATTGAAAATCGGTACAATTTACACAAGAAACACATTTATTACCACGAAAACAAAGGAGATACTCGTATTCATTAAGCCCTTACGACTAAATGTTTTTACATCCGTGATGGGATTATAATACATAAATAACTATTGTATTACTTGTAAGGTACTGTTTACTTTCAAAATTCTTAATTGTATAAAAACTGGGAGTACTCTTGTATTATTAATTATTGTATTATTAATATTATTGTTTATAATAATAATAATAATCTTGTTTTACTATTGTATTACATTTTGATTAGTGTCTATGATTATTGTATTTGTAACATGCCACCGGACAACAGTCCATTTGCAAGATAATAAACTTATTTTTATTATTTATTTACGGATCTCTCTAAATTTCGATTTTCACTACATAAGGGTTACGGGTAAATACATGGCTGCCGAGAGTTAGCACCTGTGCCTAGGACGTCGCGTCTCCCAGACAGCCATGTATTTATTGACACGGGCCGCGGAAGACTACGATCTCATAATGGTTGCGGGTTTCATTTTCTGACAAAAATTAATTTGTATCTTCACAAATGGTTGTGTAACAGAAAATTTCAACTAAAAAGTGAAAACACTTATGCGGCTGAACAAACCAGTTGTGCCAGAGACAAGCTCATTGCTTCAGTATGTAGCGCACTGAAAGGTTCTCTCTAGAGTAAACTGGGACGGTGACACCCTTTCTTCGAAGCTGTCCCCAGCCATGACCTAGGTTCATAAATATCACATGATGACCACCTGGCAAGAAAATGATTCTTATCTGTTTACATGGTACCGAAAATTAACATATTCTTCATGACAACAAAAAAGGGATTTATAAGCAAATATTAAATAATAAGTAACTTCAATTAATCAAATTTTAAACAGAGACAACAAATACAAACGTGAAATTACTCATTCTGCGCAACATATATACAATTCATATTTGTCTGGCCCGTCCTCAGGAAGATGACAACACGTAAAATTCTAGTATAAAATATTAATCCACAAGACCGTTTGTTAAATGTCAATATTGTTGTTTCTACATTGACCCTGATTTTGATGGTAACATTTTTTTTTTCACTGAACTGCACACATCGTTAGAAGGTGAAACTCACTGTGAATACTCACTTTTACATTGTAATGCTTCCTTAGAGCAGTGTCAATTCCTTACTTAAGTGTATTTTTAATAACATTTCATTTTCATTCAATAAATGACGCAGTTTGTCCTCCATAAATAAAATTAAGTTAAAATTTATTCCTCGTCAATTTTGAAGTCAAAATCCGACGTTGAATCGGCAGAGGTTGCTAAGGGCATCGACTGATGTCACTGCAGTGCCTCTGACCGGGAAGTCCCAGGTTGGAGTTCTAATTGGTGTTTGATTGGTAGTTTTCCGTGGTTTCTCCAAAAAATACCAGACAAATGCCGGAGCAGTACCCCAACAAACGGGCTTCAGATCGCGCGCGATCTTTCCTTCCTCTTCCTTGTCCTATCCTCACCAACTACTTACAGACACATTTACATGAACTACAGTACCACTTATTCCGGAAGACCGGTCGGGGCCTTTGAACGCATGCCGTTTGGGGCGGTGCCTCACTAGTGGAAGATTCCTGGGATAAAATCCCGCAAGCCGACGTGCAGGTTGGCGCAGGATCTCGCCGTCCAATGAGTGAAAAACACCGCCTTCTCCCATGCTAAAACATGCACTACACCTACAGAACTAATAACAATAGCAGTTGACGCGGCCGCAAACACGAAATAATCAGTCAACCGATGCTAATTGCGGCGAGGGCAACCCTCGCCCCACGCGCAACGCGACAAAATCGATGCGGAGCGTCTTTCGCCGCGAATTAGCGCGTTTAACGGCGAGGGCGAAGCCGCGAGTTATTTCACGCACAGGCGCTATCTCTCGGCCTAACGACGCAGCGGCCGCCATCTCGCGTTCGATTTACGAACGCCGCATCTTCCCTACGCACGTTATCTCGCGGGCGGCGAGGGGGCGGGGCGCGGCGACGCCCGGGAACCAGACAGCGGCGGCGGTGGAGACGGCGCTGGGAGTGGAGTAGAGGGTGGCGTTGGGGTTAGCGGAGGCTGTGGTGGTAAGGGCAACGGTGATAGCGTGTGTACAGCAGCTGGATGGGGTTGTAACTGCAACGCCGGCGACGGTGGCTGTACGGCGATGGTAGGAACGGACGAGAAACCGAGAGGAGAGGAACAGAGGAATCGCAGAGGCGACGGCGCCGCAAGCAAATGTGACGCGGCGCAGATGGTGTAGATGGCAACGGCAGTGAAGGCCGCGGGACTGGCGCGGGAGGAGTGACAGTTGTGCAGGGGAAAGGGCGAGAACGACGGCACGAGGCGAAGGAGGCGGCAGGGAGGCGTTAGGGCAGGGAGGCGGGAGTGGCGACGGGGTGGCGAGGGCGGAGGGAGCGACGGGGGCGGCGGGGGCCGGCGGGGGGCGGCGGGGGGCGGCGGGGGGCGGGTGTGACGGAGCGGCGGAGGTGGTTGTGGTTTTAGGGTGGGGGTGGCATCGACAGGCAGGCCGGAGGAGGCGGCGCGGTTGGGGTGGCAACTGGCGTGGAACACTGCAGAGCGTTCGCGGGATGTGGCGGCGGGGCAGGGTGTGGGGGTGGCGGTGTTTGATGTTAGGATCGGGGAGAAGACATCGATGGGGAGAGGGCGAAGGAGCAGACGGCGGTGGCGAAGGAAGGGTTTCCGCAATAGATGCGATTCGCGGAACGCAGAGACAGCTCGGGGAAATCGGGGTGCAGCGCGCCCGTCTTCAGGGCCCCTCGCGCCATTGGTGTATCACTCTGCGTCGTTCGACGAGGGGACTACTTTCAGCATATAATCACAGCGAGAGCAAGATTTAACATCAATCTGCACCAGATCTGCATCTACAATTTTATTTGGTCATTAACCAGTTATTCATTTTTGAATGCATCTTCAAAACAGATTTAAATATTTTTTTATATGCAAGCAATAATTGAATTTGTATTACGAAGATTTTTTGTCATGATATTTAGAGGGGACAAACGTCTCCTGGATTCGCTACCAGCACATCTGATTGTCTACTTACAGGTACAAAGACAAAAATACAAAACATCAATCACGCTATAAAATACAAGAACGAGTCCCACATGCAACATTGAATGGAAGTCGATGAGTAAAACAATGAACTCATTTACGAATTAAAACTCATCAGGCTTTTTTGGAAGTCAAATTCAGAAAAAAAGTCAATGCTACAATCGATATTCATCACAAATATTGGTTCTCAAAATTTCAGCACTATCCTCCTAGGCACAGTTATACCATTCGTCTCTCACCAGTACACCAACAGAAACCTTGGCAAATATTTTTTGCTTTTCGCGCACGAGTGTCTTTATCCAGCGGACACAGCTTTTGTGTGAATCGTCAGAAACTGCTCTAGAAAACGTGCGTGGGTCGATTATAGAGGTCTCGACTCCGAAACTCCGACAGCAGATCCGTAGGTCGCGGTACGCCACTTAAAGTAACTGCATTTGCCGATCGCGCCACTCACGAAAAGAACGGCCGTCTGCTAAGTCAAAAAGCCGCGGGAGGAACGTGAAAGAAAGTTAAAAAAAGGAAAACCTACCGCAACTACGTTTCTCACTTAGATTCCGGAGATAGAGAAAAAGAATCCAGTAACTTCGAGAACGAACGAAAGTGAACTGACAGAGACCGAAATGTGTCTGAAGTCGATATTTCGAGAAGCAAACCGATGTTTGTGGCGTTGAGATGGTTGTGTCAATAGTAACTGACAAAGAATCTAACGTTGCAGCGAAAGGCAAGGATGTGAGCAGTGAAAATTGTTGGCACCGATTCACAGACTGGTTGTTACGAAAATCGGTCTTCCTTATTCCATGTTTCATTGAGTCGTTTATGAAGACTACTAATCGTATGACTTAAGGAAAAACCACAAAATAGATTCGCCGCTAGATCATCTTAATGACCCAGTCGTCGGGTGTCCACGGTACTGCAAGTGCGTTAAAAAATTATGACGATATACGTCAATTATATGGTGAGCAATAAGCGCAAATATTGACCAGGTGGGAAAGCGATTGAGTTCACCAGATGATGTTTACGACTTGAACAGGCTTTTATATCATTAACAACTGTTTGTTTATGATATGGTTTCAACAAATCCGACAATATGCTTTTGAAAAATACACCAAATAGGGTCTAAGCGTCACAGAAGAAATAATTTGTTAAAAATACTATTGAGTCTGTTTTATTAAGGTAATAAAATAAACAAGAAGCAATAACATAAGCAAGATAATAGAAGTAAATATATTCATTAAAACCGTGATAATTAGTTAATAGTTATGAAAGTTTAATTACTCATTTTCCTCACGCTCACTCAGTGTCCTCCATGATCTAGGGAAGGGCTGTCAAACTTTACCTTCCAGCGGGCGCGTTGTCGTAAATTTTACGACAATAGCAGATTATTTGTATTTGCTGTGAACTCATTGTTGCCAAAGACTTCTGCGTTCTTGGTATTCCTTGCAGGTATCTTTAGTGATGCATTTCTGCAGCCACTGTTTAGTTTGCACGCGATATTCAGTTTTTGTAACATTCTATTTGGGATAAGTGTATAGTGACGTTAACTTTACGCTGTGCGCCTGGTGTTCTTCTAAAATATTGTATTATAATTTGGCCTAATCGAAATTTTGTGTAAAATGTCCAGAGAAAGAATTCATG
The DNA here is from genome assembly GCA_031308135.1 of Acheta domesticus. NCBI lineage: Eukaryota > Metazoa > Arthropoda > Insecta > Orthoptera > Gryllidae > Acheta > Acheta domesticus. The sequence continues at coordinate 83,119,491 of JAHLJT010003656.1, forward strand.
TGAATAAAATTCAGAAAATTCTACACAAGTTGTCTGATCGGGAGGAAGATCATGTATTGGACACTGATAGTGTCAGTAACTTGAGTATTGAAAACATAGCCGAGAATCAGCACGATACTGTATCGGAACAAGAGCTTTCTGTTACTAAATAAGAATGTTCTCAAATGATAAGTTTTTAGGTAGTAAATAGCATTCTTAGATTTTATAATGCGACATAAAATTGCAAAGTTCTACAATTTATTTGTTTTATTCATAGGTTACAGAATAACGTAAAATTTACGACACGCGCCTGCTGGTGTGAAAATTTTACGCGCGCCCGCTGGAAGGTTAAAAGGGCTTATGGGCCACATGCCAAATTCTAGTTAAACCGCAGGCCGCACCGTAATTTAAGATAGTTTTTACCCTAACTACTGAGATTATACTGAAACAAATATATATAATATACAACTTTTATTCAACACACTTAACGATTAATATACACACGAGAAAATTAATAAATCATTTAATAACAATAAGATGAATTGTGTAATTGCATTGTATTTGGTTTGTATAATAATGTTTTTTCAAAGTAGTCTCGAGGCGCACAAAAAGATGCGGCCCGCGTGCCGCCAGCCGGAAAGCCCTGATCTAGGGATACGGCTTCCGAAGGAGGGCCCATCTCAGTGGGGACTGCCACATCGCGGCCTCAGAACGACGAGATATTCAAACTCTCAATTGTCATATATACAACATATTAATATATTTTAAAAATAAGACATGTAGAAAATCTATGAAAAAAATGATATCTTGTGAATAATAATTAGACCTCCCACCCAAAAAACTTTCAAAGTACTCTCCTGTAAAATTCCCTCGGATTGAACCTTGTCATTCGAAGCCCACGACATCTCGGTGTCCGCCCGTCCTGCCGCCCACCGGAGAGTTTGGTTTCCTTCGGCGGGCGGCGGGGCGGCCGAGCTGGAAGCGCCTAATTGCCGTGGGGCAGGTCGCGTCGGCGGCGGCAGGGGCGGGGGCGGCGAAGGAGGAAGGCGCCGAGGCGGCCGGGCCGGGCCGGGCCGCTCCGGAAGCGCGCCGGGGACGCGAGGCACCTGGCGGGCGGAAGTTCTTGTTAGCGCCCCCTGCCTAATGATCGGAGGCGGCGACGCCGCTCAGACGTCGTCGTGGAGGCATGCCGAGCGAGGACGAGTCGAGTCGTCGACGTAGGAGGTGAGGTCGAGGCACGATGTGGAGTATCGCATACTTCAAACGTTCGCGGAGTGGGGCGCGGGGAGCTGAGAGCAGGGTCTTTGGCGGGGGTTGGGGGGGTAGGGGGCGCTGGGCGTGATGTATGGAGACCCCTCTCTCCAGAGACAGAGAGAGAGAGAGGGACAGACGGCGGTGGGCAGTGCATGGTGAGCAAAGGGTGATGGTCGAGGAATGGCGACGGTAAGAAACGGGTGGCGAGGAACGAGAGCTGTCGGGGTGAGCTCAAGTATGGTGAGTGTTGTTGGGACGGGGAAAGTGAAGAAGAGTCCATGTGGAAGCAACACGAGGGCGATGGGCGAATAATGGTCGAAAAACAGGGCCAGGGGTCAAAGGCGTCGAGGCGTGGGACGACGAAGCGAGGGGCGAGAGGGCTGTTACCTTCTGTCATGGGGTAAACCGTTTTGGTCCGCATGCTGAACGATTCTATACAACGCGTACCCTAATTTTTCCCGGACTGTTGCCCAAGAGCAGTCGGGCTACGTCCACTCTCAGAGGACGGACGGTCAAGCCGTGCATAGCTTCAAGTTTCGTGGATCAGGAAGGCTCCGAATTCGACGTCTGGCCTCAGCAATATTAGGTTAACACCTAAACATGGACTCGGTGGCACTTCTCAGCTGAGTGTTTGAAGAGCTGAGCTAAGATACGTAGTATGCCCAGACAAACTGTTAACTCAAATAAATTGCAAATTAGCAAACCAAGCAGCGTCATTAGACAATGCTCTGTACTGCATTTCGATCGTTAACTAGCAAGAAACGGGGTCAGACGTCATTGTGTCAGTTCAATTTTCTTCTAACAACTCATACGACACATACGTTTAATTGACAAAGCAAGCATGTAAATGAAAAATTGCAATGCTCTAAATCAGGAATTTCCAACCTTTCTTTTGCTTCAACTCCTTTTAAAAGAATTGTCATCTTCATCGACTCCCTATCGCTTTTCTCCGTACTATATGCACACATAATCATAATACAATAATAAATGACTTACGATAACAATTTCGTTCATTCAAATTTTTGTAAATATCACTATTTCAATAATCGGTTACCCTTCCGTTTCTCAAAAGCAGAGTTTCCAAATATTAGATTTGTCTAATGGATAAATGTCTAAATTTCTGTACCGCGTATCACGGAGAATATTTTCTTCCGCGATGTAGTGACGTTATGAATATAAAGCTATCATTTCTCAAGTTTTCTAAACATTCTAACGATGAAGGATGAATATGAAAAACATAATCAATTTTCTAATTTATTTGATTTTTTGTAGAAAACAATTCAAGGTTTTTAATATATTAATACTTTTTTCGGTAATCAATGGGATCTTGATTATACAGATCAGTCGCTAGATCGTATTCAGTTATTGACACCCAGTGGCATTTTTAATCCTTAGTGACTCCTTTAAAATTTCATCGATCCCCAAGGGGTCAATATCGACCCAATTGGGAATTCCTTTATAAAAACATAAATAGAAGAACATAAATGACGCAGTTCAATACATATTGGAACAGCAAGGAAATATTATAAGCTGAATAGCACAGTAACATACTGTAACGCACGCTCGGGTTCTGAAAAGTGGGTCTTCTTGCACACAGCGATGCAAAACGAACATTAAATAAGTTATTCTTTTAAATTTCCGGCCCTCCTAGATATAACAACATGTAATGCGCAAACTTGGGATGTTGATAAAGACTAATCAGTATTAAAAACGAACTGTAAGAAGGTAAGAATGAAAACATGATATACAGGCAAATGAAAGCAATTCAGTAAGAGTCTAAGAGCGACGAAAATTTGAAGACTGGATATTCAAGTCCATAAACATTTCACTTTGACTTTCTAAAGCCCTTCTTCATGTTGAACTCCACCCAAATTGTAATCTATTTGACATGTTCATGGTTCCTTCATATACAACCATTAAATTATTTGAAATTTGAAATAAATACAATAGCTTTGTATTGCGCCAATAAAAACAAACTTTTACGGCTAACATAGCAAACTTTCCCTTTACATGGAATGAGGATTCAACAAGTTTATATTTTTACCTCTCATTTTCTTTAACAAATTAGACCTTTTATTTGAAATTTGATGTTATTATCATATTTCAAATAAATTTTCAAAAATAGTTTTAACAATTAAAAAGTAAATTGCTTTAATTTTTTGGGGCTACCATTTCGTTAAATCAATAAATAAAAATCAAGAAATTCAATTATTTTAACGACATAGCACTACGCACGTTAAAAATTAAAGCTCTCCTATATTGCATTTAAATGATAGACAAATAAATTTTAAAATGCAGCAGTTATTAACATTACTATATATCTTTTCTAAAATTGCTCCTGATTTTCAAATGTGGATAGCGATCTCATTGGTACTACTTTTACGAGCATGTAAGTGATCGCTTGCATAACCTACACACAGGATGAATTCATTCAGGTAAAAAGAACAAGTGTCCTTAGGTTCTTTTTAATTTTACCAATAAAATAACTCATTTTCTGTATCGTATTTAGGCACGGATGTTCTACGAAAGGATTTCTACGTAATTTGTGAATTCTTTTACATCTCTGGCACTCTATCGCATCGCAACCTCACACTAAGAAACTGCACTTTTTCCGAAACACGAATCACCCCGATACACTAAAGAAGTCACAAGCGTATCCGTAAGTGGTTCCTGAATTCTTGTTACAGGAATTTGGTCAAAACATTATTGCACTTCGACTTCGATTCAGGGCATTAAACCCCAAAAAAGTATTCATTTCACAAATTTGCATACTTCGTCGTTTTCTAACAAAGATTTTCTTTCCAATAATACCTAGAAGTATATTCAATTATTCGACTCATCGTAAGGAATAGCTTTTGGACATTACAGAACAACAGCATTTGTCGACAAATAGCTGATCAGTAAAGCAGTTTCGCAGAAAAGGGAATAATAATAATAATAATAATAATAATAATAATAAATATTTGGATTCAACATAATGCTGATCCCCCAAAAAGGAGTCACATACACTTGGCACGGGATAAATGTATCTGAGCATCGGTGTATGTCCGCATGGTCATAGACGGCAAATTCCTGATCAGCCCCGACCCCAAAATAATAATAATAATAATAATAATAATAATAATAATAATAATAATAAAAATAATAATAAGTATTGACATCTTAGACTTGCACCGTGATGTGTACATATCCCTCCAGAAGTCCGTAATCTTGGACACCTGCAGTATTGTCCGACGAATACTGGGAGAGTAGATGAGCAAGATGTTATGCAGAAATCTTACGTCCTTTGGCTACACAGTCCCGGAGTAAGATGTTGGCCTCCATTAAAAAGGAGTGAAATAAAATAATAATAATAATAATAATAATAATAATAATAATAATAATAACTCCACCTAGGGAGTACACGACCTTGCAGTTGGTGGTGGAGCTTGAGTACCCCCATGAGCCTTAAAGCTATGTCAGTGGTAGCCTAGCTACCGGTGGGGCCTCCCTTGCTGAATGGGTTGAAGGTGAGGGGTCAGACGAAGAAGTACTCCATTTTGAGGAGAGTGGGAAGTAAGTAGAGAGGGAAGGGTCATGAACCTTTGGACTTCCTGTTGTCGGCCCATAGAGGGTACAGGAGAGAAACTGGGTTGGCACACCAGGCCACTGATTAGAGTGGAGGCCCGAACCTTGCATTAGCCAGCGAAGGAGGCTGCCTTCAGCAGTCAGTGAAAATCCCGTAGGGTTTAGTAATGCCGACTGGCGATCGGAGGGACCCCTTGCTGGGCCCTGCGGGGGGATGCCCCGAGGCCACTGTGGGTCGCAGTAACGGATGGCAGGAAACAACCCGAGGGTTAAGTGTGATCTGTGAACTCGAACTTGCGTCCTGCGAATCCTCAATTCAAACCAATGAGCAAAATGGATAGAACAAGCAATGTAATGAATCTTAACGTGCCTTGTTCTACCAATGTCCCATACCTGCTCAGAAACCGAGCTAATGTCACCTTGTCGACGTCTGGCCATCCCACGGGTGTTAGTCCCAGGGACCCAGAGCCGGCAGTAGCTCGAAGCCATCGTCAGAGATGGACCCGGGATGAATTAAAGGAGGTGATGTGGTGCTTTTACTATGCAAAAGCGAAAAATGGGGGCTCAGAAATAGAAGTTTTCAAGGTATGGAGAGAGCGGAACCCAGATATGAGACCTACCCTAGACTCAAAGAAGCTTGCCAGTCAACGACGATACATACTCAGCAGTGGAAAATTCACAGCAGAACAACTTGCTGACATTGAGAGAAATGCGGAGTATGTACATCGCTCGAACAATCCACATGACGAACACGTAGAACTTGAAAATGATGATCCCGTGGAAGGTTCATCGCTTTCCAGTGAAACACACGTCAGTGTTGAAAACTCATCTGGCAATGATTTACACGATAAGGACATGATGCGAAATCTCCTTCGGCGCGAGATAGAAAGAGTTAGTCAACTTCCGTTTGAATCTCGCGAACCGTTGAGGAGAATATACGAAAATGCCAAAGCTAAAAGAGTGATAGAAACAGTGAATTCTGTCTTAAATGAGGTGGTGGAGACCCCAGGCAGAGATCTAGATATTACTGAAATCAATCACATCATATACGCAACTGGATATCTAGTATCTCAGATAATTTTGGGGCCAGCCAAGAACACCGACGGCCGACAGCAAAACAGAGTAAACAGCTCTGTACCCCCATGGATTAACAGAATTATGAAACGGATAGCCGACACCCGCCGTGAAATATCACTCTTAGCTGAGGCATCTTCTAAATCAACGCACACCTCCAAAGTTCAACGAAAAATATTCAATGTTGAACAAAAATACCAAATTGAAAATGACACCAGCAGGCTAATGGTAGTTGAGAAGCTAAAAGAGAAAATTCAAGCATGGGCTCAACGAATAAGAAGGTACAAACGTAGAATAGATTTCCGTGTACAGAACCGGTTGTTTGAAACAGACGCGAAGAGATTCTATCGCAATCTGACTCAAAAACCGAATGGCAAAGCTGTTACTCCTTCAAAAGATGACGTCGAAGCATTTTGGGCAGGAATCTGGGAAGAGAGCAGATCCTACAACAAAGACGCATCTTGGCTTCAATCTGAAGTTGATGCTGCCGATGAACTTGTAGAAACAGTGGAAGATGTTCACCAATTCTCGGAAGAGGACCTCTTCCAAGCAATTAAGAACATGGGAAACTGGAAGTCCCCCGGGATTGATAAGATCCAGATTTATTGGATTAAGAAATTAACAGCAATACATTCTCATCTAGCAAAGGCTGTTAATAAAATTTTTGATAACCCAAAGGAAATCCCGGAATGGCTCACACGCGGCATCACGTATTTGCTACCCAAAGCGGGAGACAGCTCTTTGGCGAAGAACTACAGGCCAATTACTTGTCTGCCAGTACTGTACAAAGTTATAACTTCAGCCATAGCTGACAAAATGTATAGACATCTAGATAAGAATCATCTAATGCCAGCTGAACAAAAAGGATGTCGTAAAGGCTCTTATGGCTGTAAGGAAATCTTGCTACTGAATAAAGTCATCTTGAATGATGTAAAGAAACGCAAACGTAATTTGAGCATGGCTTGGATTGACTACCAAAAGGCCTTTGATAGTGTACCACACGATTGGATTTTGAAGACCCTGGAGATCTATCGATTTCATCCTAGACTTATTGAATTTTGCAAGGCTAGTATGAAGTCGTGGAGTACCAGGTTACTAATCCACAGCGGAAAGGAAGCAGTAGAAACCAGAAGTATTCAGATTAACAGGGGTATTTTTCAAGGAGATTCACTATCCCCTCTGCTGTTTTGCATTAGTTTGATCCCACTATCGAGACAGATGTCGCAAGCTGACTTTGGTTTTAAGCTCCATGGTGATGAAAGGCCAGTATCACATTTGTTTTACATGGATGATCTGAAAGTGTTTGCCAAGAATGAAGCGATTCTCTCCCAAATGCTGTCTGTCGTGAATGACTTTAGCAATGACATCTGCATGAAATTTGGTCTTGACAAGTGTGCAAAAATCAATTTAAAAAGAGGGAAACTCACAACGTCTGAGAACGTTGAAATTGATACGCACACTGTGATTCAAGATCTTGAGCCAGGTAAAACTTACAAATATCTGGGCATTGAAGAATGTGAAACCATCTCGAATGACAGAATGAAAGAGAGAATTCGTAGGGAGTATTATAGGAGAGTGAGACTGGTCCTGCAGTCCGCTCTGAATTCCAGGAATAAAATTTCTGCAATAGGTAGTTTGGCGGTACCTATAGCCGAATACAGTTTTGGACTAGTGGACTGGACTGAGCAAGAAATTCGCACCATGGATCGAAAAACCAGAAAACTGCTAACAATGCATCATGTTTCCCACCCTCGAGCTGATGTACATAGACTTTATGTGGCACGTAAGGAAGGAGGAAGAGGCCTCAGACAAATTGAGGCCTCCTGGCACAACGCAATAGTCGGGATGGGGAAGTATGTAGTCAGCCATCAAGACGACCCTCTAATGAGGCAGGTCATGAAATCTGACCGAAGAATGGGAAACAGAGGCATTGTTAGTGTAGCAAGAAACATTGCGAAGAAAACTAGGCAAGACACGTCGAATAACACAGACACTGAACTTCTGATGCTGCTAAACATGAAGTGTGAGACACAAAAAATGTTAAAGAAATCGTGGAGAGACAAACCACTCCACGGACAATACCTAAAAAGAATGGACAAAGTGCAGATCAATAAAGATCAATCATTTATGTGGCTTAAAAGGGGAAGGATGAAGCCAGAATCGGAAGCACTTGTAATAGCTGCCCAAGATCAGGCCTTGAGAACACGACATTATGATAAAGCGGTTCTCAAAATTTCCCAAGATGACAAATGCCGCATTTGCCTGGAGCAAGTAGAAACCATTGATCATATTGTCTCAGCTTGTCCAATCCTAGCAAAGACCGAATACCTTAAAAGACATGATAGGGTGTGTAGCTACCTCCACTGGCAGATCTGTACCGCCCTCGAAGTTCCAAACACATGCCCCAAGTGGTACGAACACTCACCGAAACCGGTGACATCTGTTGGATTGTGTACGATATTGTACGACCAACAAATTCAAACTGATCGCACGATAGCGGCAAACAAACCGGATATAGTGATCCGGGATTTGGCGAAAAAATCGTGTTTACTTATCGATGTTGCTGTACCTTGCGATCAAAACGTCGTTACCAAGGAGGCAGAGAAACGTCTTAAATACAAGAGTTTGGAAATCGAGATCAGCCGAATGTGGGGCGTAAAAGCACAGGTCGTCCCGATAGTTATCGGAGCTCTGGGATTTGTTCCGCAAAATTTGAGTAAGAACTTGTCTAAACTCCCAGGTAATTCAAAAGACTGGGAAGTGCAAGAAATTGCTTTATTTGGAACAGCCCACATTTTGCGTAAAGTATTGTAGAGGCACTGATAGTCACCGAATCTACTCCTTAGGTAGCTGGTTGCAACCTGGAGTAGATTTTATATTCAGCCGACTCATAAGATCTTTAGTCGTGATGTAATGGAATAATAATAATAATAATAATAATAGTAATCATAATAATAATAATATTGATTAATATATTTTTCACATTATGTAGATTTACACTAGTTCACTCCTGAAGAATCCAACGTTTGCGCTTGGAAACATACCATTGTGCTTATATTATTGTGGAAAATATGATGGTGTAATCTGTCGAGACCTGAAACTACTCATCTTGTTTTTACACTAGGCTCATACTATTTTCTCCGGCAATGCTCTGAAGGTGTCCAGCGGGAAAGAGAAAGCCTGCCTTACGCGCACCACAGAGCGAGGCCCGCTCGCCGCCTCGCCGAGGTCCCAGCGCGTCGGTTAAGCTGTAGATGTGATTGATTCCTCAATCGATATCGCTTCGCCCGTCCGCCCGTTCTGGACCACTCCGCCGCCACCGTCGCCGCAGCGCGGCGTTAAAGGGAACCTGCCGGACCAGGTGCAGAAGAAACGTTGATCTCCCTGGCGCGCCCTCCCCCGTGTCCCGCTGGGCCGCGGTTGGGGTTAGGCCAGAGGTCGGCGCGGGACGCTTCATGAGCGGTCCATTCGCTTCTGGGATGCGTGACAGTTTTATTTGTTGCACGTCTTGTCTAACCGTACACCGAAGCCACCCCTGCGAGAATCTAATAGTCACGCGTCTTGTCTATCCGCATCCCTCAGTCTCTCGCACACGCACGGTTTTGCCCGTTCGGGCTTCCCGCGGCTCGTGCGAGACTAAGCTCTCCCCACTATTGAAAGCCTTTGTTGGAGCAGTGATGTAGTACTAGTCACGCGTTTTGTCTAACCGTATCTCACAGGCGCTCGGTTTTGCCCGTTCGGGCTTCCCGCGGCTCGTGCGAGACTAAGCTCTCCCCACTATTGAAAGCCTTTGTTGGAGCAGTGATGTAGTACTAGTCACGCGTTTTGTCTAACCGTATCTCACAGGCGCTCGCTTGCGTACTGTTTGGCTCGTTCGGCTTTCCGCGGTTTCTGCGACTGACTGACTTAGCTCCCTCCATAGTCGAATGCGTTTGTTGGAGCGATGATCGCTTTTTTTGTCTGAGAGGTGTTGTTCCTGCCTGCGTTGTAGCGGACTCACCAACAATCATGCGCACAAGCTTTCTGGTTACGGCTAACCAATAACACTTATACCACAAAAATGAGGAGGCGAGGGCTTTGTTCGAGAAAAATTTATCCCTCCCCCGGGATGTGACGACACACTCACGTATTTGCTCCAAAGGATCAATTGAGGCGGCTCAAATGTAGTCACCTTTACAGTAGAATCGGGGAGGACGATCTGTTTGCTCTGAACCATCATCAGGAACTTCAATAGTCTTCTTTAGACTTTCGCCCGCAACTGTCTGAAATGTATCCTTTTATCACGTCCTTTTTTTCTCGGGCTCAATACGTGCAATTTTGAGAAACTATTGTCGTCCATTCTCTGAACATTTGGTCTTATATTCTTTAGTTTCTTCTAAATGGTTTCTGAGACAATATGCACGAAACAATTTCTTATAAATCAGTCAAAGAGGGATAAACGAACTCGATTACAAATATTTCAAGAGCTATTTCGTCACTAGTTCTCTGATTTCCTTTTCTTTTAGTTGAAATAAATGTAAGTTGACTGTTATTTACACTAAAACTGTGCCTAACGTTAACCAATCATTTAACTGACTAATACATATTTTCCTATTTTCTTGACCAGAAACTATTGCTGCACAAGAAAATACATTCACGCCTGCAGTATGTAAATTCCATTTTTGATTTTTTCTAACCACTGAAAACTCACAATGGAAAAACAACAGTTTAGAGATCTCCATAACACAACAGTGTGCCCAAGAATGTTTCGAACAAAGGAAAGTTGTATATAGTAATGAAACAGGAATAAAAATCTGATTTACTTCCTTGTTGGTTGGTTGGAGGCGAACAGAATACGAAAGTCTCGAACAGAAACGATTAGTCTCTTGTAATTTTATTCTCAAATTCCTCTCAATTTTATTTTTAATATTAACCCCTCCTCTGCTTCTGCGAAACCCTTCGTGACCAACACGAACACTGAGTAGAACGTTTTGAGAACCTCTGCACGCACCCCTTGTCCCAAGTCAACATCTTTTTTAACTCCCATTTTGTAGGTTCATTCACAAGGGGGTGAGTTCCTTAGGACGAACCAGTCTCAAGTCATAATGGAGCGGCAGGTCCGGGGCGATGCACCTCCTGCAGACTGACTTCCCCTGCGTCAGAAAGCAGCAAGGCAGGAACCGGTACCCACCGCTCGCCCTCTCGCCCACCCTCCCCGTCAGCGCGCCGCCAAGTGGACTCCACGGCCGGCGCGATCCACTGTACGTGGAGCACGAGGGGAGAAGGAGATACGACTCAAGTATTTCACATTACATGCAGCATCTGATTAATGCAGGAGCTTCGTGTAAAAGAGAGCGACGCTCCCCGAATGTTGCAGCTCGAGAGCGAGGCTCCGTGTTTACAGGCAGTCCCCTCCCCCCCCCACTTCGCTTCGCGAGGGCCGTTTTTGCCCCTCTCGTCGCCCTCGCGAGCGACTAATTCACGGTGTCAAAATCCCATATAACGCACAAAGATTCGCTTTCATGAAGGGAGCCCGCGAATTACTTATTAAACCCCAATGCTACAATGCGGGGTCCTGGCGAGGGGGGGAGGGCCACGAGAGGGGCGGTACCCCCCGGGGAGCGCTGGGGCGGAAGGCAGCGGGCCCCCTTGCCAGCCGGCGGGCGCAGGCCTCCCCTTCTTCCCTTGGCACGGGGTCGGAGGGCGCCCTCCGCGCCCTGGCGGCCCGCCCCGCCCCCCCTCGCTCGGTCACCAACACAATGCGGCAGTGGCGAGGGCTGCGGCGGGCGACTGCTGCCACGCAAAGGCTGGAAAGCTCTTCCTGAGCGGGCATAACTATTGCGACATACGTTTGCAGATTACATAATGTTTATATTCACATTCTTCATCGAGGATTTTGTAAATAAAAATCTTGTCAAACTACGGTTTTCTTTGTTTCATTGTAACAAAATCACTTCAATATATTTCTTCTTTCAGAAATTCGGAAACAAAATCACATGTTGAATACTTCAGATGTCACAACCTCTTAAAACTTTACGTTTTTGTAATGATGTTTGAGTCACGAGAACTATATTCTACACATGTATGTAAATTCTATTGATAGAAACTCCGTTCTAACGCTATGTAATGCAAACTTATCCGATGTTTAGAAGAGGCGTCTCAAAATTCACGCAAATTGCGGATATCAAAATTAAAATAACATTAGAAACACGCTTTAACAGAAAGTGAGTCAATGTTGAACTCTCGAAATATAAACAAGATGAAACACGAACCCACCCGTACAATATTTGCTTTTCAAAATTACCAGGAAATGAATATTGACCGAAGCTTGCAGTTTCAAATTTTCATCTAGTTAATGCTCTATATTAATTCCAACTAAATATTTGCTCACCGTAATACGGAACAACAGTTGTTTTCCGCGTGGCTGCCCTGGGCGCAATCGCGTGTTCGACCACTGTGGCGGCGGCGGCGGCGGCAGCTGCGGGCATTGGCGACGGGACGCGCGCTGCCGCCTGCGCCACGCCGCGCCGCGCCACGCGCGGGCGCTTTCACGGGCGACGTGCGCCACGCCCCGCGCTCCCCCCGCCCCCCCGGGCCCCGTGCCGTGCCACCGCCTTCGCTGCCGGGCAACGCGTGTGGCCACCGCTGCCAATCCATCGCTGCGCATCTATAATTCCCGTCTCCCACACACATCTTATGTCTCCAAAGATACCGGCGGGAGGGAAGGGAGGGGCGGCGGGAGGAAAGGGAGTAGCGGCGGGAGGGAGGTAGAGCGGCTGATTAGCCCAGAGTTGAATTAGTTTTTGTTCAGTCACACACAGTGCCCAACATGGTGGGTGAATTTTGCTAACTCGCTGTCTCTGGCACCGGATCTCACCATTCCGCGGGGAAGTAACACAGCCACCACCCGGAACGAAAAGATCTCCACTCTAACGGGCTTCTTGACCACAGCAGTCGACGACCCCGGAAACATCAATCTATCCAAAGCATCTTCCGCGATTCCTTCTCCTGCTTGTCCCTCACAGGTAGACATTAGATTGTGAATGTGTGTGTGTGTGTGTGTGTGCGGGTACGCATTTGCATATAAGTATGTATGTGAGCTTATGTGTTTGCCTGCGACTGAGTGTAGCGGTTGTGCGTATGTCCGGAATTGTTCGCTGTGTGTGTGTGTGTGTGTGTGTGTGAACGTGTGTGCGTTTGGTATTTTGGCGTTTTGCATTTTTATCAAAGGGGGATTAGTAAGCTGGTTCATTACATTAAAACTTGTATGTGTAATGTAATGCGTGAATTTTGAATGTGACAAATAATATCAGTATTACGTAGATGCAAATATCAGCCAGCTAAAAATTATATCCTTCCCTAGCCCTTACAGTGAATTTAAAGCTGTAAGAGTGTACCTTGGTCTCATTGAATACATTTCCAACTTCACTTGTTTTGTACCGAAATTAATAATAATTACTGTCATAATAACAATAATTGCGATAACAATTATAAATATTTTTAATTATTAGGTTAGGAAAGAAACTTCCTGTGCATTATGTACCCCACTTGTTTCCTTCTAAACGAGAGATGTGTATTGATTTCAAGGTATGTGCTAAGTTGCGGTTTCACCCTTTTTTAAAATTCAAACAGGAATTAAAATAACAGTTGAATTAGATTTTGTTCAGTCACACATTCATGGTGCCCAACGTGGGGCGAATTTTGCTAACAATTGAATCTCATTCAAGTGGCAATACTTCTCGCGATCTACTCGTTTCCATTGCCACAAGTACCGTCTCCTCCTGGCAAGCACTCTCATTGCCAGCCGCCCGCCGCCCGCCGCCCGCCGCCCGCCGCCCGCCGCCCGCCGCCCGCCGCCCGCCGCCCGCCGCCCGCCGCCCGCCGCCCGCCGCCCGCCGCCGCCCACCGCCACCGCCGCCTCCGCCCCCGCCGCCGTCGCCGCGTGCACATACAGCCCGGGGCGACGGGTCGGGACGCGCCGCTTCGGCAGCTGACGTCAGCTTCTGAGGCGGCGCGGCGCGTCGGGCCAAGGCGGCGAGGCCGGGCGTACGCGCGCGCACGCGCACACGCGTTCCCGTCAACAACAACAACACGCCGCGGCGTCGCGCGACCACGCCCCCTCGCGCGCGTTGGGTTTCAAAGCGGCTCCGAGGCGCGAGCGCACGCTTTATTTGCCGATTCTCGTTAAGACGGCTGCGTCGCTCGCCAGAATACTAATGTGTCGTGCGATGCTTGCCCGTGCTTTCCGACAAGTACACAATCACATAAGCTAGTGTTTGGAGATCTGAATGTAACAAAACATCTTTCTTGGTCCGTCATGGTTCGTCGTGGGGGAGTACTTCACAAAACGATCGCCTTCTTAATCGGGCAATGATGACGTCGCAGGCGGCTAGGACTACGGCTGATAAATAAGCCATCTTTCATCGCATCCATTATATGACAGTTGGATAAAAAGGCCGAAGCCTACACAACAAAAACATATTTAAATTATCAGAATTTGTTATAATACAGATTTTACTAACATAAAAGTCTACAACAAGCAATGAAAATTAATCCATACATATTCACAAAATTCCTTCTTATCTACCACTTCTATGGAAGCAAAGGAACCCACGGATGGCGATATAGGTATCGAATGGGTCGATCGAGCACCAAGCCGGATGTTCATATATCGTCATATTCATATGATAGTCAAATGCAGTTTTCAGAAAATGCTGTTAGGAACCATCAATTTGTTTGTTAGAGACAGCAAAGTTTCTCGTCGAAGTCGAAAAATTATTAGTGATATTCACATGTTTTCTGACATGAGTGTAAAACGCAATATATCCCAAATATTCGACACTTAGTCCTAATCGTACGGTCTAAGTTATTCGTGTGGAAGCAATTTTGATCGTAAGCTGTTATTAAGTTCCGATGATATTTAATAATGGGAAAAGTAACGGATTCAAATCTATTGTCTCTTTTCGTATAGGAAAGACTTTACTGCCGAATTGAGATTAACGGCAACAAGTATCATTAAATTACTTGTCTGTTTCAAATCCTACATTAGAATAAATTAGACTTTTGAATCCTAGGACGCCGCGTGAAATGAGATGCATTCGGCGTGGTGGAAGATGTGAAAGATATTCCAGGACAGGTAGTCGTTCGTGCCAGGATTACGGAAGCTTGAGTGTAACCGAGGGGCGTGATGCCTCATAAGGTGGTGAAGTCGGTCTCGCCTCCAGCGAGCGCGCGTGACGATTTGTAATTTGGTTCTGTGTCATCGTCTGGCCTCTGCGCACGCAGCGGCAGATGGGCGATAGCCATGTGGACTCTTGCTTTTTTTCGTGTCCGTGATTAGCATCCGTCTGGTGATTTGTGAACGGACCCAGACGGAGTAGATGGATGAGGCGACATCTCTCGATTAGGAATGTGGATTCGGATCACGCGAAAGACATCCACGTTTCCACATTGCAAGGTTTTATTGAGTAGATAACCAATAACCACTCCATTCGTTCAGTATCATCTGAAATAACGTTCATTTCACAACTGTTCGGTAAACCTACTTGTTATCTGATAGTGATCAACGACAGCTAAGCATAGACGTAGAGTGGAAAAAATTATACCTCTGTGGAAGTGGGTACACATCCTGAAATAGAAAACGTTAATGAAATGTGCAGTGATAAATACTTTCACGATAATATACTAAAAAAAATATTACCAAGACAATACTAATACTCACATAATCATTGACATTAATTACCGTTTTGAATAGATACACGTATCTAAGGCACCCGATATCTATTAGTAGTTTCAAAACTCGGTGGTCGTACAAAAATTATAACGAACTCCCTTAAAAGAGATATTGTCAAAAAACGAAAAACAGATTAGAAAGATATTTTGCATCGCAACAAATGATTCAAAGTATCAATCAAGAATAATCACTCAGATAGCGTCATTCCGATTCAGCAAACACGTTAAATCAAAAACGAAGACTGCGCTATTTAAACGTACATCTTCTCTGACTCGTCACTGAACACAGAATTTGCACACGTAACATATTTACATGTGTACATCCGCACAAGGGGAATTATTCGTTACACAGAGAAACGAGAAAAGTAAATCAAACACACATCTCTTCGCACAAAAGAAACTTTCATCAACAGACTTTCTCTGTCAACAGAGATTTAGTTTTCCCAAACAGAAACGTGTCTTCTAAGAATTCCGGCATAAAAGAAGAAAGAACAAGCCCAGGTATTGGCGAGCGCGACTTAGCTGTCCTGGCTGCGCCGCCAAGCACACGAAGTTCGACTTTCGGGATCGACCACTCCCCCAGCTTCCGTCTCCGCTCTTCTCTGCGCCGCTGTCTCGAAGCTATGTCTTTCGTTCAGTCTTCACTTCGCTTTCCTTCTACATTGGATGCAATTAATTTTATTTCCAGCTTTACTATTTTTTGAGCTTCTGCTCGCGATTTTTAAAACGATAATGACTATTTATTGTATCATAAATCGAATTATCGGTAACACCAAAAATCGCTATTTACCAGAATTTGATTTGTTAAAATAATAACTTGAAAGGAAATTCAGATGATTTCTGTGAATAAAATATTAAAGTCCTGATTATTTGAAGAGCTCACTAGAACAGGGGGCTATTTCACATTTTATGAAATTGAGTTATTGACTTTAAATAAAGCTTCTAATATTATTATTTTAGTGTAATACGAATATGTTATTTATATCCAGCATGAACTTACACGCAAGTGTACTATGATTAAAAGTTTAAAAGTGCATTGAGTTATTAGGAAAGTTCAGGTAAAATCCTCACGTCAATATCTCAGAAATATGTCAATGTGGGATACTTTCACTAAGTGGTGGAATTGCGTGTTACATAACTAAGGATACACTTACGTGATGAGAGAGATATTATTGTATAACACTGGTAGTTTCCTTGCGAATAATTACCTTGGAGTTGAATATATTTCGAATCTCCCAAATCCCAAACTTTCTTCACACTCCCCCAATAATTTATTTGCTACAAAAATAGAAAATTTGGTTATGCACTGCAGGTTTGCGAATTCAATATTAGTGCAACATGCAGTGTTCTCGTTTTGCACTGTACTTGTAACTATTTTTGGAGAGTGAATCGATAAAAAAATCTTATTACAACGACCGGAAAAGTGAATTCTCAGCAATCGAAAAAGAGGTTGATCATAATTCATAAGAATCCAATAAGCAGTTATTCAGATCTCCGATCAGCATGTTTTTCATCATACATATGGTAAATCCTTCCACCTCGTATATCCAAATATTTTTTAGTATAATACATTATGTATTTCTGGGTAAATACATCATGACTTTATCTAAAATAGGATTTGTTGTGGTAAGATTTTTCATATTGATTTTCGACGCTCACGACTTTCAGTAGCCACACCTACCACCAACCGGCCTCAAATTTCACCTCCGCCTCGCCTCCCACACTTGTGCTTTCGTGTCCATGTCCACATCCGCCTTCGCGCCCCGCCGCAAAGCAAAGACCGTCCGCTCCGGGGGCGCTCCTCCCGCGCGGCTCCTGTTGCTCCCACGCGCCCGCACGCCATGACGTGTGTGTGTGTGTGTGTGTGTTTGCGCGTCCAGTTTCTCCCGGACCACGCGCTGGTCAGTCGGCCGGTCGAGCCGACGCGAGGTGAGGTGAGGTGAGCCGAGGCGAGGTGGAGCGAGGAGGCGAACGTTGGTCACGCGGCGGCAGCGCGATGACATTCGAGCCGCCTCAGCCCCCGCCCACGCCTTCGCCTTGCGCCCCGCCCCCTCTCCTCCTCCCATCCCCTCGCTCCCGCCCGTTTACGGGCTGTGGGCCAGCCCCGATTCTATTAGGAACAGGATTATAGTCCGATTTTTCTAACTCTGCCTCTCAAGCCCCTACGGTCTTGATGGAATATCACATGGCATTTCGCGTCTTTCTCGCTCGTGCCGCTAGAAGTCTCACGATCGCAAACACTGCTTGATACGGTCGCGATCATGCGATATCTAGCGGCACGACTGAGAATGCCGCGAAATATCGTGACATCGTGAAGACGGACATTAAGAGTCAAAGTTAGAAAAATCGCAGTATACGAGAGCTCTCTCAATACGAATTCTAAATGATATCTTCTAAACTTTGAATTGAATTGAATTGAATTGAATTGAATTGCCTTATTTTACGTGGCGAGACTCACGCCATGAGGCCTGCTCTTCTGTCTGACCACGCAAATTTCGCTACACTCCTTTCCCCGGATAGAGCGGAACGAAGGTATTACTGAGGCGACGAAACCGGGTCGTTTCAGATAATTCAGATAATAAACAGCGTCGTTTCAGATAATTTTGTATTAATTTACAAGTTTAGAAAACTCATTCAAGTTAGTACGACACAATTCACTAAAGCTAACTTGATGTAGCAGAAAAATTAGACTACATCGTTTCGAGGAGCTAATTTAAAATTTAAATATTTCTTTTGAAAAAATACTATGACGCACTGACAAAACTATTTTTCCTGAAACTGTTACGGTGTCATCGAATCGGGAGTTTACACGTTACTATAGTGACGTTCAACCTCCCGATTGGACGACACCGTAACAGCTGATGTACGTCAAGTACAGTTATGTTTAAATCCAAGTATATCCGTGTCTAACGCCAAGCACGCTTTTCGTATCACAGGTCCACGTGGGTGTTTCCATCCACTGCGCCTCCCAGGCCACACTTTCAGCGGCGCGCGTCTCGACCGCCACCGCCGCCGCCCCCCGCCCTCGACCCCCGGCGCACGCGCTCTGTACACACGCGCTGTGAGCATACGCGTGCACGGTCGGGGGGGCGGGGCGGGGCGGGCGGCGGATCGGGTGGGCGAGCGAACACGTGTCGCCGCTGCCCCCGGCCGCGTTCCTCGCTGGATGTGGAGCGCGAGGAAGGTCAGGGCCCGGCCGGCGCGCCGCCGCGCCCGGCATCCAATGGCCGGAGAGCGGGCTGCCACCAGCAGAACGCAAGGGACGGAGAAGGGCGGGGGGCAGGGAACAGAGGCGCGGAGCGGGACGGGCAGTGTGGGGCAGGTCTTTATTGTGAGGGCTGGGGCAATGCGAGACAAGTCGGGACGGTGCGAGTTTGGGAGACGGGGCGAGACGGATCGGAACGAAGCTAGGCGGACCGAGGCAGGGAGATGTGGTAAAAGGATGGCGCGATGGCGCGGGATGGAAGGGTCAGGTCATGGCGACGCGGGAAAGAGAGACAGAAGGGCGACAGAGAGTGAAGTGAGAGAGCAAGAGGCAGGGCAGGACAGCGGAGAACGGGGAGTGGCGGGACGTGGAGAAGCAGAGAGGCGGGATAGGGAGAGGCAGGATGGGGAGGAGCGAAATGGGGTGAGGCTGGATGGGGAGAGCCGGAATGGGAAGGGGCGTTGTGGGAAGAGGCGGGATGGGGAAAGGCAGTATGGGGAGAGGCGGGATGGACAATAGCCGGGTGGGGGGAGACGGGATGGAGATAGGAGGGATGAAGCGGGGCGGGACGGGAGAGGTGGAGCGTGAAGAGCCGGGCGGGGAGAGAAGAGACAGAGAGGGACGGGAGGCGTCTTTACAAGTCGTTGCGGAGCGGGGCAGAGCGAAGTGAGACGGATGGTAGAAAGACGGTTGTAGCACGGTGGGACTGGGCGGAAAGGAACGGGAAAAGGAGCGGGCCGGGGCCGAGCAGGAGGTGTGAGACGGGTGAGTAGGATGAGGGATATGGAGGTCCGTCGCCAGTGAAACGGTACGAAGGAGGCGTCGGGCAGCACTGCGCGAGGGAGTGGCTGTTTACCGGGCGTCGAGTGCAAGCTCTCTTCCCGAGCCCTCGCGGCCCGGGTCGGGGCGGGCAGCAGCGG
The DNA here is from genome assembly GCA_031308135.1 of Acheta domesticus. Taxonomy (NCBI): domain Eukaryota; kingdom Metazoa; phylum Arthropoda; class Insecta; order Orthoptera; family Gryllidae; genus Acheta; species Acheta domesticus. The sequence continues at coordinate 83,139,201 of JAHLJT010003656.1, forward strand.
AACAGCGCGCCTGCCAGGGGAGGGAGAGCGAAGGTGCCCGGAACCCATTGTCTCTCGCCGTGAGCAAGCACTAGAGAGAGAGACTGACTCGGTTTTAATTACATTCACAATTACAAATAAACTGCCTGAGCGAGATTAGAAGGGGACACGGGGTGTTCCCCTTCAGTGTGGTATGTTTAATAAGAGATGGCGTATCGCAGCGCGATAAGAGAACTTGAGTCCTGTTTCTATTTTCAGACTATGACTTGGCGATTTCGAAAACCGAGAGAATTGTGGAATGAATAACTAGCTGAAATCTCCAACAGACAAAATTAGACCTCTTCCATCATCTCTGAGACCAGCCAGGAAATTACGTGTCAGGTCACCACCTTCTCTTTCATGGGTAGTTTGGCGCCGTCGCGAGAAACGAGAATGTATCCCTCTATTTTCGACTCCTTTAACACGGTGATTATCATGTTTTGGTTTATCTCATGTCGCAATGATTTTTGCAGACTAATGTTCAATGCGTGCATATCGTTATTTTATATGACATTTTCTCAATCAATGACTTGAAGGATGTGGCGGGAAAAAGGACCAAAAGAATGGTGAAAAAATTACAAGAATGTTTAAATAAAAATGTAAAAATACAACAACTAAGAAGTGCCATTTATGTAAATAACAGAAAGCTTTCATACTTTTTGAAACTATGGAAAACTACTGATCAGAACACGCAAACGCTAGAATTCTACACTAGGCAGCGACTGAATTCGACCTTTCGGAAACCCGCCTCGGTAAGAACCCTACGACCTATTGTTAAAAAGGGGTAAGGGTAAGGGTTGTGCGCTGCAGAGGTAAGAGTTGCTGTCACTGAGACATCGTAGTCGCTGATTCGAATGTAGTAATATAATTTTGATTATCATATGATTGGTTGAATTATTAATAATGGGATGATGTTCACAAATGATAGACGATCCACAGGCCACTCATGTGAAAATACTCCTCACACAGGATTCGAACCTGCAGCTTATGGCTCTGTGTACACACACGACATCCCTTGCCTCTGAGTCATCTAGGTCGTATACACACAATTTTTACATACTGCTGAATGCGCTGGCTAACACCATCTCTCAACATTATTCTCCGCGTGTTCAAGACCAGGAATCCACAAATACCTACCTTTGGCGCGTCAGGCATACCAGCCTTTACACACTCCTGACATTTACACAAGTGGTCGCCCTAAAATACTGCGCATCCTTTCTTCCTTGCTTCAGGTTCCGCGTAAGACAAGCGAACCGCTCCCCAACTTCACACAATGACGCGGCCGAACTAGGGCGAGGTCTCCTCATCCACAGTCTCAACTTGCGTACCTGTAGTCGCGCAGAGTCACGAAAATCGTGGTCGACTGGACCCACTTCGCACGACGAGCAGGCGAACAGTCACGCTCAACTCGACTCCACCCACGACCACAGTGTATTATGAATCGATGATGTATTGATGGGGATTAATACACGAGTGTGAAGTGATATTACGATACGAGCGAGGGAGTATCGTAAACTTCATACGAGTGCATTAATAGCCATTACGTAGAGTTTCATTCAGAACCTTTTCTACGATAAATGCTATACCTACTATATGTTACACTTCTACATTGAACGGTTACATGGCAGCTGGCATGCTGTATTTAGCCAACGTCACTTAGCGGACATTCATCTACGCAGGTTGCCCAGGGGTCACTGGTTGAGCATAAGCCCAGACCGACTTCAAAAGAGCAGTACCTGAGTCAAGGTAGGATCCAATTTATTAAAGAAATCTCATGAACGTTCATTTTTTCTTCTTTTTCTTCAGCTTACTGATGCAATTCACATAGAGGGGTTATTTTGTATTTGTCAACTATTATTTCTTCCGAGTTTTGGAACAGGGAAGCCATGTGCGGATCATCATCTTCCTCTTCCAAGGATTGTCTCGGCAGAGTAACTGACACAATCCTTTGAGGAGAGAGAATGTGCGGTTTACCATCATCAACCCGAAGGATTGTCTCGGTAGAGTAATCTATCTAAATATTTAATAGAATAATGACCATTTACTGATTACTCTCACTATAAATTCGAACACCTTAAGTATAATGAAGCTGTAACGTAACCTTTATCGTTATGCAACGCACTGCAGCCATCTATAAGATAATTATAAAACGAGAGTAGAAAAACAAGCTATCATGGATTTTCTTGAACAGTGTATTGAAATTTCTAAGAAAGCAGGCTTTCATTTGGAAAGTGCAAAGACTTCAATCACATCAGAAAAGTAAATAACTATTTCAGTTTTGCTTTTAACATGTGATTATTGAAGAACCGTTAACACTGTTTTATAATCAGATGATTTTTTGTAGGAAAACACTAAGGAAATAATTAGAAATGCTATACGCTTGCGATACACTTTTTCACGTGTATATTTCGTTTCCAAAATTATTCTTATTAAATTATTTTTCACCAATCTGGGTAATTATCAACTGGTTTCCAAATACTGTTTTGAAAAGGTCAGTAAGCTCCCAATAACACACTACAATATGACTGTGGCGATCAGAAATTAGAGACGACAGAACAAGGTGAAATGCATTGGAACCATTTCTGTTAGGTTCCAATTTTGTTGCAAAAAACACTGAATTAAATTCTTACATCAACTCAAGGCTCAAAAAAATAATGAAAACACGAAAAATGTTTATGATCGTACATGTAAATGTCATCTTATTAGTTTAAAAGCAGTTTATTTACCCGTCATAATAGTTTTCAGGCTTTTAGTTACCCAATAATTTAATTTTTGTCGACTTCGAATTTTCAACAATTTTACTACACATGCAGCGCGATGTCGGATAGTGTTCGTAAATAATCTCGAAATAAACAGCACGGAAACATTTTCAACAGCAAGGCCGATATTTTCTCCTGAGGTTCTTTTTATATACATGTTATTTCAAACACGAATAAATCGAAATTTCATCAGAAGAAAACGAAGACGTTCACGCCATTAGCAAACCACGCGCACGTTCATCTAGTTAGCACCTCTTTAGAACTGTACGCGTGCTCGTACAGGCCAGCCTTTTGCTGTCTCATGCGGAGAGATCTAGCGCAGGCTGCAACGACCGCGGAGAGGCAACAGAACTGCCACCGCCCCCTCGGCCGCCCCCGCCCGCGCCACCGCCCCCGCCGCCGCCGCCCGCGCCGCCGCCCCCACCGCTGCCGCCGTCACCGTAGCCACCACCGCCGCCGCCACCACCACCCCCGCCGCCGCTGCAGCCGCCGCCGCCGGATGCGCGGAGCGGACCCGTGCGAGGCGAGAGAGAAGAAATAAAAAAATAAGCGCGTCTCGGGCGGCAGAGGGCGTGTTTACCCCTCTGACGATGCGTTGAAAGCGCGCGCGCAGAGCAGAGAGGAGCCGTGGAAAGGGGGGAGGGGGGTCGAAGCGGCCATTCCGACCATCCGGCCGCTTTCAGAAACGCTCTACTCCTCCCGAAACTGCCCCATCGCCCCACGCGCAGCGCTTGGCCCGGTCTGCTCTGTCCTGGAGCGCTCGACCCAGCTGTCGCCGCTCCGCCTAGCTCCACGCCGCTTCACCCTGCCCCGTCACTACCACACCTCGCACCGAGTGAGTTTCACTCAGAACCAGCTTTACTACAGTCTCTGGAGAGACTGAGACCGGAAGAACCTAGGGTTCGAGTCCCGACGTTGGTTTTCGATAGCTACGTCGGATTCAGCTGCTGTCTGGAGGAGACTTCTAGAGGCTGACTGCTGTGATCGGTAGTTTTCCTTCAGTGCTTCGAGTTTAACTGAGGAGATGTCCCGCTGGAAGAAATACCTGAAGGGGGAATCTCTCCGGAAGCCGAAGTGTAGGTCGCCATATCACACCAACCAGCGCGAGGAAACCAACACTCCAGGCATGAACATATTTGCTAGCTTACGCGTGTAATGACCATAGCAGTTGTCGTGCCCGGGAACATCAATCGATCCACCAATACTCCCCCGCCTCGCCAAGGACTATCCCGCTCTCCGCTGCACTGCACCGTTCCGTCCCGCTGCAGCGAGCCCCGTCCTGATATGACTTGATCTGGTCTGGATTAGTTTGGTCTTGTTCATGTCTCCGTTCTCACTTCTCAGCTCCACGCTGTCGAATTCCGTCGTGTGTCTCAAATACTACAGCCCCGATCTGACATGTGCCACCCGACGCACCCCACCTCTGTCCCTTTTTCTCCTGCCCGTACAGTACAATCGCGCCTGTCTCCTCATTCCACACACTAGTTCCTCCCTCCATCTAGCTTTACCTGCTATCCCACTCTGTCACTTCTCGCTCCGTCCCATTCTGCCCCACACTAATCAGTAGAGACCGGAAAATTATGTAGTATAAAACGTCAAAATATGTACATAAATATGTAATGAAAATAGTAAGAATATGTAATAAATATGTAAAATCGGATATAATATGTAATATTAAAATACACTAATAATAAAACAATATTTACGTAATACGAAATTAGATTTATAAAAACTGCTCACTTCACATCATACAACTTTCTCGTCAGTAGTAAAAGCTTCATCTATTGTAATTCAGGACCGTAGTTTAGCAGCCAGACTAATCGCAATAGAAGCCATTGCACAAAATGTAGCATCTTCATCGAAGTGTTACACGTCAGTGACTGCAATTTTTTTTTCGAAATTAAGGTTACAGATCACAACACGCGATGTCAATGATACTTTGGACACCTAGATTTCCCCAATAATGTAGGGAAAATGCTAATAATTTTAAAAAATACATCTTTTCTTAAAAATAAATGGAGTTAAATAGAAGAAGATTTATAAAATAAGAAAATATATCGTGAAAACAGCAAAATATGTAAAATATGTAATATAGTACTAAATATGTAAAAATATGTGACGAAACAATTCGATATTGTGTTAAGAGGGCTAAGATTCGCTAAGATAACAATTTTGAGAACGGTAAGTAGAAAGACAAAAAATATGTAATTACATAGAAATCCGGTCTCTACTAATCAGTTTCATTTCGTCCCTTTCAACCTCTCTCTATTCCGCCTACTCTTGTCCATCTCCCATCTCCAACTTGCTTGCTCTGCCCCCGCTCAATCCCGCCCTATTCTACTATTCCCCACCTCTAACCTCACATCTCCGTCACCCTCACCCTACCCGGGAAAACAAGCTGAGAGATAGTGACCGCGTCAACACACACAGCTCCGCCGTTTCGCGTGAGGGAAGCCACCTTCTTATTTGGTAACCCCGGGTTTTTAACTCGCGACTTATGTTTCCTCGCACTTGACGACCGCGCTGAGAGAGCGAGTAATGGGCGGGATGGTCGCGGGGGGTGGCAGGAGCAGGGGTGGGCGCGGGGGCGATGGCAGGAGCGGGAACGGAGACGGGGACGAGGACGCGCTTGGGCGCGGAGGAGGCGACGGGGTGGGCGCGAGGGCGGAGAAGGCGAGCGGCTAACTCTGAGGCCGACGCGACGGGAAGTTGAAATGTCTTGCAGAGAGAGCGCCGCAGATGTTTACAGCTGCAGGAGGTATGTTGCGCGACTTCTCGTTCTCACAGACCGCGACAGTTCTCACAGTTGTGATAGGGTAGTGAAACAGAAAAAAAGGGAATGATGACTCTGAAGAATTCCTGTGAAATGTAGGAAAACAGACACTCATAACCAAAATACTCTTTTAGTTCTTAGGGTTCGTGTAGTCATTGTCTTTCAGCACATGTTGTCCTGTCTAGTAGTTGTAATTTTCATTTCAGCGCATAAACGAATGTATGTTATCATATTGTCCATTCAGTTAACAAAGCAATTAAAACAAGGACACGTTCGCTATTCTGTTTGTTTCTTACTAACGAACCTCTGAAAAGGAAATGTAACACATTTCTCATGGTATTTAATTCAAAGAGAAATTGCAAATATTAAACTGTATGTTGTCCCGAGTCGCTTAAACATCACGATATTGCAATTTCTACAATTTATTGCACGTAAAGTGTATAAGAACTTGCGTTCATACACAGCAATAAAGTCTAATAAAACTTCTTCATACAAGAGTACAAAGTAGGTCTCGTCCTGTCAATCTTGATTTTCCGAGAGTGTGGTTTTTAACATTTCCCGGTAAACAGGAACTGGATGCTAAACAAGACGAGCTTTACCGACGAAAGAGCTAAGGAGATAAACAGAACACATGTATAATGCGTAAGGAAAAGAAAAAACACAACTACATTCCTAAGAAATTTTACCCAATATACTAACTGAAGGGAATGCACAACGCATCCATGAATACAAATGAAGAAGGCTGAGTTTAGTCAAGGGCCGGTGTTGCTGTTGTGTCTGCAGTGTTTCTGACTGGGAGGTCCAAGGGGACCAGTCCCGACGATGACAGGAATTTCGATACTAGCTGTATAGCAAGTAGTTCGAATTCAGCCTCTGACTATAGGAGAATTCTAGCAGTTAGCTGCACGGATCGATAGTTTTCTTTGTATTTTCCGATCAGTACTAGACGAATGATGGTGCAGTACCAGAACAAACGGGCCAGAGCGTCCCATTCATTCCTTTCTCTTCCTTGTCCTCTTACACACGCAAATGCATGCACTACACCACCACACGTGTCGGAGGCCAGTGGGAACATAGAGCTTGTCCCAAATGGGGCAGTGCCCCCCTAAGGGAGATAGCTGGATGATGGGGAATTCCCCTCGCAAGCCAACATGTAAGTCGGCGCCGGATCTCATCGAAAAGCGGGGACGGACTCACCACCACCTCTTGTGATAAAACTTAAATTACACTAATTGGAGTAATGAACTAGCTGTTGACGTGCCAGGCAACAAATACAAATGAACTAATGTAACTACAGACAAAAGAGACGCACGTTGCGTGGTTTCTACGATGGGCTCAATGACCTCTCGGGAAAAATCGCAGAAGCCGGCAAAGCTCATGGACGGACGTCGTGACATGACAATTGTATGCGCAGTCACATACTCATAACTGAATTTATGAATTCATAAATGTCATTTTAGGGTTTTTGAAAATCGATTTAACCCATTTTAGGTTTTAGCATTTTTTTATCAAGTTGACATTAGGCTGATAAAATACTGATAAAATAATTGCAGTAAATAACATTTAAATTGGTGCCTACCTTTATTCGATGGAGCAACATTTTTCTTTCGGAATACGAGCAACGTTTTTCTTAAACAATTACCTAAAATTTAAGAATAAATTTTTCAACCTTTTAAATATTCCCTTCAGAAAAGTTCTATTTAACTCTTTTTACTATCGTAACTCATTCTAGACGTTTTTAGGATCTACAGGATTCACGTATTGATCTCAGAAAAGCTTGAAACGGATAAACAGAATTGAAACGGGTATGTGTATTAAAATAATGATACTAATAAGTGAGGAACAAAATAGGTGAAATCCTAACAATCCGGGCCCTACTGATAAGTCATTAAAGTTATTTTTCAACACGTAATATTCTGTCCATCCTTAAGACCTTTCCTTTTCGAACGGCTCGTGTGGTGTTCATTTTCACGAGACAATTACACCTTTTAACGCATTTTAAAACTCAATTGACAATTTAGTTAGTTATCGACAGGACACTAGAGCTTGTAAAAGGAATAGCTATCATTTGTTTGAATGATACATGCTTGTGAAGGCTACGCAACAGAATGAATATTGTAAACGGCAGATATTATACAAAATGGTAATACTTCTGACCAAACATGTATTCGCAGATGTAAACCAGAAGTGCCTAAAACGTGTGCAGAAACCTTAGTCATTTGCTCTTTGAAATTCCATAAATACTATTTTCCACATTTTTTTAACAAACATCCAATGTTTAGAGTAAACCCCAAAAGGACAAAAACAACATGAACGGATTTTTGTTCACACGCTTTTTGTGTTCAGGAATTCTAAAAAAGAAAAAAATACTGGCAAAACACGTATTCATAAAACGTTGTATACAAACTGCACCTATTGTCCCGGTAATTTCACGAAAATTACATTTTTTTTTCTTTTTACAACATCGCAGCACCATTCACTAAACACGACTGGACAAGAAGTCAAAACCAATAGAAACCAGTGAATGACAACGACGCAAACGTTTTGACACCGGGACGGAAACACGGGGCATCGACCTGCCAATAACGGTCTATTATTGTCGCGTCCTGTCGGGCGTCTAAAAAAACGCGCCGCCCTTGAGCCGCGCGGGGCCGAAAGGGTCACGGGCGGGGGCGGGGGCGGTGCAAGCCGACGCATGTGGGCCACAAGAAAAGCGAAACGGAGCGGCGGCAGTTCTGCATTGAGCGGCTGGCGTCACCGCCCGACTAGGCGCTGCCGCGTTGCGCGGAGGAGGCGGGGCGGACAGAGGTGGGGGCGGTGCGAGGAGGGGCGGGGAAGGGAGTGGAGGGGCAGGAGAGGAGGGGTGGGGAAAAGCGAGGTATGGAAGGGCGAGGCGGGGAATGGTGAGGCATGGAAGGGCGAGGCGGGGAGTGATGGGGAAGGGCGGGGCGCGGTGGAGGCGTGGAGGGGAGGGGCGGGGAGAGAACGGAAGGACAGGGGGCGGGATGAGGAAGGGCCGGGGGAGGGAAGTTTGTGGAGACGGACTGCACGATAGACCACATCTTCGGGCGAGAAATAAAAATCCAGGAGTTCATTGTCTAAATGCAGGAGAAATACACTGACAAATACAAAAGTAATTTCAAATATAATTTGAAATAAAAAAACAAGATATCGTTGCACAGATATGCAAAACTGATTGATCACAAAAACATAATCTGGAATAAAATGATTGTTCGACTATTGAATAATTGATACTATACGCAGGAATTAAATGACAATTTGTGAGCTAGATATCAGACGTATTGCAAGTAATACAAATCCTCAATCATCATTTAACAAACTTTTAGATGAGATATATTAAGCACGTTAGTCCAATGACATACGTAACTAAAATATACACGACTTGAACGTAATAAAGCGAGTAATTTAATTATCTAATGATGTAGCATGAGGAATAGAAGGATGCATTTATTACTTCACATTTTATGCTTATTCCTGGCAACTATTGGAATCATCAGTAAATACTGTACGTTGTACCAGGAAACGGACGCCTTTATTTGCAACGGAAAACATTCATAAAAGAAGATTATCACAATTTATACATGATCATACAAAACATGCCAAGTATTATTAGCTGCATCAGCGTATGCGACCTTGCGACTGTATGTATAGTGCCACTGCCGGTGAAATTACAAAATTTATTATACCCACCGGAGACACTTCTCACACATCATCATGCCTTCCCGTGACCTTCGCTATTCACTGTGCAGGCTACAGAATGCAACACCCACATGCCGCGTTTCTCTGAGTACTGCTTATTGGCGAGCGGAGTGACACAACGAACCCCATCTATTTCCCCGCGACGACCTTATGAGGATACTGACTTCTATGCATCTTCCTCCCAACCGCTCCTCCGCGCGTCCGCTCGCCCTTTCGCCCGGCGCGCGACTGCCGCCCGCGGGCGAGCGAGCAAGCGGATCGCCCGCGCCGGGGGGGGGTAGGACGGCCTAGAGAAGGGGGGGGGGTCCTCGCACCCCTCGCTGCACCCCTCGCCCGCTTATTCGTTGGCTCTCCTCTCGAGCCGAGCCGCGCCGCGGCGTCCCCTTCCCGCCAGCCCCGCCGCCAACGCCTCCTCCTCCTCTGCTGCTGCTGCGGCTGGCTGGTGGAGAGACCTCCGCCCCTCCCCCTCCCACCGCCGGGCCACGCGCCAGCTGATCTCGGAGCGGGCGGGCGGGCGAGCGACCGAGCTGGCTGGCTGGTTGGACGCGCGCGCTCGCCGCCGCCGCCGCCGCCGTCTGCCTGCTCACCTCGCTTCGCGCGCTCGCACGCCGAGTCGAGTCGGCCTGCTCCGCGCGCCGCCTCGCCTCGCCTCGCCTCCGCGCTCAGTTGGGCCGCGGCGACCCGACCGAACGGCCGCCGCTGATCGTCACAGCCAGAGCGACGGGGCAGGGGCGGGACGACGCTCTCTCGATCTGTCTCGCTCGCCCGCCAAGGAGCACACCACGACGACGACGTCAGCGAAGCGCGTGCGCGAGCCAGCGACAGCCAACGCCGCGACGCGGCGCGCCTGCCCGCCCGCCCGCCCGCAGCTAATTACGGATCGCCCCGGAAACGGAAGTAGTACAACCAGCCGGAGCCTCAGCGGCAACAGCAGCAGCTCCGGCAGCGGCGTCCCCGGCGGCGCGTGAGGAAGCGTCGCTGGCCGCAGACATGCCGCAGCGCGAGCGATACAAGGTGAGACGGGATCCCCTACTCTGCGTGGCGTGACAGCGGGAAGGTATGCACGTGGAGTTTCCCGCTGTAATATATATTGTTTTTCAGTGTGTGTGAGTGTGTTTACAGTGTACGAAATAAAATTCCGACAGCTTTCTCGACGATATTTATCGATAGGTGCCTCTGATCATTGTAACGAAACGTTTGATTGAGATATGAGCTTATTTCGAGATTTTTCAGGTACAGTGTAGAATTGGTATTATTATTTTGCGTCATACTGCACGTTTTAAATAAAGTGTTCCCCCACTAATCCCTTTGCCCAAAGAAGTGTCAACGAGGCGAATTTTGTGTAAATAATGTGATTTTAATCAATACATACACAACTGTTATGGTAATACAAACGATTTCCTTACATTTTTTTTGTCATATGAAGTTGTGGCTCTTGGGAGTTAAGCACGATTAATGATGCACCTTCATCATTGACCTCGTGACATTCGTCTCAACAAAAACTACCATTACTTTAATTGCTTACTTATGTCCAACCGTTGACGTAGGTCAAGAAATATCCGACGCACGCAATGTTTCTTCAGAGGATCGCGAAAACACTACGCTCAATCACGTGCACTATTACTGAAGAAACCCGACCCCTCCGCACAACCGGTCAGATCAGAACCTGACCACGCCACTCGGTTCCCGGAGCTCTCCCCCCCCCCCCACGCGGTAGCGGGCGGCCAGACGAGAGACGGCGGGAGCGACTCGCGTCGTCTTCATAGAGTCGTCGCCGGTGGCGGCGGCGGCGGCGGCCATGTGGGCTGCTTGCACCGCGGCCGGTACAGATCTCCCCGCCGCGCCGCGGAATGTTAATGGCGAGCCCGCGGGCCGCACGGGCGCGCTATTAGTGCCCATTCTTCTTCCGCGAGCGACGCGGGCGCGGGCGCGGGCGAGGGCGAGGGCGCGGGCGAGGGCGAGGGCGCGGGCGAGGGCGCGCGCCGCCCGCCCATTGTCTGGGCGAGCGCCCCGCGTGCGCGCGCCGATCGGGGAAAGGGCGAGGCAGGGTGTGTGCGGCGCGGTGGAACACGCGGGATGTGTACAGTGGGCCAGCGTCGGCTGGAAATCGTGATTGGGGGGTTTCATATGTAAAGCTGTTTAGGCGGCTCCACATATTTGTTATTCGGCGAGTAGCGAGCAACGGCTCGCCTAATACCAAGTAGCGTGGATGAGTTGCTTGCTATTTGCCGACTGACGAACGTTCGGTGCTCGCCCTACTCACCGCGTGTCGGTTATTTGGACAAATCAAAGGAAGCAGACATTTGCCGAACACATCAGCTGTTCGGGATTGGACGAGCAATAGCTCGCTGCTCGGCGAATGCCGAAATGAGTGGAGCCACCTTTAGAGTAATATATAGTGTAAGATGTTGCTCGACATACATAATTGAGATCAAAAACATTTTTTTTATAAAATACAATTCGAAAGAATATGTAATAATTGAATTATTTTCATTATAATCACGTTATTACGGTTTTAGAGGTTATTTGTTTTTTTAATTCATGGCACTTCTTTTAATATCATTATTTTCACAGTCGCAAGTGGATTCATATTTTCTTAAGCATGAAAAACGTCTCTTTAAATATAATTTTCCCAAAATATTTGCTTAGCACTCTCAAGCATAAACAAGTTACAGTATTTTTAAAGTGGACCTCACATGCCATTGAAATACCACGCGTATTAACTTTTCCGACTTGTAAGCTATGCCTTTTTCATATAAAAAACGCGACCAAAAAGTATGTAAAACTTGAAGTAGGATAAAAATGCCTGTATGATGCACAACTATTCGCGTGTTTTACCACCACCACCACCAAGGACTTCGATTTTTCCTTCCCACGCGCGCTTTGTCAACCGTTCCAGCCCACTGTGCGACTGAGGAGGGGCGTGGCGAGGCGAGACGCGAGAAGGGCGAGCGGCAGCATCCCGTGCGTTGCTCCGTCCTGCCCCGCGCTCCGCCCCGCCACGCCACGCGACACGACGCACTGCCTCGCCGTCGCCATGTGACGGCGCGGCGGGCGGCGAGGTTGAAGGGCCGCGGTGGGCGCGTGGTGGTGTGCAGGGCGTCGGCGCGGCGGCGGGCCAAAGATCGTGCGGCAGACGGCTCGTTTAATGTATGCGAGATATAGTGTGGCGTGGCTTTCGGATTTCCAGGGAGAACAGTTCAGTGTTTGAATACTCCACATCGTCTACTTGGATCTACACTGATAGGAAGGTACACAAAACACACAGAGTTTCCGCATATATTGATTTGCATTTCATTTCCTTATTCTGAAAGCCTTTGATCAGGGTTTCATTTATTTTGGTGTCATCAATATAGTGTAATAGCAGGTATGCAAGCACATTCCAACGAACAGTAATTATAACGCAGAGCCAACATTCAATACATGTTTGCTTTCCGAAAAGTTAGCGCGTGTGAAAACTGATTTATGAAAGGGCAACAGTGCTTCAATACGTCTTGTTAGTATCAAAATAAATACTTTGTTTTTGATTTGTTTCATGAACTTTTTAATAATAATTTTAAGAACTCTATAATCCTGAAGAACTTTTGTGTTCTTGGAATACGCTTACGTAATAAGAATGTTATTCTTCAAGTAGAATTTAATTCGAAATTCCAGGTCTGACACAATAAAGTGTTTTAAACACAGACAATCCGTAACGTGACAGGAATTTTAGATGGGAATGTTATGTGGGGAGATATTCCAGCAAACACGCGTTAACGTGGTAATATTACATTTTATGGAATTCCAATTTTTGTGCTGTGTTGTTTTCACACACAAAACAGGAATGCTGCAGTAAACGTTATTTGATACTTCCGGCTCGATAAGCGTACCATACCGCTCAGTGAGATCATACTTCTATCAGTATCTTCTATTATCACTTTTCTTGCTTGCTGCTTCATCACATGTATTTGGACACAAATTTACTTCCTACAACGTCTGTTCATTTTTTCTCCTTTTCAAAATGTCTGTGACTTGAGATTATGGGTATCATCTTCAATTTGTATAGTAGTCCACGGAAAAATTTAATATAGGGAGATGTAAACGCATATTCGTTTTCAACCCTAACTCACTGTTATTCATTGTGCATTTACACGTGATAACTTCACCCAGAATTTTAATGTTCGAGTGTAGAAAATTAAAAATGCATAAAATACTTATAAGTTTCTTGTGTAATGAATATATTACAAAACACTCTATTACTATCTTTGCAGGCCTTTGAATAAATTAGACAATAATACAATCCAATACATGTTCGGAAGGATCTTTTTATTCACAGGAGTTGTGTTAAATGCTACCTATCTCCAATGGAAAAAATAACAAAAAACACACACATAAAAATTATTTACCTTAATAGAATCTTTCTATTTTTAAACACATTGAAAGGTGAAAAGAAAGACTAAAGTTATTTACAAAGAATTTGGTAAAGTCATCATTATATAATATCATATTTAGACTAAACTAACACACCGATTAAATTAATATTGATAATTCCAAAAAAATGTTCACTCTGCTTTAAATGCTTTCTAAATACATATCCAAATAAAATTCGAATTTTTGAAGGAGACATTCAATAGTTACTGCTTAGCAAGTTTCTGCTAACTTAAATGATCAGTGGAAATATTAAACCACACACCAATACAGTTTTGAGAGTGTTTGTTTGTTTGGAGGAAACTTAATTAACGAAAAAAGTCCGGTCGCCCCGCTTGGCAATTCATCTACTCCCTACCATCTGTTTTCTGGATCTTCGGAGGGGGTGTCCCCCACTCCCTTACCATTTCGAATCGCTAGTTCACCAGCTGGGGACCCTACCTACCGATAACCTGCTGAGGTAACCATGGCGTTTCTCATCTAGTCTCTCAGTTATCGCCTAGACGCTACTGAGGTTCCGTAGATCCTTAGCGACGGGATAGGTTAGGCAATAATAGATGGAGCAATCCGGTGGAATGCATATTGGCAGAGGAAACTTTACCGCGAACCCGCTTTGCCCACCACAAATTCCATTTGCAACCGCCTGTGATTGAACCCCGGCACCAGCAGTTAGAAGGCGTGCAGTGAGACTACGACACCACGAGCCGCCCCCAATTTCCAATATATTTATTTGTATTGAAATATAGCATTCCACATATTCATTGTTCAATTCAAATTCCGACCAACCGGAACGTTTCGAGCGTTCCTCGGCGTAGGAATTAAAGAGCCGACACGTCAGACGCAGCGAAGTATAAACCGCCATGGGGGCTTTCGTGGCATGGCAGCGCATCGGCGCCGCGACGCGGAGCCCGCGGGGCATCCAAGCGCGACGTCGCTGCGCCCGGGGCGCAGAAGGCCCACAAATTTCGAGCTTCCCTCCGAACGCTCACTGCCTCTTATCTGCGGGGGGCGGGGCGTGGGCGTCGGTAGGAGGGGGAGGCGTTTCCTTCCCGCTCTTTCTCGAGCGCGATCGCGAGGAACACGCCACGGCGCGCTGCTCAAAAGACTCCCAAATCACACGCTCCCCCTGCCCTTAGTGTCACATTCTTCGTGGTACTCACGAGTTCCGGACGTGAAACTTTCTACGTAATATCGCAGGTGGTTTATGAACGGAACGACGTCTAGGAGGAGAGCAGAGGGTTTAGAGAAGCGTGAAGAGTAATGGCAGGACGTGAGAGGGAGGCGAGAACACTCGGGACGAGGCGTGAAACGCGCGCACGTGGAAGATGTGTTTCTGTGTAAGGAACGGGACGGTTATATGTTCACATCTCGAACAACGCGCTTGAAAAGGCGGGGGCGTCGGCAGCCACAACACAGCACCTCCCGCGCCGGCCCGGCTGCAGACCGCCGCATCTCCATACGTTTACGGAACATCCGGTGGGAAGGGCAGGTAAAACAATAACAGCATTAGCGGGTGGCCGAGTGTGTGTCCAGGGCGGGGACGTGGGTGCCGCCCGCCCGCGCGCTGCCCCCGCGCTAAGTGAGCGCAAACACGGCGCCGGAATGCGGCCGGCGCGGCGGCTGGGCGGGGCGGGGCGGAGCGGAGGCGGTGGGTGCTGGGCGGACGGGCGGGCGCAAGAGGCGGCGCGGGAAGACAGGAGTGCACTGTGTTGTGGGGGCAGCGCGGCCGCTGCGAATCCTCTCTCCTCCGCCGAGCTCCGGCCAGCAGGACCCGCCGCCCATAAGCCACGGCTCGGCGGCCCGAGCTCTAAACTCGTCGCGTTATGACCCACTCGCTGGCCTCACCCCCTTCGATCCCTGCCAGAACTCCTTCCCTTGGGACATCCGCGTCGCTGGCGCCACCGCTTCGCCCGGCGGGCGTTGCGGGCATGGGTAGGCGGGCATGAGCGGGTGGGCAGGCATGGGCGGGCGGGCATGGGGGGACGGGCATGGGGGATGGGCATGGGCTGGCGGGCGAGCATGGGTGGGCGGGGCGGGAGAGCATGGGTGGGCGGGCGGGCGGGCGGGCGGGCGGGCATGGGCGCGTGCCGCCGCCGCCGCCCCCGCTGCGCTCAGCATACAGAACAGTCGCTTCCGCCAAACAACCGCGGCCCGGCCCTACAGGCGCAGACGCCGCGGCGCCGCCGAAGCCGCCGCCAGCGCATATGAATTTGGCGTCGCCGCCGCGTGGCATACAAATCCGAAGCGGCTGCTATGTAAACTACCCGACGGTATGATCCCGCGTGCCGCAGCGGTCTCGTAAATATTTCGCGGCGCGGCGTGGTGCGGCACGGCGCAGCGCAGCGCGCCGCGGCGCGGGTGGCGGCGCGTGGCGGGGGCAGGACGGGAGCGAGGCGGGGAGCGGTGACTGGAGCCGGAGGAGGGGTGCACCACATGAGCAGATGTAATAGCGCTGCGGATACGAGGCGGTGTAAAAGGAGAACAGCAGAGCGGTAGAAAATGGGTGGCTATATGGCTGGTTCCCGGGTCTGCCAGTGGCGGTAAGAGCAAAAGCAATAGCCTTGACTCTGCCATACGGCGAGGTTTCGCTAGGTCGCTGGGAAGGAGAGGGACAGAAGGAGGGACGTCGAGTGCCCAGCAGGAAGCTATAGAGCCGGAGAGATGAACAGCTGTGAAAAAGAACTAAGTGCTTCGTACATAGGATACTTCCCGAAGGATATGGCAATGAGAGGGAGTGGGAATGTCTGGAAGAATACTTCGCAGGCAAGCAAAAAACCTAAGCGACAATGGAACAGAATAGGATCCAGGTGGGCAGGTGACGCTCCGAACAATAAAGTGGAAATACAGGAAATGGTTATTTCGCAGGTCGCTAGGCCAGGGGAAGCAGAGGAAGGAACGTGTGGGATGGAAGACGCGAAGGCTAGCAAGTAACGGGCAAACAGGTGAGGTGGAAACACCGGTATGGGAGAACGAGGTTACTTCGCTGGTAACCAGCACGAGGGAAGCAAAAGAAACACGAGAACACACGGGCTACGCTGGACCAGGAGGCAAATCGTATCGGTAGTGACTGGCGTGGAAAAATCTGCAACTGATATTACGCAGATGGCCAGGGCAAGGGAAGCGTCAACGGAGAGAACGAGTGCGACGCGAGGAGCAATGGAGTGGGCTGGCCGAAGCATGTGATAGTTTGTGCTGGCGAGGGTGGCGTGCGGAAGAGTAGTGCGTAGAATCGGGAAATGGATAATTCGCAAACGGCCAAAACACGACAAGCGGCAATGCGGACGGAGAAGTAAATGAAATTCGATGTACGAAGCTGGCCAGAAAACCAGGCGGTAACCGTGTGGGTAGGGATGCAGAAAAGGTGAGTGAAAAAACGGGATACAGGTGTCTGGCAAATAGACAGAGACGCCGAGGGAACGAGTGCGACGTGCAAAGCAATAGTGTCGGCAGGCGGATGCGCGCAGGAGTCTGTGCTAGACCAGGAGGGGATCGCGAGGACGATGTGCGGAAGAGCGGTGTGTAAAACCGGGAAAAAGAACCTCCGCAGATGGTTAAAGCACGGCAAGCGGCAGTGCAGAGAAGGCGTGCGGCGAGAGAAGCGAATGAAGATCGAAACAAGAGAGGAGACGGGAGGCAGCGCTGGACCAGTTTACGGGTGGGTGCAGAAGAGTGACGTGAATAACTGGGATACGGGTGTTTCGCAGACAGACAAAGCGGCAGAGAGAACGACTGCGACGGGAGAAACAATAGAGTGGGACGGACGAGAGGACGTGACGGTGATGGACTGAAGATCGGTGTGTAAAACAGGGAGACGAGTACTCCGCAGGTGGCCAAAGTACGGCAAGCGACAGTGCAGAGAACGCCTGCGACGAGAGATAGGCCAATGAAGTTCGAAAAAGGAGAGGAGACACGACTAGGTGGCAACTTTGTGGTATGTGCGCAGAAGAGCGGTGTGGAAACACGGGGTACGGGAGTTTCGCAGATAGACAGAGCTGACTCAGAGAGAAAGAGGGCGACGGGAAAAACAATAGAGTGGGACGGACGAGAGGACGTGGGAGCCTGTACTGGGCCAGGAGGGGACCGTGAGAGTGATGTACTGAAGGCCGTTGTGTAAAACACGGAAACGGGTACTCCACAGGTAGCCAAAGCACGGCATGCGGCAGTGCAGAGAACGCCTGCGACGAGAGACAGGCAAATGAAGTTCGAAAAAGGAGAGGAGACGGGAGTCAGCGCTGGACCAGGTAGTGACTGTGTGTGTGTGTGTGTGTGTGTGCAGAACAGCGGTGAGGAAACACGGGATATGGGAGATTCGCAGATAGAGCAGAAAAGCAATGGGGCGGGACGGCCGAGAGGAGGCGGGTGGCCGCGCTGAACCAGGTGGCGACCGCGTGGAGCAGCTCGGTGGAGGGGCGCGGGTGGAGGGGCGCGGGTGGAGCGCAACGCGATCGAGCCGCGCCGCGGGGTCGTAAATATTGTGTGCGGTGGGGGTGGCACCGAAACGAACGCCCGCGCAGCGAGGCACGTTGATGACGCGACGTCCAATCTACGCGCCGCGCCGTTGCAGCGGCGCCGCGCCGCCGGACCCGCTGCCCGCGCCGGGAAAACGAGTTTGCGGGCACACGCGGACATAAGGACCCGCATGCGCTGGGAATTGAATACGTCCACTACCTTTGTTACGGTCAAATGTACAGAGTTCCCAAGATAAATTCTCCACTAAAATATTAGATTTATGACGAATCGTTCGAAAAATAATGTTACGTCATTGAAATGTAATGAATAAGGAGAATGTTACGTTTTATATCAAATGAATTTCGGACAGACTAAAACTAAACATTAACAATTTCAAAACGCGATCAAATCAGAATTGTGGATGTATTGACTTGTTTCTTAAAATAAACTATTACGGTCATTATATGTTTTAACTTCGGGATCCATTCCACGTTTCCTTTCTGGTGTTGCAATTTTCACAAACACCAGTATATTTTCTCATGATGATAATGCCTCACAATCATTAAAAAACATGTAGCTCTAAGACACATTTGATATTGCCCTTTTTTCGGAAAAATAGAACACTCAGCGTTTCTGACGTAATTAAGGGATTTTGAGGGGGGAGGGGGGACGTACACAATAAATTACCATTTGATATCTATCTTAGAAACATCTGGCTGCTAATCAGGAGCTAAGCTTAACTTACTAACTCCATAGGACTTTTAAAATTTCGCGCTTTCAAAATAATGATTTTAATGTATTTTCTTTCAGAAACTCATAAATTCGAATTTTAAATGCAAACAATATGTTAAGATTTTATGGTTTCATATTCCCCTTAATTTCCGAACGTAACTCACAATTTCACTTGTGAGAAATACCGGAGCCTGGGTCATTCCATCCACTTTGGGGGTATATGGTTTAAATACAACTTCCTACTTTCCAATCACACTGAAATATCATTGTTACAACATCAATAACAGAAATGTCTCGTTTTCGAATCTTGCACTAATTCAGTGAAATGACACAATGATGCCGCACGTCGCTCACTGAGTCATTCACAGTATTTGTTCTTGTGAAACCTTCAAGCACGTCACAGCAAAACTGCAATCAGTGAAATGTACACTTCCGGCGGAAAAAAGGCGCTGATTTCACGAGGCCACATAAACATCCTTATCAGATCAACCGCAAGGGCGAAGGTCCTCTTTCTCGGACGAGCACAATTGCTAGGCCGCAGTATCTCCCCTTAAAAACTCCCCGACGACGGGATCCTTTCACTCGAAACGCACTTCGCTCGGGCTTCTCGAAAACTTCCTCATTGTGCGGCGGCGCGGCTGGGAACTTCCTGCGCGCGAGGGAGCATTAGCCCCGGTAGGTGCGCCGGGCCCCCTGCCCCTCCCCGCCCGCTGACAAACAAAACGCACATAATGGGACATTAACGATCGAGAGCGCCGCGCCGGCCCCTCCCGGCGGACGCGCATCAACGGAATATGTAACAGCGCTCTTTTGTTTCCGCGCCGCGCCGCGCCGCGGCCGCCGCGGGCGCCGACCGGGGCATTCGTCTGCTGGAGGACGGTTCGAGAGTAAATGAAGCGTCCCGGCCTCAGGAAAAACGCTCGCCGATTGAACGGCGGCGGGCGCGGTGGCGAGAGTGACGGCAGTGGACGTGACAAGGCTGTGAAGGCCCTTGGACTTATGGTTTGTAGGCGAAACGACTTCGAAACAAAAATGGGACGATGCGATGGTGGACATGTGGCAGGGAGAGGGGTGGGCGGTCGTAGGGCAGTAAGAAGAGGTGACGAGACACTTTGAGTGAGAGGGCGGTGGAGACACAGGACGGTGGCGGGACGGCCCGGTGTCGGGACGGGTCGGTGTCGGGACGGTGTCGGGACGGTGTCGGGACGGTGTCGAGACGGTGTCGGGACGGTGTCGGGACGGTGTCGGGACGGGTCGGTGTCGGGACGGGCCGGTGTCGGAACGGGACGGTGTCGGGACGGGCAGGTGTCGGTTGTGGGAGGGGTCTATCGCGGGGAGGGATCGGTGGCGGGAAGCTGTCGGCGGCGGGGAGGTGTCGGCGGCGGGAAGGGGTCGGCGAAGGGGAGGAGTCGGCAGTGAGACGAGGCGGTAGTGGAAGAGGGCGTCAGCCTAACGAAGCGGTTACGGAGGCGGTTCGGGGATGACGCTAGGGCGACGCGGTGGCGGATCGAGCCGGGCGAGACGGGTGGATGGTATGTGTTGGCGGAGCAGCGGGTCGCGGGGAGGGTGCGGCGGTGGTGGCGCGGCAGCGGCGTTCGCGATCTCGCGTCATAGAAAACCACCGTGCTGGAACGACGCGGCCCCTGCCACCGTTTCCATGGCGACGAGGCGCACGCCACGCCGCCGCGCCGTGAAGCAGTGGCCCCGAATGCTGCCTCAGGCGAAAATCGCTTACGCTAATGGAATCCGATGTTTTATTTATGGAGGAATTACGTAACAGCGAAATCCCAGAGATTGTTGCGAACAAAATGCACGATTTAGAGAAAACCTTTAATTCATCTCTCGTCTGAAGAGGAAGCTTTCGTTACAAAATCTCATATAAATACAATAAGAATTATCCCAAAAATGACACTAGCTTTCTATTTGTACAATCAACTGCACTCCTATTACGTAACAATGAGTTACGTTCGAGACTCAAAATATTTAATCACACTATGGATTTTAAATGTAAACTTCCAGTACCATACGCGCCCGATCCGAAAATCTAACACAACTATAAAAGAGTAAATTCATTTTCATTTACAGAATGGTCCATTTGGGTAATGACAATCGATAAAGTTCAAAGATTCATTTTTGAAACTTTACCCCACGTACCAGCAAGAAATCGCTACCAGGTACTGTTCTCAGACGGAAAGACCCAACCCTCCGCTTTGCCGCCTAGGGCAACCTGAATGCAGTAACCCTCCGTGTGCACAAGAGAACTGCTCAGAGGGAATGGAGGGTTCCGGAGGGTACTGCTACGCTTTGGACGGATGTTTCAACGTAGTCGTGCACACATGTCACTCTCGGAATGTGTCAATCAGGCGGATACATTTGCTTTCATGTAGTGCCTCTTGTAACATCTAAGTGATATGAAGAGAAACGATATTCTCGTGGGAAAAGGGAATTACTTCGGTTTTTACACAATTTAAATTCGGAGCAATAAATGATAATTACTGACATTGCAATATCATTTTAGAAATGATTTCAGACGATTATAAAAGAGAAAGCTACTAAAAATGACAGAAAATGAAACTACTGGACTGAAAGATTGTAGACCCTACATTAAAACCTATATGGATATTCTGGATAATTGATTTCTCAAAGAATTTAAAGCATCTTCATTTATATCGACGATTGGAACCTGACAGCTTTAAACTGTACAAAATGATCCACCTAGCAACTCTAGTTCATAATTACTGACAATGAATCGATAACTATTCCTGATGACAGGTTAGGAAAGACTCATAATTACAGCTATTTAATTCGATCACGTCGTCGTAATTCTTGGTATTCTGGGAGAACTATGTCACAATAATTGTGACCGTGGCATACCTCGAAAACAATAAAGCCATTTAGAGATAATTTTGTGATTCATCACCCGACAAAAATTACAGTCGCACATCCCAAGGAATTCACTTCACAAGAAAGTCCTTTTCCACCTCCTATAATTACGAATCCCCAACAACGATAGTTAGCACAAAATGAAAAAAATAAAGAGGTAAGTGCTTTCGAAGTTTGCCAGTTCAGACATCCGGTGAAGGGGACATCTAGTGATTACTGAATGCCACACCAGGCCTCACAGCATTTAATGACATTTACACTTCTTAATTTTGTGATGTAAATACTAGCATACACGTCAGGCAATGGAATACTTAAAGTTTCACAAGTATTTTTATTCCAAACCGAAAAATAGAGTCAAGATACCACGAAAATCTTGCGAGTGCAAATTACCGGATCATGGCAACTTGAACAGATAGCCCCTCAGATACAATAGAAATCAATCCGAGGAGCTACCAATCAGTCCTATTACAGGGGACCTCAGCATCCCAGCCAACGCATCTCCCCTCCCTGCCTCCGACCAGTGGTCACGTGACGGGCGCTTCCTGTCGCGCGGGTTCGTTGTAGCGGGAAGCGGCGGCTGCCCCTGCCGTAAATTACTCGTAACTCGATCGATCGTTTAATTTCAGAACGCTGCGTTGAAGCGCGGTTACGCGGCGGCTGCGGCGGCGGCTGCACCGGCGGTCCCTCCCGCTATTTATTGGGCTATTACACAGTAAGGCAGCGATGCAGGCTGGGAGGGGGAGGAGGGCAGGGCGTTGGTAGCGACGTTTCTCAAATCGCTGGTCGGCGCCGGGCGGCGCGGGAGGGCGGGGCGGAGAAGATTGGGATGGGGTAGCGTGCGACAGGACGGAGCGGGACAACGAAGGTGGAGCGGGATGGAGAAAGGTAGGGACGAGTGTTGTGGGGAAGGGACAAGAGAGATGAGACCGAGAGGGACGAAACGGAAGGAAGAATGTCCGGGGCGGGGATAACGGATTGGAACACGTCGGTGCGGGACAGAACTGGACGGGGCGAATAGAAGCGGGACGGTACGGGGCATTGTGAAGCGGGAGAGGACGCAATAGGTTTGGAGAGGACGCATGGCGAAGAAGTATAGAAGGAACGGGACGGAAAGGGGGCGGGGTTTGACGCAGCCGGATGGGACGGGGGCCGACGCTGGCGCCGGGGCGGCGACGGGAGGCAGGCCCGAAGAGGGCGTCGGAGACCGAGGAGGAGAAAGTTACGGCATCGGCGGCGCCGGCAGGTAGACAAACTAATTAGGGCGATCGAACGCAGAGCGCGCCGTAGCAGCTGCGCGTTATCCCTGGGATAGAGACCGCCCGTCCCGCCCCTCCCCCCTCGCTGGAGGCGGGGGCGGGGCTGGGATCGGCGCGAAGATGTACGGCGCAGGCGGGCCCTCCCCGCCGACAAATTGCGCTTCTGATTCACTCGGCGAGCGCCACGCGCGAAACATGATGAGGCGAGAGAGAGCCGCGAAATGCTGCAAAGTGCGGCGTGCGGTGCGATGCGGTGAGGGAGGGTTGGCGCCAGGCGATGTCGACCGGGATTTACGGGAATCGCGCGATGGCGTTGTAAATAAGAGGGCGTGTGATGAAGCGCACTTTCCTCGCGCTTGTATCAAACCCACGCTGCTGACAAATTGAGATGTCCTCGTTTCTCTTCGGAAGCAGTTGTGTTTTATACTGCGCTAACTTCCGACGGATACTACTGGATGGGCAATGGGTCAAGAAGGCGGCGCGAAGACTGTTGAAGACGCTATAGTACCATACAGTTTACTGATGTCTGTATGAGAGTGCAATGGAAGAATGATGAATACAATACAAAATTTAAATTGGATTATCCCATATCCAATCTACACATATAGATTTTCGTACATTAAGTATATAGCGAAATTCGAGTAAAATTCTATCTAACAAGTTATAATATTATTTTCCACTATATTGTGAAATTATACTACTAACATCCTATTTATCTGTGACTGACAATGACCAACAAGGAGAATATAAAAATACCACATACGATAGTTCACTACTTGGAATGAACAATATTATAATCATTTAAATTAAAGGCACCTGATCATGAAATAATCCGTCCTTTAACCTCCGCCGTTTTTCAGTTACTCTATTCGTCTTTCAATGCAATCACGGAACGATAAAGAACACGTTTTTTTTTTTTTTTTTTTTTTTTTTTATTAAAATGTTCTTGTTGGGTATTACATAGTTCAGTGGAACTTACACTATACATATGTTTTTGTTGCTTATAACTAACTTACATACTAAACTTAATCTAATACATAGGTGAGGAAACCATCATTGGTACCTCTTAACTGTCAATTTCGGCGAATTTTTGTAGGAAAATGTGGAATGGGTATTTATTTTTAATTCGGGTTGGTTGGGTTGGGTTACGGCCGAGGTTGAGAGCTTTTAAGGTGGAGATTTGTGGGATGGTGTAGTAGAAATTAGTGGAGAGGTAGTTAATATGGTTGGCTATGGGTTCTATGGATAATTCTTTATGTAGTTGATCGTTGGTGACAAACCAAGGGGCGTTAGTGATTATTCTGAGGAACTGGTTTTGGAAGATTTGAATTTTGTGGATATTGGTTTTTGCGGCGTTGATCCAGATGGGACATGCGTATAAAAGGAGGGGTCTTAAGATGCTTTTATATATTATAATAGCTGTGTTATATGGCAGTGAGGAATTTCTATTGATGATAGGTTTTAATTGTAGTAGTTTTACTTTTGCTTGATTAACTTTATTTTGTATGTGTTTTTTCCAGTTGAGTTTCGTGTCTATGTGCAATCCAAGATATTTAATTGTGCTACTCTGTGGATGCCAGATTATTGGTTCATTATTTAATGTCAGAGGAGTGGGTGGAGAGTACGGTCTGAGGGTGAATATTTTAGCAGAGGTTTTTGATGGGTTCAGTTGGATTTTCAGTTTAGTGGCCCAGCTATCGATTAGATTAAGATATAATTGCATTTTGTTGCGTATTTCGTGTAAGTCACGTCCTGAAGAAAATAGTGCCGTGTCGTCGGCAAATTGAGCGATTTTTATTGAATTTAGTGTTGGTAAGTCTGCTACATAGATATTGAAGAGTATGGGAGATAATGGTGATCCTTGGGGGAGGCCAGCATTTATTTGCCTTGGGTTTGAGTGATGGTTATTGACATTAACTGAAAATGTTCTGTTGGATAGAAAACTGCGGGTAATTGAGGTGATGTAATGAGGGGTTCCTATTTTTTTGATTTTGTATAGTAGCGCCTGATGCCATGTTCTGTCAAAAGCTTGGGTTATGTCAATAAAAATGCCTATCGTATGAAATTTTTTCTGGAATGAAGAGTATAAGTGTTCTGTGATTCTTAGTAACTGATGCTGAGTTGATATGTTTTTGGTGAATCCAAATTGTTCGCGGGGGATGGTTTTTGTGTCTCTTAAGAACTGGGTTAGACGTTTCAGAATTATTTTTTCAAATACTTTGGCTAACGTGGGCAGTAAGCTTATAGGACGGTAACTATTTAGTGCTGTAGCAATTTTGTTAGGTTTGGGTACGGGATAACTGTTGCGTGTTTCCATTGTTGGGGGAAGTATGAATTCCTGAAACAAGAATTGTATATATTGGTTAGGAATGCAATTGCGGGAGGAGGTAAATTTTTTAATATGTTGTTATTAATGTTATCATGTCCAGGTGCTTTTTTACGTGGTAACTTTTTTATTATTATATTTATTTCTGCTGGGGATGTATATTGTATTTTCGGGTGTGGACCATAGCGGGGTTCGATTTGATTTTTATTAATTGTGTTGTGTTCGGGATGGGGTTTGGTTACGTTTGTTTTAAATGTTGACGCGAAGTAATCAGCTAACTCTTCGGCTTTCTGAATAGAGGTGTATGCTTTGCCCGTTGTCGTGTTTAGTGTAGGTATAATTGTCTTTTTATTAAGTATTTTTTTTGTAAACTGCCGTAGCGTATTATTTTAGTGGTGAGTTGTTCTACTAACTTGTGATATTGTTGATTGTTGTGGATATTGATTAATCTTTTTACTACGTTTGTTATTATATTTAATTCTTTTTTAAGTTCATTAGTTTTGAAGTGGGTCCATAGTCTTCTTGTTTTGTTTTTAATAAAGAACACGTAATGCAGAGTCACAAATCTCTTGTTGAAGTACTGAGCTTATGAATCAGCGCTAAGAGGTAGCGGAGACGGGGGCGAAGGATACGCAGAGATGCCAACGCTAGTTGGCACTCCGATTCGTATCGCGCGGTGTGATGCAACGCGCCGGGTATTCCTTGGAGCGCGGCCTAGAATATTAAGTCGGCCCGACGCGCGGTCGGTCGACCCGTGCGGGGAGGCCCGCCTGTATCGCCGACCGCCTGCGGCAAGCGACTCGCCGGTACCTCCCAAGGCGACCGGCGTGTGTGGTGCTTTTGAGATTCTACGGATCATTACGCCAGGCGTGATCAGGTCCGTTTATACGCATATCGTCTGCGCACAAAAATAGTGACTCACTCCAAACATGTTGCACTCCAAACACGCAAAACCTGTTAGTAATAGGCATCAATTGAATGAATATTTTGTGATTCCTGCGCGTTAACTCTCATGATCCTATGGTTAAGTATAGTGCTGTTATACCTCGGGAGCAGACGTTCCTCTCATTGTAGAAGGTGGGATGTGGCGCCGAGCTACACGTCAGCTTGCGAGGGTTTTCCTTTCCAGATATTTCCAACAGTGGAGCACCGCTTCCTGTCGGATAAGCTGTAAGTTCCTGACCGGACTCCCAACGTGTAATAGTGTATGCGCGCATGTGTGTATGAGTGTATGAGAGGAAGGGGGAGAGGAAAGGATGAGGAAACAAAGATAGCGCGCTATCCAGATTGACCAGATTATTAAGGAACTGCTCCGGCTTTCCTCAGATATTGATCGGAAAATTACAACATACATACAACGGAAAATTACTAATCAGATCAGCCGGTCTCTAGAATTCTCCTCCAGACAGCGGCTGAATTCGACTTAGCTATCTAGCTAGTGGCAAAAACGGCCACCGTAGGAACTCGAACCCTAGGACCACTGGAGAGAGACGCGGTGGAAACAGCTGTTGCCTCCCATCCAGTAGCTGGCATTAAAAATTCACACCATAACGGGTTACTAAATTCAATTTTTTTTAGCTTCCAGCTTGTTTTATAGACTTTTAATTGATTTTTGGGGTGAAGTAAAGATAAATTCGAATGTGTCAAAATGAAAGCAACCCTAACAGATGAACACTAAAGGAACTGCACTGAACCGAGCGCGGTTCCGCGCTCGCCGTCATGTTAATATAATTTACATCATAAATGCTAGAGAACACGAGATTAAACTCTATGCTAATGATGCGAAGCAAAAGCGTCCTCGGTTCAGATAATCAACTTGACCGTGAGACCGCGGAAGTTTAAAGCAGTTCTTAATGTTGAATTTAACGTAGCAACAATCAAGATCGATCGTAGAAAAGAATCGAAAAAATATTAGTACTTTCTAGTTTTCATCATTCTTTCAATTTAAACACATCACAATATTTGATGTTCAAACTTTCACTGTCCCTGTCGTATGTACGATTATATTTAATTTTAAAACTGCTTTAAACTTTTCATGTATGTGATTGCAATTTTGACACACGTACTTGCACCGCCAACCGCAGTAGTTTTGCATTACTTTCCTTGCGTTTTCTGGTCTTTGTGAATATGAAGATGGCAGTTCGTAACCTCTACAATTATCTGTCGATGATCGTCTCGTTCAACGACAACAAGAAAATTCTCTAACGCCCAAACTCCTCGCTCAATGTTTTACACATGGTTCGGATGCGTCAGGACAACCACTAAAGCGGGCGACAATCAACCCCCTTTCCATTAAACCTCTCAGCAGGTTGATGCATTTAAGTGTTCTTTGAGGTCAACAACCCTACCGTCGAACAGACAGCACTTAGAAACTTTTAATACTAAACAGACTTTCCAGTCGCATGGTGAGATAACATATATTACCGCCCTGATATTACTATTTCGAACACTGAAATGTAATCACTGTAAAACCAATGAATCGTAATTTTTACGAGTTGTTTTAAAACAGAATACACCAGAAGAACAGAAACTTGATTAGGAACTAAAACGTCTTCTACGAGTATCTGTAAAAGAATCCAGTGTCTGCGACGTTTCTCAGACAGCCTATGTCTGCAAGAAAGTGCAAAAAGAAGAAAGAAAAAAAAACATGTAGCATTAACGTACATTCATATGCGCGGCCGGTGCAACGAACTTGAGAGCCCACGACACTCGGCGACATAAAAATGCATCAAACGCTTTCATCACATTAATTGTATGGAAAAGAAAGGGTGACAGATGATACCCTCTCGGGAACGGGCTCCATTATATGCATGACACACCGCCCCCTTCGACAACCTGCCGCTCCTCCTTGCCCGCCCGCCCGCCCGCTCGCTCGTTCGCGCCGCTCCCTCCTACGACTTCATATCCCGCACGCGCGCTCCAGAGCTCTTCCCTCGCGCTGATGAACCTGCCACAGCGAGCGAGCGGGAGGGGTGGGGCTAATTTTTTTCTAGAGCGGACGTGGAAGACGTGCGAGTTGGGAGACGGGCAGTAAGGGAGAAACCGAGGGGAAAAGACACGCAGGGAACAAGCTACGGAGAGTAGGATATATACAATACCAGGTCGTGCTAATGGTGGCGACGGGAAACGAAAATTAATGAATGAAAGTAATGTGTAAGAGTGCGTAAAAAAGGTGAAGAACCATTTTTTTTAAAGCAGGGAACCAAACACTATTATAAATCTGAACAGATGGGGAGAAAGTAAGATCTTGTGAAGTTCGCGATACAGGTTTCACAGCGAAGTAAACTGTACGTTGAAGTTGATTGGAATGCGAGTGGGAGAAGAAAGAAGTAAGATAGGAGGAAGCCTATGTTTCAAGAAGAGACGGGAGGAGAGTTGAAGCACAATAGGAGAGCGGCGGGCGTGCAAAAGCAACAGCGACAACCCGGAGCGAAGGCGCAGCGGGGGGCGGAGGTCACGACACGCGAGGCGCACCCGAGTGCGCGGAATGAGGCGGGGCGCGACGGCGCGGAGCCGAGCGGAGCGGCGCAGCGGCGCGTTGCGGCGCGGCGCGGCGCGGGGCGGAGGCCTGAGAACTATGTTAGCGGCGGCGCCGCGCGCCCCGAACATCCATCACGGCCGCTGTCAGTACCCGGCGCCGCCGACACGCAGGGTTTTCCCGCTCCGCGGAGCGGCCGCCCGCCCGTGACTCTGCGCCGCTCCGCGCCACGCCCCCTATCATGCCGCCATCTTCACCCTGCCTGCGGCTCGCACTTGCACTCGTACTCGCAAACGCTGTGGCCCTCGCATTCGCAATCCCACTTGCTGTCGCCCTCGCACTATCCCTCTCGCTCGCCCTCGCTCTCGCCCCTGCCCTCGCCCTCGTCCTCGCGCTTGCTCTCGTCCTCGCGCTCACCCACGCCCTCGCTCTCGCTCTCGTACTCGTCCATTTCTTTGAACTTACTTGCCCTCCAGAGCCCTTTCATAAAATTATAAAATATGGGTTGAACATCCTAATCCAACATTATTAGAAGACTCACGGAAATACATTCTTAATTTATGAATTTTATTCACAATCCAAATCTCAGAATCCGACGCCGGAAGACCTTCAATATGATATTCATCGTAGTCGATTCGTACTGCCGCCGTCGAAACGATGCACCTGCAGTCAGCACTGCCACCGCCACTGCTTCCGCCCTCCCTCTATCCTCAACGGCTGGCCTCTGGAGACTGTCGCACCTGCAACGCGCCGTTCGACACCCAACGCTTCCTCCGGGACGACGTTTTTTCCTCCGAGGGAGAGAGGAAGAACGAGAGGGACGATGGCAATCGATTTTTATTGAGTTGTATCCAACGCTCAACGATCCGTCGCGGCGCTCGGGTGTACCGTTCGGTAACAAGCACCATTTGTTTCTCAAGAGGCTCCAACAAAGGGAGACTGCCTCAATGCGTACTATAAAAAAAGCCATTGAAGTGAAAGTGGCAACTGCTCGTAGATTGCATCTTTTGCATGAAATAACAAACAATAATGGATTTTGTCTTCTGCGGATGGGTATTTTTACTGTGCGAAGCGGCGGGTAATGGTTTTCACCGTTGTCTTTGTGAATATCTTACCCTCTTTATAACCAATTAACTGATTTTGAAGATCACACAATGCAGTGATTCATATTCCGCACGAGGGTAATACGCCAGCAAGGTAAACAAAGTAATGAAAGGTTCAACGCCATTTGATTCAATATCTCATTCAGGAAAATCTAGATACAGTCGATTATTTGTTACTTAACTAGATACTTTGTTACACTTAACTAGATACTTTGTTACACTTAACTTGACGATAACCTGGTAAAATTTTATAATCTGGTATAATTTTATTCTTACAAACTGAATGTTGATTACACAACAGATTCCAAACCTTAATTACAACATAAGACAGCTAGAGAGCCACATATTTCAAGAAGCAAACATGATGCCCTCATATATTGTAATATCGGTTTCCCCCTAATTTCATCAAGCGATACCTCAGCTTTATTTTCGAATAATTTCCATATACATTGCGTAGGGAATAAATTAGAACATAATGCACGTACGCACAACTTCATCGTGTCCACACAAATCCGTTCCATAACAAGTCTATATTTCACACAAAATTGAAACCTGCCGAGGGACAATATACCATTCCCACCGGAATAAAATGTGGAGCGTTAATTACAACCCAGTGACGGGGAACGAAATAATTAAAATCTATCACCCCAGTGACCTTCGATACGTGGCAGGGGGACGGTCGGGAGAGGGATTACGACCGAGTGGAATTCCAGTTTGGAAATATTCTCGCAAGTTCCCACGCTCGTGCCGCTAGTGAGCTACTTCATCACTGACCTGCGGGAAACGTACAAGACGAGGCTCCGTGCACGTTCCCTGACAAACGACATTCGTTGCTTCATTGGCTGTCCAATTCTTTTCTGCGAACGATTTTGATCAGAAAGGAAATAAAATAAAGCGAAGTATACACAAATCAGAAATTCTTAACATTTAACATGTTGAAATAAATGTCAATAGTCAAGCAACTTATTGCTATTCGTGGTTACTTAATACCGTAAAATCAATTTCTAACGTATACATTTTACAATTCACGAAATACATCTTTGTATCTTAATCGTCTCACAATTATAATTATTCTTAATTTTAGTGTATGCCGTATAACGACCTTGTAATTTTGTCAGTTTTTTTTTTCTTTTCCCAATATACAGCGGTACCTCGAGTTTTGGAGAACTGATATTCGGATTCTCTGTGCAATTAGTCTGTACAACAATGAATGATGATTTACATCAGTATGACTAGTGGATGTTGCTTTTCCCTTCCAAGTCACGAATACTAAGTCAAAACATCCATATTTTTTCGGTGTTTTATCCCCCAACCTAGCATAGCTTTTGTGAATTGTGAAAAGTGCCATACCCCATACCCATTTTCGAAAGTACCCACCCGAGCGGGCTCGGCTCTTCGATCCTGTGCAGGTGATCTCAGAGGTGGTTTGCCGTTGCCTTCCAACGTATCAAGGATGGTAGGATCGTGAGGGGTGAACAATAATAAGAGACGAACTATAATGGACGGGAGAAAGTTCAGGGCGTGGCTATACGAGATGCCAACCACGGCATAATCACATATTGAAATCACCACAGGATCTAACACAGGGCTCGATTTGGATCTTCGGGCGACACTTATTCGTGTAATATCCAAGGTCCAGCTTTTGCCACGTCAGACCATTGTGTTACAGCGGTATAAAAACACAATATTGTCTTCACTTTTCAGCGATACCGCTAGGCTCTCTCAAACTCCGGAGTAAACACGAACCTGATTCTGGGCATCATTTATTACACGGCCTGTCCGTTGCGAGCCACGTCGGCCTGCCAGTTCCGTTCCCGCGATAGGACTTCCTCGGGTGGAATGGAACGAGCGGCCGCCGTGGCGGTAGGCTTTCCGCGAGCGGAAACGAGAGAGTTGCTGGACGCCGGGCGACTTCCGAAAGGGCGCGCGGGCCAAGATGCCGCCGCGCCGGGAAACCCGACGGCGCGGGGCGGAAACCCCGCAGCGCGGCGGCGCACAGACCGGCCCCGCCTCCGCCCCGCCCTTCCACCCCACGTCCCGCTCCTCACCACACCTCACGTTGTCGTGTTTCGTTTAGGCATGCGAATGCGACGCCGATGTTTTCAAACCATCGGCCGTTGTTTTCAAAACATCGATGTTTCTATACAAATGTCAGTGTTTTAAACAACAATGTATTGAAGTCGATGTATTTGAACATTCATATTTTGTGCTAGATGTTTTTACGTTTCCGACGTTTTGTTCGCGGATGAAAAATTCCCTTAATCACAATTTTGAAAAAATGAAATTATGAAATAATAAGTGATGGTACCACTGTCTGTTTACGTGTTGGAATAAAACGAACGCAGTTTGCATTACCTTTATCAAGCGGACTATACCTCGACCAAGGTGATCCAGATACCCTGGGCTTTCCTCGTATTTCGCACATGCAGAGACTTTTTTAAAAGTTTGTTTTCAGTTAAATTTTAATCATAAATTAATAAATACGGCCACCACCAAATTAAATTTTGTTGGGCACGAATTTAATGTCAGATTTTATTAAAACAGCTTTTAAACATCGATGGATTTTGGTCAATGTATTATCGAACGTCGATGAATTAATTTTGAACAGATGTTTTGTTGTGGACGTCGTATCACTAGTTGCGTTCCGTACCGACTCGCTCCGTCTCGCTTCGCCTCGCCTTGCCTTAACAAGATCCGCTTCCGCCACCTTGCACCACCCTGGCCACCGCCCAGCTCCATCGTCTCCTCTCCCGCCCCGACCTGTTCTCGTCGCCCCACCTTGCCCCGCCCGTCCCCGCCTCAGCTCCTCCTGCCTTTCCCTTCCCGCCACGCCCTCCTCCGAGCCACCTCTCCGCGTCTCGCCCCGCCCACGCTGAACAGCAAGCAGAAGAATCCTGAAATGAGGAGGTGGGCGGCCCACGGAACGGGAAATCTCAGGCTTTCGTTAAAACCTATAAACGTGTTTTTTGTAAATAGAGGAAAATAAAAGGTAGTTACCAGGAAAAACTAGAATACGTACGCCAGTCTTGCGATAAGGATTACTTACCAGAAAACCTTAGTTTCGAATTCTTGGGGGGTAAATGTGATCTTATTTTCATTTACAAACCTGCGCACAGACCAGCTATTCCAGGAAAATCTGTTTTCTCTGGGCTTTAATTTGGCAGGAATGCTATCCTGGAAGAACATCTACCTAAAACTGAAATCTAACAATTGAACGGTGTTATGCATCAACCGGCTATGCGACATCATACAAGTTTTGAGATAATCGTGTTGAAAGGTTTTATTACATTTTCAGCTCTAAAAACTTAAATTTAATTATTTCATTCATTGAAGCGCCAAACTACACAAACATGAGAGGAATATCTGGCGCTTATCTGTATAATGTAATATTAAGAACAGCAGATTAGAAGATCTAGGTTTATAGCCAGATGTTGCGAAACATAAAATCCCTGATGTGACTGATGACGTTTACATTTTTCATTAATTTGAAGGCTATTTTTACAGATTTGGCGTCAAAATTTTGCGTATACTTAGAACATGATCAAATGCAACTAATGGCGTCCATATCTAATTTTTCTCAAAAATGGCGCTTAGCCTATTGATGCATAACACCGTCTAATTACAGAGCCTTGCTTCCATGGATCTCCAACTTTACCGGGATGTTCAACATTCAAATACTGGAGAGAATGCCACAGAAAAATTCTGCCTGAAGCAAAGTTTTGTTTGATGTACTATTTGAGTAGATATATTCAAATGGAAATGCAGTACAAGGAAACTTCTAAATTACTTTTTTTCGCGTCACATTTTATAGGAATAAATTTTAGTTAATTTCATTCAGGTCGGTGACAGCACACTCTTGCTAGTTATTAGTGATGTAGAGACGGAACTGTTCATCTCACAAAGGGAAAACAAAATTGACACGTACTAGCCCAACGCGTTTCTATAAAAGGGTACCACATGATTGCAAACATACAATCATGTTGAAAAATTTCTTTAACATTTTTATTATATACATTACCAACGAATTTTTCATGTTTCATCGCATTCGTAATGAAAACATTATTTATCCAAGAACTGATTCTTCAAGTGTAAAACATCAATGTTAAAACTTTTTAAATCCTGCCAGTGCTATCCGGGACTACGATGTGCATTACAATCAGTCTGCATCAACGCGGTTTGTGGCACCAATACCACCCAACCGCTTTTACGCCACACACGTGATATGTTTCGCAACGTGACTAAAAGTACCACTCAGGGCCGTGTGTAGAGCGTCATATTGAATTTGGAAATGCGCGTATATACGACGCCGAATTCTGGTCATGTAATCCTAGCATTACGGACGCGGCACACGCGGAGCGCGAGCGGGCAATTCCCCGAGCGCTGCGAATCCCGCGACCGGGGACCACATCACAGGGCCACCGCGAGCGTTGCCGCGGGCCGTGAAGCCCCGAGGCCCGGCCGGCCCCGCATCCCATTAGCGAGCAAATCGCCGACGGCGGCGCCGAAGGGGGCCGCGGGCGGTGGAAGTCCTGGGAGTGACAGTGACGGGACTGAGGAGGAGGCGGTGGTGGTGGTGGTGGTGGTGGTGGTGGTGGTGGTGGGTGGTGGTGGTGGTGGTGGGTGGTGGTTGGTGGTGGTTGGTGGTGGTGGGTGCTGGTGGTGGTGGTGAGTGGTGGTGGGTAGTGGTGGTGGTGGTGGGTAGTGGTGGTGGTGGTGGGTGGTGGTGGTGGTGGGTGGTGGTGGTGGTGGGTGGTGGTGGTGGTGGTGGTGGTGGTGGGTGGTGGTGGTGGTGGTGGTGGTGGTGGTGGTGGTGGTGGTGGTGGTGGTGGTGGTGTGTTTGCAGATCTGGAGAGGTGGAGCTGTGTGGACGACAGAGCGGTCGGTGACAGAGGGTGTGGCGGGGTCGGAGAGGAGGGTAGGATTGAGACCGGCAGGGTTCGGAGGGGTCATTAGGGATGGCCCGGGCGACGGATGGGTGAAGTCGATGGGGAAGGCGGAATCGGTGAGAATGACACGGTCGGTGGGGTAGCGATGTCGGTGGGGTTGGCGGAATCGGTGGAGACGCTGGAGCCGGTGGGATAGCGAGCAAATCGTGGCGACCGAAAGCGAGGGAGAATAAGTGAGTGCGGATGCAAAGAAGGTGGCGGGAAGAACACGTCTTTAAGGAGAAGGTGGCAGGGCGAAGGTTGATATGTGATGCGGGAAGGATTGATGTCGGCAGCGATCTCGATTCGGGTAACCCTGTTGCGGCCGAGACACCTAGCTACACACGGGCACCGACTTTTACTAATATCCGAGAGATCGCAGGTACTTCAATGGGAATTAATGCCCTATGACGTATGGTAATGTAATTTGAGTCAGATATTAATGGTATATAATAGGAAACAATTCAATATACACAACATACACACAACTAGCTCGCGTACTAGTTGGTATTCTATCCAGAAGAATGTTACCACTCTCAAATGCAGGGAGCATTAGTTTACATTCCAAAGGTAATTAATCTGATTATACGACTTCGGGAACTGGGTATGTTAATCAGATTGCCTCTAAATCGCTATGTTGCACTGATTATTACAGAACGCTATAACATTTACTAATAAATAAGCTATTCAACAATAAAATAGGCAGTAGTTTCATTTATGAGAAATGTGAGTTGTATCTAATAGACGCCTGGATCAATTCATCCTCTCCGCGTTTCAATCATTTCCAACCATTGTTTTTTATAACCAATAATTTTTAAGAATTATAGAATTAGCCCAGATAATTTTTAAGAATTATAATAGCTAAATTTCAGTGCCTCAATTCTTCAAGAACCACTGCAGTATTTCTTTTAACATATCTTGGGAATTTTAAAGTTTCGTACATATTTAATCTGAAATCAGTCACACCTGCACATAGATCCTAGTTTTTAGAAATCGTATTTTCCAGCGGTCATTGATATACTTGTGAGGGTTCAGAAAAATGGAGATAAAAATTTCGAGAAAAAAAGGAAAAACAAAGAAGAGGTACTCGCCTGCGTAAACATTTGGGCTAGTTCCTACACGTCCCGTAAATTCATCATTTCGATTTTAGTCAACGGACAAAAATAGCCGAATGTAGCGAAAAACGCGAAGAGGATGTTGCGACCAGGGGTGCGGTAAGGTGTGGAGCGGAGAGGGAGAGGCAAGGCGAAGGCGGGTGAAGCAAGTCGGAGCAATGGAAAAGCAGAGCGGAGCGGAGCGGGGCTCTCCAGGACCGGGCGGTTCGGGAAGGGCGGACCAGAAGGAACACGTAAGAT
Source organism: Acheta domesticus (assembly GCA_031308135.1). Lineage (NCBI taxonomy): Eukaryota > Metazoa > Arthropoda > Insecta > Orthoptera > Gryllidae > Acheta > Acheta domesticus. The sequence goes on from JAHLJT010003656.1 coordinate 83,175,385, forward strand.
GAGGCGAGGGGAGGCAAGTTGGTGTGCGACAGGCCTGTAGAGAGAGGGTGGTCGAGAGGTAGAAGCAAGGCCGGGAGCAGAATGAAAGTGGATTGGAGCAGGATGGAAGTGGTCAGAGACGGTGCAGGAGAGGAAGGGTTTGGGCGGGATAGGACGGGGCAGGATAGGAAAGGGTCAAGTGGGGCTGAAAGGGCGGGGTTGTGCAGGGTTCGACGGTGCAGGTGGGGCGGGGCAGGGCGGGGTACGATGCGGCAGGTGGGGCGACACAGGTTCGACGGGATAGTTGCGGTTGGATGGGGCGGGACGGAGCGGAGTGTGGCTGGGTGTGGCGGGCCTGGCAGTGGAACGAGAGGCGGATGCATTGAAGGGCAGCGGAGGCAGAGGCCAGAGCGGAACCCGCCAGCGCGCCGGCCAGCGCTGAGAGAGCGACGTCTCTCGCCTCGCGCCACACGCCGGCCTCCCGCCTACCCGATCCGTGCGCCGCGCCGGCCGCCTGCCTGCCTGCCACCATCCGCCCTCCGCCGCCGGCTAAGAATACGACCGCCGCTGGGCCGCCGCCAACCCGTCCATTGAGGGATGCCCGCACCACCACCACTACCACCGCCACCACCAGTCTTCTCGCCGTCGCCCTGGGAGTAAACAGCAGAGAAGGGCGGGGCTGTGGGGAGGAGCGGGGTGGTTGCCACGAAGTCTCCCGATGACGTGCGCCCTGTGTTCTTTTAATTAAGAATCGAGGATAAATGACCTCATAACAGCAGGTCGTTGTTTTACATCTTGAGGCCAATACTCTTTTAATAACATTAACTCTAAACTATCCTGTCTTCTTTCGCAACACATCTATTACTGGACTGTTATTTCTTTTTTCTATTAATCTTTTGAAAAAAAGCGAAAGTCCTTATGTCATATTGTGTAACCGCCTATAAATAACCTTCAAAATTTGACAAAACGGAAGTTGATTGTTATTCGATGCATGCAAAACCAAATACTAATAATTCAGAAGAATTTATAAAATTTAACTCATTCAGAATTGTTTCCGGTATCCTAAACATATACTTTTTTATTCACTTCCAGATTCTTTTTCAGGTCTAATAAACAGATGACGTTTAGATTAACATCTGTATCTTCAGGTTTTTTCCCTTACCAATCGTTTGTAAACATGTATGCGCTTTTGTATAATAGGTCTCCAATTCTTCAACCCGTGAAATATACTTCCGTTTCTATCAGAATGTGTCCTCTAACAAGGAATTCCACAGGAATGTGTTCTCTAATTCTGTCAACAAACACTGTCTGGTGGTTATTTTCACAGTGGACACATTTAGAGCGATATAAACAGAAACGTTGCCTGTTTCTTATGCAAAAGAACCCTTTAGTCCCAACATAAGGAAATCTCTTACCTTTGAACTCGTTTCCAAAAGTAATGAAGCATGCTAACAATCGTTGAAGGACAACTAACTCTCACAAAAATTTCTTTTTGTTAAGAACGCGAAACTTACGAAGAAGAAAATGAACAGTTGAATCGAATTTAGTTAATTGGAAGAACACAGAATGGATAATAGTACAGGTTTAATGCACGTTGAGCGTTGATTTATTGGTCGTGCGAGGCTCTTACTGATAAGTCACATTTCGATGATAAGCGCATTTCTTTATACAAACATTATACTCAAAACCATTATACACAAAATGTCACGGAAACAGATACATCTTCATAAAAGTAATGAAAAATCAAATATTACATTTTATAATAAGCAGTTGGAAGCAAGAGTGAGTATATGCGCTGGTTAAAAAGGTAATAACTGACAATAGTAAACCGCACATTTTACAATTGTTTAAAAGGAGATTCTTCTCTCATCTTTTCCATAAAATCGAATTATCTTGGAAAAAATATATTCTCGGACACGAAAAATTAATAAATTAATAATCGCTCTTTACTTGTACGACGCCTTTTAATTTTTCAAGTAAAGAAATCGAAGAGCCTAACAGTAGTGAATGCTTTATCAACTTAACAAAGACGACCTTCTTCGTCCGTAGACGAGAGCATGAAAAGCATCCCTATTACATATTTACCTCCAACAACAGAAACTTCGTGCCGCCTTTTACACACATTGTCCCATTTCCCTAGCAGACTCCGAAAAAGTGTTTGGTGTTTAATAATTAAACATTGTTCGTTCTGTTCGGATCAACAGGGATACGATCACTACCACTCAGAACATAAACGAAAAGCTCAGTCAATAACAAAACTTCCGCCTTTGGTTTACTCAGCAATTACATTAGCTTAACACACGTCACCGGCGAACTGCGAAATTGCCAGTCCTGGAACAAGGACGACGGAAAATATTCGCGAGAATGTTGGAATCGAGAGGTGCAGATGAGTCAGCCATCAGTCCTATCGGTGAGTAATGGCGAACACAACGGTTTACACAGAGTCGAGTAAATATTGGAGAGATGCAACTAACGACAGCGGCGACTACGCCGTGGAGATGCTCCAATACCGGCGGCGAGGGGTTGCCTGCCAATATTTACCCCGCCATAGATCCAAAGTAAACTCTCACACTGAATGTACACAGAGCACTGAATGCGGTGAGCGGGCCTGCCACCGACAGACGGATAAATAGCAATATAAAGCCGGGCGAAGTGAGAGCTGCACTTCACTGATGCGGGTACCATGAATGTCCCACGTCATTTGGACGTACACGATTCCAAGCACGACGAAACATACAAGATTCCAAGCATTTAAGTCAACGGCCAAATTCAAAGCTCACGAACCGGCTGACAATAACATTCGCAGGACCAGAATTCAAGTTACGACATAATGAAAAACGAATCTGTAGATGATGGTCTATTCGTACTTTCGGGTTTCAAGATTGTAACGATTTCAGCAAAATGGTTAAACTCACAAATTCGTACCACAAATTTTCATTTTCAAATTATGCAATTATTTTGCACTTTTCAATCAGTTTAGAAAATAATGAGCAGGGTAGCTCTACACAGACCTCTACATTTTTCGATCACCAATGAGTTAATGTTTAGAGTAGCATTAAAAAACACTTTTTACTGCGCTCCCTTAACGATAAGGCAATTTTGTAATGATTTCAAGTGGCATCAATTTTCGAAAATAGAAAATCGTATCGAACTTGCTTGAGAAAGCATGAAATCATGCAGAAAAGTGAATTAGGGTTTTTTTCTTAGACTTGCGAAATTTTGTGCTTTGTGTTGATATGTTTACCGCCGCCTACATCCCTCCACTTCCGCCTATTTACGAATGTTAATATAAAACATTGAATAAACGAATACCATTTTACTACCACAAATTTTGCTTAAAAACACAGTTATAATTACGAAGACAATGATTTAATGTTTATACTACAACAAAAAAGATCCAAAAGCCAGATTTAAAGACAAACCCTAAAACCAAACTTTATTGGCTTTATTATTGCGTGTTTTCGTCTGTTGTGTGTTTTCACTATTAGATTCCACATTTTCTGCGACCAAAAGTAATTTTAAAATACTGAACCAACATTTTTCATTACTTTATTTCAGATTATGAATTAACTCCCACGTCTGTCGATCCCATACACCTCATTAGCGTTCGTTAGAGTCAGATTCTTCGAAACTCCTACTACTTATGCCTTTTTTTTGTTATTTAAGGTCTCATCAACATTTAGGTCATTAGCGACCACTACTGGGTTTAACGTCATGATAATTGTGAAGATGACATGATATGGTGATGACAGGGGGTGTAAGGACGAACATAATACAACCATGCCCGAGGCGGGACTCGAACTTGCGATCCTTCGGTCCAAGATCGCTACGACACTACTGCTTTAGCGATCTCGACCAACGGGGATCGGCTACTTATGGTTGTGGACCCACAATGAATACAAGAAACATTTTTCTCCACATTTTCGTTTCGCAATGTTTTACAAGATTTCCGACTTACGATGTTTTCCGGCTTGAACAGTCATCGACCGAGCACTCGCACACCAAATCTTATTCTCCCAACGCAATTCGATACGGACTGGTTCGAATGGGGCTCCTCTCAAGGGCTGCCAACACGAGCCGGCACCCAGACCGCGCGCAAAGCTCAGCGGCCGGAAAACGTAATTGGAAAACGGGAGCTCCCCCAAAGACCCACGCAAAGCCGCTAAGGCCAACGCGAACGCTTCAAGGCGGCGGAGCGCGGCGTCCGAGGCGCATATTCCCGCGCGGGCAGCGCCACGTCGTCGCTGGCGGGCACATCAAAAGGACCAGCCAGGGGGGGGGGAAACCCCGCCACCGCCCGAAATAAAAATTAAACATAGGCGTGATTTAACAGCGCGTCCGAGCGAGCGCTGGCGCGGGCCGTTCGCGTCTTGCGCGAAGCGAAACGCGAGACTCCGAGGCGAAAGTAGGCCGAGGGCCGCTGCCACACGTCCGTTCCTCCGTGTGAATGGTCAACCCGTGCGGCTCAGAGGTTGGTTCCGAAATAGTACTATTTTCCAAACTCGCCGGCGTATGGTCGACGTCTCGGCTTAGACTGGTTGGCCAACGTTTTGACCACCCGGTTGGGAAGTTCAGGGTCAAATGCTACGTGTAAGTACAAGTCAGTTCCAATGTGTGCATTGGTAATGGTCAACCTATCAGCTCACAGGAGGGTTCTGAAAGGTTTTCCTAGCTCACCAAGTTCCCGTTGACGTGTCGTCTTATGCTGGTTTCCACCATCGTGTCACGATCTTTTTTAGACCTAATTCTCACCACATGCTGCACGTTTCACCGCGCAGAGAGGTTAAAGCAAACATGTCTGTTCTGCGAATAGTTCTGAAATGTTTTCTAGCTCTCCGGTGTACGGGCGTCGTCTTGTCTTAATACTGATTGGCCAACATTTTCACTATCCTGTCGTGATCTTTTTCAGGGTCAATCGCTGCACAGACGTCCGATTCAATTTGAGCAGTGGCCATGATTAGTCCGTCAGTCCACTGGATAGTTTTGAAATATTTTTCTAGCTCACTACTATTCAAATGGCGTCCCCTGATAGAATGCTGGGCTGTTTTCACCATCATATCGTGACATTCAGGAACAAATGTTTTCACATTGGATTCCTGCAACTACTACCAGACTTGCCGAGAAAGCCTACTACTCCATTTCTGAGGGATAATGATGGGACCATTATATATTTTCGTTGGTTCCGTGTGTCCCCTCTCCGAGCAATTACGTTTGATGGTGCTCTGGTAAATCGTCATCACGTGGCATCACCAATGCCCTTCAAATACATCCCGATCGCGTCAGTCTACAATTTTGTTTGCTATCCACTTCCACTTACACATAATAATGAAAATACATTTAAAGGGAGCTTCGTTAATGCTTTAATAAGATAAGGTAGCAAAGTAGTGCGCATTAACAGTGTCAAACATCATTGTTATATTTCCTCTTCCACTTTAAGTATGATTTCCCAATCACAAATGGATTTAACATTTCCTGTACAGTTAATAGCTTTCGGTCGTTTGTAATTCGTTACAGCACTTAGGTATTTACATTAAATCAAACAGTTAAAAGAAGTCAGTTTACATAAGAAGAGCTACTATTTTTTTTCATTTTTCTTACTGAAGAGATATAAAGTTGAAGTATTAGACAATGGTGACCCAAAAATGCCATTGCAAATTTTATATTTCAACGCGTCAATAATTTTACTCACAAAGAACTAATGATCAAACACGCGTGTCTCCTACTCTACAAACGATGACAACAGCATTCACAGATGACAAAAAAATGTGTATTACTTTTACAAAATGAAAATACTCTCTTCCAGTTTTTGTAGAAGTCTGGGAAAAGAAGAAAACAACACGCGTAAGCTGTCAATAAGATTATCCCAACATTTGACGCACTTCATATAAAACATATACATATTTACAGTAAGATGTCATCTGACAAATCTGAAATATCTGAAGAGGTTCAGCATGTTTTCAACTCGGCGAAATGTTCACTTTTTTGGACACAGGTTTTGCTTTTGAAGTTAAAATTCTTTTGAAATGAACGCGGCAAAAATATAAGAACTCAATTTAAAAGTATTCAAAGTCATTTATTATCAAGGCAATGAAATATAAATATGAGGATGTTTAAATTTCTTTTGAACTGGCTATTCAGAAAAAAAAGAAAGATGGATAACTAAAAACAGTTCACGACAAAACAAGCTGGGAGTAAAAGACTCTCCAGTTCAGAAATAAACCGCAAAACGCAAGAAAACGAAAAACGCACCGGCAGACATTTATGACTACGCGACCACTATTTCCGCCTCACAAAACAAGAAATGCCTTTCCTGACCAGTCGGGGAAAAGGCTGCAAGATGATGTGTATGCCAACACCGTCCGTAGAGAATGCTATAAACCTTTGTTTGTTTGTTTGTTTGTTCGCACTGTTGGCATCCCTCAAAGGAGTGGTATCCTGGATATGTATAGGTCTGCAACGGTGTACTGCAAATAAGTTGGGGACCAAATTAAATACATCACAGTCATTTGGAACTCTTCGAGCAATGCAACAAGAATAGACGGAACTAAGTGGAAAGGGAATAAAAATGGTTTAAAATGCTACGCTTGTAATAAACTCGTAATATAGTAAACAGCATAACTGCCTTAGGGTCAATAATTCCCATTTCGATTACTGAAATTCTATACTTGTATTCAGTCAGTTGACAATTTTTTTGAGATTTATTTTTAGAACAGACGCAACGAGACTGATAACTTGCTTTCGAGTTCGCTGAAACATATTTTACAAAGTAGAATGCAACCGCGAATTACATCAGTGATGATGAATTCTTACACGTCCATCTCAAAGTCTAGGAATCTGGGGGTTGAATTCCATCCTGCGCTGCCATGGGCTAAGCAAAAGGTGTGACGGAATGGGGACACGCCCTCTGGTGAACCCTACACGCCTTCGCCAAAATACCTCTCTCCGCTACCGCGCCTGCAGAAAATATTAAAGGACGGCGGGACATTTTAAAACGAAAAATCAATTTACTTATGATAAAAACTGGTATCTACAACACCTACGATTTATATATTTTAATTTACAAACAACTTGAAAACAAAACATTTAAACGATATTTTTGCAACTTTTTCTCCTAGTAGTAATTTTTCATCGAAAGCAAGATCGATCTTCGGAGACTTTACAATATTCTACCTTAAACTACAGACAATATTCTTAAGTAAATGTCAAAAATTCATAATTTGCCCACATATTTAGAGTTATTTAAAACTTTTTATTTTGTACATTTTCAATGGGGAAGTACGAACACCAAGGCCTCTCTCTGGAGCCGCTCTTGCTTCTCTAAATCGAAGCCACGGAGTCCATTCGCGACCCTTCTCCCCCGCGATTTTCCTCCTTCCCGCCGCCTCTTAGAAACACTTGTACACTGCCCGGGACCCCCCTCCCCCAGCATCCTACCGCACGCATCCTGTTCCGTTCCGAGGTCTGGTCACGTCGCGTGGCCGGGAGCGAGCGCCCCACGCCCTCCGCGTTCCTACCCGCTCCACCCCCCTCCGCCCCCACCGTCACCGCGGAACGACCGACGCTGATGTCTGCCAACCCGCGTTCCCGCGCCCACCTCCAGGGTCGCTTCCTCCGCGACACGTCTCCCCCCTCCCCGTCGTGCCCGCCATGCGCCTCGGTGGCGTCGCCTCGCGCGCGCAGAGATTCGCAATTTAGCGTTCCGCGCTGTCCGGCGCCGTCGGCGGTGCCGCCCTTTGAGCGGCGGAGGCGTCGCATTCTTCCGCGTTCGCGCGCACGCCCAACCGCCACTCTGCCTCGCCGCCCTCCCCTGCACCCTCTGCGCCCCGCCCCCGCCGCCCTCGCGCGCCGACGGCGTCGCCTCAGCCGAGCACGAGGCTGCGCACACCTGCGGGGCTTTTTGCCTCTCCCCTTTACCCTCCCGCCGTCTCCGTCTCCACCCCTCTTCCCCCGCCCACTGCCACCGGCCGCTCCTCGAGCGGCTTCTGGGGCGCTGCGCTTCTGTTTATCTCGTAAAACGCGCGTCGCCGAGTGCCAGCATCGACCCAGACGAAGGAGGCGGCGGCGGCGGCGGGACGGGGTAGCTTAATGCCGAGTGTTATGCAAACGCCGCCGCCGTTACCCGCGAGCGCCGTCTCCACCGCCACCGGGCGACGGCCCAAATTGAAACGGAGTCCCCGTTGCGCGCCGCCGCCGCCGTAGCTGCTGCTGCAGCAGCGAAATTCCGCGCGCCAGAGAGCACGGAATCGATAGGGGGCGACGAGAGGCGGCAGCAGAGGCGACCCGTCACACGCGCGGGAGGCGGGGGGAGCGGGCTCGGGCGGGGGCGGGGGTGGGGTGGGACGCGGAGGGGTGACGAGAGAGCCGAAACTCCGGCCGTGTCCAACCAGGCCCGCAGTGCGCCGGCTCCGCGCTCGTTCTGCTCACAACCAGTGCTCCACCAGACCGCTCGTCCGTTCGGCCGCTCGCTCGCCCGCCCACCCAAACGCGCGAGTGAGCGAGCGCGCTCCCCTTCCACGCGCCGCAACATTCCGACGCACCCCCGCCTCCTCAGCCCTCCCGGAAACAAACGCGCGAGCCCGAAACAGCCACCCGGAAATTATGGGGAAGTCGCCACTCGCCAGCGGTGGCAACGATGCCGGTACAGGCGGCGGCTGGAGCTGTAGCGCAGCGGGGGAGGCGAGAGTGAAGTCGGGGGGAGTGGAGTTGGTGGGGTGACGGTGAGGGTGGAGTCGGCGGGGGTGGAGTCGGCGGGGGTGGAGTCGGCGGGGGTGGAGTCGGCGGGGGTGGAGTCGGCGGGGGTGGAGTCGGCGGGGGTGGAGTCGGCGGAAGCGATGGAGGTGGAGTGAATGGCGGTGGGGCGGAGAGCAAAACGTGCGTCTGACTCGCCCAAAAACGCAATCACTGGGGCCCGTGATGTACCGCGACTTACGCAAACCCTGCTCCGGTGTGACTATCCATTTAACGGACTGTCAGAATTTCATTTCTAGAAATACCAGATTACGAAAAAAAGTGCATTTTAATACGTATGTGATAGAAACTACAAGGTATTATTAGCTAGAAGAGAAGATTTTATAACTTTTGATGAAAATGCAATGTTTGATTGAATAAACAAAGAAGAAAAAGAGAAAACATGGTTTAATGTTATTCGTGTTTGCTTCAAATCCGAGAAATGAAATTTTCCCACTTCGTGGTCCTCGTTTCAACCCAATTTTCTGGCACCGTGCCATATTAATATGCAACGCGTGTAGAGCGAGCTCTGATTGACGCATTCAGAATCTCGTTTCCCGACATGGTAGTCTGAGAGCTCTCTCAGCGACGCACCGAAACGATAAATGTATTTTTCAATCCCGACAAAGTAAATATTTTGATACTCTGGAACATGCACTTTCGCTCAGGATAAAACACGAAGAGAAAGAAAGTTGAAACATTGGGTGCAAAAATCATCTAACGAGAATGACGCCCAAAACATTTATGAATGAAGTTATTTATTTCAACGAAATATTTAACCATATGGGGAAAACATTTTCGAAAGGAGAAACGCGCGGAAAAAAGTATTTAAAAAAACAAACAATAATAGATGACTGAGCGTGAAATAACTGAATAACGGATTTGCCGTCGTCATCAGTCTATAAATAATAGAAATGAAAGAGAAAATTAGAATATACAATTGATAAACAATCCAAGTTTTTATTTGTACTACATCTTATTTTGTATTTTATTTATATTATGTATAGATTGATGATGATGAAGCCGTCGGAAGCCCGCTCTCTGAATAAATCCAGTAAGTTGACCGAAGATGACTTCAGTTATTTCACCAGTTAATTACATGAACAACACATCATCAGCATTCCCTCATTAGACGGCTGATTGCCTGTGACCACAATTCCAGTCGCAGTGACCAAAGGCGGTCGACAGCGGAAGGACAAAGGAACGAAATCTTCCAACAAAGATTCCGTTCAAAGACGTACAAGTGTGCCTATTTGACATTCATTGCCTCAGTTTTCTTGACAGAACCCGACAGTACCTCAACGTGGTAACCAGTGGCCGATCGGGGAAACACTGTCGATAACGCGGATATCGTCCTTCCCAAACTGAAAAATAAACAAACAAACCAACACGCAAGAAAGAAAGCGAAAATATTCCGGGAGGCGGGGAAAGCGAGCGGAGGCGCTCCTCGGTCGGGGTCGTAATAACGCGGCGCACGGGCTGGCCGGGGGGCGGGGCGGGGCGGGGCGGGGGTGGAGCGGCGTGTTTGGAGAACGCGCGGCGCGGGGGCGGCGAGGGCACAGCCGCAGGCGGGGCGGGGGCAGCGGCAACTGCGCAAACAAGTGCGGGGCGGGTCGAGGCGGGGGGGGGAGAGGGCGAACGGCGGCGACGGGCACACGGCTCCCTCGGGAGCGGGGTGCGTCGCTGGGAGACTTCCGCCCCGCCCCGCCCCGCCCCGCCACGCCACGCCCCACCCCGCCGCCGCCGACGCGCGTCGGAGCACGAGTTCTTCGGCACGCCGAGATCCTTCTGCAGCACGAGACGAGACTTACAACGATGTCAGACGGGGCTGGATTTACCGATCCGCAGCACTGACGTCTGTCTACTGACAACCAGTACTCAGAATGGGGTAATATTATCATAGCACTGATTTGCTGCTCTTCGTACTTCTCCTTCAACAGATTTCAAATAAATGCGACATGAATGAGTTCGTATACCAAGTATATAAAATTATCCTCCAAAAAGGTACGTTTATGAACAAATCAAGGCATTAGAGAACTGTTGTGTGGAGACAAATGAACAGATATATAGTCATTAGTGACTTACAAATAATGACGATGGTGCACAGCTTTGTAAAAGCTACTAAGTAAAACTACAGCTCTAAACATTTGAATGTTGGCTCAGGGAAAATAAAGAAAAATAATTCAGTCCAGACATTAAAAAATTATATAGTCTCAAATAAGTATATTGAGACGTCAGTGAAATTTTGGAAACTCCCTTGGGATCAAGATCATTATTTTCTACTAGTAGAGTAGTTAAAAGCCATAATGAAGGAAGCAACCGTTCACTGACGCAGCCAACTTTCCAGGGAAAGACCTAGCGCGGCCAGCAGCTCTTATTATATCCATCGCCGGGCGCGGGGGCGCGGCCGCCAGCGGCGGGCAAAGGCGAGCGCGGGGGCAAGTGCGGATGCGGGGAGGCATTTTTGACAAAGAAAACAAATGACTGGCAGCATGCGGCAGGTGCCGCGCCGGTCATCCGTCTTCGCGCCGCCGGCGGCGTTTTCCTGTTTACCCGCTCCGCCCCACCCCCGCGGGTCGATACACCACCGACGCCCCCGCCGCCGCCGCCAGTCCCGGAGACGCGACGGCCCGGCAGAGGGCCGAACAGCGGCGGCAAATCAGATTTATGGCGCGGGGGCGGCTAATGGCGCCGCGACCTGCCCCTCGACGCGTCTCCGAAGCCGCCCCCCCGCCCCTCTCTTCGCCTCGCTCCCGCCACCCGCCGCCGCTGGCGGTCGATAGGGCGTGCGAGACCGGCGAAGGGGGGTCATACGGAGCACGTGGTTCCGTTGCCGCAATGGGAGCTGCCTCCGCGGTTGCCGCCGCCGCTGCTACTGTCGCTGTCGCTGTCGTGGCCAGCGGGGAGGGAAGGCGCGGTGCCGGGTCTACATCGCCGCAACAGTCCTCTGCACATCTGTCATAACCAGCGCTACTGCTATTGATGATCGGACGAATATTAGCGGGCGCGACATCGATATTCCGAGCCAATGCACCAACATCACATTTGCTACCGTGCCTACTGTTCACTGTCACAGAATTGAGTTCTGTCGTCACCTCCCCTCGGGTTGCCATGCACTGAAATAAGGAAAGTAAAATGAATTCGCTTAACAGCCTAATGATTATTACATGGAAGAAATCTACTAGAAAATTAGATATGACAGCTACAGAACAAACTCAAAAATTACACAATTAACTAGCTTTTCGCACAATGTTGTTTAAGAATTGTCTGGGTTAGAACACGGTTCCTTTGGTTAAACCCCAATTAATGCTTTAAGCATATAGCGACTTTTGACATATATTCCTATCGAAGTGTCTCGGCTCTCAGAAAATCCTAGTAGCTAGTTGCGCAATTAACAGCAGGCCAGAAGACTCGGCTGAGGAACCCCCAAGTACCTAGATTCAACTTAATAACATCCTTCAAATAACGTGATGTTCGGCATCAGTGAGTAGTAGTTTCAAGTATTTGGAGGTTGTAATTCGTAGCGATCTAAACTGGTCCGACCACATCAATGACGTTGCGCGGAAAGCTTGGAAATCACTCCATTTTGTAATGCGGATATTGAGGAAAGGAAACGCGAACACAAAGCGCTTAGCGTATACTTCTCTTGGACGTCCGGTAATGGAATATAGCTCCGCGTGTTGGGACCCGTATAGAGCTGGGCAGATAAACTTGTTAGACCGTATCCAAAAGAGAGCGATAAAACTTGTAGGTAACAACAATGATCAGACTGAGACGTGGGAGCACCTAGGGAAACGTCGACAAATAGCTAGGCTAGTAAATCTTTTCAAAGCGTACACTGGATGTAAAGCGTTTAACGACATTCGAACTAGGATAGGGCACCCTCAGTATTTCGGAAGGGGAGACCATCCATACAAAATTAAATATAGAAATCAAAAAACCGATGTAGGTAAATACTCTTTTGCAAACGGGACAATAACTGACTGGAACAGTCTACCTGCGGCAGCACTAGCGACTTTTCCCCCTAGCGTGCATTCCTTCCGGAATCGTCTAGGGAACTGCGTGTGATGCAAAATATTTGTGTGTTTTATTTCTCACTTACTTAGTTGTAGTTTTGCATTAATATGTATTTTTAAGTTGTATTTATATCTTTATATGATCTGTACACCCCCTGCCACCGAGCGAAAGCTCACTAGCAGGACATAATAAATATTAATAATCAGAGAAACATAATAGAAAAATGCATTGACAACACGAACGTCGAGAAATCCCATTCGTTGACATCTCGAATATTTTGCTACCAGCTCTCTTTCACCTTCCTGGTACACGTGGAATTCGGTAATTTGAACTTATCACAAAATATCTAATGTGATTTGATGTGAGATGAGTGCCATACTCATTTATGAGCGTAGACAAGAGAGGATACTTTCGCTAGGATGCCCGCCCTCTTTGACTCTACCGGTATTTTAATTGTGCCCTCCTCTGTATAGCTAATGTTCATGACGTGTGAATGATGAATTATCGCGGCTGCGATACCATTCACAAGGGATACACGGCAGGTATCAGTAACGCCGTCTTGTCAACGACAATGTTCCCCATTCACATCCGCCTCGGAGGGGATCGTCTACGATCCCGATGTCCCTTGCTATCTCCACACCCTACATGCCACTCCACATTGCCTCATACACACGGGCGTGCGTGTGCGTGAGCGTGCGCGCGTGTGTACGAGCGAGACGTGTTCAAGGGGCAGCGCGTGTCACGTATGCGCACTCTCCGGGACCTTCAAGGAGAGCGACGGGCACGTGCGATGTGGTGCGAACGCGTGCGGGCTCAATGGCCTGTCAAGAGCGCGAGGCGGGGTGGGTGCAACGTTTCCGTTCAACTCTTAAAGTTCATAATATTTACTAACAACATAATGTGGATTCTTTCAAATTCTTTATTTCAATGTCCTTCAATATTCATTAACTTTCAAGATCTATTTCACTTCTGTATTTTCGCAAATTTTTTACAAATAGTTGTCTTACAATAAATTATTTGTCTCTCGTCATCATCAACATCAATGTTGTTATCCTAATAAAACGAGTGATGAACAATATTCGTTATCTGAATACGAAACGATAATAAACACGTGAGGTAACGTTTCGGGTACAATTACATGTTTACACGGGGTAGTGTAGGGCGAAAAGCAGCAGAACCAAGCTGGGCGAGATGTGACGGCTCGCAATGATATGGGCGTGTGGTGAGGCACGGCATGGCGCGACGTGGCGAGGCGAGGCGAGGCATGGTGTGGCGTAGCGGAGCGGAGTATGGCGAGCCAAAGTGGGGTTTAGCGGGGCTTGGCATGGCGGAGACTGACGGTCCGAGCGGAGGGAGATGCGGCGTGATGTTGCATGTCGGGGCGTTGCCAGCCTAGGGGTGACGAGGCTGGGCGGCCTAGAGCGGGGCGGGGCAGGTTGGAGCCGTGCAGGGCGGCTCGAAGCATGGCGGGGAAGAGCAAACGAGGAGGAGCAGAAGGCAGGGCGTGGCGGGGCGGAGCGGAAAGGAGCAAGGCGGGGCGGAGCGGAGCAGGGCGGGGCGGGGCGGAGAGGAGCAGGGCAGGGCAGGACGGGTCGGAGCAGGGTGGGGCAGAGCAGGGCGGGCGAGGCGGAAAAGGGGGACGGGGCGGAGCAGGGCAGTGCAGAGCAGTGGAGCGGGGCGGAGCAGGGGGGGCGGAGCGGGGCGGAGAGGAGCAGGGCAGGGCGGGTCGGAGCAGGGCGGGGCGGGGCGGGGCGGGGCGGGGCGGGTCAGAGCAAGGCGAGACAGAGCAGGACGGGCGGGCGGAGCAGGACGGGGCGGAGAAGGGCGAGCGGGGAAGGACGGGCGGGGCACAGCAGGGGCGGGGTGGAGCACGGCGGGGGAGGGGCAGGTCGGGCGGGGCAGAACAGGAGGGCGGGGTGGGGCAGGGCGGGGCGGGGTACAGCATGAGGAACGGGAGGAGAGGAGAGGAGAGGAACGGGAGTTGTATATATCTCGCATGTGTAAACATTTTAGTAAACAAGTAACGGATGATGTACTTCACTTGTTTAAATTAGGTTAGCAACGGTTATATTGAGAATGAATGGAGATAGAGAACTGCTCGTATTTCTAAGTTCCTCTAATGAAAATTGTAAAATGCTAATATTATGCATGGTATGAAGATTGTAAAAAGTACTCAAGTACATTGTAATAAATATAAAAATAAGAAATTTAAGTATTATTACGTTAGAAAATAGGTAGTACCGGCAGCCGTGACAAAAGAAAATTAGTGGCAGACGCGGAACGTTACACAGAGCGCCGGAATTGGCGAGTAGGGACTGGGTGGGTCGAGCTGGCGAAAACGGAAACGTGTCGCAACGGATCGGTGGAGTGGAGTAGAGCAGGAAGAAGTGAGGCTCGACGGAGCACCACTAGACTACGATGCGTGCCACCGCGCCCTCCTCGGGTCACGCAGCCAGCGCCCTTGACGAGCGCGACTTTGAAGTTGCGCATGCCTAGGAGGAAAAGTACGAGGGGCGTCATGCAAAGGCGACGCACGTAGTAAAAGAACGCATCCCTTGAACTTCGTATACAAATACATAACTATTCATTTAAATATAATATTAAAATGTATTAAATTAAGTTGAAACTCAATGAAAAATTCTGTTATTGAAGGCACGGGGAATATTTGGAGTACAGAGAAAAAGAGAACTAAAGGTTTTTGGAAGATTTTATTCATTATTGGGTAATTGAAAAACCGCACCAAAAAAATTTAATAGAATTGGGATGATCCAAGAATAATTACTCAATTCAAATTTATTAATGCGTCAATGTCATTATTATCAAAGAAATATTCACTATTCTGAATCTAGTGAGCATCCGATTGGTAAAAAAATTATATAGTAGGGTAAAAAGTACATTTGTCATTCCATCGTGTGGGTGGACCGTTAATGCTGTAATTATTAATTACCCGCGATTAGTCTTAGTAGTTCGAGAATACTTAAGGCGGTTGGCGTGTGTTCACGGTACGTAAGAGCGGAGTATCTTCAGGAGGTCC
The DNA here is from genome assembly GCA_031308135.1 of Acheta domesticus. Lineage (NCBI taxonomy): Eukaryota > Metazoa > Arthropoda > Insecta > Orthoptera > Gryllidae > Acheta > Acheta domesticus. The sequence continues at coordinate 83,191,142 of JAHLJT010003656.1, forward strand.
ATGAGATACGCGGGCGTTCACACGAGATGAGAATGTAAGTTGTTTTTTTTTTTTTTTCATTTATTCTAGCTTGGCCATTGGCCCTCTGCAGCCGCATAAGATATATACATTAGAAAGAGATATATACATGAATATTCTGATACATTAGAGACACTATTCTAGTTTTAAATATAATGCATTTGCGTGCTTATGTGATTTGTCATGAGAAAAGACTCATCGGTTCTACATTATGGGGGATCGAAAAATTCTCTTGGAAGCTTTCTTTTTAGTCTTTTTCGATGAGGATTCTGTTTACCAATATGAAAGTGAATGGCTGAAGGGATCTTTAATATCTTAGGATAGAATTTTGCGGCTAAGAGGGAGAAGTGGACGGGGATGGGTGTAATGCCAAGTTCGATATGTAATTGCCCATTTGGAATGTACCAGGGTGCTTTAGTAATGGTTCGAAGGAATCTATTTTGAAAAATTTGAATTTTGTTTATGTTTGTTTTGGCTGCGGCAGCCCAGACTGGGGAAGCATAAGAAAGTATGGGTCGTATCATTGATTTATAGAGGTGAGTAGCCACATGTAACTGTAGGGGGGATGATTTTTTGAGAATCGGATACAATTGGTGGACTCTACTAGTCGCTAGAGCTATTCGGTGTTTAATATTTTGCTGCCACGTAAGTCTTTTGTCAAAAAGAACTCCAAGATACTTGACTGTTTTATTGTGAGGAAGCCATGTGATGCTTTGGTTTTGGTATGTAAGGTTTGGGGGGACGTCCGGTCTACGGAGGGTGAATATTTTTGCCTGGCTTTGATTTGGATTTATTTGGATGTGCCATTTTTTGGCCCAGCTGGAGAATAAAGTGAGGTGATGTTGCAAATCTTCCACGGCAGAATCGAGATTTCTATTAGAAGAATAAAGTACTGTATCATCAGCAAACAGTGCTATTGCTGTATTTTGAGTGATTGGTATATCCGATGTGTAAACGTTAAATAAAGTGGGGGAGAGGGTGGAGCCTTGGGGTACTCCTGCTTTGATGGTGAATGGTGCTGAGACAGCTCCTGGGAGACGTACAGAAAAAGTACGCTTATTAAGAAAACTTTCAATGATGCGTGAGAGATATGATGGAGTACCTAAACTGCGTAATTTGAAAATTAACCCTGGGTGCCAAACGGTATCGAATGCTTTTGCTACATCTAGAAAAACTGCTGCGGTATGCTTGTGGTCATGGAATCCTTCGATGATATCTTCTGTTAGGCGTAAGATTTGATGATATGTAGACAAAAGGGGTTGGGATCCGAACTGATGAGGTGGTATGGCATTGATCGAGCTGAGGTAAGAATTTAGGCGAAAGAGTATACATTTTTCAAATAGCTTTCCCATTGTGGGTAGCAGGCTTATTGGGCGATAGCTAGATGGATCATTTTGTACTTTCCCTGGCTTTAGAATGGGAATAATGTGAGCATGTTTCCATTTATCAGGGAAGTACGTTTGTCTCAAGGCGGCGTTAAATATTGCTGTAATATGCACTATTACTTTTAAAGGAAGGCGTTTTAATAAAAATGTTGATATTTGGTCATGGCCATTTGATAATTTCGGGGTTGCTAGTGAAAGATACTTAATAATTTCGGCTGGTGAAATAAATTTAGGGCATTCAGGAACTGTTATTTCTGGTTGTGAAATTACTTCTTGAATATGATTATCGTGTTGCCAATTATGAGAAGGATGAGAAGTAAAGGTTGATGCAAAGTAATTTCCCAGCATATCGCATTTATCGGAAGGAGAAGATGCTTCTCCAGTTGGAGTAACAAGGGTGGGTAGTTTGGTAGGTTTGCGCAGCAGACGTCGCGTAATGTTCCATAATGTTTGATCAGAAGGGTTTGCCGTTTGAGTTTGGAAATGAATCTTTTGCGCGTGAACGAAGGCCAAAAGTTGTCTCACAATTTTAGTTAGAAGATTTAAATAAGATTTTAAAAAAGGGGATCGATGTCTCAACCAGTGATTTCGAATATAACGTTTGTAACCTATCAGCATTTTCACTACAGGTGGTATTGTTGGAAGCGGCGTGTGTTGACGGGCTGTGGGGGCCGTTAAGTCTAGGGCATCTAAAATGGTATGAGTAAGTGAATCAATGGCGCTGTCGATTTCCTGCGTAGTTCGAGGTAATGGCAATGGAGGTAAAAAATGTGTAACTAGCATCTGATAATATGGCCAGTTTACCTTACGTAACTGGTAAGGTTGAGCGGGTCGAATTTCTTCTGGGGTTGTGCCGAGTGAGAAAACTACAGGGCGATGATCAGATTGCAGGGCGATATGAATCTCGACTTGAATGTTACAACTAATGTTGTTAGAAATGCCGAAATCTAGGATATCAGCTTGCACTGACGCACAGTAGGGGTAGTAACTGGGCGCATCAGGAGCATGCACCGCCAGATTTAATCTTTGTATATCGGCTAGCAGCAGATTACCAGCAGGTGAGTTTAGTCTGCTTCCCCACGCAATGTGTTTCGCGTTCCAGTCGCCGATTACTAATGTGGGTTGGCAGGAGGAAAATAAGGTGTCAATGTCACCTGATCTGTATGGAATATTAGGGGGTTTGTAAATTGACGTAATTATTAAAGTAGATTGATATTTCTGCTGAATAGCTATACTAACATTTTCAAAAGTATTATTTATATTTAGCGGTAGCTGGTGATGTGTTGCAGAATTTTTTACAAAGATAGCTACCCCACCGCTGCACCGATTACGCGGTCGGTCATAGCGATATAGAATATAACCGGGAATATAAATTTTCATGGAAGGGCAAAGATGAGTTTCCTGAATGCAAGCTATTTGTATTTTATTATTATGCAAAAAGTGGGCTAGCATGTGAATATTGGGTTTAATACCGTTTGCATTCCAAGAAATGAGACGAAGTGAAGAATGAGTTACACTTCTTATATGCATGATTTTTATGGAAAATAAACTTTTATTGATTGAAGGATGGAGTTTGTGAGAGAAGGAATAATTTGACTCATGAGTCTGGAGAAGAAATGTTCTATCTGATGGGAGATGAATTGTTCCAGCTGGAATGGCTGTCCAGTGGGTGGGTGCATGGGCTGTTTGAGGACATCTGCATATTGGGGCATTTGGTTTGACAATGATGGTTGTGGAATTCTACGTTGGGTGAAATAGGATTCTTGTGGCATTGTGATAGGGTTAGAAGGGGGAGGATGAGGATAGGCTACAGGAGAAGGTCTTGGAGGGGTTAATGAGCGAGGATGATAGCGCATTGCTTGTTGTGAGACTTGCTGACGGGTGGGGTTGCGAGTTGGGAGTGATTTCCTTAGGAGGATATTTTGATAAATTTCACAGTCACGACTAGAGGACCGATGAGCCTTTCCGCATAGTGAACATTTGGTATCCGTACTAGAACATTCGGCCGTGGCATGCGGCCCTGCACATTTACCACAACGAGGAGGGTTCCCACAGTTCTTTTTTGTGTGTCCAAATAATTGACAACCACGACACTGCACTGGCCCGGGTCTATGACGACGCTCTTCAACCGTGATTATAGCATTAAATAATTCCTTTAGTTCATATATTGCCCTGCTTTCTGCTGATTTCGTAAGAGTAACTGCACATAAAGGCCAAGGTTTGCGATTAGAATCAGTCAGTCTGATAACCGTTATTACTGGTAAACTTTTTTTTACTAGTTCTTCAAGTATTTCTTGTTCACTATAGGATATTGGAACATTTCGTAGCACCACAGAAATAGTAGTTTTTGTCGGGTCCCGGTAGGTATGATAGTACAATCCTTTCGTTGACAAGTGCTTACGAAGTAAAGTAAAGTCTTCCACTGTACTTGCTCTGATTTCAGTATATGGTCCTCTGACTTTAGTAACAAAATTTTCATGTTTGAGCAGATCCTTAATTTTTTGTAGAAGTTCCACATGAACCGGTGGTTCATGAATAATGATAGGAGGTATCTTGATTGGTTGTGGGGGAGGAGAATTATTGTTTGCGACACCTTGCTCTGGATCAGGGTCAGGGTCGGGGTCAGAAGCGAGAGGGGAGTATCTATTGCCAGTTGGGATGTTGTATGAGGGCATATTTGCAATATAAGACATGCTGCTGGGTCCCTGCACATATGAAGTTTGGTTATACATTGCGTCTTGCAATCTGGGGCGCTTAAGCGAAGGAGGTTGCACTGTACTTATCTGCAGAGGAGGTTGAGAATATCCCACGGGTGGTGAGGACAGCTGCGTGAAGGTTGAATTTGCAGGTTGGCTTGCTGCATATATGTGATGTTGCTGCTGCTGTAGGTGATTAATTAGATGCGGCTCCGAATAATGAAAGTCGTTTAATGCGTGTAGAGCTGACGACACGACATCTGAGAGCGGCGGAAATGATGCATTTGCGTTTTCTGCCATTGTGTATTTAACTAATAACTTTACGAAACTATGTTCACTTCCGAAAACTTGTCTACGAGAATCGCACTAGTGGCCCGATAGGGCCCGTCGCCGAGGCGACAACACCTTGTGCTGATGTGTTTCCTAATAAAACACTGATTAATATGCACTTCACTGCACTAAGATATTTGCTCAAGACACTCGCTTTCTGAACGGCCGTGTCACCGAGATGAGAATGTAAGTTGTTGCACAAATGTCTTTGGAATGGTCCGCAGCCGCTATTCCTATTGAGCTCGGCAGAAGTTGCTCATTCTGCTAATACATGGTTTATGCCTCAAAGTACGTTAATGCGTTTTCTTTTGTAGAGAAAGAATGTGCGGGTTTAAAAATCGAATCCTGAAATTTATTGTAATTTCAAATACTTCTGAGACATCTCAAGAATAAATTTGCATACCCTTTGTACACGGAGTCATATTTAAATTATTTTTTCCCAGCTTATCCAGTCGTTTTGTTGGCACGTGTTTCCAGCATATAATTGTGTGAATAATTTACTCGCTCAAAGCACTCTGCGATTTTATTAATATTTACTGCAGACAAAATGCCACGGCTCATGACCTAAAACCGTTTTGTAATTTCGTTACTGACGTAGTATGAAGGTATCTCATAAAACTAAAAACAATGACCAACAACACAGTATTTAAAAAAGAATGTTAACTATGTCACTGCATTTTATACGACCTTGTGAGCCCCGAGGGGGTCGTTATGAAAGCAGAAATGAGGCACACAAAACTCATCAGAGCGCTGAGTACACAGCACTCCGACTGAGGAAATTCTTTTAGCTTCTGTCTCGCGACAGCTCGTGCTGCTGGAGAGTCCTCGCTTGCAGACTTCAAAAGAGTGCGAAAGCTTCGTTCACACCCCTCACTCCCGCTCTCCTCCCTTTATCTCTCGCCCACTCGCCCGCCCACTCCCACTCGCCCGCCCACTCCCACTCGCCCGCCCACTCCCACTCGCCCGCCCACTCCCACTTGCCCGCCCACTCCCACTCGCCCGCCCACTCCCACTCACCCATTCCCACTCGCCCCACTCACTCGTCTGCCCGCCCGCTTGTCCGCCGACTTGCCTCCCACCACACATACACAGTCTCCTAATCAACAGTCACACTGCAGCAGCAGCAGCATCTGATAAGCGGTAGTTCCTTACGCAGCGGCGCGCGGACGAAAAAGCGAAGGCCCCTCGGGCGCGACATAAAATCACTTTAGGGAATTATGCCGCGTAGTAGGGGCCGGGAGCCAGTAAAAAGGAAATTTACGGGCGCCGGAGTAATTTGATGCTGGGCGGCGGCGGCGAGGACGGCGCGGGTCGAAGTGGTGCGGCGGCGGCGGCGCATGGCTCCGGGTGGCGGTGCCGGGGCGGCGGGGGCGACGCCGGAGGCGGCGCTCGCCAGGGACGACCGATGCAATGAGGCGCGTGTTAAGATCATGTCCGAGATGACGACAACGTCGGCGCGTCTCAGGAATGTCGTCGGGTGGTCCAGAGCCACGCGGATGAATTCATCGCCGCTGTGGATGCAAATCCTCAGACTGTTTATTCCAACATCTCGTAATACATCAGATCTAGAGATTGATGATCCGGACGCGTCAACTGCTGTGTTAGTCCCGTCAATGTAGTGTACTCTGTTTTATCGCGAGAGATGGCGGTGTTCTTCCCCCGCTGGATAGTGAGACCTGGCGCCGACCTGTAGGCCGGCTTGGAGGACCTACACGTTCCCCATTGACGTGTCTCCCATTAATGGTCCTCCCATTAAGTCCATCCGGGATAACTTGTAAACCTTCGACGTGTCTCTCGATAGTAGTGTAGTGGATGTAAATGTAAGGGTGTGTGTGTAGGAGGTGAGGATAAAGGGATGATTGAGAGCGGTTTATGGGATACTGCTTCAGTATTCGTCTGGTGATGATGTTGGGACGCTTTCTTTCGCTTTTGTGAGCCCAGGGGCAAGACATCTCTAGGTTGTATTTTATTTTATTTACTAAATATATCTTCGCATTACGCTTTTCTGTTCAATTTTTATCTATACATTTAAGAATTTCTTGGTTAGGCGGAAAGCGGACCTGATGGCCCGAGTCTCGGCACATAAATAAAGTCACTATTATTATGATCGGAGAAACCACGAAAAAACTGCCGATCAGAGCAGCCGACCGCTAGGATTCTCCTCCAGGCAGTGGGACTGCTCGGATTAACTACATAGCTGGTGACGAACACTCGCCCACCGTCAGGACTCTAACCCAGGACTTCTCAATCAAGCTCTGCTTTGACATAAATTAATATCGTGAGCCACCTCTGCTGATAGATACCCTAGTGGCAACTGATATACGCTAGGGACATGAGTCTGTCTTATGCGAATGACGCGTAAAACATGCAGGGTGTCATTATTGTGGCTATGCCAAGGGAGGCAAAGGTAAATTAAAATTATCTCATTATAACCTTTAAATCATATTTCAAAATTTCGTAAATTGTCGGCAAAACCAAGTATCATATATCAGGTTCTCGATCACTTAATAGGTCGATAATATTAAGCTGCACTTATTTGTTTTGGATATTGATCTTATATTATCAGGAAAATATAATTAGAAGCTTTTGACTAAATAACTATGTCAAAAGTATCAGGAAAATTTTTCACCGCTCTAGTTTTTGCCCCATTCTCGTCCAAATGCTCCACTAAATGTCAGCCACCGAGATGAAGATTACAACACAAAGATGTTTTCGTTGTAACTAAAATACCGCCTTTCCCCAAGTCTAAGGCATCTGCTGGCTTTGCCGAGATTTCTTTATTTCCGCTTTCTTTGGAAAAGGGACGATGCTATCGCTCATTATTTGCTTACAAGATTAGTTACAACCCTAAAAGCTTCTCAGGCTGTCTCGTGCCGGTTTCATGAATCACGATCCCTCAAACAAACGGTGGACGCGAAAGAGAGAGAGGGGGCGGGGAGAGACGGCGAGCTTCTACTACCCGCAGAGGCACTCTCGGGAGGACGCCCTACAAGACGTGCTGCTAATGGAAAATCAGCGCACCCGTTCGGCGGGAAACCCACTGGGCTGATAAAGATCGTGGCGGCGGCGGCAGCGGCGGTCGCGGAGACGAGGGCGGGGCTGGAGGGGGCGTTGCCGGAGCAGCGGGGAGTCGGAGCGGGCGGGGCGGGGCGCGGCGGGGTGCAATCGGCCCGGAGCGGCGACCGTTGGAGCGATCGAGGACGATGGCGAGGGGGAGGGGGAGGGGGGATGTCTCCCTCTCGCGGGGTGGGAGACCGCACGTAGGACGGGGGCCCCGCATTCCTGCTCCTTCCACCACGACAGAGAGTGAGAAGGTGAGTGTGCTGTCTGCGAGGGAGCGTATCTGTGAATGCTTTCGACAATCGAGCTAATTTATACATTTAAATAGCAAGGATTGTTGTACGAGGTTTCTAGTGCTTCAATTGTTTCACTAGTTACTATTTTCACACTAGTAAGCGCAACTTCAAAGACGTAGCCAAGCAATGATTAAATTAAAAAAACTAGCATTTGAGAATGAACGTATAATTGTGACTCATTTTACTACACTTTTTTTCAAATACATTAAATAAATTAATTTATAGATAACAATGGTACAATAATAAAAGTAATACGGATTATAAATAATGATATATAGTGGTAATATGAGAAAATCATCATAACATCACATCACAAATAAAACTCCTCATATTTAATTCTAACCTTCGAGCACTTAACGTTCCAATTAACGTTTAAGTCATATTCAAGAATTCCCAATGATTTTTCCCAGTCGGTTTTACGTAACTGACAATCCCAATTATTACTTCAATACGAAAGGAGACTAGGTCAAGAACACACCCCTACTACGACCTTCGAGCAATGGAAGCAACATATCGGAATAATTTCACAAGAAAATCCGTTTCTTGCCAATATAACAGCATACTAAGTCGTGTCGCAAAGACCGATGATGAGCACATTCTTGTTCGTATATGAAGTCCCGAACCTGCGCCATTCGTAGCAGTTGAGTACCTCGCAAGGCGACCTACAGGCGCCGGGGCGGGACACTCAGCATTAATAATATTGGAGGCGGGCAGACGAGGAAGAGGAAGCGGTGGCGGGGTAGCGCTAGCGGCGGTGGCCGCAGAGGGGCGGTGAAGGTGGAAAGGGTGGTGCTGGGAAATGTTACAGAGAGGCGGAGAGCGTGGGCTGGAGGGAGCAGATGGAATGGGGGAGACGATGTTGGTGCAGGAGGATCCAGGAGGACTGAAAAGGGTGGCGGGACACAGGTCTGCGGAGAGGGAAGGGCAGGAAAGGTGGCGATGGGAATAGGGTGAAGGAGCGGAAGTGGTGGAGGGTGGAAGAGGAGGGAAAAGCTGAAGGAGTGGGAACCAGAACGGAGAATGCTGGAGACAGTGTGGGACTAATGTGTTGTGAAGACGGCCGTTGCCGGGAGCCGAAGAGAGCAGTGGCAAGGAGGGCTGGAGGCGGAGAGGTGCGGGATGCAGCGAGATGGGACGGGGACCGTGAGAGGGGAGCGGGGCGGAGCGGTGAGAGGGTGCGAGCGCGGGAAGAGCGGGGTGCAGCAAGTTGTGGCGGGGTGGGAGACGCGGGGCGGGGGGGTAGCAGGGCGAAGCCAGAGTGAACAGGTAGAGCGGCATGAGGAGTGGAGACGGAACGCTGACTGGGGAAAGCGGTGGCGAAGCGGGGTGGGGAACGCGGGTGGGAGCATGGTGGGGCGGAGACAGGGTGCGAGGGCAGAGCGGGAGGGAACGGGTGAGGCGGAGCTTAGGGTGGTTGGACTGGAGTGGGCCGGGAAGAGCGTGCCTCAGGGGTTGGGGGCGGTGGGGGAGTGGGAGTGAGAGGGGGCCGAGAGGCACGAAACGGAAGGAGAGGAGCGGGGCGCGGCGCGGGGCAGGGGGTGAGCGGAGGGGGGCGAGCGCGCGCGGTAGGTCCGTCGCTCGCCTCGTTACTCGGGTCTTCCGCCCGGGGCCTGGGCTGTTAGCGCGTGTGTTCCTGAGCGCGCCGGCAGCGCTCCCTTCACCTGCTCGCCGCGCCGTCGACGCTGCCGGGAGCCCAGTGCGTGCCCTGCTCACACACTGCAACTAGGCGCGTGTATTTTCGAGCGTCAAACGCACATTGCAACGGTTGCACATTTTACTCCAGACAACTAGGAAATGACCACATCTGGAGAAAGTGACTCTGAATGAAGACGATACGTGAAGAAGATTCGTGTATTTTACAAAAATTAAATATTTATAGTAGATTACTTTCAGCACGTATTACTACAGAAAGCTACTTTGAATGACTTACCAAGAAAGATACATGATTTACCTGCATTTCACACAAATTATATATTTGTTGTAGATTACATTCAGCATTTGCCTTTAAACGAAGGGATGCTACCGAAATAAAAGTCAATATTTCGAGAGCTGATTCATTCCATTTCTAAGAAGTGCTTTAAAGTGAATTATTAATGAAATGAATAAGTCAAAGAATTAATCACACAAGTGGATCACTTATCTGAAACTTCAGTACAGTGTATAGAAAATCAATGATGAAATTTTACAGCGGAATCTGTTAAAATACTACTTCTTATTTAGCACCAAAACAAAACAATTATTAAAAAATATCCTTTCATACACACGTCAACACATAATTTACTTATATTAATATATTCACAGTGTTTATTTGGAATATTATAACTTTATTCAATCAAGACCCATGATCGTTTATTTTCAAATTAACAAAAGAAGAATTCTTAATTTAAGTTCGAGAGTACGTATGATCCTACATAGCCCAGAATGTAAGGGACGGCAGTAACGAATTCGTGAACATAAATCTCACAAGCCGAAAGTATTGCAATCAAATAAGGGAGGCTCCGTCGCATATTAATGAACTCTTACACCAAGAATTAACCGAATGAAGTCCCCCCCCATAGATCACCTCCACCAACTTAACATCAAACTCGGAGAACCCCTACGGGCAAACTCGTCCGCTAGCGCAATCGGACCACCCACCCGCGGGTCGCGGCGGTGTCCGGCCCCCCGCACCGTGCCGTTCGCGCTCGGGGATAATTGCGGGCTACAGCGGCAGAGGCGGCGGCGGCGGCCGTCAGAGAGACGCGCGGCGCGGAAGAAATCGATGCCCGGCGCAGCGCGGAGCGGAGCGGAGCCGAGCCGAGCGCAGCGGAGCAGCTCACGCCTCCAGCGGGCGCGCGGCACGCGGCGGCAGCGGCGGCGGCGGCGGCGGCGGCGGCTCCCGCGCGCGAGCCAGCCCGGGCGAGAGCCGCCACCGGCACCACCGCCGCCGCCTCCTCTACCCTCGTATCGATCCGCGTGACCCGGCGGCGGCAGTGACGGTCCGCCAACCCCCGTTGCAAGGAGGAAAACATTGTTCTCGGGGTGCTGTTAGTTAGGTTCCCGAAATTCCGCCTCGTTTTGAGGGGGAGGAGCGATCGGCGGCGGTCGGTGGCGGCGTTCATACGCCGCGCCTCGGGCCGGCCGCGGGGGTTGGCGATCGCGCTGGCGGTCGTCGCTAGAGGACGGGACGGGCTCGCGTGCGGCGCTCCGCGGGCGGGCGAGGCGTCGAACACGCCGGATGAATGGCGGCCCCGCACGCGAGCGGCGTCCCGCCACCGCCCCCGGCACACTGCCCGCTCCGCCGCGCTCCGCTCCCGCGGGACTTCCCGGCGGGGCGGGATCGTTTCGACCCGGACACTTCCTCCATTCACGCTGCGGCGCTGGCCGCGGAGGCGGAGACGGCGGAAGAAGCAGCGGCGGCGGTGGCGGCGGCGGCGGTTGCACCCCGCGCTGCGGGCGCACTGGCCGGCGGCGGCCCGCGGGCAGGTGGCGGCGGTGGTGGCGGCGCGGAGGCAGCGGCGGCGCGGCGCGGCGGCCACGGCGTCTGCGCGCGCGGCGCCGCGGCACGGCGCGGCGCGGCGCGGGCGCGCGGAGGGGCGGGGCAGGGCGGGGGTGGGCGCCGCGAGCCCGGCGGCGGTGCGCGTCGCCAGTCCGCGCGATGCTGCCGCGCGGAGGAGCAGGGCCCGGGCCGCCGCCGCGGCCGCCGCCGCGACGGCTGCCCACCCCGCCGCCCGCCTACCCGCCGCCGCCGCACTCGGCGCCCGGCAGCGGCGGGGGCGGCGGCGGCAACGGGCCGTTCCTCTCGCCGCTGCCGCCGACGGGCCACTACACGCCGCCCTTCACGCCGGCCTTCCCACCGCCTTACCCTCCGCCGCCCCTCAACTACACCCGCGGCCGCCTGCTGCCCACGCCGCCGCCCTTGCCCTCGTGGGCGCTGCAGGCGCTGCAGCACCAACAGCAACTCCAGCACCAGAACCACCAGCAGCAGTACCACCACCCGCTCCACCAGCGCTCGTTGCAGCCGCCCCCGCCGCCGCCGCGCCACCACGTGAGTACTTTGGCCCGCGTCGCCGTCGCCGTCCACCACGTGAGCCCGCGCTCGCACGCCCGCGCACGCGAGTCCGCGGACCCCGCCCCCTCCGCCCCGGCGCCTCTCGGTGCTCCGCTGTTCATTCATCATCACGCGAAGGCGTGCGCACGCGTGCGCGTCCGAGCCCGGGGCGGCGGAGGAGGCGGCGGTGGCGGCTGCCGCGGTGGCGGCGGCGGCGGTGGCGGAAGCGCCCACTGCGGCTCGGCGGCGGGGCGGCGCGCGGGGGCGGCGGGACCGGGGCTGCGGCTGGCAGGCGCGCCGGCCGGAATTAATAGCGGCGGCCGCTGCCGGCAGCTGTCACCGGCACCACCGCCGCCGCCGCCGTCGTCGCGCCGGACCCGCGCGCGCGCCCGGGCCGTGTCCACCGTCCGGGCCGCCGGGGGGGCCCGCGGCGCGCTCGCACCCTCACGCTCCAGACCCCGCCGCAACCCCTGCCCCCCTTCCAGCACGCGCCGTGCAGATTCCTTTATTACTTCGGCAATGAAATCGCCTTAAAACACGCTGTTGGAGAAATATGAAAATAAGAACACTAGCACCTAAATCGTCACTCTGGGGGACGTCACTATGAGATGATGTAGAAGCAGAATGCAGTGTTCATTAATTCTTTATTCGTGTTTTATTTTATTGTATACATTTGTCTTCGAAAGCTTCAACGTTCTATCCTAATCCGTCACATTTCCTTCCTGTGTTCTATCGTTTCCGACAGGTGACGTTTGAAGGAAGCCATATAACCTCATTTGGCGAATCGGGCGCTTATTCGGGTGCCCCCCCCCTCAACCAGCGCAACCTTTCGGCTACTGCATGCCGACTTGAAACAGAATTCACGCTGTGGCTTCCAAAGCAATTCGCGTCTCTTTTTTCTAAAGGGAATACCGCGTCTTGTTTTTCGCACGAGTAAGTTCACACATGAATACACACACCTGCACTCACAATTCGCACGAAGTTTCGTGGCACTACACTCAGCCTCCGTGCAGTACCTTCCATCTTCCCGGAGCACATTTCCCCGCCCGCCCGCCCGCCGTCGGGCACTGAACTTCTAATCGAAGTTTCCTAACTACTAGTGGTGGCACCGCCACCGTCTTGAGATTCTCCGTTCGAGTTTCGGTAGAGCGGATGTGTACTGAACGTGGCACCGGGAACCTGCGGCAAGTTTCGAAACAGAGTATCTGATGTATTTTTTCTTTTGTTGGCTTGTTCAGTTTGGGATAAATCAATAATACGTGAACGCTACGCTGCAACGGCTCTGTAAACAAATTTCCACGCGCTGTGCGAAGTATCATTGTGAAACTAAGAGACCCAAGTCTTCTATCTTTCTCCCCAGAGAGCTCTTATGGCACAATACAAGCAATGCCAGGGCGGTATGCCAGCTGATGTACCGTAAGCGTCTCCCGCAGACAAACAATAGGTCCTTCTGCAGCATCCAAACCAGGTCTCGCGAGCCTTCTCTTGACACAAGTACTCTCGAGCTCATGCCGGCTCCACAGCAAATGAATAGCTGGAAAACAGAGGTGCCACCTCTTATTGTATCCCAATAGGGATTTATGAAGATAACTCCATCGAATATAAAACTCTCAATAAAGTATTTCGTAGAAGTGCTCTTATTAGTAAACCTGGGATGTAGCATCAATGCATATCATCGCAAAATATTAATGTGTTTTTAATATTTAATAAAAAGGGAAGACATTTAATTTTATTTACTATGAATTTGATTCGATTCTACAGTAGTGTCCATTCCATTTCAGTATTTGTTTTGAATAAAAAAATCACGAAGAGTTAATTCTAATTAAAAAGAAATAAAACTAAAAACAGCGTTTTCTACATGACAGGGTCTTAAGTACATAATTAGCAAAGTACTAATATCTCTAAGAATTTAGACAAAAAAATTAAATGATTCAAGGTCTATGCGTACATATCCACGTTCAATTTCAACCAGTAAAGTACGGATGTACGGATGGTTAAATATAACACCGAATTGTTTTTAAATCTCTCTCTTTCCTGAAGCACCACATCAATTTCCATTAAAAATCTGTGTATCAATTAATCAAAAATAAGCAGAAAAGTGAGTGACTACACATTGAATTAATAAATAATCATGTTATGATTCTGAACGCTGACATGGCATTAAAGCTATTTGCAAATGATGAAGAGACCTCACTTTCGTATTCGAGCTGCCGCTCTATTGGATGGCACACATTATTGATATTCCGAATTCACCCAACCAATATCGGAATAATTTCCACAAAAACTCGATCCCGACTGCTAGCACCGTTCCTCACGCATACCTCCCACAGAGGGAGGACATCCACAGTAAGCATTAATACTGAAATTGTCCCGTCAATGTCGGAATGAAGAAATGAGCGAATGAGGTGATCCGAGACAATATTGCCGTATCGCTAACGTTACAAACCAAGTGTAATAAGGTGCTCGTCGAGCGTTTCAGTATTGTAAACCTTTGAATAATGGGATCTCAAATAGTGTGATCATCGTAAAAATATAACAATTGTAACAAATGAGAAGCACGAAAACGCATAGCACGCGTAGTAAACGTAGCAAAGTAAGAGTAATAAAATACATTTTATTTCAGTTGTGAAAAACGTCAACAGATGCCAAACAGAATGTTGTAACTGCAACTTATATGGAAAACGATCTCAACGAATCACGGGCACATGTTTTTTGAATTTAACAGAATTCAATACGTGTTGCCAATGTACCAAACACCGTGAATTAAAAGCTCCTACAGTAGTATATCTTTCAGAGAGGAAAACCGTCGAAAGATCAGAGGTGCAGTACCCTTATGAACCACCATAGAGTGTAAGTACATTTCCAAATAATACCCGACAGATATACTTTTCATAAAATAGGAAACCATAGGACTAAAAGGTGCGTTGCGCCAGCCCGTCAGAGCCAGCGTCTGATCCGCCAAACGCGCTCCCGGCTCCACACGCACTCACGCGCACTTAATTAAGAGTGGCCTGCGGGGCGGGGAGGGCCAGGGTGGCAGGCACTCGCCGTAAACTGGCGGGCACGCAGCGGGAGGGGGCGGGGCCGGGGATGGTAGAAGGCGGTGGCGGCGGCGGCGGGCGCGCGATTACCCTCGCCATCGATTCACGTAATTCAGGCGGCGGCGGCGGCGGAGACGCAGCGGGTCAGGTCGGGGCGAGGCGGGGCGGGGACAGAGGAGGCGGCGGCGGGTGGGTACAGAGACGCGAGAGACCGGGTCGGCGGCGGGGGCGGGGGCGGGGACGGGGGCGCCGGTGCAGTGTCAGCGCGAGCTGCAGTGCGGCCGCCCGCCGCCGCAGCCGAGGATCGATGCCCGGACGCCCGCTCCGCTCCGCTCCCGCTGCGGCGGTGGCGGCGGCGGCAGCTGCGTCCCAGCCGCCCCCGCCGCCAGCCTCGATGCCACCGCCCCCAGCGGCGGGGGCGGAACGGAGGGCGGCGAAACAGCGTGGCGGCGGCGCACGGCCCGACAACGCGGGAAACGTGCCGGGCGCGCGGCCCCGCGGCTGGTGCCAATTGCTCCGCGGGCCAGCGCAGCCGGTTGGGGCTGCTCCCCGGGGCCGCCCTGCCAGCCAAGCGAGGCCGCGTTAAGAGTCCGCGGGGAGCACTACTAAAAAGAGGGGCCCACGCCGTCTAAACATTTATAATATTTATACACTGTAAACTCTTTATTACGAACTTCTTTATAACGAAAAACTCCGTATAACGTAAACAGTACGGTTAGTTATAACTTATAAACCATCTATGTTGATGCACTCTCTATGTTCAAAAACATTTTATGACGAAATTAAGTACCCTGTCCCTTGTGTTTCGGCATAAAGAGTATTCATTATACATAAATATGTTCCAAGGCAAAATGTAACGATTAATTGAAATAGATCAAGGGTTTTTTCAACGAATTTATGGTCAATTAAATAGTTGATTTCGTGAAGAAATTGATAAAGGTACAATACTAATGAAAATGTTTTTCACGAAAAGTACCCAATATTACAATCAATTGTCAAAATTACATTATCACGTTTTTCGATAAATCAATTCATCGAGCTTTCCCACATCATCAAAATATTTTAAAATTCGCATCCATTAATCATTAAGATTCAATAAGCACTTGCTTACTGAAATAGGTTTTAAACAACAAAAAAAGTTAATGTGTTTTCCAAATTTCAAGTAACGATAGGGCGAGCCTCCCATGTGTCAATTTGTTAAGTCCTTCGGCGTCGCTTCCGAGCCAGCTCCTCCCCCCTCTCCACTGCATGTGAAAGGCATTATTCAGCAAGGAAATGCGTCAGCTGATCGCGCCGTTTCTCATTACGAATTCAAACATTCAAACTTCCATTACTTTCAATGCGTTCGAAATTGGACATGAAGGGAACTGTCCACTTTGTTTTCATGAACGTAATTTCACATTATATGTTCATCGAAGTGTTTTCACCAAAAATATGATAGCCCATGAACATAACATATTAAATCAAATTATCATTCTCATGGAAAGTAGTTAATCACGTATTTTATAATGCCTTTAGCGAGGAAAAAAAACACTATGTGCTGCTTGCCAGCCACGTAGACGTTGAATCGTTTCGTGAGAAATTGTACCTGACGAAATGATGTTGATTATTTAATTCATTAATGTCCTTGAAATTGAGGAAAAATTACGGTAAATCTCCACAGAAATTGAATCCCTACAAAATTATCGCTACGGCATCATTCAATGCATAACATGATTATGAAGAAAGATAGTAACATCAGTATATAAAACATATTTCCGGTAATAGGAAAGGGACGCAACACAAACTAAGTTTTGGGATAGACTACCTTGCTGACGATAAACAATTAATTATTACAGGTTATGAGAAATTTAAATCCCAGCCGTTTTCGGCGTATCACTATTTCTTTCTCGGGATTTGAGGCACTGAATGCAAAAACGTGAAGAATTGAAACTTTTACTATAAACCGTAAGTATCTTTTAGCTAGTGGTGTTCATCTGATTTTTAATTTCATTACAAAAAAATAACAAACGGAAGAAAGAAAATGTCATTTTGGTCCAGTAGGCACGAGAAAAGAAATAAAGAGATGTACTCAATAGAGCATTCCCTAATATTCCATATAATTACATCGAATGATTATTTATGGGATGCAGATAATCAATGTAGGCTTCCAATTACTATTGTGTAAGAACCATTTTTCGCACGTGAGTCGCAAGGCATAAAAAAGAGACTCGACGTATTATAAATAATAAATTCATATTATACATAATAAAATTGAATTGAATAGAATATTCTACATAATAGACAATAACGATAATAATTATAATGACATGGGGTAAATAATAAAATGAGATTCGTACGAAACCTAAGGCTACCTAGCAAATTCACCTTGAACAGTATAAAATAAATAAGCGAATCGGGATTAACATCTGATATCCACGTAAGTCTACGAGAATGACTCACTTGAGTTGAGTAAATTGAAGAATTGCTTCAAATTTCAGCTGTCTGCCAGCCATAAATGATCAAATGTTTCCGTCAATATAATTCACGCTACGTTCTTTTCAGCGACCAGGGAACGTATTTCAAATGAGTGCCAGTGAAAGCAATTATGTGTTTTCATCACAAACCTCAAATGAGCCTTCAGACCTTTTGAAGCGACTGTGTTTGCAATAATAGTTAACTCAATTACATATAATTTGTTATTTATTGCATTTCTTGAAATATTGCAAATTATTTTATATCTGTTTCTTTTGTTAAATAGATATTTTAAAATATAAATGTAACTTTGAATTCATTTTCTTGGCATATCCGTGCCTTACATGAACTCATTTCAGCAAACAGTGATATCAAGACGTTTCGTGGAGTTAAAATAAAAATTTCAATTTTCTTTTACGAAATAGTCATACTTAATACCACTCGTGCATTGGACATCTTTGGACAAATTCAAATTATCCAAACCAAAATTTTCAAATTTCGTGGTATTCGCGAAAGTTACTAGCTCGAAAAGCAGCCACTTCCTAGTATACGATCGGTGAACACTCCAAAGCCAGCAAAGTAATTATTGCATAGAGAGAATACCAAGCAAATTCCATTTCAACCCTGCAAAATGAACGCTGGCGATACGAATCAGGATCCCAAAGACGCTTCCGAGAATGAAAGTGAAGTCACAAGCTCGGAAAGCAGCGACTTCCCAAGATGCGATCGCTCGAGCTCTCGGAAACCGGCGGCTACAGCGGGGCTGCCGCAGCCTCTGGCGAGAGCGGCCAAGGCCGAAGGCAGCGAACGCGGCGGCGGCGGGAGCGAGTGCCGCTTTACGACGGCGAGTAACGAGCGCGCTAAATCACCGCAGATAACCGCGGGCCGAGCCTCGCCGCTACCTCCGGCTACGTCTGGCCCACCTGCGCGGCCACTGCGGGCGGGCTCGCCGCCCCAGGCGCGGAGTCGTACCGACGCGCGGGCGAGCGATTGGGTGGTTGAGAGATTGAGCGATTGGGGGGCGGGGTGGGGGGGCAGGCGGTTGGGTGTGAGTGGGCAGGTAGCTGGGTAGGCAGGCGGTTGGTGGGCAGACGGTTAGGTGGGCAGACGGTTGGTTGGGCAGGCGGTGGGTGGGCAGACGGTTAAGTGGGCAGGCGGTTGGTGGGCAGATGGGAGGTCAGGTAGGCAGATGAAAGGGCGGGCAGTCAGTTGGGAGGGTGGGCAAGCAGTTGGGCGGGCCGAGTGGGGAGACTGAGCGGGTGAACGGGCCAGCGGGCGGGCCGGCCGACCAGTCAGCTTTGCCGCCCGCCCATGCCCCGACCCACATTGATCCTCTTAGAGCCTATGTTCCTCTTGGCTGTGCCGCGCCCACCCAACTGCCGAGCCGACGAAGCGCGCTTGCCGGTCGGGGCAGCAACCGACTACTACCTCCGCCATTGCCATCGGTAAATACATCGTCTTTTGGAAGGATTTTTTCTATTACCAGACTAGTCCCTGTTTCCACTGCTCTACGACCGACATACAGGCAACGAAATCAATAAATCTCCATCATTTCCCCCAAAAAAAATCATTAAAAATTTTCCATTATCATTTCCGAAAAAATGCCATTGCGTGCTCCATCACTGTTCACTCACATCCACCGCACATTTCCGTAATATTGGCGACAACTCTCCAATGCTTTCCCCGTCCTCAAGCCTCCCACGTCTCCTCGGAACAGCAACTACCACAGTTACCTTACGTACGCTATTATCTCATGGCAATAACCAGCCACTGACGCATCATCATTTCTAATCACTTCCTTTCGCTTTATGTTACTGTAATATACACCGTTTTCTATACTTTATAACCCTCGAGAGCAGTGACTGCCCTCAAAGGTCTTCAATCCCCTGCGCCACTCCCTTTTGTCACATTCTGCATTGCCTACATTCTGATCCTGCGTCTTTCCAAGATCAGTCTACGATATGCCTGCAGTCAGTCGCGGATGAAAAAACTACCAAAGAAGAGAGCACAAGCTGTTCTTGTGAATTATCTCATGAAATATACACATTGAAAAACAAGAAGTACTCAATAAAGAAAGTAACTTTTTTTCAAACATATACCCTTTGACAATTAAATTTCATAGATGCCTGGATTACTAGTGATACCGGGCTCGTCAATTGCTAAGGTATTTATTCCCGTAAGTGTAGAGCACATTATTGCTCGGGATGTGGCGGTGATCCTACCCAGATAGATGGTGAGATATGGCGCCGACCACCCGTAATTGATTGTTAGTAATTCTGGGCGCGTCAACTACTATATTCATTAGTCCCGTAAGGGAAGTGCATGCTTTTGCTTGCGACGTGGCGGTGGTCTTCCTCCGCTGGGTGCGAGATCCGGCCTCGACTTACTGTCGGCTAGCGGGGGTTTCCCCAAGCAGATATCTCCCACCAGCGGACACCTTCCGGCCGGGACAAACTCTAAGCTCCCGACCGATCTCACGGCATCTGCAGTAGAGAAATGCATGTTAGTGTTTGTGTAAGGGGAGAGGATACGACAAAGAAAAAGTAAGAAAGATCACGTGCAGCCCGCGGTCCGTTTGTTAGGGTACTTCTCCGGCATTCGCTGGTGTTAATCGGAGAAACCACGGAAAACTACTGATCAGAGCAGCCGAACTCATGAATTCTTCTCCAGACAGCGACTGAATTCGACCTAGCTGACAAACTAGGGTCAAAAAACCTGCCACCATCATCGAACTTCCGACGGCTAGCTGGGTTTTCCCCAGCTAGTTATCTCTCACCAGCAGGGCACCGTCCCAGCCGGCACAAGCTCCAAGCCCCCGACCGGTTTTTCAGCGTATATGGTGGTATTGTACATGTCAGTGTGTGTAAGGGGCAGGGTAGGAAATAAATGAAGGAAGCGGTCCGTAGCCCGAATGGTATGGTACTGCTCCGGCGTTCGCCCGGTATTAGATCTGCGGAAACATTTTCAGATCCACGACAGTGGCTCATTCCTCACAGGCCATCCCGTTGCATCCCACACTTATCTCTCATTAATGTGTCCTCTGCCATCGCACAGTGTTGGCGCAGCGACATCCCCACTCGGCCCGTCACCTCCCTTTCCACACCCTCCGCCCCCCCTCCTCACAGCGAGCCGGGGCCGGCAGTGCACCACAGCCGCCACCGCCGCCACCGCCGCCACCGCCGCCGCCGCCACCGCCGTCGCCGCCGCGCTCCAGGCGTCCATTAGCGCGTTATCGCCAGCCCAGTGCGCGCCGATACTCCGCGTTTTCAATATCCGCGCGCATGCGGCCGCATACTGAGAGGGCCGCGGCCGCGCCCAACTACCGAGCCCCGCCCCCTTCCCTCCTCGACCCGCTCCACCCCGCCCCCCTCCCCGGCTTCGCTCCGCCCAGCCCCGCCCCTGCCCGCGACCGCCGCTGTTCCTTCGCTGTACCTCCGTAGGGCCGCGCGTTCTCTTTCTTTATCGCCGACCCCGCCCGCCTCCCCGCGCTCGCGTGGCTGCTTAAAGATTACACCGACGAACTGTTTACCGAGCCGGGGCGGCGCACGAGCGTCGGTAGCGGCGAGGGCCGCGGGTGGGAGAGAGAGTGTGTCTAGTAAAAGGTGTTGGGACACGGGTACTGGCGACACCGAGGCGACTTGCTGGAAATGCTTGCCACCCCGTACGTCCAATCCGCCGGTGGCATCGCAACCATTTCCACACTGCTATTGCCTCTGGCAATCTATTCCTGGGCGCAGTGTTCGCCTTCGATGCATGGCACAGTCACAATCAGTCACCCGATGCACTCAATGGCAAAGGTGTCTCCATTTTTGGCAACCAACAACAATCAGGCACAATTTAAGTATTACTTTACTACATATTGTATTGCTCTGTGTCGCTCTCCCCCATTTAGTTATACAGTATTTCCCGTTTTTTCCATTAACCACAAGAGCTTATTCCGTGCTTTCCAAGTCTTTCATCTTCAGTTTCAATTTTGTTTTCGATTTTCACGATCGACGACTACACCCATCTCCTTTACTACCACCTCCACCTTCTGCTCCGCTGGAGCATTTCTACATTTTCTATTTTCCAATGTACTACCTGGCGTCTCCACCAAACACTCCGTACTACCCCTACTGGAATAGAGTCCTTTGCTATTTCGTACGGTGCCCATACACACTCGCGATACTCGAGAGCTTTACGTCTACGGGTTTAACGCATCTTGTGTTCCCTCATGGTGAATCCCTACAGTCCTTCCGTTGCGTGTCCGGCCGAGGGTGCGTCACCACCTACCTCACTGAGGACTACCAGGTCTGTACGCGGAACAAACATACGTGCACAGGCATTCGCAATTAAAACAGTTTCGGTCCTTATCTTCAAAACATCAAGATAAAAAGGACTTCGTCCGTGATAATTTTACCCGCTAGCCACACATATTCGTGTCTGCCCGTTCGGGCAAAATTGATACGTACTTCGAACGTATACGGTTTCCTCCGCCTCCACAATTTCGCATCACCGGTCCCACTTCCCGACGCGTTGGCTCTGCTTTGCTGCTGCAGATGAGAGCCTTCCTCTTCTAACTTCCACCTTCCACCTTTTCCAACCGCTCACCAACATCTCCGACGGAACCCCCGACACCAGTCCCCACCACCTCGCTCGCCGGTAAACACTCTTCTCTTCCACCGGGCGGCGTCCCATCACGCAGCGCGGGGAATGGGGGGCGGGAACGGCGGGCGGCGGCGGCGGGCGCGGGGGCGAGACAAACGGTGCGCAAATGTTTGTTCATTTGAGCCCCGTCGCGCCCAATTTACGGAGCCCGTGCTGCGCCGGTGCCGGAGCACCGTGTGAGACACAGAAACGCACTACGGGCGACGCCTTGGGCCCGTCCCGGCGCTCCGCTGCTGGAAGGGGTTCCCTCTGCACGTGGACGGGACGCTCCCGTAGATGGGTCTCTTCCCCACTGACAACAACTTGTGTTGAGACCGCTGGTCAACAGAAGCGGCCATTTTCCTCTTTTTCTGGTGTGTGTGTGTGTGTGTTTTGGCATACAACATCTCCCAGGTGAACATATATAAAGTTACCGGGAGAGGTGGCTCAGGCCATCAACGGATGTTATTGCAGTGGATCTGATCGGAGTTATAGGTTCGAGAACCGACGGTGGCAAGATTTTCGATACTAGAGAGATCGAATTTAGTCGCTGTCTGGAGGAGAATTCTAGTGGTCGACTGCCTTTGATCGGTAGTTTTCCGTGGTTTCTGCCATCAATACCAGGCGAAAGCTGTATTGACGCAGTACCCAAACAAAAGGTCCACGAACCGCGATCTTTCCTTTCTCTTCCTTGTCTTATCCTCACCCCTTAGTTACACACACAATTACACACACTACATTCATGCAAATGCCCGGAGACCGGTGGAGAACTTGGGACCGCTTGGGAACTTACGAGCCTCGCCCCAGGTGGGGCTGTGCTTTGCCCGCTGGTTGGGGAAAATCTCGCTAGCCCACAGGCAGATCAGGGCCGGATCTCACCATCCAGCGGGGGAAGATCACCGTTACCTCCCGAGGACAACACATTCACTACACTTACGTTACTAATGGCTTTAGCAGTTGACGCGCCCGGAATCACTAATCAATCAATAAATAATTTATAAAGTTGACATATAATGACCACCCGCAAGTTTCTAGGCAAGTATTTGAAACAGGACCCATCCGAATGCTGAGAGAGCAAAAAAATCTTTTTCGGGGCCAAAGCAACCGGTAGGAGCGAAGACAGCAGGAGAAAAAGAGGAAGGGGTTCAACAGCGTGGCTCATTATCATTTGAACTGAGGAAAGTTAGTTTCAAAAATGCCATTACTTGAAGTATGGATCGTATAAATAATGAAATTTGCCACTTGATACTAGTACGAATGCAGGAGTGCGTACATGATATAAAGAATGGGTAAGGGATGGGAGATACGCGAATACCGGACAAAAGATAATAGAAGCCATATATTTCGGATGGCCTTGGAAGAGAGAGCCAAAATATTAAAATAGGGATAGGGTCGTAATCCGTCGCGGTCACCTATTGATAACCAAAATCAACACACTGCCGCCCCAGTGGACCAAATGTTGGTATCTAATTTCAAACACGATCCAACGACGCAACATGACGACGCAAGCGTGAAATATCCACAAGATTAAACTTGTAACTCAATGACGCAGCGAAAACTAACACAACAAAAATAAGGACAATTTAAAAAATAATTAAGTCTGACACATTAATAGAAGAAAAATTATTTCTTACATTTAGGCAAGACTACTATTTCTCCATGAAGAGTTTAACATACCAGATGATGATTTGGTAAATCTCTTCGCATAGTAATGCCTTTCCATTTTTATACAATTATTTTTGCAGAGCTAACCCTTTATAAGTTACCAAAAGAAAGGCAATGTCATAATGTCTCTTAATATTTGAGGTACTAAGAGAAATCTGGCCACCTACTCACTTTTTCCTGAGGCTACACATCCTATGGAAAGGCGCTTGGGTGTAACCAAGGACAGCGACATTCCAAAGACTTAGATCGTATCAGTGCTACAATTTTCATGATATTATCTCACATATTTCTGGGTATCCCGCAGAAAATCATTTACACTGTCCCAAAAAGGTAATGGGTGGTAGCGCTCATAGTGAAAATATATTCGATAAATAAAAGATTAAAAGTCTCCCGAAATGCTTGGTAGTGTAGTGCGTGTAAGTTAGGGGTTAGGATAGGACAATGAAGGGGAAGGAATGAACACGCGAGGTCCGTGGCCCGATTGTTAGGGTCCTGCTCCCGCATTTCCCTGATGTTGACCGGAGAAAGCACGGAAAACTAACGATCGTAGCAGCCAGACACTAGAATTCTCATCAACTTGGCGGCTGAAAGCAACATAACTATATAAGTAGTATCGAAATCCCGCTTCTTTCTGGACTCGAACTCAAGGACCTCCGGAAGGCACTGGAGTGACGTCAGTTGACACTCCGAGCCACCTAAGCCGGTAGTGTCAGATGAGCGCCCATGCGTCACCTCAACACGTTCGAAACTCAACTGAAATCTCCGCACTCAGAACATAAGCGCACAATGTACCTTATTCCAC
This sequence comes from Acheta domesticus, assembly GCA_031308135.1. Taxonomy (NCBI): domain Eukaryota; kingdom Metazoa; phylum Arthropoda; class Insecta; order Orthoptera; family Gryllidae; genus Acheta; species Acheta domesticus. The sequence goes on from JAHLJT010003656.1 coordinate 83,215,545, forward strand.
AAAACTCAGCAATGCCAGCTGAGCTATGCGCACTCTGGAGCGTATCCATGCGCCACCTTTCCACGTCAACAGGCTCACGCCATTCTCACGCTCCACGGAGCTCAGATAGAGTGGGCACTCATTGAACTAAATTCCCTGACTATTCTCAGTTTTCCAGTTAATTTTTAAAGTATTTTTCTTATAAAATTTATAATTTCAAACTAAAAAAATATATATTGAAGGCAGCACAATACTAATTGGGAATCCACCCGATTTCGCCAGGACAATTTTCAAATTAAAAATATTTTCTCAACAAATAAAAATTAAACAAACAATAATAGTGTATTTCTGTTTCCAAGAAATAATATCTAATTTTACAGCTTTCTCAGAGTTTCTCTGAATTCTACAAATTCGCTGATTTTTTCTGACTTTTCTAGAGGAATAACTTTCCCTGCTTTTCTCCCGTTTCCCCTGTTTTCCAGAAAGTGGCCACCCTGTCAGAAATAGCGCTGCCGCTTCCGCCCAGACACCGGCCTAGGATAAATCAAGGCGATCGTTCCGCGTCGGGCGCCACGACGTTTTCCCTGTACGAAACTCCGGGGATCTTTGCGAGATGTAAACATTTGGCTTGCGTCATCCAACGACGAGTGGGTGGAAACACGCGGAAGACAGAAACGGGAACGACCACACACACACCAGAAATATATTTTTTTTAATCTCGCACCATCAACGTAACGCCTCGTCGATGGTCATTACACGGTGGTGGCAGAACGACAATAGCCAGACTGTGTGCTACCCAACCGCGGGAATGAAGCAGCGGCTACACGGCTTGGTTGTAGCGGTTATCTCGTAGAACGAAGAAGCGTGGCCAGAAACGTAAACCAACCGAGAAAGAACCATAAAAACGTTTCAGAAGTTCCATGACTGTTATGAAAAGGTTCCTGGACCTAAATGTATATCAACTTCCTCATTTATATGCTTGACAAGAATGTTGCGCGAAAATAAATACTACGACTTGTTTCTACAAGACGCATCCGGAAGCAGCAGACGATGATGCCAGAGTGCTAGAAGCACTGCGCTAATAACCGAGATGCACCACCTACTTATTATCCGGGGCATTAAAGCAAGGCGGAAAGGCGCTTGAGTAGCAGCCAAGTAAAGCACACGTACTTCTTCCGAGCAAATATTTACATTACAATGATGCATGCGGGCTACGCTAACGGTGCAAGAACATACTTTAGAGTTGGTACGACTACAAACATTTTAAAATAACACGACAAAAACCGGAAGGCTATGGTCGAGAAGTAAAGGTCATCTGCACGTTTTGTCAATAAAAAGAAATACCCTGCTTTTACATCAAATACTAGCTGAGACATAAGTAACAAAAAAGGAAGTGTACGTCTCAGATGATGAGCAAATATTTGGAAGTTTTAAAACTATTTCAATGCAAATGAAAAGAGCCACTTTAAAGAGTACAAAATATTATCAATGGCAAGTATACGCAGATACATTCAGAAAGCATGTAGTAATATAATACTAAGCTGTGGCTCACAAATTATTGGTATATTATTACTGGCATCGTTACACAAGCGAAATCTGAAATACAGTGTTTCTATCCCAACATCTCAATCGTATATCACTATCATTTTCATGTAGAATACAAGCCAATCTGGCACAGAAAATGTAGTTTGGTAATAAACCTTTCGTATGTATATACTTAATTGTAAAATGCTCCCAAATACTGTAAGTCTGGAAGTATACAAATTCAAGATAAATAAAAAAATCACAATAAAAAAACAACTAAATGCTTATCGTTTACAGAAGATTTCTCCTAAAATTCGGATCGAATAGCAAAAATTCGACGTTCCTATTATCAAAAAGTAACAATTCAGTCAATAACTAAAAAACTATGCATACGCTTCCGCAAAATTATCGGTGAATCGAAAAGTTTGATTTCAAGTGATCACCTAAGAAGTAGTCATTAGGAACATTTGTGTAGATTAAAGATACAATTTAATTAACGTTCGGAGAAAACGAAAATAAATGAAGGGCCATACAACCATGCAGGAGTTATTCTGCTATCCGCGCAGAAAAAAGGAACTTATAATATTAAATGGGAAGATGGTTGTTCAGAAAACAAAGCAGTATGCTAACTTGAAAAACTTAAAACGTGTGGCTTGTTATGATTCACTGACCCCTTGAATTACCCAGACCATCGGGATGCGTATCAGTAAATGCTGATGTTCGTGCCTCGGTGGCTCACGGGGTCGCAACTGCGTCCAAGAAGACGCATTTCGAGTCGCGCGAAAGTCATGATTTTTTCACTAAACTAAGTAAAATTCAACATATTATTTTGAGACAGTCATTATTTCGTCAAGCCATTCCGTGATAGTGGTGTAGTCGGCTTCTCATACGTACTCGTATGTGGCAACCATGTTCACATCGAAACCATCACCCCACTTTTAATTATTCATCTCTCATCTCTTCATTAACATCCAGTCTTGTCTCGCTTATCCTTCATCATCAATCATCCACTAAATGACAAGATCCCAGTGATCACCTATTCAAGAAATGGAAAGGCACAAATATTTATATCCCCACTCAAGCCTAAGGCGCCGTCCATAAATTACGTAACGCAAATTTGAAGAATTTTGAACATACCCTCTCCTCCTGTAACGCGCGATTGAAACCCTCTAAATAATTACGTAACGCGACAACACCCTTTGTAAATGCAAGAAGTAAAAATAAAATAGAGCACAGTAAAAACAATTTGTATTCATATTTTATACGTGTTGTGTATTAAAATTTAAGATAATTAAAGTCGGATTTAGTGGGAGATGCTGACTGCACATAACAATAAGACTGGGGGCTAGTTGTAAGTGAAGATAGGGCGAATAGGCGAGAAAACGTTTGATCACAAACAGTGCACACGCATGGGTCAGAGTCTACTGCGCCATTCTAATGGATTCTAGGATATACTACATTTCAGTTTTTTAATATTTTCTTCGTAATCGTACAGAGTCAATACAAAATTGGTGAAATAATATTTCCATTTATTGCAACAATTTACGTCTAATAACTTTAATTTATTTGTTTTTAAAACAAATTAATTAATTAATTAATATTTTAGTTTTAAGTATAAGACCTTAAAAGGAATTATTTCAGAAAATGTTGAAAATGTAAAAAAATTAATAAATATGAAAGTTACGTAACAATAAACTAATACCCTCTACCCCTATATAAGTTAGCGTAACGCTGTCTCACCTCCCCTCTTCAGGGTTACGCAATTCAAAGACGACCCTTAAGCTCGGCAATCGAGTAGCGTAGTCACCATCAAACGCTGATCTCCATCCGAAGAAGTAGATTGAAGACGAGTTCGGGAGCCTGGTCAGGGGCAGGGGCGAGGGAAGGGGATCGTGGGTCGGCGCCGGGAGCACCGGAAACACGCTCGGCGCGCGCCTGCTGCCGCACGTGGCGGTGTCGCGGCGCCGCGGCGGCGGGCGTCGCGGCGCGCCGCCGAGCCCACCAGCTATATTTACCGGCGCATGCCGCGTGGCAATGGCGGCGGCGCGTTCGGATCCACACTCTCTCTCACACACACACACACACCTCCACCGGCGCTATCGTGATATCGACACTCTTTGAGACCGAGAGCCCAGGCGCTAATCTCAAAGCAACCGCGTCGCTTGTTCGATTATTTCGTGTTCTCGGGCGCGACAGCTGCTAGTGTCATTAATCCTGTAAGTGTAGTGTATATCACGGGAGGTGGCGGTGCTGTTTCTCGACTAGATGGCAAGATCCGGCGCATAGTTTCACGTCGGCTTGCGTGGTTTTGGCAGGAATCTCCCACCAGCGTAGCACCGCACCGGAGCGCCAGTAGAGATATGCTCTAAGCTCCCGACTTGTTTCCCAAGATGTGTTAGTGTGTACGTAGCTATCTAGCTAGTGTCAAAAATCCTCGGAACCGTCGGAGCTTAAAAGCTTTGACCTCCAGAAGAATATACTTTTTAAAAGTTGATGTATAACACAATTATTATTAGTATATTTCAGGGCAGTGAGGAATTCTATAGTGCTGAAATTGGAGGAGAAACACCACAAGGTGATGGCTAATAAATCGGAAGTGACTAGTAGATTAATTCACAGTAAAAAAACACCAGTTTAATAAAAAACGGATTTCACTTTGACAGTGAACGGACCAAACCACCAGCCCATGATTCACATTCACGTTCCATTTCGACACATCAAAGATAATTCACACGAACCAGGAGTGCGAGGTATTTAGTGGATAATGCTGCGCACACGCATATCCCTCCCTAATACTCCTTTTTTTGTACCTCTCTTCCCCCCGCCGGGTGCGCTTTTGGTATTGCGTCACGAGCGTTGACCTCGCCGCGGTGGTCGCACGCGGCGAAAAGCGGGCTGCTAATTGGAATCGAAAACCATCGAGCTGTGCGGCGAAACACGCCTGGCGCGTCGCGGCCCGCGTCGGCTTGCGGCACCAGAGCACAGCCCCCACACCCACGCGCAGCTACAGAGCCGCTCGCGCGTGCACCGTTGCTGGCGCTTGGGGGGGTGGCGGCTTCGTGGACGTACCGGGGAGACGCGGGGAGGTGGGAAGGTGCGTTTGACCTCGTCATCATCCTAAAGGCCAAAAAGTGCCTTGTCGCTGCCGCCATGAAGGTCTGTCCTCCGCTGTCCTTTTCATCTGTGCACTTCGTGCATTTGACCGCGGTGAATAAATTCATAAGCCAAGTTTTATCTCAGTTTTTTTGCTGAAACTGAGATAAACGCACAACAGTATTCTCCTGTGTTCTCTATTTGGGTTATGACGACTTTAACTCCGTGTGGTTGCTGAGAAACTGGAGAATGTATATTTGCGAATACAACGTCGAGTTCAGGTAACTTTATACCATAACAAGACAAGTTCAGTTGTATGATTACTCGCGCATAAAAATTACTTGAAATTATCGACACACATGAAATAGTTTTAATGATCTTCTTATTAACACTAGAAGAGTCATTCAAATCATTAGTCGATAGCCATATATTTTCTTTTGTAAAAGTTGTACCGAGCTGGGGTAGATACCTGGAGAAGGAAATCTCCCGCAAGCCGTCTTATAGGTCAGCACCGGATCTCTCGATCCAACAGGGGCGAACCTCCTGGGATTACAACATTCACTACATTAACGAGACTAATGACATAGGAGTCGCCTCGCCCGTACACATCAATCAATAACGAAGAGCGTTCGTCCGAGAAGTGGGGCGAAGTAGTAAAAAAGGGACAAAAGCGCGGCAGCGGGAATGAGTGGTTTGAGGAGTCAGAAGAGCAGAAGAAGCGGCGGGGACGACCGAAATTTCATATTCATTTCTGCAGCCGGTCGACATTTCGTGACAGTCGCGACAGCAGTCGCCCCCGGGCCGCTCGCTCGTTTCTGCGATTGGCCGGCGAGCGGGGCAGGAGCAGCGGCGGTGGCAGGGCTGCTTCGTGACAGCCTCGCGTCACGGCGAGTTTCGAACTCGGAGCGCGGACAAGTTGGGAACGAAAAACGGAGGAGGCGGAGCAGTTTAATTACGGGAGAGCACGCGCTTTCTGCTCATCTGAATGGAGGAGGGTGGAGGCGAGGAAAGAACTGGAGATGGACACGGAAGGCGCGACAGGGGGAGAACGTCAACGAGAATGATGTCGATGATGACAGCAGCTTGAAAAATGTTATGAAATAGCAATGTAACGATTTCTGAAAAACTGTGACACAAACACTTTCAGTGTCTACTTCTAAGTGAAACCTCCAAAAGTTAAAGCACGATTATTCTTTGAAAATAATTTAAACAAACGTTATACGAGTATTATGTTAAGTAAATACAAGCAGACAAAAAAAATGATCGTGAAGAGCACGCTTCAAAATGCCATGTGTTCGAAAATGCACACATTTGAAAATGAAGTGAGGAAAATAAGAGATACATGGAGCACCCTTGCACACCAACAATTTTGTTCAAATTCCATAAAGCTATGATAAAAATGTAATAAATGTTAAATGACATGACACACAGTGATACATGTTCTGCCGCAGTCAACGAAATGTGGCGAACCTGCAAAACTACTGTGCAAGTAGAGCCACCTACCAATCAGAAGCACATGGTGTAACTGAACTGAGGGTAACTTTATTAAATGAGATTTTTCACATGTTAATTGAGAAAATGCAATCATCATCGACAGCCTACACGCTCTAGAAGTTTCTAACATAAATTAGTCATCATATATACTAATATAAAACAAATGTAATTTCCGAAGTATTATTTTGTTTAATATTTCTACCTTCACAATAAGACTTGCAGAAAACCTTTGGATAGGTATTATGATCCAACTTGGAATTATTCATTTTTAGTTTCATCGCAGGATTTCTGGCAAGTTTACACCAGAAACTGAGCACGAGAGGTATTAATATTTGATAACGATTTCACTTTCCAAGAAAGAGGCGCAAGAAGTGCTTTGCCTCTTGCTCAGTGCCAAGTTCCAGGCCGAGCGCCTGACACACTAGGCAACCCGCCAATCCCCCGACCATTTGGTCTATATCCTCGCATAAAAGCAGCTCCGTTGAATATTAGCGCTCCTCTCAATCGTCTCTTTCTGAAGCTGCAGGGGCGGCGCTATTTGGAATGCTTCACTTGTACACGAGGCCTAACAACTCTACCGCTGTTTTTGTGAATACCAACAAGCCCGGAATGCAAGACGTCTGCGCGCGATATCCACAACTCCGGGAGGCGCCTTTGTTAGGCGGAGGAAACCTCTCGCAACACGCGACAATGCACAAATTCCAGACCGCAGTCTCGCACGTCTCGGGTCGACGCCGCGAGAAGTTTGCGCCCGTGAGTCGGCGGCACGGCGTCGTGTTGGCGACGCTCGGCTGCGACGACGCATTGTGTCACAGTTCTAAGCCCCGCGGTTCCGTGGGATTGTGTGTCGATGGTGGGCGAGGGCGTGGAGGGGGCGCGCACGGGACAGGACACTATTTGCCAGGCCGAGGACACGATGGTACGCAACGCGAGCAGCAATGTCGGAGAAACCAAGGAATGGGAGGTAAAAGACAACTAATAATATGAAAATTAAAAAGAAAACCTTTTGAGTGACACGTGAGAGTGGGTTAGAAATTGAAGCAAATGAAGGATAAGCTGTCTTTGGGACATGTAAATAGATCACACAACCAGAAGACGCTCACAGAAATATGTGTCGGAGATTCAAATTGAATGAAATGGAATGTTCAGGGTGAGAACTAAGTGCGATACAACGGAGCACTAGGAATACACGGGAAGGCAGAGGCAGGGCGAAGAGAGCAGTATATCTGTAGAAACTCAGACGAGAAGAGAGAAGAGAAGCAAAAGTCAAATGCATAAAGCAGGAAAAATGTTATGGAAATGAGATAAAATAAATATAAAAGAGAAGAAGAAGAAGTGAGAAACAGTAAGACCAGTTGGAAGCAATAGCAAGACACCAACAGGACAGAACACAGAGATAAAGATAAAAGAGAAGAAGTGAGAAACAGTAAGACGGGTTGGAAGCAACAGCAAGACACCAGTAAGACAGAGCACAGGACAGTAAACTTCGGAACAAGGGAAGGGCGAAAACTGAGTTGGGAGGTCGCAACGGGGGCTGCTTACGCGGAAGTCGCTGTGTGGCGCCGCCCGCCACCACCGCCGCCTCCTTGTCACCCGGCGCCACAGAGCACGGCGTTTCTGTGACTGGGGCACGCCGTCCCCAGCCCCCTCCTCTCCACCCCCAACTCCCGGTCTCCGCGGCTCGGTTCCTTCTTCGCGGTCCCGGCTTCTCCCATCCCACCCTTCCCCCCCACACCATCACCCCCTTCCTCCCAGGAGCCACACATCAAACGCCTTGTCGCCTTTGAAGCCCCTTCCCGTCTCCCCCTTTCCCCGCGGCGCGCACTATTTGCCACCGCCGCCGCCACCGCCCCGCCCCGCTCAGCGCGGCCCCGCAGCGCCGACTCCGCCCGCGCTAGGCCCGGCCCGGCCCGGCGAGCGCCGCTGTTCGCGCGCAGACACACAGGCCCTCACACGCGGCGCGGCGCGGCGCTCGCCACACAGCAGCGCGGCGGGGCCGGGCCCCGCGAGCCTTCGCGTCTTTGCTTTCAAAGGGCAGATGCCGGCCGGAAGACGGCCCCCCTCCCCCGCCTGCAGAAAGGCAGCTGAATAGAAATAGAATTCCTATGCAGCGGGCCAATCTCTAAGGCCGCACAGCAAGGCAATAGAGCTTTCTTTATCATTGGACACAATTGCACAAAGCTAAGGATGTCCCGCTGTGAAAAAGTAGTTCAATGGAATGGTGTCTGAATGGAGTTTTCAGTTACTTTCGACCCGCGAAATATCTGAATTTCTGGAGACATATAAATTATTTTTTTGATTGAAATGCAAATAGATGAAAATGAATATAAATAATGAAACTGTAATTGTCTTTATTTACATAACTCAAAATATGGTAGGATTTTCCAAGACGTCCGACTCGACTTGAAACATTTAGAAAATTATATTCAAGGCGATAAGGACGTTTCATAACAAAATTTATGAAATATGATTTATGGGTATAATCGCACGTAATCATTCAGGTGCAAAACAGCTTTGTCACAATTCCCTCAGCTTGTCGTAAAAAACAAACACACCTTGCGTCCAAGAAAAAGGAGCGGCGAAATACCACCATCAAGCAGAGAAATTCCAGGAGATTTACGGGGTTCTTAGCGTCACTGCTATCGCAACCGCTGCGAGCTTAGGCATCGCGTTTACCTCTGCGGAGTGGCTAAAATTAGATAGCACCTTTACACACACAGACACATACACTGGCAATGTCGCGTGTAGCGCTGGTCTTTATCACACACGAAAGCGGGCAATTCTAAAAACAAAGTTCCCCACTAGACGCTGCACGCGTTCCGGACGGTCAGCAGCGCTACGTAATTGCGAGCGTGCGGCGCGGCGCACGAATGTCCAGAAATAACACCACGAACCAGAAAGTGTTCTGCGTGATTTTACAAGTCGCGAATTAAAACCCACACAATGACGTCACTTTGGAAGCGATCTCTGACGCAAACGCTCCACTGAAGGAACGCTTTGAGCGGGAAACCGGAACGACTACTATGAAATTTAGGCGGCTTTCACGGTCATCTTTAAGAACTCTCCACTATTCCCTTTCGCGACGCACTTCTTTTCTTCGCACCAACAGAAATCATCCTTGCTCCGACAACCGGTTACCCGGATCCTCAACGACTTTCACTTGGCGGCATCCCGTCCAAGATGCAAAAGGCCCTCATGCTCGGAGGACCACATGACCGATGACCTAGAATCGGGAGGGCAAATGCAGAGACTCAGGAAGCGATGGAGGATAGTGGGAATCTTAAGCCGTCTAAATCATCAGTGGGTAGTTGAGGGTGGGAGTGTAACCTGTGATTTTATCGAAATAAAATTAATGGCAGTGAATGCTGTCGACAAAGTGAAAATTCCAATGTTACACAATAGCTGGCGTTCTGCCAACTCGTAAGCTACTTTGAAACACAAATAATAAATCCACAGTGAGTTACGCTTCATGCATCCGACGTTCGGAACAGTCATCCGTCACTTTCTGCATTTCACACTGATAAAACTGCGAAACGTACCCTGAACTATTTATTTGCATGAAACTTTAATTTCAAAGGGAATGAAAACAATCATAGGCACGTATCGTATAATAATCAACAACTGAATATTTACGCGTATAAAACGGCAGAAGGCAACGACTTAAACAAAAAACTATTATTTATTGAAAACTTTCGTAGAAATAAATGAATACAATGCATTTAGATTACTACTACAAGCAGTAGCAAATTTATGTAACATTTGTTTCCCAAATTAACAATTTAGTTTCGTGTTTGAAAATAATTAAAAGAATAAAGGAAATTAACTGCATTAAGTGGGCTAAAGAGAGAATGAAAGGGAGGTGGAGTGAGAAACAGGGTAGAGTGGGAGTGAGAGAAGGAAAGAGAGGGAGGGAAAGAGAGGGAGGGAAAGAGAGGGAGGGAAAAAGAAAATTGAGGATGTGGGAGAAGGAGAGAGCGAGGGAGAGAGAGAGAGAGGGTGCAAGATTGGGAGACTGGGGAGTGAATGAAAATAGAGGATGGGCAGAGTGAAAAAAAGGGAAGTAAAGGGAAGGGGTGGCCAGATTGAGAGGAGAGGGCTTGAGAATGAGTGAGGATGGAATGTAAAAAGAAGGAGAGAGTGAAGGGGGAGTGAAAATGATGATCTTTTGTAGGAAACTATTAGTTAACCATTGACACTATTGAAGGAAATGACCAGCTGAACAGAATAGTACCGTACTTGACAATTTCCCTGCTGGTGTACTATCCAGCATCTTCAATTCAATTTCCGTCTTACTTTTCGTGGCGAGGTCCAGGCCATTGGGCGTACTCATCCGCCTGACCACGCAAATTCTGCGCTCCTTTCACCCTCTGCCAGAGAAAGGAGGTATCACTCGGGGGATGAAACAGGCGGTTTGAATTTTGCTCAGTGGCTTCGTGTACGCAGTAAATGAAATATACAACATGGGATAGCCGGCTTTACTTCCCCTCTGATGGAAGGTGTACGAAGGATTTTTTCGCCCTTAATCCCGGCTTCTATCGGGTTTTAAACAGCGAACTTGGGTATACCAGTCCGATGAGCTATCCGTTACACCACCCAAGCCACCAATTGGCACTATCTTCCGAACCCGTCGAACGCTGCCGGCGCCGTTCGACCAGCGACGCTAACGCCACGCGCGTTTTGCCGACAGGTGACGGTGGTGCCTGGCGCCGGCGGCGCGGGGGTGAGCATGCGGGTGAGTCTGTCGCCCAGCCAACGGTCCGGACTGACGCTGCCACCTGCGTCGGCTCCGGCGTCCGCACCAACTCACCACCACGCCCACCACAACCACCAGCACGCCAACACCCACCACACCACGGCGCCGCCGCAGCAGCAGCCGGTGTCCAACCACGCGCCCGCGCCCGCCCCCGCCCCGGCGGCGACACCCACGCCCACGCCCGCGCCGCCGGTCACGGCCGTCCGGGGCGGCGGGCGCCCGCTGCGGCCGCAGCACCTCTCGCAGGTGAGTCAGCGTTCGCCGGTGACGAGAAGTCGGAGGCTGCCGCGGAAAGCTCAGGGCTAGTGATTCTCAAAACTTTTTGGCTCGTGGTACAGTTTTCCGTTATAAAGAACACCAGTACAGTACAAATAAAGTTGTCTGCATTAGGATTACAAGCACTCGAAATCAACCCCAACTTCATAACTTTAATTAATTCACAACAACCTTGAGAGTAATTAAATTAACGCAACCACTATTTTGCGGCCCAATTCATCACGAGGTCGTGATTCCCCCTCCAAGGAACGTGGAAACATGAACTATTTCGAAAGCACGATATTAACAATATAGCTCGAAAGCTTTCTTTCTTTTTTCTTTTCCAATGTTTAACTTTATGTAAGATCAAAGGTTTCCAACATTGCTCTCATTAAAGTTTTATCAGATTATTTTATTTTATTTTATCTCATTAAAAACAAAAAATTAAAATTACGTTATTCTAAGGATTAAAGAAAACGAATAATTTTCTCTGCAATTACTTTTGTAAAGGAACTTTGAGTTAAAGTGAACAAGCCCACATTTCACGTTAAATTAAATTAAATTATCACAAGAAAAAAATAATTCCGAAAATTATAATAAAACTGTAAGAACTTAGTGTCGCAAACTTTATTACGTTCTTATTTCCTCACGAAAACACTTTTCCGGTACACTGCTGTGCCGCGACACATCTTTTGACCAATATTGTAGGCTATAATACGAGTGTGAATATTCTTCCCGCATGAGCTCACATTACCTCATGTGTAGCTTAAACGATGTTAAGCATACAGATCAATCTGATTTACTAACTATACGCAAGCGTGGTGGCGGCAACCTGCGCTTGGATGCGTCAATTAATACCAGTCTGGCGTAAACAAAAAATATTGTTACCAAACGCAAATGTTCAAGACCTTCGTTTTCCTCCAACAACGATAATTTACAATTTGTGAATAAATAATAAAAGCAAACCCCACTTCCCAACTTTTTATCGTCATCATCCTCATCAGAATTACTGGTGCTTCAACAGACGAGGTGTCAATTCCTACAAATTCAATTACCATCTGTACAAAAGAATCACTAATGAAAGCAGAGGTATTCTTGAGCAGCACCCGAAACAGATATGAACAATCTTCGAAACAAACTACAACTGTAACTTAGTAAGTAATTAAACCGCAATATTTAAGGCAAACAAATATTGGGAAAATGAATAATTTAAAACTTCTTCGAAAGATAGATATACTAATATCCAACAAAAAAGAATTTGAAAAAAAATAACATCTCATTTATATCATAGTTAAAACTCTTAAAAAACACAACTTATTTATCCTCCAAACGATGTATGAACAAAACAGAAAATACATCTCGTGTATCACATGCTTAAGAGTATGGATATGTTTCAGTATTGCTTCTGCTTTATGATCGTCAATTATTCTCTAATTCTAATCTATAATGGCATGTACAGTTTGCATGGTACCACAGCGCAGCCTCTGGCTTTTGTCGTGGGCCATTGGCCCGGCCTCTGAACAGCGCCGATCGGCAAATAAAACGAACAGCGGCAATGATGTGGCGCGCCAAAACACAACGGGTGCCAAGTGAGAGGGCACGCGCGGTGCCCTTGACAGCGAGCACTCGCCCTGCCCGCGGACAGGCCCTACGTCACTTCCAACGGTTGCCAGACCAGCTGCTGCCTCCACCGCCGCCGCCGTCGCCGCCGTCGCCGCCGCCGCCAACGCGCCGCACTCGGCAACTTCGCCTCCGCGCCGCGACGTAGAATGATGCGGCAAACCTTCTAACTCGAATGTTCGGCGGGCTTGCCTATTCGCTGTACTCCCGAAGTTTGTGGGCGCGAAACTACTGGGGCCGATAAATTATTTATGGGAAGCAAAAATTATGCAAATATTTACACAATATGCAGAAATGTGTTATTATCTGACGGTTCATTTAAATAATAATTAAAAGAGAAAATTCTATCGACATAAAATTACAAGATGACGTTAAACATAGTTTAGAGAAACTGTGGTACAGTCCGTCTGTCAAACAGCTGCTAAAACCGCAAACAACTTTTATAACGACTAACTCTACGAGCTTCTGGAGAAAATTAAACCCGGCAACGCGATCGTTCTGTGTTTGAGCTTGCATGACAAACGTTAGAGAAGCGGCGCGACACACGGACGCAAATATGAACGCGCGGAACACTAAAAAGCTCCATGCCACATGGAAAACCAGCGCGTGTGGAACTAACACTCGCAGTAAATGCATCCTCTCTTCACTGCGACGCGACGCGCGAAATCCCACGCCGGGCGGCGGCGGCGATGGCGGCGGCGGTGGCGGCAGCGCGGTCCTCTGAGAGCCACCACCTGCGCTAGCCTCAGCTTTCCCGCTCTTGAGCCAACAAGAGCTGTGCGGCTGGCGCTTCTAAAGAGTAGCCAGAGGGAGAAGGGCGCGGAAGGAAGAGGCGATAGCGTGTGGAGAGTGGTGTGAGAAAGGGACCGCGAGGAGCATGGCGGGTGGGATGTGTCGGGCAAAGGGAGGCGTGTGAGATGTGCATACCGAGCGGTAGTGTCGAGCGGTGTGTGTCGAGCGGAGTATGCTGTGCGATGTGTGTCGAGCGCTGCATGTCGAGTGGGGCGTGTTGGGCGGTGCGGGTTGAGCGGCGCCTGTCGAACAGTACTTAGCGAACAGTACGTGACGAGCGGTGCATGTCGAGCAGTGTGTGTCGAGCGGTCTGTGACGAGCAGTCTGTTTCGAGCTGACTGTGTCGAGCTGTCTGTGTCGGGCGGCCTCTGTCGAGCGGTGCGTGACGGGCGACGCGTTTCGAGAGGTAGTGTGTCTAACGGCGTAACATGTCTAACGGCATGTCGAGCGGTAGTGTGTCGAGCGGTGCCGAGTGGAGTGAAGCGAGTCGAGTGGTGCATGTTGGAAGATTACGGCGAATGAAGCGTGGTGAGGGATGTGACAAAGGGTTGGTGTCCAGTGAGCCACGCTCCTCGCTTCCAGCTAGTGGCAGCCTGCTGTAGCGGTGGGCGGCGAGCACGTACAGCAGCGGAGGCGTGTAGTGGGCGCGGTCGGGTTGCTGGCGTTCTTGAGCGGGCGGTCGAGGGCGCGTTGTGGCGAGCGAGCGCAAAGGGCGAATGCGACAGAGGCCTTGGCGTGAAACACGCAACTCTCACGGGAGAGGGCAGGGGCAGGCGTGAGGGTCAAATGGCGCGTGGGCGATGTTAGCGGTCTGAAAATAGACAGGTAATGCGATTGCTGGGAAAGGCGAGACCACGGAAAACACGGGCGATCAGTGAAGTGAGCAGAACAGGGAAGACGTTCATTCAACATTCAGCACAGCAATGAAATGTTGAATGTACATTCAAATACTTCCAGGACGTTCGTCTAATGAAAAAGACAATGTCATTTCAACAATATGCTGTTTAGGCTACAGAGCTCCTCACCATAAGTGACGGGCATTAAGGAGATAGATTTCGTCGGTTTTCAACTTGACCGATCCAGACTTGCGCAATACAGACTTGTGCATGATTCATGAATACATTTTATGTATATGCGTTTGTGCGCAGCTTTTATATTTTTAGATGCCACCGTCGAGAGCGACATAAACGGGAAGTTACGAGCGTTCCATTTCGCAGGGCTAGGGGAAGTGTGTTCCTTCGATAATGCATGCATTCGAGAGTGCTGCTCTCACGAAACTTTGGCCCTAGTTTAATATGCAACGTCATCCTTCATAGAGATATATCTCAAGACTAACTTCCCAAACCATAAGGTTTTCGTAACTTCGAATAACCTCTAGAAACCGAGCATTATTTCACCTGACCATCAAGCAGATACCACCTTTATCTTTTAACACATACGTGCAAATCAATGAAGATATTAAGAAGAAGAAGAAAGTAAAATAAAAGTTCAATAGAAATTATTCTGATTGTGACAACATTCTACAGTCACGGATTACTGATTGTTGACTACTCCGAATGTAGCTGCTCAGATGAACAAAATTGTGTTCAACGATAATTGGACTCGAGTACACCAATTTCCACTAAGAATTCGAGAAATTAAAAAATGACACGTCCGTCACACAGCAACCCTTTTCGAGACCATAAAACATGACGAAATTGCTCAGTCATTATGTTCTCCGACTTTCAGACTGCCTAAACTAAAACTTCCCGTACGTAATACACGAGCAAAAGTGCCAGCGATCACCACTTTCAAAACCAGCCGCCTCAGCCTCCTTCTCGACGTGGCTGCTTAGCCCGCGATCTCGCCGTGGATGCCGCGGAGCCACGCACCGCGGTGGGGGCGGGGGCGGCGGCGGCCGAGGCGGGGGCGGGGGCGAGGGAGGCGGCGGGGGCGTGTCGCAGCGCCGCCGCGGCGTCGCCAGTCGCGATTTATGAGCAGGGAATTAATCAGCGCGAGCGCCGAGTTTAATAGTTCATCAATCAGCGCGGCGCATCAGCAGGGCGTGTGGGCGGGGCGGGGCGTCGCCAAGGGCGACGGAGGGACGACAGCGGGCTGGCGACCCGGGAAAGGCTGGATCAAGACTCCAGGGGAGGAGGACATGTCGTCACCTCCGTAGTAGTCGCTGTCGTTCATAAGCTGCGGGAGTAATCGGGCCGCGAATGTGCAGCGAGGCTAGGGACAAGACGCAACTCCGACGAGGTAGGATAAAAAGTCGCGGAATGTGGGAAAGAGTTGATTATGATGGAATGTGGAAACAAGACGCGATGAAATAACGGTTAATCCGAAGCGAGACAGTGTGTTATAGTCGCTGCCGCATAAAGCTCAACAGATAAAACCATTACATTAAGAACGTCATAAACTCGAACATCTCCACATTTAGTACATAGATTAACTAACATTGATACCCTTAATGTATTATTTATCGTGTACTTAATCCTAATAAAAAGAAAAAGTTATTGTTGCAAATGTTCTCTGACACCAATTATACCGAATATATCATGAAAGCACACACATCTCCGAAGAGAGAACATTATCTCCAAGCGAAATGCGGGATTGAATAGAATAAGTCAGGAGGTCCATTACACCACTGGATCCACATCAACCACAAAAAAATTCGATGCTACAGATACTTAAGCAACATTAAACATAGACGTCCACCTTTTGCTTGGCTTCTTAAAGTCAACATAAACCGAGTTGTGGAACTGGTGGAATCAAACTGGTTCCAACACACACAAGGGACGAGCCGCCTGAAGCTGAAAGCGTCCCCGGTCCGCGAGCGAAAACAGAAGCCTGGAAGGCCCAGCGAGGGGTCAAGCGGCGGTCGACCGTGTTGTCGAAGGGGCAGGATATCGAGGCAGGGAATGAGCGAAAGCGGGGGTGGGCGGGGCCGATAACGGACGGCTGGAGCGACGCCAGTGGAGAGCGGCTGCGGCGGGGCGCTCCGGGCAGTCGACCCTCGGCCCCGCTCCTGGGATCTCATTCTCTCGGAGGAACAGATTCCACTCTCACTCGGCTCTCGCGGGCGGAAACCGCAACATTCTAAACGTCGAAAGACGATGCTAATAACTATCAACAACAGCAGTGGTAGTATGTTATGATCCAGGAAACACAACATTCTACGGCAATAGAGGCGACATTCAGAAATGTGGGCCAGGAAAACGCAGAAGCGAACAAGGATGTGGGAAGTTATCAGAGACGGCAATGTTTAACAAAGAAGGGTAAGAAATAAACAAAGCGGAAGCGTCGCAGGATGAACGGGACGTGAACATGTTCTGCGAAAACCGACTGCTATGAAAATTACGATACATACATTCATTGTTCACAGTAGTGATCGTAATGGTCGAGACGACGCACGAAATGAATGAAGGGGCGACAGTGACAAGAACACGTTCAGTGAGAGATGACAGTATACAATATCGACAATGCGGCACACGGGAAAAGGCGGACCGGAATGATGGAATACAAAGACGGAGCGATGGGAAAACCGAGAAGGGTGGAGAGGAAGGGAGGAGGGCAACGGCTGAGGAGTGATAGGGTGGTGGCTCCAAGGCGACAAAGGGGTATGTGGGGAAGAAGGTTCGAGAAGGCCTCTGTGAGTTGGGCGGAGAGGGATGAGCGGTACGGAAAGGGAGTTGCAGGGTTGCACCGCGACGGGGCGGGACGGGAGGAGACGTAGCGAGTCGGGCGATACGACATACGGCGGGGAGAAACGATGCAGGGCGGGACGAGGCGAGGTGGGTTGAGACGAATCAGGGCGAGGGGTGTGGCGTGGCAAGGAAGGAGAGGGTCAGGTAAGCAGGGGGAGGATGGGCAACGCGGTGCAGCAAAGGCCAGAGCGGGAGGAGAAGGGTGGGACGAGACGAGTCAGGGCGAGGCTGCTGAAGGCTGGCAAGAAAGGAGAGGGCGAGGTACGCAAGGTCGAGGACGGGTCGACGCGGAGCGGCAAAGGCCAGTGCGGGAGGAGGGGAGCAGGGACGAGACGAATCAGGGCGAGGCTGAGGCGTGGCGAGGAAGAAGAGGGTGAGACCGAGGATGTGCGACGCGGAGAGGCAAAGGC
Source organism: Acheta domesticus (assembly GCA_031308135.1). Classification (NCBI taxonomy): domain Eukaryota; kingdom Metazoa; phylum Arthropoda; class Insecta; order Orthoptera; family Gryllidae; genus Acheta; species Acheta domesticus. The sequence goes on from JAHLJT010003656.1 coordinate 83,233,154, forward strand.
CCGTGCGGGAAGGGCGTGGGCGGATTCTCTCAACCGGAACCGAGCCAAAAGCGCGGCGGTTGGCCAGCCACCGCGAACTAGACCTTCGATCAGCCGCCGCGCCGCGCCGCGAGGTCGGTTGGCGCGGGGAGGGGGCCGGTGCAAGGGAGCGAACTGGCGCTCCGGGCCCCGCCCCCTTCCCAGGCCGCACGCCTCCCAAATTTCGCGGCTGCTTCTGCCCCCGCCCCGTTGCGGCGCGCCGCTCCGCACGAGATCCCTCGTGTAAACGCCGCCCGACGCCCAGATGAATAATAACGACGCGCTAATCTCACAAAGCGAAGCCCGCCGGGGAAAGTTGCGAGGCGGAGAACGGATCCAACCAAAGCCGAATAACCACGTACATTCAATATCGAAGGAAATCTTCTTTTATTATCGAATCACTTTTAGACCGCCCCTTTAAAAGGCTTCTTTCGTAATTTACACTCACACACACATACATAAAGTTACATCAATATTCACGAACGCCTTCTCGCTCAAAATTAGACGAAGCGTCGAAGATGAGACCAGTTACACTACTTTCGCGGACGTTAGGCTCTTTTATTTTTTACCCGCCAGAAGCGTCTGAGGTGGGCCGTAAAAATAAAACGGCTTATTTCATTACGGAAAAACATTTCCTGGCGAGGGGCCCTGCGCGGCGACGTGGGCGGCGCTCACGGTCGGGGCGTAAAATTTCGAAAGCGCCTGCGGATCCGCCAGAGTGGTGCACGCGCGTTCGGCATCTTTACGACGGCGGCGGCGGCGGCGCGGCGGGCGTGGGCGACGCCCCTGCCTCGCGCCTGCGTCGCCGCCCCTCGCCCCGCCGCCCCGCGCCGCTCTGGGTCGCTGTCCCCGCCCGTACAGACAGACGCGGGGGCTGTAAAAACGGAAACGGAACCAATTACCGCCGCGCGTCGACAGCCGTCCCGCCGCCCTCCCGCCCGCCCGCACAATTAACAACGCGCAGTTCAATTATAAAAAGATTACCGCACGCTCCAAGCGCGGCCGGAGGCGGGGGCGGGGACGGAGGGCAGGCGGAGACGAGACAAGGGCCGGAGGAGCGGGGATGGAAATGGGAGCAGGATGAGCGCTGCGAAGACAACGGGTTTGTGAATGGGAATAGGAGCAGAGTCGAGAGCGGATGTAGAATCGAAAAACACCCCAAGTTCATGTTTCCTTTTCACGAACGATTTCGCAGTTTTAGCGAACGCGAGCATGCGCAGTGACGCTTCTGGGATTTCAGAAACTATGTTACGTATGCGCGCGTTCGATAAAAATCACGGGACATTCGTCAAAAGGAAGCGTGTATGTCGGGTCTCAGGGAGCGTGATCGACGCACGTTTGGAAACAGGAGTGAGTTTATGTGCAAGACGGAAACGAAAGCAAGCATGGGGACAGGAGAGAAGGAGAGGCGGAGAGAAGGTTGGGTACGGGAGAGGACATGATCAAGCGTTGGGAATGGAGCGAGAAGCGTTGTTTGAGCGAATTAGGTTAAGTATATAGGAGGGAGAAGAAGGAAAGGTAAAAGAGCAAAACTAATAATATCTTCGATAAAGAATATTCACAGAAAAGCTACTGCAGCCTACCACCATTCCGAGCATCCCTTTTATATTTTTTGGAGATAATATCCCCCTTTTGTTAATATTTGACCTGCTTTAATACATTTGAAATCAATTCATCTACATCCGTTAGATTATTTTCTAGGTAGTCGAAAACCTTCAATTCAAAGACTTGACTTCTTGTCTATTTACTGCATTTTACTGTATATCTGTAAATCAAACGGATACGCCGCATCACCAGCTTTTGCTCCCTTTGCCTTCTACGTGCGTACACTCAATGTCAGCATCACTTTAATTGCATCCCGCTTCAACCTTATTCACGACATTTAGTTGCACTTAACCATCATTCCAGCTACCCGTTTGTCAAAGTCCTTCTCCAGCCGCCAGCCAGCTCGCTCTTCGCACCATCCCACCTGTCAGCGGCACCGCCACCCGCATCCCATCACTGTCACGACCATCCACGCCGCTGCCGTCTGTCGACCGGCCTTTGCCTCGACCTCCTGCTCTGTCACTGTGCCTTGCTCCCAACCTCCGTTCCTTTTTCCGCCACACGCCTCCCCAGCTTGTGCCACCCCGTCAGTCTCTAACCCACCCCGTCGCTCACCATCCTCCCTTCCTCAAGACTCCGCGTTCCGCCTCTCACCAACAGCTCCGCCTCGTGCTACCCCACACCAGCTCTCTTCAACACGCCCTGCCAGTCTTCGATCTGCCCCGCCTCTCACCACCAGCGCTGCCTCACGTTACCACGTCCCACATCTCTTCAACTCGCTTTGCCACTCGCCTTGCCGCCATGACACCCTTCACAAAGCCCGGCCTCACACCACCAGCGCCACGCTGCGTTACCCTGTCCCGCGTCTCTCCAACTCACTCCGTCTCTCCAATCCGCCTCATCTCTCTCTGATCCATCCCGCTTCTCTCGAATCTGCCCCATCTCTCTCCAATCCGCCCCACCTCTCTCCAATCTACCGCATCTTTCTCCACCCTGCCCCCTCTCTCCAATCTATCCACCTCTCGCCAATTTGCCCCCCTCTCGCCAATCTGCCCCATCTCTCGCCAATGAGCCCCATCTCTCACCAATCAGCCCCATCTCTCACCAATCAGCCTCATCTCTCACCAATCAGGCCCACATTTCGCCAATCTGTCCCACATTTCGCCAATCCGTCCCACGTCTCGACAATCCGTCCCACCTCTCTCCAACTCATCCCTCCTCTCTCCAATCCGTCCCACCTCTCTCCTGCCCGCCCTGACACTCTTCATCCCGTTCCGCCTCGCACCACCAGCGCTAGCTCGTTTCCCCGTCCTCCTCCTTCCAACTAGCTCCGCCTCTCTCCAATCCGCCCCACCTCTCTCCAACCCGCCCACCTTCATGCAATCCGCCTCGCCTCTCACACCAGCCCCGCCCCGCGCCACCCTGCCGCATACCGCTCTCCCTCTCTGCATCGTTCTCCTCCTCCTCTCCCTCCCCCCCGACGCAGTTTCCGCCCCGACCCGCGCCACGCCGCGCCGCCCGCCCGTCAGCGATGAATGCGCCCGCTGAGAAGCGAGTCGGCTCTTTCCGCGAAATTGTATTACTCCGCCCCAGGCTTCAACGCCAGCGGCGCCGTCGCTTTTGTTGCGCGGCCCGCCGCCGCCGCCGCCACCACCCGTCCTTTCGAGCCCCCCGCCGCGCCACGCTGCGCCGCGCCGTGCCGCGAGGTAGTTTATTAATTGGGGCATCGGCGAAGCGACTATGCGGTGCCGGTAACGCCGCTATCGCCTGTTTGTGCACCCTATACTTATACCCTCGTCTACTGGAATTAGGACGCCCCGAAAACGTTCGTGGACGCTGTGAGAAATGGAGATAAAGCGTTTTGGGCACGGCCGCAATGTAAATACGAGAATGTAAATAGTGACTCTCGTCTAATTCATCTGAATTCAATTTGTTAAAAATATTCAAATAGATCAAAACTAAAGAAAACAATTTCCTTTCTAATCACAAAGGCTTTGCACGCGGCGAAGTATAACCATAATACAAAAGAACTAAATACCTTCAAATATCTTCCATAACAACGATTTATTTTTTACATTCTTCCGGAGATCCTCAATCATTAAACTTCCATCTGGTAACATCGCAACGACACCGATTGTCTCCAAAGCGCTCCGGCGGATTCTTCCGGTTATTCTTGATTCCCGGCTTTTTCGGCGCTCTCCGGAAAATACAGAATTACGATTGGAGGCGGAAGCGGCGGTCTTCGTCTCAAAAAATGGCGGCTCTCCTGCCTCGTTCTCCAGGGCGATCAGCGAATTCCCGGAGGTCCCCAGGACGGCCGGCCGCCGAATGAAATTACAAACAAGCAGCAAATTCAATCGCGACCTTCTGCAGACGGAAGGAGTGAGAGAGGAAGAGAGAAGGAGAGGGAGATATCGCGACGTGCCCACTCAGTCAGCGAGCGGATTACAAACTAGCGAATCGATGAAGCAGAAATAAAGACCCGGAGAGAAATGAGAGAGATTCCTACGACGGCGCTTCGCTGAAGATAATTGATTGCCGGAGCTCCGACGGAAACGTGATTCCAGGTACGGTTTCCGATCCTTTAATTGAAATACGACTGTGTTTATATTTCCGGCAAGAGTGGCTTGCGTTGTTACGGAACGGTTACTTAGTAAATACAATTACATGCATCTTTGACTCGCGGGAGCAAGTTAACACAAACTGATTTACATCATCAATATGCAATCTAAAAATGCGATGAGACCCCTCTCAACTTCGACACATCTCCGAACACTGTTCTGTACAGAGAAAACGTCAAAGATGGTAGGGTGCCCGACCGGTTCTAGGAAAAGGTGACCGATCTATCGAAGTATATACCTGACGTGCGACCTGCGTTCTATGATACTCCACTGTAGAGATTTACAAAGCATCGCAAAATAACGTATATGCTGCTAAAACGACCTTTATTTGTGTTAATGCGTAATTCGCACTTAAATATTTCGTGACAAACACTAGGAAGAAGACCGACATTTACACATTTCTTTAGGAAAAAGCACACTGCGTAAGAAAAACAATCACTACACATTACACAATCAACTCTCTCGCAGTAAGACGGAATTCACAAAATATGGATTCGAAGACAACTGCCGCTATTTAGGAAATATTCTTTAACATCGTCAACCATTCTCAATACTAAGTGTTGGTGATCATTTGGCAGAAAAAAAATTTGGGCTCTTGTCTTACGAACTTAGTTAATTCATGAAGCAATTCTCCACTGCTCAATTTCAATCCAATCAGTTCTTAGTCCTCCTCAGCTCCTTTTTTCTTCCATTTTCTCTTGGAGGGCGGTTAAAAAAATATTCAATGCCTATCATGAGCTGGTGTTACTGGAAATGATTATTTCTATCAGCGTACGTTTAGCATTGTCGAACATGAGTACCTTTTCGTTCTAGGGAATAATATTCTTTCAAAATAAAAGCCCTGGAAAGAAACTATATTAATTGTCTACTATTTTGTAGATTAATTTATTCAATGGAAAACATACGCATTAGATCGAGAAAAGCGATACCACTAAAGGCTAGGACCGGAGGGACGGAATGAAAACGGAGATCGAGGGCCGGTCACGGTTACTTTAAACTGCCAAGCAACTAGCGCAACGCTCCATCGAAACTGAAACCGCCACTATCGATACTTTCAGAAGCACGGGGTCAGGCTAAAGAAGGCGCGGTGTCGCCGGTATATAGAAGGGAAGATTTGAAATCAATGTGCTGCAGAGTAAATTGCAGAATTCTTAGAGACGGAGCAACGTCCAAAAGATGGTAATAAAAAACGAATCAGTAAAAACATTGTTATAATACTCCGACTTTACAACAAAAGAAAAGGTTGAAGAAAAGACGGAAGAAAATTAGGTATAAAAGTGTAAAAATGTAAAAAGCTAAGTCAAAAAAAATCTATCGCATAAGCGAAAACTTCACGTCCCAATAAAGCACACGCAACTACATACTACAGAACGACAAGAGAATAATGGTAGGGATTAGACCAAACGCCGCATAGAGTGAAAGGCAGAATGTTTCGAAAGTGCACACTAATACGAAACAGCTCAAGGGTTCCGTTTTCAAAGCCTTGCGAGGCGTTATAACATGGGGGTTTAGCCGATGGAAGTGCCGTAGTCGGCGACGATACACACGATAGATGCGCTAAAGAGAAGCGCGGAGAGGAGACGGTTGCGGCGAGAGAGGCTGCAGAAATGGCGGCGGCCGAGGCGGCAGGTGTGGAATGGCGGGAGCGCGAACAAACGCTGCAATAACCCAGTCAATAACACCCCCGCACTAGCGCACATGTGCAGCTGCACACAATGGAAGAACCTCGCGCGGTTCGAGAATGCTGCTCGACACGGGCTTTATCTCGACGGCGTCCGTTCGAATCTGAACGCGTTTGAACAAGCGTTCAGAATTACCCGGCAATAGAACTAGCCGAAAATAAAATCTATCATTTTTAAAATCCACGAGAACTTTTCTAGAACAAGATATTAATTTTTAGAATTCAAATTCGTGCCCATTTATTTTTTTACACAGACACTTTCAAACACCACAATCACAAAAAAAATCTTCAGTGTTCTTTATAATTTATTTTAAAATCGTTGAATTAGTACAATTATGTTTTTATACATTAAAAACTTGTTTATTATGACTATTAATTAAGTCAATTTTTTTAATCACAATTTTTTTCTTATATTAATCATTCACTGTTGCATTCGCAAACAGTTTTTTAATGTGTGAAAACATCGTTTTATGAATTCAATGGTTTTAAAATAAATTATGTAGAACAATAAAGATGGTTTATATGTGATTGTGGTGTGTGAAGGTGACTGTGCAAAAAATAAATGGACACAAATTTGAATTCTAAAAATGATCATGAAGCAGTCAAATAAATAAACAAATAATTTAACAAGATATTAAGTTAAAATAATATCAGCAACCCTAGTAGATTATGTTTTACGTTTCATCAAGCAAATACATTAAATAATACACAATATGTTTAATGTTTACTTCGTCTCTATGAAGACACGTGAGTGTAACAGATTCATATTAACGTCACATACTAGTATCATGTACCATGATGATACATAATTAGAAACATAAAAAATAAAAATGAGATGATTTTATTTCATTTTTTCAGTTTACATTTAATAATTTCAAAAAAAAAAAACGTCAACGCATGTGATTTTCAAGTACACAGTTGAGAGATTTTAATCTGAGAACAATAATGCAAATGTTTTACAATTCAAACTTAATACTTACGTTTCCTGGGATGTGTATGCTCTTTTCTTCGCAACTAGTCTTTTGAGTTTTTAAAAATTGAAATGGTTAATTGCAGTGTTATTCTTCAATAATCTTTCGCACACAAGACGATAGATAAATTACGTACTTACAACCAATTAACAAAATTTAAACGCCATAAAAACTTCTGTTTTTTATACTACTACTTTAGCCACAAATTGCCTACCAGTGGATGTCTTCAAATTACTGAAATATTTTCAAAAGAAGTATCCATAAAATTAAGATCACAGTTCCGTTTCAAAATACAGGAATGGGTTAAATTACTACGGAAATAAAATAATTTTATTCATTCTTGAGTAACGGAACCGTGGACGTCTTATAAAAAACAATAAATCTGAAACCTAAACTCGGAAATTCTCTATGCTCGTCAGGGTAATTCATTACAGGCTCATATGATCAGCGCCCAGTTACGAACCGCAAACTCAGGAGCACATAATTGAGAGGATATAAATTACAGGGTGGAGAGGGAGAATCGGGGAAGGGGAGGCCAATAGGGTGCTCTCTTCCGGGCTTCACATGGTCGGGCGGGGGGGAGCGAGGTGCTACCCTGCACTACAGCACACTGTCGCCCCCATTGGGAATGAAGCGGACAAAAATTATTAACTTTAGTGTTGAGTCAATCGAAATATCGTGGAATTCCAAACCAGTACATGAAACTCAAGAAATATCCATACCACAAACACATTTAACAAACCAGGCGTGTTACATGTTATCATTGGCGGTGTGCCTGATATCGTGGCCAAAGGATACGTTGATTTCTGGCGTGGCAGAAATTAATACAAAAATTAATCAAGTTTCTGCCTACTTTATAATAACAAGTTTATTATTTCCTATTATATATTAACAATTTCCGAAAAATGTAAATCCAAAAATCGGATAAATATACTACAATCCAGCTTCTTCGAAATTCCCAATTGTTGCAGGTCATTCACACATTAATCCCCCAAAATATGAAGCGATACCATGGAATACAATGTACTCGATACTTGTCGTATATGTTGAATCCTGTAAATAAGACAGGGAAAAAAAATTGTCCTCTTGTCGCGTCCTCCCAACCACCGTGCAGCGGTGCGTCGCGCGGGCTGCGGCCCGCAGGCGCAGTTTTGGGGAAGGGCACGCGGAAGGGGGGGGCGGAGGGTCCGTGGCTCGGATCGATGCCCGGGCGACGCAATTAGGCGGAGGCCCCGGTGGCGGCGGCGGCGGGCGGCACGCGTCCGGGGCGTACCGCCCGGAGCGATGCCGCCCGCGCCCCCGCCCCCGGCCTCCTCCTGCGCCCACACCCAGCCATTGCCCATTCATGGCTGCGCGCGTTTGCAAGTCGGAGTAGCCCGCCTAGGAATGGGGGCGACGCAGAAGCGGCACGCTGCGGAACACGGAAACCGCCCAGAAAAAGCAAGGCAGACCCACAAACACGTACATCGGATTCGAACGTAAAGAGAGAGAACGCGGAAGCGCTCAGACAGAACGGCCAGGAGCACTAGGAGCACAACAGAGAGATTGGTTAAATCTTTTGAGAAACAGACAGGGAAAAGTGTAGAATGAAGAGAAATGCCACTGCAGTGCTGGAGACAAGTTTGGGAGGAGATGGGTCGAGTCATAACGACAAACAGGGCAAAGATTAAATAATCTGGGGAGAATAATTCATAACAAACGAGAAAGGTTTGGATACTGAAATGAGCAGGTTCGGAAGCCGGAAGAAACAACAGATGTACCGCGAAATAAAACATTAAGTACAGAGACTGGCAAGGAGTAGGGGAAACTTCCCGTATTCTCTTCGGAGAGCACGAGGTGCACTGATATCAACACCACATTGAAACGGAGGCGGCACAGCTAGCTACACTCACGATGGCGCATGCTCAATCTTTCACTATTGAAATATTATTCATTTTCCGCGGTTCAGCCAATAGCGGATCCAGTGGGGGGTACACCTCCAGGTGTACAGTAACATACATATTACAATAATAATATTCATCATAATAAATAAATATTTTTAATATTTATCAAAAATCTACGATGCCCCCCCCCCCCAAATGATAGGCTGGATCCGCCCCTGGGTTCAGCTCTAGTAATAGCAAAACCGGCTGAAGCCACCAGGATGGAGGTGGGGCCGACACGGAGCCGACGCCGCTGGAGATGACAGGGCTGCGGCGAGGCGAGGCGAGGCGGCCGCGAAGGCAGAGAGAGGGCTGGCCGAGGCGGCGGCGGCGGCAGGGCCACGGCCGATCGATGCCCGCCCGCCCGCCCGCCCGTCCGGAGGCCCTCCGCCTCCCGCACTGCAGTGCCGTGCCGCCGCCGCCGCCGCCGCCTGGGGTGCTCGGGTGCGGCTGGCTTGGGTGGCTGGGGCGGCCCAGGGCGCGAGAGGGCGCTCGCTGTAGCCTCCGCGCCGGCCGAGGGCAAGGTCGACCCTGGCGCCGGAAGCGGAAGGAAGACAGGGAGAAGCGGGGGGGGGGGCGGGCGGCGAACGCGCGCCGAGCAACTAGGCCACGGCGATGGCTCGGGGGCGCCGCCCCAACGCGCAGGCGAAAGGGCTGGACAGCTTCAACATTCACTTGTGCTCAGATCTAAGTTTCATTTCTAAATATGTACATTTATTTACAACTTAAGCTTCACTGTTACGAAGAGGATTTTCTCACCAACTGATTTAGAACAGACAATTTTGCTATCGTTACAATGCAATGAAATCCGAAAAGTTTTTCACATGAATTTATTTGCAACTATATTTTTTCGAAAGATCAGCGTGTTTGTGTTCCCGTATACAGCCATTTGCACTGAGAGCTACTTTACAAATATTAATAATTACTTACAACATTGGCGTAAATTTACAAAGACGTTGTACGTGCGAACTCCTAAATTCCACCAATAACGTTTAAGACAATGCAATTAAACGTCTCTGAATTTTCACACCTCTCCTTATGCTGTGTGCAGAAATGTCCAATAAGGAAGTCCAGTTTTTAAGAGTTCGTTTTCCTTTACAGGAACATGTCCTTGACGTGGCAGAGCATCAACGTGGTGTATATTGCGACAACGGAGTGATTACACTGTCCGAAGTTACAATTCATCGCGATTTCACTTACGAGTACATTCTCAGCGAAGGCACGTTAGCCTCGTCTCAACGTTCTGGTAGTGAAAGGGCTTGCGGGGCTGAGTTCCCTTCGAGCTTAACGCCGTACTTGCTCTGCTAATTAGAACGATAAGCTCTTTCTTCAGGGAAACGCTCTCGACTGAACAACCTTTCCTCGAAGTTCACAAGAATGAATTGAAAAATAAAAGATAATTTCCACCTCCCAAGGGTTTTCTTGTCTCGTTGATTACTTGACTAGACGGAAAATGGTCATCTCTTTCGAGATTCGATCAATGAAAATGAAAATGTCTCCTAACGCGTTCTAATACGTCTACCAAATTAAAGCAAACGAGACACTAACAGTAGTGGCAAATACAGCACAGTAAGTGTATATGCAAATAATACAATATTTCGCAAATAATTGAACTGCATCTTACAGCTAATAATAAAAGCTGCTGTCTAACTACGAAAAAAAAATTGCAAGTACGGTAAGGAAATAGTAGCAAACGCATAATCTCTTTGAAGTTGCTGTGTTTACCTTTCCTACAGATATACAATCTTTACTATTTAACAGTGCTGGTAACAAATGTCCCGCCCACTCTTCCTCCTTCCATTAACCGTCGCTCAACGAATCGACCACATGGGATTTCACGCTGCCACCCACCCGGCTAGTGACGTATCAGACACGCTGACAAATCACCAGGGCAGAGGAATGCCAGCGCTACAAATTACAGGCGCCAGGGCAGGCGCCCGTACGGCCCCTCCTTCCGCCACCGTTGGGAGGGAAAGTGAGCAGCGAGTGCAGATCGATATCCCGCACCTCTTAATCATTCGCTTTTTCGTGCGCTGCACCTCGCCGCTGGCTGAGCGTGTGTTCCCAATTCACCTGCCTCGCTGTCAGTACTTCCGCTGATTATACGTATCACGCAAAAAATAAACGAACTACCCACACGACTAATCATGCTGATCGAAAGCAAGTACTGAAGTTAAAAAAAGAGACATTTTTCATTCAACTACATCCGCATTTTGTCTCGAAAATGCACCGATGAATGTCTATTAATTCATTAATAAGGATAATTAATGAAAACTCAACCAGCGTGCAAATACTTGTAATTCATCTTAAGAAGGATATTCTTAGGGTGGAAGGGAATGAGAGAAAATAGAACGCCTGATAAATAGGAAGGACAAAAAGCGTATGGAGAAAGCCTGAAGCACAACACAATTACAAAGGAATATCAGTTAAGAGTTGGCCCAATAATGCAGTCACAAAGCACTCATAACCCACACGATGCTTTGCAAGCCCACAGGAGAAGTAAATTTTAAAAGTGTCCAATTACTGTAATGAATCATGCTGTAATTGACACACTGACCGTTAAGCATTTTGGAACATGTAAGTAGGGGTTAAATGCAGTTTTTCTGTGTGAGCCGTAAAACTCCATTAAAAAGTAAATTACTGAAATACGAACTGGCCCAACTATTGTTCATCGAATCTTGCATTCTTCTCGCCAATCCGTCATTTTATTTATACGGCTGAAAAAATATTTCGTCTTGCGAGAAATCAACCAAATTACGCCCCCAGCACCATTATTCTACCCCCGAAGGTCTGTATCAAAACCTGGATCAAGGGTAACTTTCGGACAGTCCCAGGAGTCCCTCCTATAAACACGACCAAATGAAATAAGACTCGCAAACTAGTCGTACTAACGAAAAATTAGTAGTACAACACAGTAGTCGTAGCGAGTACCACTAACAGTACTAGTACGTATTTTGATCTCACAAGCCGAAACAACCTGCACTATACCTACGATTACTGATAACTCTTCGCCATTTCATGAACCCACACGTTACTCATAATCCTAAGCGAACACATACTCCTGTTCCCCGGCAAACACCTGATCCTCATCCGTAGCCTACTGTTCATCCTAATTTTAAGTCTCCCCCTGAGCTTTAAGCCTCCATTAGTCTTCCGCCTAAAGAACACCTCATCTTAAGCACACACCGAAATATGCCTATTCCTAATCCAACAACCTCAGAAATCCTCTCACTGTCCCACCCGTACCCCACCACCTTCGCTCACGAGCACGTCAGACCTCGCAGACCGCGCGTCAGCGAGTCGGAAGCGGCGATTCGAAAGTCCCACCTCAGCGCGATAGGCGGCCGTTTGCGGAGGAGCGCTATCGCCAACCCCACCCACCTCCTCTCTCCCGCAAACAGCGGGCGGAGGCGCGCACCCCGCAGCAGAATCTGGAATTTCTCAAAGCGTTTCTCCGCCTCAGCATACACGTGCGAAGCGTAAAACAAGATAAGGGGGAAATACTGTGTACTCGGGGCCCCATTTTCATTAAACTTTATTATCTATGTATGACTCCGTATTTTACTAGAAATAAATAAAACTTACTACAAAGAATACGAAATGATAACTTGGGTTAATTCAATCAATCAATAAAGCATTTTTTATGCTTAGATTTTTTTAATGTGGCGTCTCAAAGTCACGCACGAAAAAGGGAGAAGGAAGGCAGACTCCAATAGGACGTTGCAACGTCACTAGAACTCCCACTTTTACGGTTACCAAAGTTTCACTAACCGATGTTTGAGGTCGAAGAGTATTTGCAAAAGTCTGAGATTCATGGAGAGCTTTTTTATTTTTGTTATTTAAGGTCGCATCACTTACTAGGTCATTAGCGACCACTATTGGATGTAACGTTATGGTATGAGGATGAAACAATATGATGATGAGAGGGGGTGAAAGGACGAACATATAAAACCATGCCCGAGGCGGGACTCGAACCCGCGATCTCACGGTCCTAGATCACCACGTGCACCACGTGTTAGAGGATTTTTTTCTTAATTTAGCCACTGGATGTATCTACTTTTTCGTTATCAGGGCCCAGCAATTAATTTTTTTCTGCCGATAATCCGACGTTTTTTCACGCAGCATTACATATCTCTCCCTATACTAGGTATATACTCCGTGTGCCGACCCGTCGCCGTCGGCACGAGGAGGAGGTTGTGTGGCGAGCACAACGCTCCGGACACTTCTAGTAATAATTGCGCATAATTCATTTAACAAAGAAGTACTCGTTAGCACGAAAATTCACAAATAATCAACTTACAATGATACTGCAAAACTGTTGGAGGCAATACGTAGAACAGGTAAACGATTTCTTTTACATCGGAAGCATTTTTTTTTTCTTTCTTCATTTTCTACAAGAGCACCATGAGATATGGAGAGAGCTCAGCATTTCGGTTTTGCACGATTTGGAACCATTGTTCGTGACCTCAAAAGGTTCATGGTAGAGTAAAAAATCCTGAAACACTCCAGCCCTAGTGTCTACGAAGGAAATATTCTACGAACAATAGTCTCACAGTCTGAAATACAAATAGCATAAGTAAATGTTTAATGGACCAAAAACCTCGATAAACATTTAAAATATAATTAATAATCTTGAACAGAGAATGTTTTCATGACTTTTCGAATTACATCCTCGCTAAATCATATCCACAATACTCATTTGCACATATATGTACTAGTATAAGCCAAATTTATCTTTCCGCAAACTGTGCTTACAATCAATGAAATTCCAATGATACTTTGTGACTTTCTACTAAACACGAGGGGTTACTTTATGCAGGATAAAGAGGATACGGTCAAATGAACCATTCAACGTGGAACGAATGAGATGCATATCCCCACATCTGCCCAGGACGTTTATTCCACATATCATAGCGGCAGCTTGGACCGAACGTAACGTAACATACTGCCGATCCCTACAACGGTCGTCACTCAACCGAACTGTGGAGGACAGGGTTCGGGGCAACGACCTCAACCGAGAGCAGCCACATATGCGTAGCCACGCCGGCGGTACGAGAACACTCTGCTGAGGCAACGCACAATGATCCCAAATCGTGCGAAACGGAAACCACAAAAATACATATCGTTTGTAATCTTCAAAAGAGCAACATTGAGTTAGAGAGAGAAAACTAAATGAGTGCATATTTCATTTATGTTCTCATGTGCAGATGTGCAAATGATTTAAAGATATGTCGATTTTACCGACTTCATAGAAAGACAAAAGACTTTTCCAATGAATTACATACCCATTTGCTATGTGAAAGAGAAGAATTGGTACACGTAAGTTTAGGATATTATCACATTCATTACGAAAACACAAGAGTTACATTTAAAATAACTAACGATGAATGAGAGAGAGAGAGAGAGAGAGAGAGAGAGAGAGAGAGAGAGAGGCGGCGGCATAAGTTGCAGGGTTCAGACTGCTCACCATCCACGTCAACCAGGGCTCAATACCCGGTCTATACATGTGAAATTCGTGATGAATAAAGCGCGTTCGCGGCTGGTTAACTCAGGGTTTCCTTTTCCTCTCGTTCCACTACAGCTCCATTTCATTAAGGCAATCCAATTTTGGTACTAATTAACATTCACGATTAAGAGATATTGAGTTTGAATTTGAGAGACATTGTGATTGAGGGCATTATAATTAGACGTATGATTCGCGAGAGCGGGAAATGCAGAACAGAAATTGAGAAATAAAGACACTCATTTCATGTTGCTGAAATTTCACTCACACGGGAGCAAGTTGTTCTTCTATTTGTGGAAAAATATACTTAAAAACCGGAGAAAAACTAGTTCTACAGCTCAACAGCTTATCATTTCTTGTAATTTTTGAAACTTTTGCAACTCTGGAGAATTGACAATATTCAACGAAAATGAGGCCTGCGCCATTTCTTTAGGCGTTCTTCGCTATATCCTAGGGAAAAAATTAAAAAGGTTTTTTTGGTGTTTTTAATTAAAATCTTAAATTACTTCAGGTAAAAATTTCGCGAAAACTATTAGTTTTTTTCAACAAATTGTATATGACTTTATTTCAATTTTTTAGGAACATATTCAATAAAAGAAGAAAATCTCTATCGTCAATATTGTAGCTTTGCAATGTTAATTTGTGGTAATTTACGAAAGTATAGAGAGTTCACAAAAAATAGGGATTGATCCACTTTTATAAGTGTACTTCGCTCCATTCGAAAAAAATGAAGAAAACATTTGGACCATTTTTGAAACAATATTTTCTTAAATTACCTACATTTCACGCAAATTACGCGAAAACTTTTCACCTTTTCGAAAAATTACTTTCAAAAATCCAAACATTTAGAGCCATTTTTGAGAAAATATTCAAACTTTGTTAATGCTTCGTGTAAAAAACTCCCAAAAATCAAAATATCCCTTTCAAATTCGCAGGGTCTCGATTTCGGATGAGTCGGGAATTTGAATTTCGGAGAAAATCGTCTGAACGGATTACGCACTAACGTTAAACACATAAAGCAGTTCTGCCCTTAACCAATTTTTTGGACTCAGAAAACATGGATTATTATCAATAATTATCCTTTTCTTTCGGAAACAAAGACCCCACCACAACACGAAAGAGTTGTTTTTACTAAAAGCCACCACTTTCCGCTGCAACATCCCAAAACTTCCTCTTTACTACGTAAGTGAGTAGTATTTCTAGAAAGGAATACGATGCGAGGCTTGTTTCGGACGTCGCGCGGCTCGACGCGGCCCACTGCGCGAGGCACGCCGCCCGCGCGCCGAGGAGCTCTGCAGCGCGCCTCCCAAATGCTGACAAATGAGACAGGGCGCTATGCGCCGTGAAAAATACACGCGCGGCGTGCGGGCGAGCACGGGGGGGGGGGCAACAGAGGCATCCGCATCGCCAGCCGAGCACCTGGGTGCCTGGTCTCCTGGCCACTCGCTCCTGGGGAACCCTCCGCTCGACTGGATCGCCGCGAATAAGTAGAGGGACACGGTGGCACAACGTGTAGCGGATGGAACACAGAATTTGTAGCACAATGCAACGTTTTGAGATTGACGTCCAATTCAATGAGGGAGTAACATACTTCCTTTTACGCACACGACTACAAGCCTGCATTTATGATTTGTATATGAAAAGAAACAAACGAAATGAAGAAATAAATGGCTTGAGTGTAAAAAAATAATAAAACCTCAAAATTTCAGTATTTATGAAACCATGATTTTCGATTTCTACCATTTGCTCTACACGCAGTGTGATATTTAAATAGTTCAAATCATGACTTGCAGTGGGGCTCCAGTTGGTGTCACTTTCATTCAATCCACTTCCAGGTGCACAATATAAGTTTACTTGCCCGTAACTTGAAAACACTTCTGTTAAAATTTCTTGTTATTATCACGAAAGTATTTAAGTCTCACTCAAATAGAAATCCCCTTCAGATTGAAATATTTGTGGGTGATATCGTTCATTCGTTAAGAACTATGGTTCCCATAATTTTACAATGAATGGAACCCAATCATCAGAAATACAACGGAATGAAAACCTTAATAAGAAATGAGTATATATAAGAAACGGACTTCACCGGAGTAGGTGGCGTGGCGCGGAGGGGCGAGGAGGAGAGAAGGGGGCGGGGCCCAATGGGCGGAGCGGGCTCCGGGAGGATCTCCTTGACACGGGGAGAGGCTCGGTCGAAGCCGCCACCGCTTCGGCCCTGGCGCTGTAAAAAGTGTGACGTTGGGTGACGGGAGATACGCCGGAGTCGGTGAAGCTCAGCGGCAGCAGCTCTCGGGGCCGGCGGCGGCAACGGCTGCCCGCCCGCCCGCCGCCGGCGCCCCAGGCCTCGCAGAGGAGCGGCGGGGTGAGGATGGGCGGGGTAGAGCGGAGCGGGAAGGGTGGGCGGGCGGGCGGCAGCGAACCCCGGTCGCGCCGCGACTTTATAGTGTCCTCGGGGCAACTTTATTTAGGAACTGACCCACCGCCGGCGGCGGCGGCGGCGGGCGCGCAGACGGCGCGGGGCGGGGCGGGGAGCGGAGAGGGTCCGGGCGGGGAGGGGCTGCGCTGAGGGAGCCCACAGAGTTGCCGCCTCCGCCGCAAGGACCCTGGGGAGTCTATGAACACTCCGCGCGGCGCTGCACGGCGCCGAGGAGAGAGCACGCGGAGGGAGAGTGAAACGGAGAGCGAGCGGGTTTCCCACGTACTGGTGAATCCAGGACTAAAAGAGAACATCGTGGAATAGGAAGAATCTAAACAAATATATGATTCAAGTCCAATATACGCGTTCAATCTGGGCCCGAAAATCGATTCTATTCTTTGTGAATGAAAAAAATCGGCTTTACGGTGATTTTCATTACGAGATAGAAATAATATTTTCACAACATACAGAAGGACTGATTATCAAAAAGCAGACAATACGGAAAGAACGGATATCGACAGTAGTCATGAAGCGATTCCTCTTTTCATCTGGCATGACAAGAGCCATACGCTCAGGAGAGGCAAAAAATAGATCTCTCACGAAACCGAGCGGCGATTCGCTTCAGAGCATCTACATCTCTGGCACTCGGTCGAGCAAAGAGACAGACAGCAACAGCACCCTCCTCCACGACGAGCGTTCGGCAACGTCCTGCATCGTGGAGAGTGGTTGCGCACGGCCTGGCGGGCTGGCGGGATGGCGGGTGCCCGTCCACGCCGCTCAGCGCCGGTTAAGCCACTCGCGTAATATTTCGCTTTCAACGCGCCGGCCAAATTGCGGGCGATGCATCCGCGAGCACCTTTTGTGCGCCGCCGCCTCGCCTTGAATAGCCGAGCGCGCGGGGGCGGAGGGGGGGGGCCGTTGCGGTGACGCGATGGCGAAAGGGACGAGGAAGGGTGGAGAGGAAGGAGAGGCGGCTAAAAGCAGCGGGCGGCGAGGGCCACAACGAGGGCAAACCGGGAGAGGCGGCGTAGGACGAGGACAATCCAGGCAGCGCAGATAAGGGGGGAAGGTGGTGGTGGTGTGGTGGTGGTGATGGTGGTGGCGTCGGTGGCAGGGTTGGTGGTGTTGATGGTGACGGGGGCGTAGTTGGTGGGGGGGTTGATGGCGGTGGGGGGGCGGGTTGTTGTTGTTGTAGTAGTAGTTGTTGTTGTTGTTGTTGTTGTTGGTGGTGGTGGTGGCGGGGGCGGAATTGTTATTGTTGGTGGTGGCTTGGGCGGAGTTGATGGTGGTGGTGGTGGCGGGGGAGGAGTTGGTGATGGTGGTGGCGGAGTTGTTGTTGTTGTTGTTGTTGTTGTCGTTAGTGGTGGTGGTGGCGATGCGGCAGAAAAGTCGGTAGCGACGGAACACGGAAGCAAAAAGTAGTCACCGCGGTGTGGTGCACGGGAGAAGGCGGCGTATAACAACAGAAGAGTCGTCTGGGGATGAGAGACATCGGCGGAGAGGCATTGGGCAAGGAGAGTCCGGGAGGCGGCAGCGGTAAGACGGGGTTCGCGGAGGCGTAGCAGAAGATTTAGGAGATGGAACAGAGAGGGTGGGCGGGAGGGGACAATGAAGGCAATTGCTACGTCCGGGTGACAGTGACTGGTGGCGCGGAGGAGAAGCGACGACGAAAAGTAATGGTGCAGAGTGTAATAGAGGCTCGTGGCACTAACATTCGGCGACTGGAAACGGTGACGGAAAGAAATGGAGCGCAAGGGGAGCAACGGGGAGCTGGAGCTGCGCGGTGCACAATTGAAAGCTGTGGAAAAGAACGGGAGACCCGTCGGGACAAAGCATGTGCACCATGAAGAGTCAACACGGTAGCGGAAAGACAGTGACGTTATGTGGAAATGCAGAAAAGTTTGGAGGCAGAGGTAGCGATGGGGCAGAGCAGGTAAAATGTGCGTGCGATGAAGGTAATTGTTCGTGTGTCACAGGTAGCAAAAAAGATGGCAGTGGATGATGATAGTGTCGACGAGTGCAGGATAAAATTGGAAAACCACTATGGGGTTGATTGTTGAGGCGGCGAGGGCAGGGGAAGCGGAGAGAGACCAGGGCGGCGAGGGCGCTGATGGCTAGGCAGGCGGCGACCAGCGGGGGTAGTCCTTTAACGGTCGCCATTTTGAAAGAAGCATGCCGATGCAACTGAATTAAACGGATACGTTTATTGTTTTTCACCTTCCAACGAATTAACTGTCCGGGATGATTTTCGGAATCGATCGTCCCCTGGGTCCACAAATGAAAGGGATGAGAGGACTACCTTTCCTGGCTCGCTAACAACCCCTCCGATGTTTCTCCTCCTCCTGTTCCCTTTTCCCCTCATCACATTCGTCCTCCTCAGCCCCGTTTTCCTCTTCCACCCTCCCCCTTTCTCTCTCCTCTTCCTGCTCCTCCCCCCGCCCGTCTTTTTCACCATCCCCGGCCTCCTCCTCTTCCGAACACTCTCTCTCCTCCTCCTTCCCCTCCTCTTCCTCCCCTCCTGGTGACGAGAGCCTCGCCCCGCGGGCAATGCGCGGCAGCGTTGGGCGGGGCAGTTTGACGAGGCCCGCGAGAGGTGGTGGCGATGCTATCGCCCTTCGTTAAGCGGCGCACGGGGCACGGCGCTTTCCTTCCTCAGCCTGCGCGGCCTTGAGGAAGGGCGAATGCACGGAAGTGCTGCCGTGCGGCACACACCCTTTCCACGCCACCGCAGGACCTTTTTCTCGTTCACTTCCTGCTAATGATGACAAATTTTTGTTGCCGATCAGCGGTGGCTGAGATCGGTAAGGCAATAGTGTCGTAGCGATCTCGGACCCGAAGCTCACGGGTTCGAGTCCCGCCTCGGGCATTGTATTTGTGTTCGTCCTTTCACCCCCTGTCATCACCATACCATTACATAACGTTAAACCGAATAGTGATCGCTAATGACCTTGATGTTAATGAGACCTAAAATAACAAAAAGAAAAGTTTTCTGGTAATACTTATTTGAGCCTAGACGAGTGGAGACTTACGTCTTTCGGCCCTGCTCTTTCCTATGCTAATGATCATAATTCGCCGCTTTTCCGGAATACTGCTGTAACTCAAAAAATAGAAAATTGTTATTTATGGTAAATCAGATCATAAAAATATATTTTTATGTAGAATAAATATTTATCTCCGGCATTATACATAATGCTACTTGGTAGCAGATGAATCACTATTTCATGGACGGAGATCGCCATTTATTATTTTGGAATAATGTTACCCAAAAATTCAGACTTTTTAAAATCAATTTTAGGAAACTAAAAACCAAGAGATATTAACATATTTTTTTTGTTTTAAGGGAAAGCTTAAAGGGAAATTTGGTTTAATGGGAAGCAAATGAAATTTCGGGGAAATTAATTGCGCTCTTCTGTACGCCTACCCTACGCCTGCTCTACGCCACCGACACTGCAACTCGCTTCCCTATAAGCACTAGAACATAGATATACTTACTCTAATTACATCAAGAGTAATTTGTAATTGTGAAAGTGTATTCATTTGTAAACGATTATTTTCATCGATTAATTAAAGATATACTCCAAAAAACTGAAAGGAACTGATTTCTGAAAACTGATTTCTGAAAGGAAGTGTGCTTTAAAGATAATAGAGCAAACGTTGGCCTCACAGTATCGTTTAAAAAGTGCATTTTCAAAAATTTGTATCATGTAAGTGACAATAATATCCAAAGTTCATTCATTATAAACACTATTAAATTATAATGGTGGAAATAGTTCTTAAATTAAAAACACACTAATATTTCATAGAATGTCTCAAAACATGGACATTTCTCCAAAGTCACTCCACCTGTCCATGATGTTTCATCATTCCAGTATTTGGTGAATTTTAATTCTTACAAAATGAAATACGCGTTTTACTTTCACACTTTCACTCTGGTTTCACACACTGTGGCCGCCAGCACACTCATTCGTTTTTTTACTGGTAATATTTCATGTTGAGCGGATTACTACACTTTTCCCCAATGTGTCCAAATTAAAAGACACTAATCACATCCGCATCCAGCAGAATTATTTTTGAATAGAACATAGAGTTTGTTGAAAAGTTCGTTACATTTCGGTTGACGCAAATATTACAGCGTCATTTGCGAACACACAAAAATTAAATCACAGCGCCTCTTCAGCGCAATACGTGCTGTAATGTAGTAATTAAAATCTCTCGGCACGGACGGGCGCTAGAGCTGTGCTCCGACGCGCGTCCGGCGGTCTCTTAGGCAAAAATCCCTCCCGCGAAAAAAAAAAAAGAAAAAAAAGCTGTCCGCAAGCCGCAAAATCCGGCAGATACGATCTATCTCGGAGGTGGCGGGTTCCGTCCTCGGGGCAGCGCTCCAACACCGCGGGGGTCGCGTGGGCGGCCGAGACGGCAGAGGCAGCGGGTGGGGATGCACGGAAGGGAGTGGTGCGGCGCAGAGAACGTACAATTGGGGCGAGAGGCGATGGGAGGCGTCGTGAATGGTTGGAAACGTAAGGGCGGGGAGTCGGATAGGTAGACTGAGGGTGGGTCGGGTATGTGAAACCTCGGCGCGCGCTTACCGCAAGTGGACTGGGTCCGAGTGGGTGAAGCGGGGTTAGAAAGGGCAGCGGTGGGCTTGGCTGGGGTAGGACGAAAACGGGACTCCAGTTGTCGGAGTCGATTGGGCAGAATATGGTTGGACGCAGCGTGGTTGGGCCGACAGAAGTTGGGCAGGAAGAATTGTTTGGGCGGCGTTTATTAAGCGAGCGATAGTGACTGGGCAGGCAACAGTCGTTGGGTGAGCGGGAAGTGCTTGTCCTTGCGGGGAGTGATTGAGGCAGGAAGAGGGTGATTGGGCGGGACGAAAGTGATTGCGCGGGTGAAAAGTGTTTGAGCGTGCGGGGAGTGGTTGGCGAGGCGGGGAAAGAGTGGGCGTGCGGAGAATGATTTGATAGGTAGAGAGAACGGTTTTGGCGGGTAGTGAAATGTTGGGTTGGCCGGGCGGCAAGTAGTTTGTATGTATGTTCGAAAGTTCGTTGGGTGGGACGTAAAGACCACGCGAATGAAGCTACGTGAGATGCGAATGGGCGAGAGGGGGTAGGTGGACGGAACGCGAGAGGCGATGAGTGGCGCAGCTGTAAAAAAAAAATAGACGAAAAGGTTGACAACCGCCGGTGCAGCGGGTGCGGAGGCCGAGGCAGGGAGCGGGTGAACAAGGACGGCGCAGAGCGACAGCGAGAGGAAACGGGGCTGAGCTGACGGAGACGGGCGATTCAGCGGCGCACATATTTTCCGCTCTGAAAGATATTTCGGGCGCCTCGCTGCCTGCGCGTCCCTGCCGCCCGTTCGCTATAGACGCGCGAAGCGGCGCGGCGACTGCTGCCGGGAGCGATGAGTGTGGGAGGGGCCGGGGAGGGCGGGGGGGGGGGGGCGAAGAGGAAACGGCGCGGTCGGGAGCGTCGCCCAGATCGGAGGATCAACGCACGGATCCGAGCGCTCCAAGACATCGGGAACTTCTGAAGCTTCTTCGACGACAACGGGGAGGTATCCATCCACTTGTAATTGACGTTTAGGATCTACCGGGAGGCAGAACGAAGAGAAAGAGCAACAGCAGAAATAGGAAAGAGAAGAGTCAATAGAAATTATGAAAATCAGTAATAATATAGACATGCGTTAATGGGATGATCCGTTAAGTAAACCAGTAGGAGAAGTGACAGAACGCCTGTGGGAAATCGCACAAATGAGAAAACTAAGAGAAATTACAGCGGTGAATGTAGCGGAAATGATAGCGCCACAAGAGGAGAGATGGCCAGAGACCAGTCGGTGCGAAGCGGGGAGCGAGCCGGCAGGTAACGGAAGCGACTAGGGGTAGGTGGCCGGCGGGCCGCGGGCAGCGGGTTGCGGAAGCGGCTCAGCGCGCGTGTGGCGATGGGCGGTGGAGGGAGGGGGAGCGGGCGCGGGTGGCGGGCGCTGGCGCCGGGCTGGGCCGTAATCCGCGCATTGTCCGGCGCGCTGCCGCCGCCGCCGCCGCTGCCGGCTCACCACGCCGCTATCTACGCCGCCGACGCTCTTTTGTCTGGGCGCGCGCGCGCTTTTACGATCTCCCGCTCGCTCGCTCGCTCCCCTCCCCCTTCACTGCCTAGCTTTCTCTCCTCCCGCTTCGCTTCTCTTCCCTTGCCCACGCTCGCCCCCGCCCCGCCGCCGCGCCACGCCGCAACGAACGACCCAGCCTCTGAATTTTTCACGAACGAGCCCCTCGCAACTTCCCGAGGTTGATCGGGGACGATGGCGCGATGGCGGGAGCTAGACGGCGACGGAAGGGGAGACGGAGGCTGTGGCGATGGCCGTGACAGACACGGTGGAGGAGGAGGAGACAGTGGTGGTAGTGGTGGTGGGGGAAGGTGCGGATGAGAGAATGATGGGATTAAAATAATGATGAGAGAAGGTGGAGGAGGGTGCGAAGGATGAGGAGGAGGAGGCTGGGGAGATGGAGATAGAGGCGGAGGAAAAGGAGGAGGGGAGGCGCAAGCAGTGGCAAATGAGGATGAAGAGGACAGACGAAGAAAGACGGTAGAAAAGGAGGAGGAGGCGCCTTTGGGTGGGAAGGGAAATGAGGAGGAGAAGCAGAACGAGGAAGATGCGACGGAGGGGGAGGCAAACGAGGAGGCGGTGGCGGAATCTCTGCCAGGGGCAGTGGCGGGGTGCGAGGGGGGGCGGGGCGGTGGCGGATTCGGAAGCGGAGGGGCAGCAGACGCAGAGGCGGTGGACACTACGAGGCGACGACGGCGAAGCCGAAAGTAAAGGCGGGGCCTGCGGCCGCGCAGCCTAGCCTTGTCGGGAAATCGAGACAGTTTCCGGAGACTTGTCGCTTACTAGCCGCCCCGATGGACGACGCAGGCGAGAACATGAATTCGGTGGCTCCTCACGCGACGCGGCGCGACCGCCGAGGGCTTTGCAGCCTCCCCGTCCGCCCCGAGCTCCCCCTGGCTGATGGTGCGGTAACGAGGCGCGAGAGGAAATAGAAAGCCGCTGAAACGCCGCTTCGCCGCGTTCACTGCGCGCGTGTTGATCGCGGGGTTGCGTGACATTTGGTGTCGTCAGTCACCCCCAGTGATGCACCCACGTGCACCTTTCGCCCTCGCACCCCGCCACTGCCCCTGTTCGAGATTCCGCCACCACCTCCTCGTTTGTCTCCCCCTCCGTCGCATCCTCCTTCTCCTGCTCTTCCTCGTTTCACTCCCCATCCGAAGCTGCCTCGTCCTCATTTTCTACCGCCTTTATTCGCCTCTACCTCTTCTTCTTCGTCCTTTGTCACCGCCTGTGTCTCCCCTCCTCCTTTTCCTCCGCCTCTATCTCCATCTCCCCAGCCTCCTCCTCGTCCTTCGCATCCTCCTCCACCTCCTCTCATCATCCTTCTAATCATCATCCGCACCCTCCCCCCACCACCACCATCGTCTCCTCCTCCACTCGTGTCTTTCCACGGGGCGACCCGAAGCCTAGCGGACATGGTGACT
Source organism: Acheta domesticus (assembly GCA_031308135.1). Taxonomy (NCBI): domain Eukaryota; kingdom Metazoa; phylum Arthropoda; class Insecta; order Orthoptera; family Gryllidae; genus Acheta; species Acheta domesticus. Next base: position 83,257,351 of record JAHLJT010003656.1, read on the forward strand.
GCTGTCCAGCTCGGGGAACCGCGGTTCAAATCTCGGACATTCCATGTAGAATTTGTGGTAGACGAATAGGATTCGCGGAACACATTGTCGGATTTCAATCAACCTTTGAACAATTCCAGTGGGATTTCAACATAATTACCGAACCATCAAATCACTCGTCAACTCCACATATGACCAAAGCTCAGATACTGGGATATAATGAATAAATATTTTCCTCCTTCTCTCATTGGTTGTCGAGTCTCCTCTAAATCCTCAGTTGCGACTCTGACACCCTCATTCATGCAAACGAACTATTTTCAGGAATCGAAATATACCGCTCAATTCCGAAATCAGCGGTTTCTGTCGTCTTTCGAAAGAGTATCTACATATATTAAGATAGTTTATTATTATAGTAAAACTCAATTTTCTTGTCTCTCACAGTGCTGACCATGCGATTTTGAGTGATGTTCCATTGTAAATATTCCCTGGTGATATCTGCTGGGATCCATCACATCTAATTTCCTAACTAGACTCTTTCTATAAATTCAACTACAATAACTGGCGTCTCTTACGAAACATTTTCCACTCATTGAATATGCCCGCGACCCGACAGTATTATCTCCTCATCTAAAGTTTTCTCAAATTCCTAAATACCTATTTACTCCTTGAAGCACAGCACGGCTACTTAAAACGGACTCAAAGGAAATCTAATATTCCAGACTCCTAAAACAAACAAATAAGCAACATTGATTATATTAGGACAATGGGATATTATAACTTCACTTCATGACTGGGTCATAATAATTTCAAATAGAGAAATTTACAAAAATTATACCAACAGGCAACTTTTACAATATAAAAACCTAACGCTACCTCAGCTCTGCCATTCGCGACACGTATTTTGAACAACAGAAATCCGAAGTCACGACATTGTAACTTTCCTCAAGCACTGTGAAACGCAACATCTGATTAGTGTATATACAAGAGCCGGCAATTACATTCATAAGGCTCTTCCTGCACCTCGCAGGGGCCCTTCATTTGCTTCCCGCGTGGCAGGCGCCTCCACTTTCCTTTTCCGCCGCCCCTTCCGCCCCCCCCCCATCGAGCGCACGCGCCAGACAAACAAGCGCCGACCGCGCGCATTGTTCGCCCGCGGCACCGCCGCGACCGCGCGACCTCCGCAACCCGCCCCGCCCCCCCCCCCAAGCACCCTGCGACGTTCTGTGGTGTGTGTGTGTGTGTGTGTGTGTGTGTGTGTGTGTGTTTGCGCGGGCGCGAGAGGAATCCCCTCAAAGCGCCGCCTCCTCCGCCCCGGTGCCGCTGCCGCGCCGCGAAATATATGGAGAAGAAACACCAGATATCGCGCAGAAGCAGCGGAATAAACGACGGAAGCGCTTTCGAGGAAGACGGAACCGTCTGACAGGGAAGGGCGCGGGGCGAGGGGCGCGGGGCGCGCTCGGCTTCAAAAGGACGCGCAGCGAGGCGGGCGCTCCCGTGCCCCGCCCCCTCACCCGTCCCATCCCTGTCCCATCCCACCCCACCCTACCCCGCTGGACGCCGTCCTCGACGACGTGATCTTGCACCTCGCCCCCCATCGCTCTGTGCCGCTTCCTCCAGCCTGACCCCTCCCTCCCCGCCCTCTCTCACCATCCTCGTTGCTCTCATCCCCTTCCCAATCACTCCTCTCGAATCGCCTCAACCCGTTTCGCCTCGCTCCGGTCCATCTTTCCGTCTCCGTCCTCCCCGCCTTCCCCGCCCCGTTCCACCCAGCGACTCCCCGTCACTCGCCCTCTTGACTCACAATCCCCCGCCCTGCCCCGCCCTTCCCAACCCCGCTCCATCGTCGTCTCGTGACGACGCGCTCTCCATCTCGCCCCGCGTCGCACTGCGCCGCTTCCTCCAACCTGGCCCCTCAGCCCCCACCCTCCTCGACTCGTTTCCTCGCATCTCATCTCCTTCCGAATCACCCCACTCGAATCGCCTCAACCCGTTCCCCGCCCCGGTCCATCTTTCCGTCTCTGTCCTCCACACGCGTACCGTTCCACCCAGCGACTGCCCGTCCCTCGCCCTCTTTACCCTCTCCTCGACAAGCCCCTGTCCCCGTCCGCGTCCCGCCCCGGTCCCGCCATGCTCCGCCGCGCCGTTTCCAATGGCCGTCTCCGGCGACGAGGTTTTATTCTCCGAATCGGTTGGAGAATCCTACCCCTTTCTTTCTTTTTGCCCCCAAAACGCAGGGGCTCGAGGAAATTGCATATTGGTTTTAGTTTTGTTGCATGGCATTCGTCTCGCGTTACAGCCAGCAGCTAAAGAAAGACGGTTGTGTAGTAACTGCTTCTATTGCATTTGTGTGTGCGTGGATGTATTGGCAAGTATTGACGCCGAACGTGGGAAGATTTCCACGACATTGCCTAGTAAATAACAGAGAGTTCTCATGAAACAATTCATTTCCTAAATGACTTTTGTATTATGGCAATGTGAGATGTTAAAATATGCATAGATTTTATGATGCAAGACTCCTACTGGGAAACATTTGCGCAGACATATCCAATCATCTCGTGTTTTTGAAGAATTTTAATCTCAATTTATTGCAGAATAGCCGTGCTGTCCACTATGTATCTCTTGTGTGTGGCAATATAAACAAAACACTTAATAAATACATCTGTTAAAAAAAAACAGTTCTCTTGAACTTCTTCTTAAAGCACCCATTAATTATGATGCCTGTAATTGTTGAAGTTTTACTCACTTTAATACAATATCCAGCACGTTAATTATAAAATGCTTAAATGCAATACTCGTCATCATAAATGACATGCTATCCTTCAAATCGACGAGACACTTTAACCTGACAGAGGGCTCGTGAAGCTGTCCAGTGTAATTACTTTAATTCTCGAAGAATGTTGTCGGAAAGGCAGTGTTATTTACACCATTTATTAAGCTACTAGTGGACCCGGCTATGCTTTGCTATTGCAGTGAGTTACACGTCACAATACTGGTCACGTGATTGTTAATCACGTTTTGCGCGCTGTGAAAACATTTTAATATATGAAAGACTTTCTAGCAAAAATGGGTTTGTTGTACAAATATGGGTTGTATGTCTATGTACGGGTTTGTGTATTTCTAGCAAATATGGGTTTGTATGTCCTTGTTTGGACATAGTTGTCAAGTATCATATTGTTAAAACGTTGTCCCTCAAATTTGGGCATGCGATCGCGACGACAATATTTTGAAAGGAAATTTGATTTACTTGTCCGAGATTCAAGTAATAATTCCGCACGATATTTCAGAGTCGCAGGGGCTGAATACGTGCAGTGAGGCGTGTTCAATCCTTGACTGTGCAGCGGGTGGCATAGAATCCTGGGGCACTTAAGTCTCCTTAAACGAATAAATTATCATCAACAAATCCCCCACATGTCCGATTTAATCCTAACCACTGTTTAAATACATTACAAATATGAACAAAGTGTGAAAATTTCAGCGTCAAGTACATTTTGCATCTATGTTGCGACACACATACGCACATTCCCTTTTATTTTGTATATAGATTAGCTATCAGCTATTAGATCGTTCTAATAGGTTGGCAATTGCGATAAAGGATACACTTCACACGTAATTGTAGAAACTAGCCACTGCGACTAGGCGAACATGTAGTATGTGTTTGCAGCCCGTGTGCATCCGCCGCATGAGCGCTCTGTCTGTTCCGCAGGCGCTAACGCCCGCGCTGCCCCCCTTGGCGCAGGTGCTGGCCGCGCTGGCCGTGTCGCTGGGGCCGTTCGCCGCGGGGCTGGGCAAGGGCTACAGCTCGCCGGCCATCGCGTCGCTGCAGGAGCAGCAGGCGGCGGCCGAGGAGATCGTGGCGCGCTTCCCGGGCGGGCGACTGCCCGCGGGCTCAACGGGTCGGCGGTGGGCGGCGTGGGCGGCGCGGGCGGCGCGGGCGGCGGCGGCGCGGGCGGCAGCGGAGGCGGCGGCGCCGGCAGCGGCGGCCTGGCAGGAGTGCTGGGCGGCGGAGGCGGCGTGCCCACCGTCACCTTCTCCGTGTCGGAGCAGCAGGCCAGCTGGGTGGCGTCGCTGTCGCTGCTGGGCGCGCTCTTCGGCGGGCTGCTGGGGGGCGTGGCGATGCGGTCGCTGGGGCGGCGCAAGGTGCTGCTGCTGGCCGCGCCGCCCTTCTCCGCCTCCTGGCTCGTCACCGTCTTCGCCTCCTCCGTCGAGATGATGTTCGGCACCGCCTTCGTCGGCGGCTTCTGCTGCGCCATCGTGCTGCTCGTCACGCAGGTCTACATCAGCGAGATCGCCGGGCCGGAGGTGCGCGGCTGCCTCAGCGCCGTGCTCAAGGTAAGGGCTACTTCTTACCCCTGTCCTCCTTTATCATCAGAATTGAGGAGACCTGAAGTGTAGCGGTAAGATTGCTCACGTTCCACATCTGGGGTCGGATTTCGATCGCACCTTTCCTTGGTTGTTCCCCATTTGCCCTTCCTCTTATTAAATCCCCGCATCTTCATCACTTTCTTAATCTTCATCAATATTTTCAGCTACATCATCATCATCATATTTCAACACACATGCTTTACTTGAGAGACCTGATGATCAGCGTTTTATGATTTCTGCCTATGGAACAACGGTCATTGTGCCGTCTCCCGAAAAATGATGTCACACGATAAATAAATTGGAAAATGTTCGGAATTTTTCATCACGAGCACAGCCATGAACAATATTGCATCCCCCTTGTTCATGGGAGTTATTTTTATTGTTTTTAATTTAGCAATCATAAAATGTGTTTAAAATATTAGAAGCTTAGAAAATAAATCCAAAACCCTACTCATCAAAAAACTTATTGGTTCTCTCAAAAATGAATTCATAAAATTAGACAATTTTAATGCGGGAAAATTTGATGAATTCTATAATGTAAACATACAAAGGTTGGATTTTTGTTTAGCAGAATATTAAATGCTAGAACAAATATCAAAAGCAAAAAATAGTTGAAGGCACTATACTTGAAAAACAAATATACATACCAGAGTACTCAAAACACTTTCAAGAACTTTCAGACGCACAATATTTTTTATATTTCAGCGAGATATTTTGCACACCGTAGCTGAGCGAATTTGAGGCGGTTTTTAAGAGAAACGCTGTTACACATAATGCAAATAAAGAATGCAGTAATTCGACTTTCGCAATATCGAAGAACCTCCTCATGAAGTGCTCAATATAAATCACTGGAATTCTTTCACAAAATTAAACATTTTTCGCAATGTTCCACAGTTTATGGCTCAACTATGCTTCTAAATAAAAACTTTACACAATACTTCAAGAAAGTAATCAATCCGAAAACGCACGGAAATCCGATAAACTTCGACGAGATGAAAGTAGCACGTCGCAAATTGAGAAGCGAAATATGAACGTCATTCAGAGACGGGAGACGGGCACGGTTGGCGGTCGTCGTCAAACGGCGGTGACGACGACTACATCGACGGTATTGGAAAGTTACTGGCGCCCGTAATTTGGCGCCTCGCGGGCGAGAGAGAACGGGCGCAGCCGACAAAACTTCTCCGTCCGACCGCTGCAGAGGATTCCCAGGCCGCCCGCTGCTCGCTCTCCGCCCCCTCCCACCCGCGTACCTCGGCCACGCCCACCCCGCCTTCAGCCGCCACTCGCTCTCTTCGTCTGCCCTCGCTAGCGGACCGCTCGTTCTCCTTCGCTTCGATCGACAAAGGTGGCTCAGGGAATCAACTGATGTCACTGCACTGCCTCTCACCGGGAGGTCCTAGGATTCGAGTCTCGACAATGGTACGATTTTCGACACTAGCTACATAGCTAGGTCGAGTACAGCCGTTGTCTGGAGGATAATTCTACCGGCCGGCTGCTCTGACCATTTGTTTTCCGTGGTTTCTCCGATCAGTGCCAGGTCAATGCCGGTAATCTAACGAATGCTTCATGCGCGATCTTCCCTACCTCTCCCTTGTCCCAATCCCCTTTTACACACACACACATTCACATGCACTACACTACCACACATCCCGGAGACCAGTCGAGAGCTTAGAGCTGGTCTCGGCTGGGGCGGTGGCACGCTGGTGGGAGATACCTAATTAGGGAAAATCCTCGCAAGCCGACGGAGGTCGGCTAGGGATCTCGTCATCTAGTTGGGGAAGATCACCGCCACCTACTGCGATAAATGCCCTACACTTATGGTCTAATGACATTAGCAGCTGTCACGCCTGGAATCACTAATCAATCAATCCTTCGCTTAGTCATCTGCCCGCTCCGATCACACATTTCTACTTCACTACCGTAACCCGCCCCGCCCATTCCCCTCTCGCGCGTCCACGGCCGGCCCGCCTGCCGGTCGCCTGTCTCTCCCCACCCACTGCCACGCATCTGGCTCTGGCTCCTCCCTCCGTCGGAGTTTAATTACATTTTTTGCCAGCAGTGCATCAATGCGTTTCAGTTGTTAGAAGAGAAATATACACCACGTGTAGGTTAGCCATTCCTTACCAGGTTTCGTTCGGCTACTTTTGCATAACGGTTATTTAATTTTTTTAATGTTTTAATACTGTATGACATTCTTTACCGTGTTTATGTATATTCTTTTAAATTTTTTGAGATTAAATTATTTAGTTATGGAGGTTTCAATTTATCTTTTGGGTTGTTTTATCGTATTCTTTTAGGTTTTAGATGGACTTGTCAGCGTTTGACGTCTCCATTCCCTCCATGTCCAGCCTTTACGTTATGTACTAACTACGAGCTACTCTTCACTTTTCCGCTCCATTTCGCTGCTTTCACCATTTCAACAATTCCTTATCGTGGTCCATCCTAACTCCACTTCAAGCTTATCAGTTAACATTCTCACTCCATTCTTGGAAAAGTCGACTAACCCGTTAATTACTCTATATTCATTTCCAACGATTTATTTAATCCACCTTCCTAGGCCCTTCTCGTCACCAGATTTTCCACCTTTAATATATCCTACACAATGTAGCGCCCTCGCTTACTATTTCTTCAGATTTATCTGAATCTCAATAAAAGTGGCCTTTTACCATTTCCTATTTTCTATTAACTGTTGTTTTGACGGTTTCATTCCTTCTCAGTTTATATCGCTCCTAACTTCTCTTATCCCTTCCTCCAAAGCCTCGTTCAGTTCCTCTCACCATCTCCATTTTTGTTTCATCCGACTATCTCCGCCGTTCCTTTGATCCCCACCAACCACCCCTCCCGTCGCATCGCGCCACCCATACCCCCCCCGGCACCGCTGCGCTATCGATTTCGTCCAGCTGTTGTCTCCAAGCAGCGGCACTTCCACTTCATTTCTCCGGGTCCAGACCGGAAGGACTCGTTCCCTTTGCCGGAATAGATTTCACGAGCGACCGGCAGAGACAAAAAATTGCCATTCGCGGGAACCGACGACATTGCGTCAGTCAGTGAATCCACATTTTCTCAACTACTTAGATAATTAGTCCCGTAAGTGTAGTAGATGTTTCCCGGGAGCATGTTATTTTCCTTTATCGATTGAACGTGATATTCGGTGTTGACATACACGTCAGCTTGCGGATTTGCCACCTCCACGTACCTCCTCTAGAGGGGCACCTAGCAAAGACACGTTTGAAGCTCTTGTGTGATACTGGAGTGCATGTAAGTGTGAGTGTGTGTTCGTTAATGGAGGAGGCGTCAAGGATGAGGAAGAACAGATACCACAAAGTCCATGATCTGAGTGATAGGGCTCTGCTCCTGCATTCAACTGGTATTGATCCAAGAAAACACGGGAAACTTCCTATATGAGAAGCCGCCCGCTAGAATTCTCCTCCACCCAGTGACCTACCTTTGTAGGCACCTTTGAAAATCCGCCACCACTGGGACTCACACTCTAAGATAGCCCGGACAACAATGTAGAGGAGGTAAAGGTGTAGCCACTGAGCTACCCCGTAAGACGCTGCGAAAAAACAATGGTCGTCGCTGCGGCAGACCTCTCGAAACACGAAGCAGCGCGGGGGCTGGCGCTGGGAAGGGACGGGAGGCGTGCGCGGGGCGGGTCCACCAGCCCCGCTTCGTCCGCTGCAGCAGGCGACGCGCCGTATGAATAAATATGAATCTCCACGTCATTACGTTGCTGTTACCATATCCTCCTAGAATCGTTTTATCGATATAATGCGCGCGGTCACACAATACCCAATTATCCCAATTATTCCACACCCGCGCGTAATAGGATGATGGCGGGTGGCGTTGCTGCGTTGTTTACGTAGAGGGCGGCGGGGCGGGGCGGGGCGGCGTGGAGCAAACAGCGGATCGCGGGGGCCGTGCCCACAAAGGCTTCATTTGTCTTTCTTCTCGTCCGGCGCCGGCACGCAATATTCCCGGCATTCCGCCGGGCGTGTACACGCTCACGTTTCGCGGCGTCGCGCGTTTGATGACAGCGCGACGCGCGCGGGGTCCTACGATCTATGTAAACGGTACGGTGCGGAAACGGGGAGCAATGACGGGGGGTTACGGGGGACAAAGAATGGAGGACACTGGTCGGAGGGTGAAGAGTAACGCGTGGAGGGCGGAATAGGCAGGACAGCTTTGGAGAAAGTGGAAGGGCAAAACTGGAGGAGTATTCGGTGGTCAGCAAGGAGGGCGAGAGGAGGGAGGGAAAAGGCGGTATGCCAAGAGGCAAAGGACGATGGTGGGTCCAGAACGGAAGGGAGACCGAGCAGCAGGAAAGCGAGCGTTGAACGGGCGGGACAGCGGTTAGGTAGGACGGCAGCGAACGGGACGGCGCGGAAGGGAGCAAAAAGGCCGTGAGGCGAGACGGTAATGAATCGGAACGGCAAGGGCGGATGTGACGGGGCCGCAGGAAGGCGTAGCGACCAACAGCTGACAAACAGCCGCGTGATGATCACACACACACGCGTGTCCCACATACGCGCGTCAGGTTTCGCACGTGACGTTCACCACACGAAGCAAGCGCCTGCATGCGCGCGCCACGTCGAGAGCGACGGGCAACGGGCTGGCAGGAGGGAGGGCGGGGCGAGGAGGGGCGAGGAGGGACGGGGCGGGGCGCGGCTGACACGATACCTCGCGGTGTGTTTACCTCAGAACACGGAAGGTCGGAAGGGGGTTGACGGGCGGGCGCAAACACACTCGAGGCTTCTGCCGCCGCCGCCGCCGCTGGCTCCTCTGCGCTCGGCCGGCGTTTCAACAGACATGCAATTAGCGGAACACGATGCCCGCTCGCCCACGCGAACACACCACACGCAGACGTCGACATGTGTTTAAAATAGCGAAAACAACTTTCCGGCATCCCGTATGTTTGATCGCGATATGGACCTCAATATAAACTAACATTCGTCATGCTAACAAACGGGACGCCTTAATTATAAACACAGCGGAAAATATAGCAAACAAAAGATCTATTCGATCTTCAAAGTCCTAAGCGGGACACAACGTCCATCCCTTCTGCAGAATCTACCCACCACCCGAATGTAACAAGCACTTTGTCACAAAACACAGGGCATGGTCATGGTAACACGACTTGCTACTATATACGCTATTAGTGACTGTAGGCAGGCAGTTCTGATCAGGATTTCCATGGTTTCCCTGGTTACCTCCAGGCGAATGCTGGAACAGCATCCAATGGAACTGGCCACGGTTCGCGCGATCATTTCTTCACCTTTCCTTCCCAACATCAATATCATTATCATCATCTCATGTCATCTTCCCCAAGCCAGACTTTCGAGTCGTGCAGGAAACATCCCTCCAAAACCACCCAGTCAGAACTGTCATACGCCGGCAAGGAAGCCTTGTGGACTGTCCAATTGCGCGGGACTAACATAACGAAAAAGAAAGTAGAACGATGTTATTGGCTGCTTTGGATCCATGTAACATGTACCTATTTGCACGAAATACGTTATTAATAATAGACATAATGTAAGCACAGAAATGAAATGCTATCAATAATGACCGGCGTCCGTTAAGATATTTGACAGCCGCCGTCCGTTCAAAACACCTGAAACAAATGCATTTTAGTAAAAATAGTTTCTCCGATCAACGCCAGACATGCCGGAGCAGTACCCTAACCAACAGACCACGGACCGCGCGTGATCTTTCCTTCTTCCGTGTCCTGTATCACCCCTTACTAACACGAACACCAAAACATGCACTACACTACCACACTTGTTGGGAGAGCAGTTGGAGCCTAGGGCTTGTCCCGACTGGGACGCTGTCACGCAGGAGGGGTACACCTGGTTGAGGGAAATCCCAAATCGACGTAGGTCGGCGACGGATCCCGCCATCCAGCGGGGGAAGATTATCGCCACCTCCCGCGATAAAAAACATGCACTACTCTTATGGACTAATGACCAGAGCAGCTGACGCGCCCGGAATCACTACTCAATCGAGGAATGAATCGCATGTGTTCTTCGCAGGTGGTGGGCCACGTGGGCACGCTGACGAGCTTCGCGGTGGGCGCGTTCCTGGACTGGCGGCAGCTGGCGCTGGTGGTGGCGGCGGCGCCCGTGGCGCTGTTCGCCGCCGTGCTCTACGTGCCCGAGACGCCCTCCTTCCTGGTGCTGTCGGGGCGCGACGCCGAGGCCATGGCGGCGCTGCGCTGGCTGCGGGGCCCCGCCGCCGACGTGGGCCGCGAGCTCGCCACGCTGCGCAGCAACGTGCAACAGCAGCAGCGCCGCCGACTCGAACGCCAGGTACGTGAACGCCAGACGCCAGCTTCAGGACACGTCGTCGTCCCCTTAGAGGACACGTACGCATCAGGGTTTTGGGAGAAGCATAACGGTTCATCCACGGCTATTGAGACGCGTTTAGCGTCACCTGCCTCGAGTGGCAGGTACGACTCGAGTGACAGCTATGTCTCGAGCGGCAGGTACATCTCGAGCAGCAGGTACGTCTCGAGCGGCAGGTACGGCCGTGCAGTCGCCTTGGGCGACAAGGTACGCTTCCGTTCATTGGGACGCTTTATGAGGACACATACCCATCGTCTTTTGAGAGAAGCACGTATATGGGGAGGTTCACCGTAAGGGATAGGAGCGCCTCAAAGGGCAGGTATGTTTCGAGCGACTGGAATGTCTCGAGTATCAGCGAGGCAAGTTAGGCTCTAGCAAACAGGTACACGTTGTAAACTGCCATAGTACATATTGTAAACTGCCATAGGCACACATAAAAATCGGGAGGCAAATTACGCTTCTATCAAAGTTTCGAGATTCTCAATCATATGAACCTTTAGGGTCACATACCTCAAGAGATAAATACGCGAGATAAATATCGACATATAGGCATCGATTGGGATATGGTACTCCTCGAGAGTGAAATATATATTTAACGGCATGAATGTCTGTTGTGTTGTTCTTTTGATATACTAATATGTGACTTACGGCAAGAACCTTGAGACATATATTCTTTTTTTGATAAACAGGGCAAAGGACTGACAAACCATTATTCTTACATTTCTTCAGTTCCTTTTCCATGCTTCATAAGGCGATTTCAAAAATGTTATGTAAATAAGTGATGAAACAAAAGGAACACGTTCTTCATACTATTTCCTTATTCACATGTAAAAAAAACAGGAAAAATGCACTAAACAACAACTTCACAATGATAAGAGAGAAAATACTGAATATATATACGTAAAAATCGACTATAATCCTCCTGCACGGCTTTCCAACAATATTTTGAAATGCAGACAAATTGCATTGACATTTTCATGGTTTTGTCGTTGTTAAAACTCAAAAAAATTATATATGATATTTCTTAAACAATGAAGCCACCAAGCAGAACAAATAACACAACCTATCTCACTGAAACTCTTTAATAAACAAATCCCATATGATAAGTGAAAGAGAGCAATTAACAACCAAGGACGGAACGAACATTCCGGCGCTTGCATCGCCAGACGTCTTGGGCGGTTGAAAAGCAGCTCCAGAGCTCCTCGCAGGGGTGGCGCGAAACACGCAGGCCTTCAGCGGCCGAAGATGTACGATCGCTAATAAGGAGCACGCAAGCAAAAAAACACTCCACCAGTGGTGGCTGGGCCACAAGGCGCCTCTTCTGCTCGCAGCGACTGCGCGGCTGCGCGCTGCACGCGCGCGCGCACCAGGCAGCGCATGTGGACGATGACGCGCGGATGCGCGCAGAGGCGTGCCTTCAAGCGAGATTGTTTTCCTTTTTTTTTTTTTTTCTTTCGTTTTTTTAAGCCATTTGTATTCTTTCGCCGGGACCGCCACATGGGGGGAGAGCATATGTTTTTCACAACTAAGGAACAAGATGGATTAATCCGTGGCGAAGTGTTTTGCCGACTACGGAATTCTTAATTTCCATGCTAAAAGCTACCTGTGGACACACCGCATGAGCGCACTATGCCCACGTTCTTCTGTGATTCGGAGGAAATGTGATGGGGCAGCATACGAGGGCTGCCACAGTGTGCAGGTTGGCTTACTCTTCATGCATGAAGAATCTCTGGAACATTCCATCGCATATTTCACTACGGAGGGCGGTTCTTGCTGTATTCGTACACTCATCTCCTTCCCAATCTCCAATTTAGGCTAAACATTTATTAATCTAACAATTAACCATAACACCGAGATAAATGCAGTTAAACGAGCATGTAAGTATTCCTAGCAAATTTACAGAGAAAGTAATGTTCTAGATACTTTAAATATGATACAACGCTGTACCACAATTCGTCCTAACAGACTGCGATCATTTCTGTAACTTACAGCGCATCCTCGTCCCACAGCTAATCAATCACTCCATGTAGAAATGGCACAAAGAGTTTTTTCGAGAGTTTTCTTGATTCACAGTATAGCATTTGTACCATTGCCTTCTACCCAAATCATATCATTATTTTACATTACTTTTTGTTCAGATCTCAGGTAGATATAGTGTTTTAAACAAACAATCCGGCATACCTTCGTGATCCAAAAAGGCTCCTTGATTCATTATTTGCCTTTCTCACTGCAGTGAACTTCACCGTCGGGTCCCAATCCTCAGGATGAGTTTTGTAATAGTGTACTGCTCCAAAGGGCCAAGAGGCCAAGCTGTATTAAATTTAAAAAAACAAAACAATTGAACATCCGACACATCACCATTTCTGACAACGCCAGCCGGTGACGCCTCCACGGCCTGCACAAGCCTTAGCCTTTTAGAGTCCAGCAGGATGCGTACCAGCCTTTCCCAAGAGCCCAGCAGGATGCGTACCGTAATCGCATCCAATCGCAGAGAGTTAAGACACCAAGCTAGATTTAATCAACGCAAACATTTTTGAACATCCCTCACTTCGCCCTCCTCTGTGGCGGCGCCTCCATCGCCATTGCGACCGCCCCTCCCCCCAAAAGCGGACTTGGATGGCCGGCGGCGGCTCGCGACGAGCGAGCGCCGGGCGAGCGTGGCCGAGTTAATTTTAGCGGCGACGCGACGCCGCCGCCGCCGCCGTCGCCGGAGCGGCACGCAACGCGTCGGCGACGGCCAGGCGCCGACTGAATATTGCCGCGCGCATATTTCCATCCCAGGCGCTTACCCGCCCCACGGCCCAGCCGGCGCTGCGCGGCGTGTGGCGACGGGGCGCGGGAGGCGGGGCGCGGGGGGCGTGGCGCTTATCGCGCCGGAAGGAACAAGTGCGCGAATGTGCATGGCGTGGCGCGCTGCGGCGCGGAGCGAAAAGAATTCCTCCCCCCCCCATCCAGTCATCAGGCTCTTTCTCTCTTGCCCCCTCTCTCTTCCTCACGCTCACACTCTTGCATGCGCGCGGAGAAATGTTGCATGTGTTGAAATGAGGCAGCAGTTCGCAGCTCGACTCCAAGCAGCTTTAAGCGTTCACTTCTTTGCTGTGTTATTCGAACTGGAAATGTTTCTCGGTGAATACTCAGTTGCAAATTGGTGTAATAACATGGTTGCAAATATTCACCAAGTTAACACACGCGATATTAGCAGAGAAATGTGAATGGAAAGACGAATTGTAATTAAACAGAAAAAAATATTATTTACACCTATTTTCTCATTTGTTTTAAAAAGAGATAGATTACTATATTTTGGTGACGATGATCAAACCACTGAAGCAGCTAAAGAAAATAAAAATGTACTTGGGAAAGGCAATAACAACCTTTATCTCATTTAAACGTACAATTTAGCAAAGGGAGAGATGATTTTATTGAAATGTTTTATTTAATCGAGAGATTTATTAAGTAGAAATTACTTTTAAATAACGAAAAGATCATGACAATTAACTGCAAAATTTAACAAAGAGTCACTTATTTCCAAATCGTACAGATCCAGAGACAAAGAAGCAGCCATCTGTCAAAAACAAAATGAGAGTGTGGTGCATGGGGAATACAAATGCTATGTCACTAATCTTTCAATGCCATTCTTTTCATCTGAGACAATGTTTGAAGGCAACACATCGCGTCTCTTTATTTAAAGCATCAAAACAAGGGCTGCCTGAACTAATCAGTCAGTTACTAGCGAGTAGGTTAAATGAGCAGATGATTGTCAACAGGCAATACTTAGACAAACATCATCAGCTAAAATAGGTGGGTGTAACAAGTTTAACATAAATTGCAGTAATAGCAACCTTTCTTCGTCTCTCGTCAGATAACAGTAATACTAGTAGCTTCTTTCGTTTCCTCGTAACTAACGTCTTCCCTTTCCTTGGAACTTCGGTCATAGCTATAAAAAATGGAAGTTTGACTAATATTTGGGAATATACCTTCAAGAGTAAAGAAATCAGTTTGTCTATTACTTAAGAAGTCCACAAAGACATAGGGTACGATCAACTTATATAGCTTTCTTTTTACCTGTGCAAACAGATGCCAACAAGTCTGCGGCTAAAACAAATACAAACGAAAATCTACAGCTTGGATTTTTCTTCAGGAGTATCTACTTTTTTCATGGAGACTGCACTGATCAAACCCTGAACGTCTGTAAGCGAAAACCTGCTCCAAGAAGATTACTTACAGCTCTATAAGAAACACAGCGACCTCTTCGAAGTGCAATCACACACGGTCACAGAACGTGGAAACACGATACATATAAATGTGGACGGGTATTAAGGATACTAAACACGAGAAGCGCAATCCCGAATGGTTTACCGTCACGTATCTATATTCATGAGCGCCAAATTCCGATAATGCCACAGCCTCTTGATTCGCATTTTGTTCGACAAGCACTCACCGCCATTATGATTGTGCATCATGGGAATACAGGATTTGCAGTACACTCTCCTTCAGGCTCAAAAACACAGGTTCAAAATTGGGCTGATATCGTATTCATACGTGTAGTGATATAGTACTTCATGCTATGCGAACACACTATGATTACCCGAACTCTCCCAGACGTTATATCCGATCGTTTGAGCTCTAGCATGAAGTTACCATTCGCGCAGGAGCAAAGGAGTAAATAAGGGATCCTACGCTACAGACATACACTGCTTTACTCTACGCACAAACAACACGGCAGTTCCAATTCGTGAAGGCGTTATTTTCTCCCTGGCCCCAACCTCGCAGCCTCCCGTCGCCGCAGCGGCGGGATGGGCGGGGCGCGGGTCACAAGAAAAGCGGCGCGAGAGGTCAGTGTCACGGTGACTCAGGCCGGGCGGCGCCGCGGGGACGGTTATAAACAGCGACGCAGAGAATCGCCGGCGCGCATCTGGCACGGCACACGCGTGCGCGCGCGATCGCCACCGAAGCGGCGTCGTTAAGCACGGCGCCATCACCGCGCCGGCACGCGCCACACAGCCAGACGCGCGCCGCCGCCGCTGCTGCTTCGAGCCCTTTGCTTCGATTTGGCCGCGCGCCGCTGACTTGGCGGGCGATGCGTTGCCCCGCGGCCAACAGGGTCACGGCACCCTCGGCGGGAAGATAGGAGCGGATAGAAAGCGACGCTCGTCTCTTGAAATTTGTGCAATGAGGAATTTACCTGAAATTGTATAGCAAACAAAAAATATCCACTTTTTCGGTATCAGGGACATTCGTGAAAGACGACTTTTTAGGTAAAAATCGCCGTTTTTTCGCCGAAGTAATACATCACTTCATCTATATTGCGTCCGCAGTACGTGAGAAAGTAAAAACAAACCACTGACTTACGTTATATTTAGTAATATCATTAGGCTGGTAAACAACATTGAGTCGATCAAATCTTTCATAATAGAATATTCTTATACCAAAAAATTATATTCGTAAACAAGTATAATTTCTTGTAATAACTGTACTCACAGGTCATCTTTGGTTACAATTCATTTGTTTCGAGAGGACCGACTATAAATCCTGAAAGGATGCTGGCCATTAAAAGTACCTTTTGATACTTCTGGGTGGGTTAAGTCGAGATCATAATAGCACAATATTATAATTTTTTAAGTAGTAGGGATGTCGCCTGTAACTTTAGCTGACAGCATACAGATCACACATACACTAAATACACATCACACACACACGTTGAGGTACACGCAACGTATATGCATGCCTTTATTTAGTGTAAAAACATTTTTCTTTAGCCTCATGGCTCTTTGGCAGCGTGCTCGCTTTCCAGTAGGCAGCCCCGGGGGGTTCAACTTACGGTCGAGGCAAGACTATAGTGTGTGTTTTCCTTGCAATGCCCCAGTATAGGTTGCTGTGTGACGATGAGGAAATTCACTTATCAGGATGAAAAGACCGGAATATGGCGTGGGGATGTCTACGTGCTAACCACACGTACCCCCTTAACCCTTGGCCGCGAGATAGGGGCGTCGCCGGTAGGCCTGAGCCCTTTCACGGGCTGTCGCGCCAAGTACATACATACATTTTTATTTTGTGATTGATTGATTGTTCGTGATTCTGGGCGCGTCAACTACTACATTAGTAAGTGTAGCCCCATAAGTGTAGTGCGTGTTTCCCTCGGAAGGTGGAGGTGATCTATTCCCGCTGGATGGCGAAATCCGGCGCCGACCTACCGTCGACAAGCGGGGTTTTCTCCCAACCAGGAATCTCCCATCAGCGGGTCACCGTCCCAGTCGCGACAAGCTCCAAGATCCAGACCGGTCTCCCGGCATATACGGAAGTGTAGTGCTTGTTAGTGTAAGTGTGTGTGTGTGTGTGTGTGTGTGTGTGTGTGTGTGTGTGTGTGTGTGTGCGTGTGAGGGGTGAGGATAGGATAAGGACGAGGAAGGAAAGATCGCGCGCGGTACGTGTGGCCCGTTTGTTAGGGTACTGCTACGGTATTGGCCTAGTATTGATCGGAGAAACCAGGGAAAAGTACCTATCAGAGCAGCCGGCCGCTAGAATCTCCTCCAGACAGCGACTGAATTCGACCTAGCTGAAAAACTGGTGTCGAAAATCCTGCCGTCATCGGGACTCGAACCGGTAAGAGGGATTGCAGTAACATCAGATGACGCACTGAGCCAATCTCTGCCGGTTTTCTTTATTGTGAAAGATAACTTCCTTTCACCTCTTCCTCATCCAATGAGTGACGAAAGGTTGTTTGCATTGCGCAGGGCATGGGCGCGACGCGCGCGGCGTGGGCGGCGCTGCTGTCGCCGGCGCTGGTGCGGCCGGCGCTCATCACGTGCGGCCTCATGCTCTTCCAACGCTTCTCCGGCGCGCACGCCTTCAACTTCTACGCCGTGCCCATCTTCCGGCAGACGTTCGGCGGCATGGACCCGCACGGCGGCGCGGTCGCCGTCGCCTTCGTGCAGCTGCTGGCCGCGCTGCTGTCCGGCCTGCTCATCGACACCGCCGGCCGCCTGCCGCTGCTCGTCGCCTCCTCCATGTTCATGTCCATGGCCCTGGCCGGCTTCGGCTCCTTCGCCTACTACGAGCACGCGCACCGCCGACACAACCACGCCCACCGGCACGCCTTCGCGCCGGTACGTACCCCTCCTGACATAACATCTATTTTTTTAGTTTATTAATTTTTTGTGTATTTTACTTTTGTATTTATTTTTTATTTTTTGTACTTATTTATTTTTAAATTTTTTTTTAGAAATTGTCCAATTAAATGGAACACGTGTGGAGAACGATTAAAAATTGTGGAGATTGATTAAAAAAACAGTTGTGTTAAGGTGGTTCTGTTAAGGTTACAAACCTACCAACAAATGGACCAACTTCAGTCGATGCGCTCGCGCATTTCCAAGTCAACGGGAGGCTCCGGCCTTCCTTGATTGATTGATTATTTAGTGTTTCCGGCCTTTGACGCCAGCGATTAACATAAAAGTGTCCTTGAGTCCACCCTGCGCCAAGTTGCCAATGAATTTCAGAGATCTGACGATTCATGACTTTCTCTCCTGTAACTACTACTAAACCATTTCCAATTAATTAAATTCACAGCCTTGCATAAAAGCTTCCATTGTCCATTTGCTTCAGTTGCATTTTCGCACATGTTCCTCTCCATCTACCGTAATGGATGAGTGCTTAGGCGAGAGAAAATTCTTACTGCTCTATGTTCGTTTTCCTAGGCAGGAAGTCACGGCGCTTTTTAGCCTTTGTCCACATAAAGGATGCTGGAATTCTTGAGGAGATGTGGTGTCGTGGTGGAGAGAGACATCAACCACTGCACAATCAAATGGTGAAAACACCTAAGCTTCTAGCGAAAATCGAGCTAGTTTACTTGAACCTTCGACTCCATTTACTTGAATGCTAAATTTCTAAGGTCTCCCTCTGCCACAGCGAAAGCAGAATTCCATTTATTGAAGGAGTGAAATTTAACAATTTTTCACTACTGCACTTAATGCACACCTTGAACGGCATTTCAGCCGTTTAGTGATCAATTTAAGCGGAACCTCACTTATGCTCCGAACGCATCAAGACTACGAAAGCATCATGCCGTAAAGGTGTGGGTAGCACACATTAAATGATTTTCGTTATGCTGTATTACTTTCATTTCATTCCTTAAATGATTACACTTTACAGAATTTCACATTCTATTGTTAATAAATTACCATGAAAATGAAAGGTCCTACATTCTCGTGTCACCTGAAACGGGGCTCAAAGATCAACATTATTTGAACAACAACAGCAACAAGTATTGCTGAAAAAACTACTCGTGTGTATTTTCCTTCCCAATATTTATCAGTTGTTATTCTTCTATTTCTTTTTTCAATAACCTTGTTCCAACCTTCTCTCTATTACATCTGAAATTTCCAATCAATTTCATTCCGCTTACTAGCTTCTACGATATTGGCCTTGCGGAGCACTGAGGGCCAACACGTTTGCTAGCTGACCTGGCTCTGAGAATCAACATTTAATATTGAACGTTTAATAATGACCGAAACTGCTTTCACGAATAATAATGGAGCTACACAATATAGCCATACTCCCAAACAAATTAAACCACGGATATGATAGAGAATAGCCGTGTGTAGCGACATCAAGCGACTAAATTTAAACAACCCAGAGCGATCAGGTAACTACTTTAAAGAGCAACGAGCATTTCGTTCCATTTTAGGACTAAACGACATTACTCAATTACTGACGAAAAAAGATTTAGGAACTGTTCAAATACGATTCTTCCCAACAATTAATCAGTGTCATATTTACCCACCACCGTACAATTACACCTTAAATCACGCAGCTCCAACAGATATTCACCGCAGCGAATTCGCGAGCAACCAAACAGCAAGTTGAAATGCCTCCATCCGGCGACACGGCATCCCTCAGGCGCCCTCTCGGAGAATTACTTCAATTAGGACGCGTCGCGTTGATGAATCGCAATCGAGGAGCGAACGGCCTCCAATACACTAAACAACAAACAGCGCCGTCGCGTCGCGCCGACGCCGCCAACGCATCAGAGGTCCATTACCAGCGCTGGCGCGGGAGGAGGTGTAGGGCGAGGGCGGGCGGGGCGGGCAGGGCGGGCGGGGGCGGGCAGGGGCGGACGGGGGCGGGCAGGGGCGGACGGGGGCGGGCGGGGCAGGCGGTTGCGGACGGGGGCGTGGAGAAGCAAAGAGAGGGGAAGGTGGCGCGGACGGGGAAAAGGGCGGGGAATGGCCGGGGCAGTGGGCGAAACGCGCAGGGTTGGGGGTGGACGTGGACGGCAAACTGTCGTAGTAAACAGCCCTGCCATCGCGCAGTAATACGAGTATTCGCGACGCATCATTGTACACTCGCCGCGCCCAGGGAGAGGTGACGGCAGAGCGCCACCCGTTCGTCCGTCAATCCGTCCCTCCCACACGCCAGGCCCAGGTAGCAACCCAACTAACAGTCAGCTATTCGTGGGTGGTAAGTGATGGGTGATGTGATGTGAGTGTTGGGAGGGGAAGCGGATGACCGGTAGTGGGAAGCGAGCAGAAAGTGGGCGTTGGATGGGAAGGGAGAGTGAATGGTGGGCAGCATGAGGGAGGTGTTTCAGGTGATGTATGGGCTGCAGGGGGGAGGGGGGCTGATGAGCGGTTGATGCAAGGGGTATGGGAAATGCGAGAAGAGAACCGGCGGAGGGCAGGAGGACGGCAGGCTAGGAACAACGGCCAAAGGCTACCTCGTAGGCATCGAATAGGCGGGAGAGCATATGAAGTAGTGAGAGAATGGGTGGGGTAGTGGATCGCCCAATGGCGGACGAAAATGGACAATGGTGAAAGAGGACACCAACGAGCAGGTGAGGGTCCAACGGGCAGGTAGGCGACTGGCAAGTGGAGGCGGGCAAGTGCGCAGGTCGGTGTGTAGGTGAGCTGGTGGGCAGGAGAGTGGGCAGGTGGGTAGGCAGTTAGGCTGGTGGGTAGGTGGGCGGGCGGACAGGCAAGCAGGCGGGTAGGCGGGTAGGCAGGCGGAGGTAGGCTGACGGGTAGGTGGATGGGTAGGCGGACGGGCGAGCGGTTGGCAGCCACACTATAAACGGGGGGCGGGTGAGACTGCATTGGGAAAGCTGACGGCACTGGCGGGGGCCGCGCCAGGCGACGGCCGGAAACGACGCCTAATTACGACCGCCTTCCGCTTAGTTTGGCGCGCGCTCACGCCGCCGCTGCCGTAGCCGCCGCCGCGCCGCTACTGCGAGAATGGCGGGTGGAGGGGTCGAAGGGCTTGGAGAAGGCAAGAGTGCGGGTGACAATCTCAGCCCCCTTCAGCACAACAGACAGCAGCTGCCTCGTCCCACCTCGCTTAAAGAACCTCAGAAAACTGAATTCTCTGCTATTACTGGCGTTATCTCAAAACGAAAATGAAGTTACTGCATTAACACACAAACAGAAACGGCGAAATTCAGGAAATGAAATGTAAAAAAAAAGAAAGAAAGAAAGAAAGAAAGAATAAGAGAACCATATAATTTTTGTTTATTGAAACAGATTTCACCAATCCAAATCATCATCATACTTAATTTGTCGCTTAATATAAATCCCCCCTCTAAGATATCAAGAAACTTTAGTGCGATTTGTTTTTCGTGAAATTTTCTCCCACTTGTAAGCCCCGTTAAAGCGAACATGAATAAATAAACTTCTGGTTTTATCAGCATTTAGTCTTGAGTCCCTCATACATGAAATACATCAATTGAATTGCTAATTTTTAAACTAATCCACGTGCAGGCGGTAATGTTCTGATGCGATCTAAACACATTACGCCACCGTGTCCAACTTCCAATTAAATATAAAAAATGTTTCTGAGCAACAATTTTAAAGGGTTTAAAATACGAGCAAGTTTTAAAGACACCCCCGATTGAGGAAGACCGCCCCATAAGATTACGCAGGCAACCTCGTAACGCCGAGCTTGTTTGCGCGCGGCAAAAGTGAATTCCCCGGCCGGGAGGAGGGAGTGGCAGTGCGGGTATCGGAGGGCGAGAGCGGTATGAGGGCGACAACGCCGTCGACGGGTCGCGAGCGCGCGGAGGCCGGAAACGAGCGCCGGCACGCATCAGCGGCGAGGCAGAGTCCGCGTGGGGGGGCGGGGAGGGGGCGGGGCAGGGCGGCGGCGCGGCGGGGAAGAGGCGCTCGGCGACCCGCAACTTCGCGCTCAACTTCTGCCGCGCCCGCGCCTTCAACTCCCCGCCTTCCAACTTAATTCCGCCAAGTTTTAAATTAATTTTAAATACAGCTCTTCCGCAACAAGAAAGAAATTATTTCGCCTCCCTGCGCCCGCCGCCGAGCGACGAAGCGCGTGGCCGCCCCGCCAGCCCGGGCGCCAGCGCGCGAGCGCCAGCGAAGCCGATCGTATTTCACGACCTAATACTGCGAACGCTGGACCGGGTAATCGAGTTTCGGAATCGCGGCCTGATGGAAATTGATTGAAATCATCTGGTTATTGTCTATTACTCTTCCCGGGCTTGGCCCACGGGCGACGCCCGAGGGGGGCGTGGTGAGACAGAGGGGTGGGCGAGGCGGCAGGCAATGGATAAAGGGTGCTGGAAAAAGAGCGACGGCCCGAAGGGGGGGGGGGAGACGGCGCGCAGTATTAAGCGTCTGGAGGGCGGAGAGGAGGTGGGCGAGCAGTGGATAGTGGATGGATAAATGGCGATGGATACGCACAGTCGGGAGGTGGCAGCGTGTAGTGGAGCACTGGGGAGCAGTGGGAATAGCAATTCGTAGAGGTGGCGGCAGGGAGACGGTGAGGCAGAAGGTGGCGGGGAAAAATGGCAGGCTGGAGACAGCGGGCTGGTACAGTAACTTGTGTGGTAACAGGGGCGGCAGGAGACGGGAGGTGGACGGCGAATGGGCGGGCGGAAGGGCGGGTGGTGCGTGGGAGGGCGGGCTGGCGGCGGTGAGCGTGGCGGGTGAGGCGTGCGAGCCGAAGGATGTGCGAGCGGTGGGGAGGAGCGTGGGCGGTGGGGAGGAGCTTGGGCGGGTGGGCGGAGCGTGAGAGAGAGGAGAGTGGGCGGGGTGGCGCGTATGCGTGGGCGAGGCGGGTGGGTGGGTGGGGTGCGCGGCGGCGCAGCTCGCTCTAGCGGAGCGCGCTGTCAGCGATATGGCTGCGACCGGGCGAGGGCGCGGGGGCCGCCCGCACGCGTCACACGGCCGCCCTCCGAGGCCTCGCGCCGCGCCGACCGCATCTAGGGGTTGCCCTTTCTACGCGCCGGCAGAACAGATCGGATATTGGGCTTCGTTAGTCAGGATTTTACTCGCAAGTGATTTTAGGGGAAATCATAAGAAAACACCATTCTCATTCTAGAATATGATAGGCACTAGGTTCGTTCGTTCATTTATTCACATCATGGAATAGATATGGTTTTAGTGTTGCATGCATGTCGATTGACAAGGGCTGGCTTCACTTTAATTTGATTTTTTTTTAAATTGCAATAATGAGAACTCAAAAGAAAAATTAAAAAATCTATACTATAATAATGAATCGATGAAATCAGAAAATTCCGACTACCGATATAGATAACCTATTCAGCCTTTATGTGCCTCAATAGTTCACATTTGAACTAATACATCATTTAAAAACATACATCTGAATATTGATTAAAACGCCACATATTCCTGCAATCGCATCAATCACGGAATAGCAATCACGAAACAAAAATCATTAAGTTAATCTAGCCCAAATTCATACATTCACAAAAAAATGAAAAGCACCGAAATCCCTGACATCTAACCGAGCCCATTCTCGTCGGCCCCCCTCGCGGCTGAGAAAGTTTTTACGCCGACGCTCCCGGCCGCAAACCCGCAAAAAGAGGGGAAACAACGAGGGCCGGGCGGCCGGCCGCGGTGCGGCGACGCATAAATCAATATGGCGGAATCTTTTTTTAATCGCAATATTCCGGCGGCCGCCGCCGGCCTGGCGGACCGCTTTTATTTTCGAATCGGCAATCGGACAGCCGGGGCCCGCGCGAGCTCAACCACCCGCCGCAGCGCGCCGCCGCCGCCCCCGCCGCCCAAATACAAATAAGCGCTGTTTGCACACAAGACGCGAACATTTTCGGAGCTGTTTTTGCCCAGCAAACACTGCACGTGCGAGGGGGACCAGCACCGAAGATGGAAGACGAAAAATCGGGATTACGGAAAGAGCCAAGATGAGGAATTCGAAACGAGACCAGTTGGTCGATGATTGAGAACGAAATACGGGGATAAATAACGGATGCTGCTGGCGTGAAGGATACAAAAAAGCATGAAACGGTAGGCGAATATACGAGATTTATCGAATAAGGCATCACAAGGGAAAGAGAAATATGACTTATGAAGAAAGGAGTAATACATCATCTTTAAAAATACAGAGATACGTTTGTGTGTGTGTGTATAACTGTATATTCCTCCATAATTCTCGAATGCCTGGAGCAATTTCAATCAAACTTGATGCACATATGTCTTACAATCTGGGAAAAAATATCGTGGAATAAGACCTCCATACTGCACGTAGATGTACGGTGGGAAGGGGCTGACATGAAAATCAAATATGATTGTGTCACACTGCACTTTAATCCATCATCCAATGCCTCTTAGCTGCCCGTCTTAACGATGATCTCAGGAACCCAACGATAGAAACGGATGGCTGGAACAGAGCAGAAAGACCTGTCCGAAACTAACGTGGTGGTGCGGGCAGGGCTTTCTAATTGAAGAGGTCCCAAGAAGATAGTGCTAACCGTTATTTTATAAATCTAACCCAAATGTCTTAGAATGTCTGCTAAAAACAAACATTATGACCGAAATGCTGAAGAAACGTACTCATAGAACTACATTAAGTGTGTAAGTAACAAGAGGTGTATGAACTTGTTATCTCGATTTTAAATATAGTATTCTCAAAACTTTTGGAGTGCCCCCTGGTATACATGAAATATGACATGTCAGCAGTATGAAAGCAACCAGAAGTGTGTGTGTATATATATATGTCTAAAACTGTCTCATTGTACAAAAACTTTGTTTTTCCTCTGGCTGACAAAACTTCTGGTCATGTGGGATAGCACAAGTTCCTCCAACCAGTTCAATTGATGACTGCGACAACAAACAAAAGGGGCAAAGTCGGATAATCATCTAGCAGAATGATTACGCATTACGAACAACGCCAACTGACTAAAATAGCGAAAGTAACCGACATCATCCAGCTCGGCAATCCAGCACCAGAACGAAATCGCCACAAGCGCCAACGGCGGCGCCAAGACGGAAGAGCGGGCCGGCCACAACAGCGAACGCCGAGGGGCTGGCCAGCGAACGAGCGGGACGCGTTGGAAGGGGTCGGCGCGGGGGCAGGAGAGGGGGGGGACGAGGACGGCGAGGACGGAGGACAGAGGTCGGAGGACGACGTGGTGGATGCGGACGCGGACGCGCGCGCGCCCGCCGCCGCAGCCGCTATCGGAATTCGATGCGCGCGCGCGCTTGCTCGCTCGCTCGCTCGCTCCGCCGCCCCTCCCCGCCGCGCACACTGGGCCCGACCGGGCCCAAACGTTGGGACAGGCCAAGCTTTTTTTTAAAACAACTATTAATAAATATAATTTTTCTACAATTACGAAAAAGCTCCATCGTGCACCTCGCTCCGCCTCCCCCCCTTGCGCCCCTCACTGAGCCTGATCAGACCGAAACGCAGGGACATGCCAAGTACGTTTTTTTGAACAACTGAGGGATTTTTTCCAAGAACGAAACGAGGCCAAAATTCCATGTTTTGAAATATTTTACTTACGGCTTGATTTCTGCCAGAACGTGACGGAACGGCGTTCCGCAACCTCCGGGATAATTATTAAATTATATTATAAATATACAATTACTTTTATAAAATTAATAATTAATCTAGGGGAGCGTTCCGGGAACTAAAACTTCATAAACCAAGCGCTGTAATAATTTATTCCCTACAACTGGCGCTGTGAGCTGGGACATTTCTTTTCAGCAAGTGCCAAACATATTGAAAGATATAAGGCGGGAAAAAATCATAAATATATTGCTATGCATGTTGTGAAGTTTTTGGTGCCTCCTGAAAAATCTCCAATTTGGACTAGTTTGGTTCTTGTAAGAAACCCTTCAATTTTTCCTTTTTACAAACAACAATTAATAAATACCATGTTTTTACAACTGTGTAAAAAGTCGGATTCGGCGCATTGACGCCTACACGTCAAGGTCCTTTTTTTTATATCCATTAAAAGAGATGGTTGCCAAGACAACTGTCTTGTTATCGTAAAAAAAGCATTTTACGAACGGAAATATAATGCAGTAAACAGATGTATCGCACAGTAACGCTACCGCATTCATGGCCCTGTATAATACAGTGGAATTCCCCGACATAAGAACACCCAATTTGCACACTTCACATGAAAATAACTGTGTTAGCCATTAGTAAAATTGGTTACTTTCAGAGCATGCACAGCGTGCTTAAAGCACAATTTTACCACGTGCTAAAAGTGAGACGCTGCAACATTTGTTGAGATGACACTGTAAATACAACAGAGGCAACAAAATACTTTTCACTTATCATATCAGCTACTACCGACCTTAATGTAACCTAGTAGCCTCTTAATTGATTTGTTTACTTGAATTAAAATAAAAGGAATGTCCGTAAGGCTGAATAAAAAATTGTGTATGACATACGCGCTCAAGTGATTGTATTTTTCTCGTAGGATTGCGCCATTCGGCCTGTCTGCCTCCTTTCGCAACTCTCCTACTCGCAAAATAATATTTAACTTTTACCACTCTTTTCATAAATAACAATTACAAAACCTTCAAAAAAACTACAAAAAAAATCATGTTCTATAAACCTTCGCGTCCAAAAGACCTGAGTGTGGTCAGTTTAATTGGAAAGGCCACTTCTCTGAAGATGTAGTTTTTTCCATTAAACACATGCATGCTTTGATTGAGATCTTATCTAAATAACCGATTCGTTTAAACTTTCTCACCCTTATTCCGTAAGAAGAGAAATAATTATAACCAAGAGCCGAAAAGCTGCGATTTTTTTAACAGCCGTCTTTCGCCCATCCTATGCCCACGTTGGGGCCCTATTCCGTCCACTGTGCGACGACGTCGCCGCTGCCGCCCCCGCCCTCTACGATGGGTATTTAATCGTTAGCGCCGCGCCGCGCCCCACCCCCACGGCACAAGCAAGCGGCTGACGCGACGCGGCGCGGCGTGGCGTGGCGTGGCTCGCGTCCGCGCTAAGGAATTGTTCGCGGTGATGGCTTGTTCTGCACGCGGACACGGTTCTACGCCAGTAATCGACATCTCTGTGGGGTAGGAAAATCCATGGGGAACCGTTCAGTTTAGATAGTTGCGTTTGACAACTTAATTTAAGGAGCTCCATAGGTAAAATAACAAACCATCAGTAATGACTTGACTGATTTTTCAAATTTACTTGATAACGATGATGATGATAATAATAATTAATAATAATAATAATAATAATAATAATAATAATAAGTCGTGTCGATTGTTATCGGAGCTCTGGGATTTGTTCCGCAAAATTTGAGTAAGAACTTGTCTAAACTCCCCGGTAATTCAAAAGACTGGAAAGTGCAAGAAATTGCTTTATTTGGAACAGCCCACATTTTGCGCAAAGTATTGTAGAGGCACTGACAGTCACCGGATCTGCTCCTCAGGTAGCTGGCTGCAACCTGGAGTAGAGTTTATATTCAGCCGACTCATAACATCTTTAGTCGTGATGTAGTCGGAAAATAATAATAATAATAATAATAATAATAATAATAATAATAATAATAATAGTAATGACTGCTGGTGAATAGTGACTGTCCAAAGACGGCAATGATTATTCCAATAGCAACTAGACTTCGGTATCACATCCAGTCTTGCCAAAGAACTGAACCATCCTAGGTCTTGATGCAAATCTTCAAACCAAATGTATAAGGCCACACTACTCCCACCCTGCGTGTGTACCTCAAGAATTCACTCATTTTGTACGGGGAAGGCCCGATACCAGAGAACGATCACACTTAGTTATGGTCACTAATATCAGTACATTTGTTTCTCATTTCGCACCCCCCATGAGCTGAGAAGCATTTAATGAACAGCAAAATCGATTCAAAATTCACATCTACAACGCGTTTCAGTGAAGATATAAGAACGCTTCCAAGCAGGAAAAAAAACAAAACACAATACGTTGCTGGTTTTGAAAGGAAAAAAAAGCACCGCACACAATCGTTTTAAATCTACTCAATTACAGATTTCAGGTCCATAGAAAAGATAAGTATTTTGCGCAAAAGCATTCGGAAAGACCTTGTGAAATAACCACTGTTTCTCCGAAGTGGTCCACATCTAAATGATTTCGATACAGGATAAGAGCAAGACTCCTACCATTAAGAATCCTAGTTGAGTATTTCGCTTTTATGTTACGAAACAAGAACGTACACTATTACTTATAGTTTTTCTGAAAATGCTGCTTACAATGGTAACTATTAAAGCAGCCAACTTTATGCAGAAACTAACGACGACTGAAATCGCGGACGAGCAATCTCCTAAAACACAACTACCGGTGCAAGTGAACTTAGCACCACTCGGTGAACTCATCGGTTCATAAGGTTACGAACGGTCAACGAGTTTTAGCAGGGGTCACTGAATCTCGCTAAGCGCTTTGAAATCCTGAAGCTCGTGTCGCCGGAAGAACAAACGATGGCTTCTGCTTCACAGACGACCCTGGCACTTTCTGTAAAATACGACCCCTGAGACTCCTCCCTTACTCTTTAGCATTTCACCAATCACATGTTACGATTTGTTCAATGCCGGAAGAGATAATGAGTGGTTATACCCGAAAAAGATAAAACCCTATGAATGAGAGTTATTTCTCAACGCACATAAATTCAGCGGCTGTCTGGAGGGTAATTCTTGCGGCCGGCTTGCTCTGATCAGTAGTTTTCCATGGTTTCTCCGATCAACACCAGGCGAATGATGGAGCTGTATCCTAACGAACGGGTCACGGACCACGCACGATCGTTCCTTTCTCTTCCTTCTCCTACCCTCATCCTTTATTACACACATACAATCACACTTCGAAAGATCAGTGGGAAGCTTACAGCTTATCCCGGTAGGATAAAAGCTTACCCCACTGATGAGAGATACCTGGTTTGGGAAAATCCCCGCAAGCCGACTTGGATAGGTTCTCGCCATCCAGCGAAGGAAGATCACCGCTGCCTCCTCTGATGAAAACATGCAATATACTTACGAGACTAATGACCTTAGCGGTTGACGCGCCCGGAATCACTAATCAATCAATATACGCCCATAAAGTGAACGAGAAAGTGCGCGCCAGTATGCACGTGGGTCCAGGGTCGTTCGTCTGAATGCAACCATTCTCCAGGCGTCGACTTATCAGAAAGAGCCGGCTACTGCTATCCACCGGAATGGATCGCGTGCAGCGGTCAGACTCGCGTGCGCTGCTGCCGCCGCCCGGTGACTCGTTGATGCCAGGGGCGTGGGCTCACAAAATCAACACGATAAATCAAGCGTAAATGGTGGCGTATTTTTTTTCCACCTAGTATATCACGGAGACGTGTCACGTATTTTTAAAAGTTCGAAACAGTTAATGCACTTATTCCCATTGCATCATTGTGACAGAATTTTTACGTTAATCTTTTATTAATGATTGAAATCACGATGCGTAAGAATTCCAGTGAGTATTTGGATTTGGAAAGTATTGGTAAATAAACTTAGTACATGCTGGAAATTGCGAAGTTTGTGGCAGGTTCAGAAATTATGACATTTTAAACTGTGGACTAGAATTTCATTTCCCTACGAAGTGAATAACATCTTTGAGTATAGCATGAACTTAATATTGTGCTAAGAAATTATTTGAACCATTATTTAGATTCAGAATTTCAAAGTAGGAATCCAGTATCCGCAATGGCACCAAATGTATGTCTGTATTTATGATGATTATGAATATACACGAATTCATTCACAGCAATATTCGACGACGAAACTAATTATAGTCAATGTCTGAACAAAAAAAATAGCAGAGAAAGCAAGGTGAACGCGTTGTGGTATTCCGGTTCAAGGGCTTGTAGGGTAGAGTGAGACTTTAGAGATGTTTGTTTGTATGTACATGTGTGAGTGTATGTACTCTGGAACTTAAACTTCTAGTTAATCAAGTGAAATTCTTTCCCGCCTCCTTAAATTTCAACGGCAATGAACATGTTAAATGATAATGAAGCATTCCTTAGACAGCAATTTGGTCCTACAGCTGGTGTATCCAAGACAAAAAATGTCCAAATAATAGGGATTTCTACTTCAATGAGTTTTAAAACCTTTCTATTCAAAACTATATTTATTCTTTAGGGTTTTGTTAATTAATTGCTTTATTTCACTTGTTACAGTTAGTGAAAGCACAACATTATTATCAACCATTTAAAAATAAAACCAGGAGTCAACGAAAATTAATTACCGAGTCAATTCATTTAACCATCTTAAAAAATGGTATTTCTACTTTCCTTCTTAGTTCGTGGCAGCAATCCACCATTAGAAGAAAAGAGCGGTAGATTTTCGCAGGGCAGAAATTCCTCAGTATTCATAGTCGCTCTTGTGAGATGTAAAATAACCCTGGTCATATGCCAGGAAAATGAAATCCTTCCGCCGTTCACGTCCTCTTCAGATCGCGAATTCGTTCAGCCAGTGAACGACGCAATTAATGGCAAAATGACTGAGACAGTCCTTGCGAAGGCCCCTGGCGGCAAATTTGGGAGCCAAAAACTAGCTTAGCGACGGGCACCAAACTCGTAAATTCCCAAATAGAGAGAGGTGGGAGAATGGACATGTTTCCAGAACCGAGACAGCAAAAATGTCAACAATCAATGAAAATAATTTGAAATACGAGTATCTATTCAAATTATCTTCGCTTGCAAAGAAAATAATGTTCTGCCTATCATCCAGTACTAAATACCCTCAGAAACCCCGTTCGGTTACATTTATTTCCCGGTTAAACACACTTCATAGTTTGTAATTCTGTACAAAGGAGGCTAATTGGGTACATTTATTTTTTCGTTTTGTTAGTTCTCTGAAACATTTTCTACGATGGAATTTGTGCCATTTGAACATCACCCCAAATTAACAATTGTCTCCCATTTTAAGTATTCTCTCAAAATTGCTTTCCTTGTGAGTTACTGAGGTGTGCCCGGCACTTGCAGGTGACGTCGTCGCTGGGCCCGCAGCACGACTGGGTGCCGCTGCTCTGCGTGCTGGTGTTCACGGTGGCCTTCTCGCTGGGCATCTCGCCCATCTCGTGGCTGCTGATCGGCGAGCTGTTCCCGCTGGAGTGCCGCGAGCTGGGCGGCGCGCTCGCCACCTGCTTCAGCTACGTGTGCGCCTTCGTGGGCGTCAAGACGTTCGTGGACTTCCGGCAGGCGCTGGGGCTGCACGGCGCCTTCTGGCTGTACGCGGCCGTGTCGCTGGCCGGCCTGGGCTTCGTGGTGGTGTGCGTGCCGGAGACCAAGGGCCGCGACCTGGACGAGCTGCACCCGAAGCTGGCCGGCGCGTCGGGGCCCGCGCGCTCCTCCGCCGCGGCCGCCGCCGCCCCCGCCGGCTTCCGCCTGCCCGGTTGCGGCGGCGGGGGCGGCGCGGGCGGCGGCGGATTCTGCGGCACGGGCGCCGCGCCGGGCGTGGAGCGGTGTGCGTAACGCGCGCAGGCACGCCCGTACTCACACACACGCACGCACGCGCCGCTGCTGCGACGACGCACGGGCGCCCGCGAGCACTTCTACACGACGTCGAGGCCACCGGTCGGCTGTCTCGAGAGCAAGAAACGCTTGAGAATTCCAGGAAAAGAATACTTGTGTTCTCTACGCATTTTTCTACAGTAAGAATTCATTACCAAAGATCGATTCAACAGAAAAATACTACTTTCAATGTTGGGCGCAACTGCTTAATTGAATATACTGGAACGGTCATTTACTTTTAAACCTCCTCTTACGACAAAACGATTTGTATACACACCTTACAAACCAAACGGTTTATAGCTTTGTCAAAGAAGGATTAAAACAGGAGGAAACAACAACAATAAATTTTACTAGTAGCTTTTAGTGTAGTAATTTCACCGCGAAAATTTGTACTTCAAAAACTCTTCCACCTGCTTCAAATATTATAATACATGCAGATTATTAACGTAAATCTGCGTACGAATTCAACATCGCATAATCGAAACAACAGGCGCCACTTTATTTTAAAGCGTATAGCTTGAAGGCGCACTGAAACATACCGAACGGATGTATTTCCTGAATCTCAAGCGTTTCTTGTCAGTGTGCTTCGTGAGACCTCCTACATCGCAGGAAGCAAGAACCAACAACCCTTCGCCCGAGTGTGGAACAGCGGCAGCACCTGATCGTCTACGTGCTCCAAATCGATCGCACGCACTCTCGTGCATTCAAGACGCCCTCGAGGCGCGAGTATATTAAGACTTACGGTAGCGCTACAGAATGACGTAGTTGGACGGACAAAGTGCCCCTCGAGCGACACGGTCTCGTCAGAGTTAAAGATGTTTCTATTTTGTGCGTGTCGGTCCCAGGAGAGGCAGGCGAATTTTAAACTTTCCATCACGAGGTGCTTCCAGCGAAAAAACCGAACTGACAATACTCAAACTCCGTCGATATATTATATGAATATACTCATCGGAAACAAATTTAATCATATACGCTAAGTGTACTAAACGGCGGCATGGCAACACTGCCGAAAACACGATATATCAGAGGCCATATCATGTCGATTTTATCAACAAACACACTCACGAATATTTTAACGAGACAATAATATCCGATAATATTTCAACAAGACAATAAGCTTTGAACAGTAGAAAAGCATACCATTAGTGAACCTTAGTAAAACGTAGTCGGATTTTAACCCCAGAGACAGTAGCATCCGTAACTCTGACGAGATCGCGGAGGAATTGCAGTCCGGCGCGTGGTTGGCGAATCGCGCGGGACAATAGTTTGCAAGGCAGTGAGTCTCAAACAGGAGGCTGTGACCCAGCAGCAGATTGAGAAGTCACTCCCAGTCTCCACACGCTCTCCTTCCACTCTTGTTAAGAAAAGAAGTAGAATTAAAGAGTGAAGTAGCAAACGCAGAAAAGAGAATAGCTTGTAATTCTTGTAATGGTAATGTTGATTCGGTAATATTGTGTGTACTACGAATATATACTCGTAGAATGTGAGAAATCAGATGTACAATTAGGTTGGACAATAAATGTATAACAATTAGGAATGCATTTTTGCGGAATATAGGGCATATTTGAAGAAGTTCCTTGGGTCACAGATTACCAAACGGTGAGAAACACTGCTCTGTCGAACTGTCCGTGAAGCACTTCTGACCATGTTACAACTGAAGGCGCGACCTGATTGTAATGCTATGTAAAAGATGCAGTACACGAACAGGTATGTCTCGAAACTGCGAGAGAATCCTGACAGTTTCAAAATATCCTCAAATACAAGTAAATTCTCCCAAACCACATATTTTACCATCTACAGTTATCAAACTATAACCGTCCTCTATCCTCAGTGAATAAAAGTGAATCACTGAGAGTAAAGGAATAAGTGATTATTTAAAACTTCGATTTTAGAAAGTATTTCAAAATAAAAAAAAGTACATAAGTACGTTTAAAATCCAACAGATTCATTAAAATGAAACATAGGTATAAGTGTGACGTGACAGAAAAAGAGACATATTCTACGAAGATCAAAAAGGGCCATACCCAGTTTCTTGTACTTGCATCTTCAGCGCGAGCTTGTAAGGCAGAGTGTCGCCTGGCGCCGGACTGCTTGCCGGCAGCTGCGAATAAGGCGACGGGGACTCGCGCCGAGGCGGAAACAATGACAGGGTAACGAGGGGAGGCGGTCACGCGAGAAAATCTCCCTCGTCGCGCTGCGACTTCTTGTTATTTGAGCGTTTGTGAAATATACGAGAAATCATAAACGTTCAATTCTTCTCTAATGGGAGATATGGTACATATCAAAAATATTTTACGCAAAAGAATTAGAGAAAAGAATACCTTTCTAGAAGGTCTCATTCTGCCCTCGAGTGAATCACACATATCAAAACAATTTGAAAAAAAATCCGAGAAAACAATACCTCGAGGGTAAACTCTGACTTTCATATTAGGGATAAAGATGTACAAATGTGATGTGTCTCTATCGGATGTATGGTCTTGTTTGAAATTACCGTATAAGAATGACTGCTCTTCAGAGACACATATCAAGGAAAACTAATTTTACATTTGGTCTGCTAATAATTAAGCAATACACGAGATAAGAGGAGGACGTTTATGATTAAATTCTACTAATTTACAAATGCCCCTACAAGAAATCTCACCGCGCTCAAAGTTGATACTTGACGCAGAATTTCAATTCAGTGCATTTTAAGAACTAGCCTCTCTCCTATCGCCATCGAAAAATTAAAATACCAAATCGTCATTAGCCTCACCGGATCATGCAATTAACTGATTTAATAAGCCATAAACGTAAGGTTTTATCCTTGCAACCAATAATTCAAATACTGGTATCTCACAACTCGTATCTTTTCCACCTCTTTCGCCGCCCGTTGCCTCGGCCCGAGCGCCCGCCGGCCACGCCGCACCCCAGCGACCGCGGAGGGGAAGTGGATGGGGTAGGGATGGGGGTCCTCTTGGAGAATGGAGGTGCGCGAGCAACAGCTCCAACAGCAGCGCAAGTCTCCCAGCCTCTTGCAACGCAATCTTCAGGTGCCTTCGCTCGACGCCGGGGCCGGCACGCACTGCCGCCCACGCGTAGCGCTGGCAAACGCTACATCGGTTTTCCAGAAATATCGATATATCTATTTCAAAATACCAATTTGTTGATATATGTTGATAGTATCGCACGGTTTTCTTCACGCATAACGAAGACCTTACTATACTTTAATTGAAGAAGAATTCAATGAAGTCCATTCAAAATCAAAGCTTTATTCTATTTGAACCTCAGAACTCTCATTAATTTAGTAAGACAGGAAATTCAACCATCCAGGCTTCTGGATATTTAGGCATCACACGTCTATTTTACGTATTTGAAAGTCCTAGGATTTCCTGGTAATTTAATTGTTTTACTCGTCAGGTTTATTTTACCGGTATATTTCACCGGTATATTTTATGCAATTGACTCGGCGTGACTTTTTACAATGTAAAGCAATATCAATATATTGGTATATTGAAAAGGTTTGCCATCCCCACGTACGCGGTTTCTAGCACTCGCGCTCCAACGCTCTTTTTAACCTCACTCATTCTCTTTTTTCTTTCATTCTCTCGTTCTCACTCTCTTTACTCGTACTCTCCTTGGCAGTCTCCTTCTCTACATCATCTTCTTGCGTTCGTTCTCTCGCTCTCTCTCGTGAGGCAATTCGTAAAAAAAAGCCAACGATAATCATGCAATTTATTGTATTCATATACTATATCACACTTTTTTCAACGGTAGGAAGGTACTTATTTTGATAATGCATATATATATAAACTATAACATTGTATAACTCTCTAGCAGTACAAACGAGAATGAGCGACCGTCGGAGAAGAAAAAGGTGATGTAGAACCGTCGCTACCGCCTCTGCAGTTCGAGAATACTTAGTATTCGAATACAGTAATATCTTAGCTGGATTTTAAAAACACGTCTCTGCTATTTATAATGTATTCATGTAAACAAAATTACTATTCAGAAACAATGTTACTGAAGAATTGCTCATTAGTAAAAGTTCATCTTGATTTTTTGACATTTCTCTTTCCCTTTATGCATAATACAGACAAATAATATTAACTCCACAAGATATAACTAAGTGAAAAATAACTCAATTTCTATCACTTGAAAAGGTACACATATGCCATCAGTGTTGAAATGAGTGGTCCAATTCAATTCAGAATTAAGAGAGAAAAGTATCTTTCTCCTAAACTCCGCTTTGTGGCGTCTTCCGCGCTGCATAACCGGAGCGCCATGGTCGCAGTCGGCCAAAGTAGCGCGTAGAAGAGAAGGACGTGTACGAGGCGATAGGGACGGTTCTCGACAAGACGCTTCCTTTCTGACAATAAGAAAACGACTCTTCCACCCACACGCTAGAACCCTCTCAAAACCGCACACATGCACAGATCACTCCCCGCACTTTCAACAGCGACAATACGGACGAGCATCCGCGAGCAGACAATAAACGCCGATCCTTCCATTCGCGCATGCATCCCCGCCACGGGCGCCGCCGCGGAGACGGCGCGGCGGCGGGAGCGGGGACGGGCGGGATTAGCTCTAGGCGGAGAGAGTGGGAGAAGGCAATGACGTGAGGCGGGGAGGAGCGGGGTGGGATGGAGTGAGGGGAGGGAGCGAGGTAAAGGACACTGGGACGGTGCTCGCAGTCCCTGGGGGGAGGGGGGGCGCGAGTCCTCCTTGCGGCCCCCACAACCCATCCCGAGGATTGCGTTATTAACTAAAAGTCCTCTCTCGGTTCCAGCCGGCAGCACCCTCTTTTCAGCCAGAGGTGCACGAGGAGCGAGGGGAAGAGCCGTTCTGTATACATACTCTCACCCACACAAAGAAAGATAGGTAGACAATAACAGAATAGACGCCACGGAATCGCGTTGTATCTCGTAAAAAAGTTTCTCCTGCGGTCGTAGCTTATCTTTTTTTTCTTCTGAAGGATGAGTATAAAAGTCAGTCAGGTGGGTTATCGGCGAACGGGTCAGGGAACGACCGGATCCGGGCACGGAGCCGAGACTCTCGCATCGTTCTCCGGTCCAAAGAAAGGTCTGCCTCCTCGCCGTAGAGCAACGGATACGGACTGACTGTAACGGCTAGTAGACTAATCGTAATAAAAAAAAATTAATGAAACGCATATGTATTGCTTTGCGCATTCCTATGTTTGAAGATGAAAAATATTTTAGAGACAATGTTTAGTACTTAACCGTATGTATATTAATAAACTCCGCGTCGTAAATGTCCTCTGGGAACAACAACAAAAAAAATACAAACGGAGGATCACAGACGGTGCTCGGGGTCCACTCGGAGATACCGACTCAATTTTTTTTTCGTAACGTGTACATAAAATGCATAATTATAGTTTCAACTACATCTCCGACTTCACGAGCCAGGGAAATAAAGGAGGGAAAGTTACAGGGCCACGGCCGGGCGCCGAAACCGCCTTCCGCCTTCTGCAAATGCCTTCCTTGTCGACGCGACGCGGCGAGGCGGCCGGGGGGTGGGCGGGCGGGGAAGGGGAGGGCGCCCGCGCGAGCAACTCGTCAAGACAATAACTCGTCCACCCACGCGTGCTTCCAGTGACGTCACGAGATAATCGTAGCTAGTTCCTTCCCATCTATCGATCTCTTTTTTAGCCTTTCATCTAACACACCTACACACGTAACACACGCGCTCACATGCTCCACAGCAACACGTACATACACACCACTCACTCACACGAAAACACGCATCTATGTTAGTAGGTGTACAAAAAGTGTTAAAGTTACGAGTTACTGTGTACTCAAAGGACAGAAGACCTATGGAATGATTCATTAAAATATATATTTAAAACTCTTCAAATACAATTCCAGTAGCGATAATCCTAAACGTTGGTGCGACATTCTATGAACTGCAACGGGCTTTCAAAATCAGTTCTCAAGGCGATAGCACCTTTTGTACACTGTTATATTCAAGCCAACACATTACACACATAACACGCGTACGTACGGTTTTAGATACATCTCCCATATCGTACTCACGTTTTGACAATAATCACTACAATAAGTATATAATAATCATAAAGTAATCATAAGTCAAAATAAGGCCTCTGGTTCGCGGCCGAGCCGGCAAGGCACGACTCGAGCCCGGCCGCCTCCCGTATCAAACGAATTTTTGCATTCCCGAAAGAAGAAAGGAAAAACTAAAAAAACAAATAAACATTACAAATTTTTGGAATAAATTTTAGAAGTTGTACGTATATTTACAGGAGGAGTATGCTGTGTAAATAGCCACGCCCCGCCGCCCGTGCGGCACCGCGGGCCCCGGCCTGCAGGGGAAGGGCGAAGGGGGGCGCGGGGTCGCCGGGCCCCCGTATTTTTGTAGCTGCGTAGCGCAACCCTTTGTATTTGTTTTGATACGGATTGGGTGGAGCGGCCTCGCCGCCCGCTGCTCTTTTCATTTGTAATTTATTACGTATATTGACAAATAAAATTACAATAGCTTCTAGCGAGCGCCTCTCTCCGCGAAACCCTTTCACCCGCCAGTTCCTCCTTCCATGCCTCCCTCCGCGTTTCGTCCTCTGGGACCTGTGTTGTTCTTTGTTCTGTAGTGTGATTTCAGTGCCTGTGTCTGATGGGTAGGGTCATTATGGATATGTGTTCGGCCAAAGAAAAATTCGGGAGCGAATGACAGACTGATTCTGACGAACGGTAGTTGTCACTCGTTTTCCCCTCTGAGACCTGTGTTGTTCTTTATTCTGCAGTGTGATTTCAGGGCGAGTGTCTGACGGCGATATATTCAGAGCGCATACGTGTTTGGCAAAAGAAAAATTCACGCGGGAATGGCCGACTGAGTCTGTCGAACTCCAGTGGTCACACTGCATTGGACAACGCCAGTCTTCAATTCATTACGTACAGGTGACATGCCATGGATGCGAAAACATTACAACATTTTTATAACACATGTACACAAGACATTTTTGATATGACATGAGAGATATCTGTCAAAGAAATTTTACTTTCCCTTTGTCATTGAGGTTTGACATTTTTGATATGACATGAGAGATATCTGTCAAAGAAATTTTATTTTCCCTTTGTCATTGAGGTTAGGTTCAAATTTGTCAGAAACTTCATCACCCATTTCATCAATTTCTTCTAAAATGTCTTACTATTATTTCGGAGAATTGAAACGCAGGTCTTCCACTGCGTGTTTCGTTCAAAAACTAACAAGTTTTCCTATGTCTGAGTTCAATGGCTCAATTTGGCTGAATAACTTAAGGTCATTTGATACCATTCTGCATACTGGAAGATCGGCCTTGTTCGCCAGAAGTTGTGCGGCCGTGCCTGCGCCCTCGTGAGTGTATTAAAGTGAATGGCACAGTGGTCCCGAAGGCGAATTCAACCGAACATGGATCCATATCCTTAAGGCTACCTATACTTGGATGCACCAGTAATTTTAATGGATAGTGATTAAGACGATACGGTGATGATGATGATGGAGCAATGGTGGAAAGGGAGGACGGGGAAACGGGAGAACCCAGTGAAAACCTGTCGCGAATCCAAACGAATCGATTGGGGTTTGACTCCCGGGCCTGGAGTAGGAAAGAAGGACCTGTCACTCCTTCTACGGGTCTGCCCTCTGAGTCCGTCACTACCCGGAGCGGAGTAGAAGCGCTTCTTCCACTCGGTCGCAAGGTCACGTGCACTTCCATTCATGCGGCTAGAACACAGTCTCAAGTACGAACTTTCTATACTGCTCCTTCAACATCATCCGCTTCGTTCTGGGCTGCGAGAGGCACCTGTCAAATTCTTCAGTGTTGGTTAACCCTACTCTATCAGCTGCGTTTGTAGCATCTGTTTGATAGCAATTGAGGACTACAAACGATAGGTGCTAACAATGTTCCATTATTGCGTCTTTGCAAGTAGTGCAAAGAAAAAGGTGAAATGGAGGTAAGGGAAGGGTTTTGATTCAGACTAGGTTACATTAAAAGACGTATAACAAAACTGATATACATTAAAGTAAATTAAGGTAGGTACTGCTCAAGAACTGACAGGCTCATTGAGAGATGAATCATACGACACACTCTTGAAGCTTTCAGACAAACTTCGTTTAACGTTTGGCCAACACCGCAAAGCAACTAAGGGTAAGCATATAGTCAAGAATTATCCCATCACATGGCTCGAAACTTATATTACTGACTGAGAATGGACTTGCTCAGAGGTAATCGTGGTATGGTCAACTTTAAAAAACCAAAATTGTAGTAAAGGACTATCTCTCACTGATCTTATTCAATTGGTACATTCATCACCCTCTTTCTTAAATTGCCTCACGCTCCTTTTAAACCTCACTAGCGGCAACCAAATACACGCAAATCAATTGAGGGCTAAGGCATTCAGTAGCGTACGAGTATTAGCCTGCTACACCGCTCGAAACCGGAAACCGGTTATGCTGACAGCCAACAGAGTTGCACTGAGAGAATCGTGGTAAGGTCAACCAGCGAAACCCAAAACTGTAGCTTAGAACCTTCTCTCACCCACCCCATTCAATTCCGTCCACCGCCCTCTTTCTAGAATCGCCCCGCCCCCTTTCAAACCCGCACGAGCCGCAACTGGTGCGGAAGCGGAGGCGGCGCCGTTCCAGGGCGAAAAGAACGCGGCGGCGCGGCCCGGCGCGGCGCGGGGCGGGGCGGGACGGGGCGGGGCGGGGCGGGGCGGGGCGGGGCGGCGCCTCGGCGTCAAACGGCAAAGACAGAAATAAAACATCGCGACAGTGGCGGCTGCGACTGAAAGGGCTCAAAGGAAGCCCCGGCCGGACACGGAATATATTAAAATCCTCCCCGGCCCCTCTCCCTTCCCATCGTCAGCTGCCGTCGCGGACCCCCCGCCGCGCGCCGTCACGAGCCACGCGGGCTTAGCGCGCCGAAGAGCGAAACACAACGCGCTAAATATTACCATTTTCGTTTAAGTTACGAGATTTTGACACTACTTTACATGCACAGGTGTGCGCAGCGGGGTACGCCCCCTAAAAATTTTATAAAGGGACGCATAAGGGCAAATGTATGTAAGAAAACATTTTATATCCCTTAATATGATCAATTTCTTATTTCCCCTTTTTATGCTGCTGACAATTTGGGAAATTTATTGGGGTCTTTCTGAGGACAGTCTCTCCAAACCGTCGTGAAATTCAACATCGTGAAATCAATTGTATTTATTAATTGTATACGGGAAGATACAAAATTCATTCTTGTTTATTTTACTTACTTCCTAGTAAAATATGGCATATTAAAAATTAAAACATTTGGTGGAAAAGGGGGCCCCGAGGAGCATGGAAATGTAAGGACCCCCTCTCCTCCTGTTTTAGACAGCGCGCCCTTCTGATTTCACAATATCTCGTTTTTACACGGAACTTTCTTCAAATGAATAATTTTACAGTATAAAGAGAATTATTTGTTTTTCTAATTACGACCAAGTGATATCAGGTGTCAGGTGATATCAGTGTCAGGAAATCGCTCATTATGACTGTACGATTACGACTGTGAAACTGCTCGATTAGAATTGTAAATCAGTTTCCTAAATGAAATTTAGAGAGCTACAAATACCATCTCAAATTTACATCAAAATACACCGTGAACTTGTACAATAAGACGCCCTTACTCGTAATAACAGGAATGGAAGGACCAAAGAGCATTTACTTCTCTGAATGGACCATTGTAACTGATGCACTGGCTAATTACGGCTATAATTCAAACACAGATAAGCCCCGGAGTCCTTCATTGTGACAAGATGTCCGTGGGCGCGATAATGGCACGCGACAAGGAAAGCGACTTAGCGGCGGCACGCCCCCTTCGTCTCTCCCCCCACCCACCCACCCGAAGCCCACGGGCGTCGCAGGTGCAGCAGCGCTAGCGCAACGGACGTGCCCGCGCGCGCGTGCGCGACAACACACCCCACGTGCGCCGCACGAGCGATGCCGCCAGGAAACTTGATTAGCTTCAGTGGTGCCGCCCGCCCGCGCCTCAAGGGATTCGCGCGAAGCCCCGAGCGCCCCGCACACGTGCTCCAGTCCATGACCTCGCCGCTCGCGCGCCGCCGCCGCACCGCGGGTGTGGGGAAGGGGGAGGGCGGTGACCCGCATGGGGAACGGGGTGAGGGGCAATGGGGGTGCGGCGGCGAAGAGAGAGAAGCTGCGGTCGCGGTCGTATCGGGGAATCGATCCGCGGTCCTCCGAGCTGTACGCCCGCTTCGACCCCGTGGCCGATTGATTTCCTCGTCCTCCTCCTCTTCCGAGGCGACTGCAGCCCGTGGGTTAATCGTCAGGTGGCGCCTCCACCGCTGCCGGCCATCGACCCGTCCAGGACCTCTCAGACGACCGCCGCCGCCGCTGCCACTGCTGCAGCACGCCGCGCCACAGTAAGCGGCAGCAAGTGCCCTCTAGCGGCAACCGATTGTAACACTTTCTCAACGTCCAGCACTCAATTCTGGCTTGTGCATGCGCGCGCTCTCTAGGAACGAGGCAATGAACTATATGACAGCCGTCAAATTTGAAGACCCCCTGAATTCCTGTTTATAAATTTACGTTGTTAAAAGATTTACTTAACCACATTCTAAAAAACAATGTTTTGAATACTCAACCAATAATACATCCGACATAAATGAACTACTATCAAGTTCACAATGCCAAAGATCATTAGACGTCAATTATTAGAAATTAGAAGAAACCCCCCTATTTAACGTTTTCCTCGATTATCACACTTTCAGTACATCACAGAACAACGAAATATGCATTCAATCCCCAAATTCAGTAAATATAAAGAATTACAGTACTTACCGAGATTGGGTACAGACATGTACGTTTCGCAGTCGACAAGGAACTGGCCG
The DNA here is from genome assembly GCA_031308135.1 of Acheta domesticus. Classification (NCBI taxonomy): domain Eukaryota; kingdom Metazoa; phylum Arthropoda; class Insecta; order Orthoptera; family Gryllidae; genus Acheta; species Acheta domesticus. Next base: position 83,299,623 of record JAHLJT010003656.1, read on the forward strand.
GTTTGAACAGCACCAAGCGCCACAACCCTCTTCGTTAGAAACTCAATCGTCTGTGGACCGGTGCGATTTTCCACCATGGGGAACTGCTGCAACCTACAATTATAGCAGTAATACTAGAGCAGTTTCTTAGCACAAACCTGTTGCACGACCGCAATACACACTCATCGCGAATGCGTAAATTTGTGTAGACCACAAGAAAAGAAGTGGTATCACAGTCTAAATATACATTAGCACAAATTATGAGAGATGCAAATAAAGAGCACGAACTGGCAAACTACAGCAAACACCAAGTTGAGGTTATTTATTAAAAGAACGGATTATTTAGTAAATGCTCACACTGTAACCCCCATTCTTCGATCTTAGAACCATACACTCCTTTCTCCAACGATGACAAGGCCAATGTTCTTTCACACGACGTCCTAAATATCACAAGACACCGTTTTCACGACACCGTAGACCTCACGCACTGTAAACAACATCTGAGAACAATTGAAGAACGATTTTTTACAGGTTCGCCAATGTTTGAATGATGAAGGACAGAGTTGCAGTGCTACCAACGTTATAAACTTCACAATTCATTTTAGATTTCCTTCTAGGTCCTCAATAGAGCAATTAGTACTTCTTTATTACTACATTTACGTTCTCCCTCTGTTTTTCTTGCACAAAGACAAGTTTTAAAGCAAAGTTTGTGACTTAAAATTACTTATGTCCTGCCAACATTTCTACTCCAATGAAAACAAAGTAATTTCCCTTACATGCTTCATATCTGCCTAATGTTTATATTAAAGCAATTTTTTCCATTTTTTCACTCTTTAATTCATTGTATTCATAACCAGGGGAGGATCCAAAGGCAAATTTTGGGAGGGAAAATTTAAAATGTTTTGGTTGAATTGCAAATTTTGTAAAATGTCACTGGTTATACTCAGCTCATGCTGCGATACGATTTTATTCGTTTTAATAATTATCCGAAAATATTTTTGTTTGCAAGTTTCATGTCAAGTTAAAATTAATAGTTTCAGAAAAGCTTTAGAAACTTTAGATGTGTGGGGGAAATTTCCCTCCCAGTGGATCCGTGCCTGACATAACAAACAAGATTATATTCTTTTTACAGTTCCTTTTTTTCTCTCTTTTTTTCTTTTTATTTCCCAAATTTAGAGTTTGTATTGAGTTCATAAATAAAAAATGAATATAGAAATTGTGCTTGCTGTTACATATTGATATAATTGAGACTGATGCAAATAATAATCTTGTCGATAGCAAATATGGGAAATAAGACTTTTGCATAAAGAAGCAAGCATAAATTAATGTATGGGATCAATGCTCAAAGGAAAACTATTTGTACGAAAGGAAATTTTCAATTTAAAAAATATTTAAAAAATTTTGAACATTTTGAACATTATTTTCATAAGTTTAGGCTTTTGCCAATAATCAATGTAAAATATTAAAAATATTAACTAGAATGCTGTAGTTATGAATTGGATTGTCTTTTCAACATAATGCATAATGTTTTAGGCACAAAGAAATATGTCAAATGGCTTTGTTTGAACAGTTCACCAAATCAACCTATATTATACAGAAGACAATGGCATGATCTACATCAAAAGAATATTTTTACATCAAATTAAGTCCAACAAACTCCTTTTGGTCTCTTTATCAACAAAATTATCTGCAATTGTGTCTTTTTTATGCCCTTTCATCATTTTAATAAATAAAATTCACAAAAAAGTAGTTGCAATCCATAATGCTACTGAAACTGAACTTTTGAAATGCATTCTAACTTTGAATTATTACAACTTAAAACAGTAAAAGCAAGATACACAAGTATACAATACCTATGGTAAAATGGATTTCTATATGGAGCATGAATTGCATCCAAAACTTTAACACTTCAAATGTAGTATTCCTATGAATATAAAAAGTTGAAGCATTCTCACAAATTCATGAAAATGACTAAAATTTTAGTTTATGATAATTTTAACATACATTGAGAAGAAATATTTTGTTTTGAGTTTTATTGCGTGAACACCTGCCTGAGTTTTTCGTTGTCAAAAATCCTGATTTCTTTTGTATTATAACATTAAATAAATTCATGAATACATATAAAGTATATTACTTTGTCTATAACTTTAAAACAACCAACATATATGTATTATCATACCATGTATATAGGGAGATTAAAACTATTTCAATTTATTTAAATTGCTAATGAAGATCTGACGAGTGGCAAAAGACTAAATAAACGACTGTGTAGAAAGGATGTTTTTTTGGTGTTTATGGCTACTTGTAATGTAGACATTATTATGCATTATTTTTTCTTGTTGTATGTACATTTGAACAAGGAATTTAATGATTGGTTTGTATATTATGGTATTTATATAATGAATAAATCGTGTTTTAATGAAGATAATAATTACACAAAATAATTGTAAGTGGGTATCTTTATTTCAATGTACACACACTTTTTTATTCTTACAAGCTTTTGATTTGTTTTGGATCAGGTTGGGATAGAACATTTTATTCAAGAATTTTCCAAAGGAAAAAACTAATTTAAAGAGAAAATGTGTATTCTACATAAACAAACACTTATATTGTCACACAAAGACTTTCAAAAAAGTACATTTCCAATATTTTGTGCTCTAAATATTTATCTCTGAACAAAATGTGTTTTCAATGAAAACAATAATTCATAAATGCAGAATATTAATTTACATTATTTTTGTGACATATTACCAGAGTATATACACAACCATAATGCCAGTAACATTATTGAACACAATAATTTTTAATTTAAATGTTGCAATGTGCATAGAAGGTCCCTTCAAACTCTCATTTCAGTGTGAAAGAGATATAAATATTTACAAAATAATATAAGAATACAAAGCGCAATTCTTCGAATTCTTCAACATAAATGAATGACTAGAAGACAATAGCTATGTCAATAATATTAATACCACTCATTTATTTCAATATGTATTACACAGTCATAATTAAATATACAGACATCATTTTGCACAACTGTATATGGGGCTCACTGTAACCAGTGATTAATTTGTGCATAGGTTAAATCTACTTCCTACAAAGGCTTTACAAAGAGAACTTACAGTTTTAATGGAATACCTACAACTTAAAGAGATTCACACATCTTCAATGAATCAATCATTCATTCATTATGTATAGAACAGCAGTAACAACTTAATATACATATTTGATAGTTTTAGTAATTATTGTTGTAAAACAACAGTCTCTTGTGCTAGATTTTAACAGTTTTTTTTATTAAATGGTAAAAGAGATTCAGGAATGGAAAAGAGAGCGACGACTGCTCCAGGAACAGCAAAAGTCCAAGGATGCTGCAAACTGCAGTCAACCAACAAACACAGGTAAATTCGAAACAGAGTACTGTCTTCATTCACTCAGAAACAAATTGCATACTCCCACACATACACACACACTTCGCACCGGCCCCAAACCGACGGGCACCGGCGTCGAAAGCAAAATAAATACTGGTCACACTCTTGAAACACGGGGAAGTCGAAGGAATGGACGCGGTAGGCAGTTCGAGGCCGGGGGCGGTTGCTTTCACTTGCACGTGTATTGCTCGACTCGCTCGTGACACGTGTCGCATGTCACGCGGCAGCACCAGTGAAACTTGCAGCGGCACTGCCACGCGCGTGATAGCTGGTGCGTGTTGTAGCCGCGGCCGCAGCAGAGCAGATCGCAGCCTCCGGGACCTGGGGACAGGGAAAGAGAGCGTTAGCCAACAGCTAGGGTAGATTAAAACAATAACTGCTTAATACCTCCGCTAAGGGCTCTCAATAAAATTTTATTTTCGTTCACCTATATAACACATTGATGAGAATGTTGTAAATTGTTACGGTTAATTTATACTCATGATCATTACACATGTTCAATAATAATAATAATAATAATAATAATAATAATAATAATAATAATAACTCCACCTAGGGAGTACACGACCTTGGAGTTGGTGGTGGAGCTTGAGTACCCCCATGAGCCTTAAAGCTATGTCAGTGGTAGCCTAGCTACCGGTAGGGCCTCCCTTGCTGAATAGGTTGAAGGTGAGGGGTCAGACGAAGAAGTACTCCATTTTGAGGAGAGTGGGAAGTAAGTAGAGAGGGAAGGGTCATGAACCTTTGGACTTCCTGTTGTCGGCCCATAGAGGGTACAGGAGAGAAACTGGGTTGGCACACCAGGCCACTGATTAGAGTGGAGGCCCGAACCTTGCATTAGCCAGCGAAGGAGGCTGCCTTCAGCAGTCAGTGAAAATCCCGTAGGGTTTAGTAATGCCGACTGGCGATCGGAGGGACCCCTTGCTGGGCCCTGCGGGGGGATGCCCTGAGGCCACTGTGGGTCGCAGTAACGGATGGCAGGAAACAACCCGAGGGTTAAGTGTGATCTGTGAACTGGAACTTGCGTCCTGCGAATCCTCAATTCAAACCAATGAGCAAAATGGATAGAACAAGCAATGTAATGAATCTTAACGTGCCTTGTTCTACCAATGTCCCATACCTGCTCAGAAACCGAGCTAATGTCACCTTGTCGACATCTGGCCATCCCACGGGTGTTAGTCCCAGGGACCCAGAGCCGGCAGTAGCTCGAAGCCATCGTCAGAGATGGACCCGGGATGAATTAAAGGAGGTGATGTGGTGCTTTTACTATGCAAAAGCCAAAAATGGGGGCTCAGAAATAGAAGTTTTCAAGGTATGGAGAGAGCGGAACCCAGATATGAGACCTACCCTAGACTCAAAGAAGCTTGCCAGTCAACGACGATACATACTCAGCAGTGGAAAATTCACAGCAGAACAACTTGCTGACATTGAGAGAAATGCAGAGTATGTACTTCGCTCGAACAATCCACATGACGAACATGTAGAACTGGAAAATGATGATCCCGTCGAAGGTTCATCGCTTTCCAGTGAAACAAACGTCAGTGGTGACAACTCATCTGGCAATGAATTACACGATAAGGACATGATGCGAAATCTCCTTCGGCGCGAGATAGAAAGAGTTAGTCAACTTCCGTTTGAATCTCGCGAACCGTTGAGGAGAATATACGAAAATGCCAAAGCTAAAAGAGTGATAGAAACAGTGAATTCTGTCTTAAATGAGGTGGTGGAGACCCCAGGCAGAGATCTAGATATTACTGAAATCAATCACATCATATATGCAACTGGATATCTAGTATCTCAGATAATTTTGGGGCCAGCCAAGAACACCGACGGCCGACAGCAAAACAGAGTAAACAGCTCTGTACCCCCATGGATGAACAGAATTATGAAACGGATAGCCGACACCCGGCGTGAAATATCACTCTTAGCTGAGGCATCTTCTAAATCAACGCACACCTCTAAAGTTCAACGAAAAATATTCAATGTTGAACAAAAATACCAAATTGAAAATGACACCAGCAGGCTAATGGTAGTTGAAAAGCTAAAAGAGAAAATTCAAGCATGGGCTCAACGAATAAGAAGGTACAAACGTAGAATAGATTTCCGTGTACAGAACCGGTTGTTTGAAACAGATGCGAAGAGATTCTATCGCAATCTGACTCAAAAACCGAATGGCAAAGCTGTTACTCCTTCAAAAGATGACGTCGAAGCATTTTGGGCCGGAATCTGGGAAGAGAGCAGATCCTACAACAAAGACGCATCTTGGCTTCAATCTGAAGTTGATGCTGCCGATGAACTTGTAGAAACAGTGGAAGATGTTCACCAATTCTCGGAAGACGACCTCTTCCAAGCAATTAAGAACATGGGAAACTGGAAGTCCCCCGGGATTGATAAGATCCAGATTTATTGGATTAAGAAATTAACAGCAATACATTCTCATCTAGCAAAGGCTGTTAATAAAATTTTTGAAAACCCAAAGGAAATCCCGGAATGGCTCACACGCGGCATCACGTATTTGCTACCCAAAGCGGGAGACAGCTCTTTGGCGAAGAACTACAGGCCAATTACTTGTCTGCCAGTACTGTACAAAGTTATAACTTCAGCCATAGCTGACAAAATGTATAGACATCTAGATAAGAATCATCTAATGCCAGCTGAACAAAAAGGATGTCGTAAAGGCTCTTATGGCTGTAAGGAAATCTTGCTCCTGAATAAAGTCATCTTGAATGATGTAAAGAAACGCAAACGTAATTTGAGCATGGCTTGGATTGACTACCAAAAGGCCTTTGATAGTGTACCACACGATTGGATTTTGAAGACCCTGGAGATCTATCGATTTCATCCTAGACTTACTGAATTTTGCAAGGCTAGTATGAAGTCGTGGAGTACCAGGTTACTAATACCCAGCGGAAAGGAAGCAGTAGAAACCAGAAGTATTCAGATTAACAGGGGTATTTTTCAAGGAGATTCACTATCCCCTCTGCTGTTTTGCATTAGTTTGATCCCACTATCGAGACAGTTGTCGCAAGCTGACTTTGGTTATAAGCTCCATGGTGATGAAAGGCCAGTATCACATTTGTTTTACATGGATGATCTGAAAGTGTTTGCTAAGAATGAAGCGATTCTCTCCCAAATGCTGTCTGTCGTGAATGACTTTAGCAATGACATCTGCATGAAGTTTGGTCTTGACAAGTGTGCAAAAATCAATTTAAAAAGAGGGAAACTCACAACGTCTGAGAACATTGAAATTGATACGCACACTGTGATTCAAGATCTTGAACCAGGTAAAACTTACAAATATCTGGGCATTGAAGAATGTGAAACCATCTCGAACGACAGAATGAAAGAGAGAATTCGTAGGGAGTATTATAGGAGAGTGAGACTGGTCCTGCAGTCCGCACTGAATTCCAGGAATAAAATATCTGCAATAGGTAGTTTGGCGGTACCTGTAGCCGAATACAGTTTTGGACTAGTGGACTGGACTGAGCAAGAAATTCGCACCATGGATCGAAAAACCAGAAAACTGCTAACAATGCATCATGTTGCCCACCCTCGAGCTGATATACATAGACTTTATGTGTCACGTAAGGAAGGAGGAAGAGGCCTCAGACAAATTGAGGCCTCCTGGCACAACGCAATAGTCGGGTTGGGGAAGTATGTAGTCAGCCATCAAGATGACCCTCTAATGAGGCAGGTCATGAAATCTGACCGAAGAATGGGAAACAGAGGCATTGTTAGTGTAGCAAGAAGCATTGCGAAGAAAACTAGGCAAGACACATCGAGTAACACAGACACTGAACTTCTGATGCTGCTAAACATGAAGTGTGAGACACAAAAAATGTTAAAGAAAACGTGGAGAGACAAACCACTCCACGGACAATACCTAAAAAGAATGGACAAGGTGCAGATCAATAAAGATCAATCATTTATGTGGCTTAAAAGGGGAAGGATGAAGCCAGAATCGGAAGCACTTGTAATAGCTGCCCAAGATCAGGCCTTGAGAACACGACATTATGATAAAGCGGTTCTCAAAATTTCCCAAGATGATAAATGCCGCATTTGCCAGGAGCAAGTAGAAACCATTGATCATATTGTCTCAGCTTGTCCAATCCTAGCAAAGACAGAATACCTGAAAAGACATGACAGGGTGTGTAGCTACCTCCACTGGCAGATCTGTACCGCCCTCAAAGTTCCAAACACATGCCTCAAGTGGTACGAACACTCACCAAAACCGGTGACGTCTGTTGGATTCTGTACGATATTGTACGACCAACAAATTCAAACTGATCGCACGATAGCGGCAAACAAACCGGATATAGTTATCCGAGATTTGGCGAAAAAATCGTGTTTACTTGTCGATGTTGCTGTACCTTGCGATCAAAACGTCGTTACCAAGGAGGCAGAGAAACGTCTTAAATACAAGAGTTTGGAAATCGAGATCAGCCGAATGTGGGGCGTAAAGGCACAGGTCGTCCCGATAGTTATCGGAGCTCTGGGATTTGTTCCGCAAAATTTGAGTAAGAACTTGTCTAAACTCCCAGGTAATTCAAAAGACTGGGAAGTGCAAGAAATTGCTTTATTTGGAACAGCCCACATTTTGCGTAAAGTATTGTAGAGGCACTGATAGTGACCGGATCTGCTCCTTAGGTAGCTGGTTGCAACCTGGAGTAGATCTTATATTCAGCCGACTCAAAACATCTTTAGTCGTGATGTAATGGGAAAATAATAATAATAATAATAATAATAATAATAATAATAATGGCCTTCACAGTTTGGTATTGCTTAGGGCCATTAAGATATTAATAATTGATATTAATATAGGACATTAATAAAAGGTTTTAAAGAAAAATGCTCCATGTCTCAATAATTCAGCAGTTGAGGCATTTGCCGTAAATATATCAATTAGTTATCTCGGCATTTCTCCCATACCAATTTTTCAAGCTTGCGTTGGATTTTCTCTGTTAAATTTCGAATCCTCTGTAATTTTCTTTGCAGAATAACTTGGAGAATTTTGTTACATTTCAAAAGCGAAAATTAAATAGAAAACTATTTTGTTCAATAGTAGATCTTACTAAGAGTAAATCCATTATTTGTCTATATGTATAATAATAAGCTGAATATAATACATTTATAAAACCGTTCCTCTTTGAAAAAGGTATAATTCTTAACCCAATTAAAGAGATTTAACGTTTCGAACATTTCCTAAACAAGAGAAACGCAGGTATATTATGTATGCGCGCTCTTCTACAACCTGAAAAGTGCTCAAAGTAAATAACGAATACAAGGTAATCTTGTGAACTTTTCCTCACATCAAGACTCAATTATCTCGAACTTTGAAACTAATGAGCATGTACCTAAAGGCGGAGAAAGTTGTTTCCCCAGAAGTTTCGAGAGGGGAGAAAAGTGATGCCCACCCACATAGACTCAGGAAAAAGAGCAAGGTGATTCAAATTACTATCAGGAGAACAATTGAAAAGTCGGTAGGTGATTATATAGAGGAAACAAACAAAATGAAAGAGGACAAAAAGTGGAATACAGTGTGTCTCGAACCAACTTTGAGGAATTGGTAACACGCTGTGATAAAAACGCCACATTTATTTTTCTTTCCGGTGCGAAATCAATACGAGGAGATACTCAGTAATCAAGCAGTGATGCCTATCAGACTAATCATTTTGGGGCAACTATATTGGAGAATAAAGTGCGCAACTTAATGTAAATACGAATTCATACGTATTGATCTCCCTATGCAGTGGAAGAAGTTCCTTTCATTACCGCACTCCCGGCGACGGTGCGTCGCGCTGGGAGAGGTTTGACGTAATCGTTCCCAAGTATTTGAATCTTTGCTGCATTAAAGCACACCCTTGGAGATGCGGGGAGTAAGCGAAGAAATAGCTTTCAGCAGCAAACTTTCGCTGAGTGACGTCAAACCTTCCTGCACATTCTCGACCAGAGAGCACCATATACTTGGGGTACGTCCATATTCGTCTGTCTCTTGTGGAATTGAATTCCCTCTGGGTCACGTATAAAGCAGAGGAAACCCAATTGAAGACACATAACATGTGCCTGATCAATTTTCGAAATTTAAAGTAATTAACTGGTTCCATACTTCATATTATTATCACGTCACAATTAATTATAGAAAATTGCGTAGGCACAAGTTAATTTTCATTCGCGCTTAATAATTGTACGTCCCCGCCACACCACCAGGCACAATGAGAGAGGCGGGAAGGGTACTTTCATGAAGTACTTGGATGGCCTCTTGATACTAATACGATGCGATTTAAGAGCGAAGTCGATAAGCCTAATTTCTGTATCAAACATTGTTCGCGAGTCTTGTGAGGTTTCAGTACCATATCATGGACTCTGACGTCTCATGCACACTACTCAAAAGCATGTTATCTAAGAACAAAAGCAAAGACAAAATTACTGTGACTCAAATGTTAGGTTGTAAATGGATCATTGAGGAAGTGGGAAATAATTTTTGGGACTCCAAATGAAAGTGCTATATGTAATCTGTGCTAAAACATACTGGGATGCGGTAAAGGATGACTCACAATTTGGGCTGATCAAATCGCTTCTGCACTCCATCCTCTTCGAAAACCGACAAAATACATCTATTTCAGCATCTGTCGATTAGATTGCCGCATAAGTCGAAGATCTATTTAATTTCTTTCCATTCGTTACCGTTTTAAACTGTTTCTCGACGTTCAATAAATATCATTAAATATTTTTGCCAAAGCTCCGTTTCTTCAGATTGTCGTTAGTTCAACTTAATCTCTTTCCACATAAATTCACTACCTTCTTTACTAACTCAACTTGATATTTCAAGAGAACACTTCACAAGAAACTTCTACAAAGTACCGAACTACTTACATTATCTCTTCATTTTCTTTTTATTGAATTCATAAGGGTGTATATGTGACTAAGGACTGAGATTAGTCACGACATATGTTTGATCGTTGAGAAAACAAGGTGTGAGAAAAACAGGTGAACGAATGGTGTTTTGGTGTGCTCTATGAACACCGTACCGGGCCCTTGACTCACTTGAACGGGCAAAGGCGCATCCGGCTTCTGAATGATTATGTGCTCCCTAATGTGAAACATATCTCCGATATTCTACTGCGGACAGGCCAATTTTTCTTACCGATAACAGTCGAGAGCTGCAGAGCAAACGACTCGAACTCATTGATGAACACGTTGAGTGACCCCGGTTTTGAATCCAATTGGAGAATGGTGACATTACTATATTTGAATTTTAAAGAGATACGATTTCGACTGCAAAATAAAGAGGGAAAATATTACGAATAAAAAGAATTAAAGTGATAATAAGAAATAAAAATACGGGATCAGTGTTTGTTTCATTTGCACTTTAATTCACCAACAAGAAGTTAAATTGAACCATATGCAACATTTCAAGGTGGTTTAGGGTGAACTTCTGCCTCGAATGTTATAATCTTTTTAAAATAAATGAAGAAAGAAAGAGTGGGAAATAAGCTAAAATTTCATTATTTTGTACCCATAACCCATTTATAAAAGATGTATTTTCATTTTCCTGCTGTGTTTACAACAAAGTAATTTCCTTCCAAATCTAAAGGTCTAGAGATTTTCTAAGGTTTCATTTAAAGCGGAGTAATAAATGTCCGAAAAACCTCACCGTTCAAATTCTTCGGAGAAAGGTGATGTCATAGTGGCTTCAGATTGATGTGACCCGCATCCATTAACTCATCAAGTAGTATATGTATCAAAGAATTATGGGTGCAACAATCATACAAAGAAGGATAAACAAAATATTAATTCTGATTACCTGTAGAAAACTAATTTTCCCGATGAGTTTTTTCATTTCTGGTTCGAATTATCTACTTCAATATTATTCCTGTACTCCAATATTACGCAGTGATACTTTTCTCTAAGATATCCTATCCATTCATTGGCGACCGCGGTTTTTTCTTTTAGTCTTCGATCCCTTCACTTTGTGGATTTGTTTACATCTTTTCTACACTAATGATGAACGATTTGATTCATTCATCGTCATTTATGTGTTTTGTATTTGGCATTTTTGTGTTGATTGTCTACCTCTGCCGGCTAGCTAAAAGAACTCATGCCTGGGCCTAGTTTAAATCCCACGCTTGGGGCGTAAAGTGACGTGGCCAACCCTTCACTGTAACTTTCAAATTCCGCCTGCGAGAGCTTCTTCGTCACGCAGCTACAGAAACTGAGACGATTTTAAAGAAAAGCTACAATGACGCAATTAATGCCTCCACCGGGAATCGCAACCGGGTCCAGACCGTGGGAAGCTAGTACGCTGCCCATTAGCAATCCTAGAGGCTACAGTCATTTATTTTATTGATAAACAGTAAAAACTGTATACAACGTATCTGCACACGTTTTCTTTAACTCCTTAATCCGTATCCTACCCTTATACTATACTTGGATTTATTCAGAGCTGCCTCTGGCGTATATCAGCGGTTACGGTGTCATCATATCGGAAGGTTGAACGCCACCATAGTGACGTCACTGTACTGGCGTGTAAGGATGGCACCGTAACAGCTGGTGACCTGTCAGAGGCAACTGTGAATAAATCGTAGTATATACACGGTTGAATTATGAATGAAGGTACTCGCAAAGCATGCTAGTTAAGCTATTTGAGGTATTAGAAACTATCGCACTCGAGTAACAGAAAACTGCATCGGAAAACATTTGACATCGGAAATGATTTGCACCAGAAAACCTGACACAACCTGAAGGTCGAAAAAAAGATAAAGAAAAAAGAAAAGAAAAAGGGAAAAAAAGAAAAAAAGGAAAAAGGAAAAAATGGAAAAGAAAAGAAGAAAGAAAAAAGAAAAAAAAGAGTGAAAAACTGAAGGAAGCTGCGCGGCGTCCCGTGGCTCACCTCGTATGGTGCGGTTGCAGGCGCGCCCGACGGTGCCGAGCGAGCCGGCGGCGACGTCCCGCTCGCAGTAGTTGGGCGACTCCTGCAGGAAGACGAGCTCGGAGCGGCGCGGCGCGCGGGCGGCCGCCCCGCGGCCCAGCAGCGCCAGCCGGTGCACGCCGCCCCCGCCGCCGCCCCCGCCCCCGCCGCCGCGGCCGCGCGCCGCCGCCACCGCCCGCCGCGCGCGCGCGTACTGGCGCATCAGCAGGTCCCCCACCTGGCGGAAGGGCGGCAGGGCGCGCCAGCAGGTGCGCATGGTGCACGAGCCGGACACGCCGTGGCACTTGCACTCCGTCAGCAGGCTCGCCTTCACCGCCTGCGCACACGCACAGCGCACGCATACATTGCAGCAGCTGAGAGTGGCTCGGGCGTCGTCTCTGACCTAAAGCCCTACGTTTCGTGGCCTGACGGTGGAAGGATATTCGACATTAGCTTGTCCGATAGATAGAATTCAGCCGCTGACTGGAGAAGAATTTTAGCGGTCGGCTGCTCTGATCGATAATTTTCCGTGATTTCTCCGATCAACCCCAAGTGACTGCCGGAGCAGTGCCTTCAGAAACAGATCACGAACCGCGCGCGATCTTTTCTGCCTTATCTTTATCTCCTCTCACTTCATACCTACAAAATTGCACTTACTTGCAATACACTAGCACACATGTGGAAGCTTAAGAGTTTGTCCCGGCTGAAGCTGAGCTCCGTTGGTAGGAGACACCTGGTGAGGGAAACCCCACAAGGCGGCAGGCTTGTGAAGTCGGTGCTGTATCTCGGTGGGGAAGATCACCACCACCTCCCGTGATAGTAAAATACACTACTCTTATGGGACCAATGGCCATAGTAGTTGGCGCGACCGGAAACACAAAAAAAATCAATCTACACGCATGCATTGCGGATTAAAGGGCAGTTCGTGAAGGAAACTTAAGGAACACGTCAGAAGGGACCATACAATTTTTACCTACACCAATTTTTTCATTGCTTCAACGCTCAGTAGTTATAAAAACTAATAGTATTACAACTACTAAAGATGAGTCATTTGAACCCCCCCCCCGCCAAAAAAAACGGACCTCCGTCTTCTCCGCAATTATTGATTGATTCATTTATTCATTTTGTGTTTAGGGCGCATCAACTGCTACAATCGTTATACTTTGTACCAAACATATTTCTGCTTAACATTTGAGAGATACGTAATGACGTCGACAGTGGTTTCCTGGTGGCACGCAATATCAGCAGTTTTTCTTTGAGGTAATTTTCCCTGGTTGCCACGAACTCGAAAAGAGGAAATGATGGGATTAGAGCAGGGATTGCCAACGGGGTCCTTGGTATTTTTAAGGGAGTCGATAACAATCAAACGATCTATTAAGGTGTAGAGTCGAGTATACACCGGCAACTGATTGGTATAATTTAGATTAATATTTTATTCATTGCAAAAAATATACAATAAAATTATTTATAGTTTTCATTTTATAGTCAAGATATTCGATCGACTGGGGAATATCAATTTTGGAGAAAATCAGTTTAACGGTTCAGCCGCTAGTGTTGTTCACAGACGAATGGACGGAGGGCGGGACAGATGTTTTGCTGTCAATCGATTTTTCAGTATCAAGGACCCACAAAACATGAATTCTGGCTACACTACGTAAACGGATTTTCCCACCTAAATTTAGCAACTGAATTTATTGACCAGGGCCATGTAATAAGAGTTTTTTTTGCCGAAAATCCGCCGTTTTTTCGCTCAGCATTGCGTAACTTTCTACTGCGTAATCGTTAGCGAGAGTAATAAGCTTCTTCATTTGGAATTTAACAACATTCACATGAATGAAAACTGAACTTTTGTGCAATTAGAATATGTGATTTTGCTTCTGAAAACTTGCTTATAGTTGTGGGTGTCTCCGCCAGTGGGGCACCACTGCAACCGGGACAAGCTCTAAGCTCCCAACTACCCTCCTGACACGTGTGGTTGTGAAGTGCATGAAAATGAAAGTATGAGTGTGAATGACGCGAGAGCGAGAGAGAAAGAAAGGGAGAGAAGGGAGACGGCAAGGAAGGAAAGATCGTGGCCCGCTTGTTAGGGTACTGCTCTGGCATTCGCCATGTGTTAATCGGAGAAACCACGGAAAACTACCGATCAGAGTAGCCCGGCCGTAACAAATTCTCCTCCAGGCAGGAACTGAATTCGATTTAGCTATCTAGCTGGTCAAAGATATGTCACCTTTGGTAGTTGGACTCTTCAACCTTCTGGTCAGAAAAAGCCAGCCAGTCAGCCAGCCCAGCCAGCCTTAGTAATTAAATGAACATACATTTATTATATCGTTTCCCTGAAAATAGCTTCCTTACAGCTGTTTTCTGACGATTTGTTTTCTATTATGTCCAAAAGGTTTTACGCGCGTACACACGCACTCACTCCTGAAGAAGGGACAGCGGGTCCGCGGAGGGATATCCTTGCGACAGATTAACCCTTTTGAGCCCATGATTAAATTTTTCTAGTAATAAGTATGTAACAATCTAATTTTCTATTTACAATTAAATTAAGACTTTTGAATTGAAACTCAAATAAAATTGTTCTTAGAAATTGAGTTTTACACTGTTCCCATACTGGAACAACGGGACCGTCAGGATAAAAAATTAAAACACATTTTAAAGCGCATTCACGCACCGATACATATACATACCGATACATATATAATCTGAAACTTAATAGCGATTGAATAAAGTCAAGCCGTTGTTCCTATGAGCACTTTTTTTCAATTCAAAGTAGTAATAAAACCGTTGGATCTTAACTGCACATGGATAATGAACTTCGGTGCGGACAAGCACCGTTTTATTTACACCGGGATCTCACTCTGACTTGCAGACTAAGCACTTATCCAGAAGATTTGAAATGTCATAAGTTACCTTTACATCCCGTCCAGGAGTGTAAAATGATTTAGCGATATTGGCTAAATCAACATCCTTTCAGGAATTCGAAAACTTGCTTATTTGTTTCGTTTACAAAGTTAATGTCCATTTAAGAAGAAAAATTCGCACATTTGTGCAAAGAAAACAAATGTAAGTTGACCAGAAATGTTGACATCAAAAATTAATGCAGAACATTAGTGGAATAAGGAACTTTCAAATGGAGATTCTTTGGACAGATAACTCATCACCTGTGCTCAACATATCCGTCCTCATTATTGACATATCCGTCCTCGTGAAATTGAGGTCACGCTTGAAACGGTTAATTGCCACAACAAATATTCGTAAATATAACGCAAAATCAATTTCGCAATAAGCGAACATTATTCATAAAATTTAAAAGTATTTTCACTCAAATAACATAAGTATATATAAAATGTTAATTAAGTGTTCTATGAAATTGAGCTATTGCAAATGGAAATAATTATTTTGTTGTGAAACCTTGAATTTACATATCTGAGCTAGTCATTGACATTTCAGAAACTGTATCCAAACACGATGCTATCCAGAGAGTTTACGGTCTCTAATACCTGTTATACACACAAGAGAAAGTATGGAATTATCTGTGAAAAAGTATTATTGATCCTCGAGCCATACGATGTTGAATGGTACATATAGTATCACATGTCTGAGAGATACAAGTTACGATCGTAATAACAGACCTTAACAGCGTGGATTATATTTGAATATCGCTTATTATTTCTAAAACACTATAGTACGTAGCGATTATCCATTTAGCGCATCCAGTTGCGAATGCATTATTAAAGGTACAAGGCAGAACTGATGTTGGTAGAGACGAAAAGTGACTTGATAATAGCGGTAGATAATCCTGCAGAAAGATATTATGTGTTTAGAGTTTCAATAAGAATAGTAAGAGTAGTTGGTAACAGTTCGAAAGTACAGGGGAGATGTAGTATGAAGCGTGCTATTTTGTAATTGTCGTGCAATACGTAAGTAGGTCAGTGCTTGTGAACTCTTTATCTCTTCCGCTACGAGTAAACTGCACACTTCAGACTCAACCGCAAATAATGGTGTGTCTACAGCGTAAAATGATGATTATTCGATGCATCAAAGTGCAGTATTTTCATTAGAAGAGTGAACTGCATCATAATTACTTTTCCTAAAAGTGTACTGGTATCTCCGTGCGGTTATGTTCAACCATCACCGTTGATTATTGAATTGGAGGAAAAAAGAAGGAAAATACTCAACGTGCTTTACAGTCCTCATTTAGACGTTTAGGTCGGTGCCGGATCTTATGGTCTAAAGAGGTATGCGGAAAGGAAAACTGTCACCTCCCGAGAGATATCTCAGGATCTAAAGTGACACACGTGCCATATAGCATACATCGTAGTGCGGCGACGATAGTTCAGCTACATTATGTGGACAATTCATCCTATCGTAAAACAGTGCGTCAAAAAGCCACCGACCATTCCTACAGGCAGTATAAACTTTCTTTGATAGTTGCTAATCGACTAATTGGCTATTTCCAAATTTATTTTCACAGACATGGAATTATCATGGATAATACAAGATTTATCCTCTTTGTTTCCGGACCCATCCCGCAAAAATGCTTTGGAGCCGTCCTATAAGTCCGAAAGCAAGTTTGAATCATCCTTACGATTAAGTCTTCAAACTTGTGTCGCGGGCAACATGACAGGGGCTTTATCAATCCTTATGATTCAACACAAATAGACTGATGCTTAGCATCAATCATCGGTTGCACAGTTGATAGTTTAGTGTTTCCGGGCGCGTCAACTACTACAGGCATTAGTCCCGTAAGTGTATTGTATGTTTTTATTACAGGCGGTGGCGTTCATCTGTGTAAGTAAAGGGTGGGAATAGAGTAAGGGGTGAGGATAGGATAAGGAAGAGGAAGGAAAGATAGCGCGCGGTCTGTGGCCCGGTTTTAGGATGCTGCTTAGGCAGTCGTCTGCTGGTCTAGCAGCTTTGGCATAGCAACTAGAATTCTTCTCCAGACACTACTTGAACTCTATCTAGCTATGTAGTTAGTGTCGAAAATCCTGTCCTCGCCTGGACTCGAACCCTAGGATCTCTCGGTCAGAGGCACTGCAGTGATCTCAGTTGATGTCCTGAGCCATCTTTGCCGGTCAGTCGGTCGCACAGTGCAGTGTATTGTGATATAACACATTTAACTGATGAGATGAATGAAAAGTGTTACAAATAAAATGGTGAAAAATGAAAATAATTTTAAAAAATGTGTTACAATTTACTTCTTCCCATTGTAATTTTCAGAAAAAATATTGTATTGCTGCAGCAGAAAATAATGATTTTCGACAGAAAAACTCCTAACAAATGGACAATTATTGCCCCTGTATGTAGTTAACTACTTCCCCTAATACATTATATTTGTGAGAAACCGCGGTTTGTGGGACCTCGAACAATTTGTTTACGGTAAAACTTCTATCCATCCGGCCGTGCGTCTATGAACAACTCTAATGGCTAAACTGTAGATAGGATTTTCATCAAAATTTATATTCCTCGATTTATCTGGCTGATGTCACAGTTCCTTGAATTTAAAACAAATATTTTTATTTTGTAGGGTATTTACGAGTATATGAATCACCAACGATATTTTTAAAATGTTCTCAAAAATGACACCAATTTTCTTCTTTAATTGCTTCCCTTCGAATATGCCAAAGTACGCTTTTAAGAATGCCATAGATCCGATTTTCGTTGAACTCTGAACTCGAAAATTGTAAAAAAGAAATTAATTTTTTCGGCGTCTTCCTATAACTCAATATCGAAGACAGACTTCTTTCGTAATAAAAACTGTCCTTCAAACGTAGATCTATGGATGAGATTGACAACCTTTTTTTCAAAACAAGAGTAGATTTTGAGTAGTTTTGTGTCAAAAATAGGAAATTTATAAATAATTGTTTTCCCAAAATGGCTCGAAATTTTTTCTTTGCATTTTTCTCTGTTAGTGCAAAGTACACTTACAAAAATGGAGCAGGTCCAATTACGGTCGATTCTCCGATTTTTGAAAATTGCAAAAGTTACAATAATGTGGTAAAATATGTGCTGTTGTAGCACTACTAGTTTAGCTTACATTAACCGCACATAAATTTAATACGTCAATACTGAATACTTTATGGAGTCACGCGTAAAGCAGAACAATGAAAACAACCTCTCTTATAAGACAATGGCAAAGAGATATTTGACTGCACGCTTAAAATTGGCTGGATGTATCTTTACCAGAAACCGATAGTTTTCGCACAAACTACCTATTCTTTCCGCAAAGTACGCTAATAAATCAAATATTTAATGTGGGAACAATACATTGTATCGTTAGATAAATACGTATTATAGTACGTTGTATTAGTACCAGACAGCACGAATATTTTCTGAAGTTGGTTTTCTGTTCAGATATGAATTGTACCCGTTAATAATGATGTAAATGCTTCATCTAAAAAAATTCAGGCACCTATTGAGTCTGGATATTGATTATGGGCAAATAGGAATGCCAAAATTCATATATATTTTTTGGACAATTGTATAATCTACTGAATATTTCATGTCGGAAAAATTCATTCCGTTGTGATTTCCAAATAACATCGGTGATTTTTTTCTGAGTAATAAAATAAAATGAAGGTAAATTAGCTTTTGGTTGAGTAATGGCTGCATTAAACTGAAGGATCAATAATAAAAAATTATCTTTAGTTACGAATCGAGCTTTTTTCTCCTATTGATTTGAATGTAATCAATGCAATAACGATTCGGGCAGGTCAAGGCGTACTACATTAGATTAGTACCAGAGAGCACGAATCTTTTCTGAAGTTCGTTTTCTGTTTTCATATTCGCCATTCTTTTTCTTAAAAATGAAAACATGACCTCATAGTTGTTCGCTGACTCACAGCATGAGGAAATAAAACATGTGTTCTCTGCGAGTGAAGAAGAATGTGCGGAAAGCAATACTACAAACTTCGTCGTAGATGCAAACTGCAGCAAGCACTCGGAAAACCTATGATTCTTTCATAAAACGTCAACTGGCGTGGAAAATAGTAGAAATACCATTGAGACCGTGGGGAAACTATCAATACCGTCACGTATACAGTCAATGTCCTCTAGGCACAGTGTACTTAAGTTTCCTTAAAAAGACGAGTGTGGGTGGCGTTCGGTGAAGTGAATATTACTCCCAACATCATGACTTTTATCACAAACTCCCTCATTATTGCATATCTTAGACTCCAAGACTTAACTCATCCTTTATAAAGGAAAGTGCGTAAAATATTTAATGTCTGTTATAATGGGTTCTAAAAGGGAGTGAGAAGGAAGGAATAAATGCACACATAGTGTTTTAATACGGTGGTTTCATTCATTCATTTTTTTTTCAAGGACTGTCACAAGGTCGTATACCTTCACGGCAACCGAATATGGAATAAAGAGAGATTGAAAGTTTCCGTGACACAATTATTTTTCTTTCTTTACATATTAATTGCTGGTGGAGCGCTTTAGACTTCATGTCTTTAGAAACTTCACGCAAACATCTTACACTTACAAACATCTTCCAAAACACATTTTGGAAAGTCAAGAAAGAAATCAAGTCCGGAAATATTTCTGCACAGCCTCTTGCTGCAAAAAAAGTAAGACAAGAACAGAAAAAGAGGAGTGAGATAGCGGACGAAAAAAGTGTCGAAAAGTAACGTAAAATGATATTAGAAAATTAGCTGACGAAAAGAGATATTATAGAAGAGAGCGATGAAGAAATACATTTAAAAAAGAGATGAAGACATACCTGTAGAAAACTGAAAAGGAGGCAAAATATGAGAAATGTAGAGAGAAATAGAGGAAAAGGTAAACGACGGGAGACTGAAAAGAAAACAAACGAAATAAAGAGGACGAGGAGGAGGAAGAGAAGGAAGAGGACAAGAAAGGGAGCGGCAGGTGAAGAAGTAGATAAGAATGACGAAGAAGAAGAGATGAAGAAGAAGAAGATAAAAGATATGGTTGGGAGGAAGGAGTTAGAGGATGATGAAGAAGAAAATGGGCTGATTACATTAAGAGGAAGTTAATATAGTTTGATTCCAGGCTCGCCAACTACGTATGTTATTAGTCTGATGTGGTGATTTTATATTCCGGGAAGTTGCGGTGTTCCCCCTTCACGTGAGTCTGGCACCGACCTACGGCTCGATTGATGGTGTAATACATGTTAACATCGCGAGAGGTG
Organism: Acheta domesticus; assembly: GCA_031308135.1. Taxonomy (NCBI): domain Eukaryota; kingdom Metazoa; phylum Arthropoda; class Insecta; order Orthoptera; family Gryllidae; genus Acheta; species Acheta domesticus. The sequence continues at coordinate 83,320,096 of JAHLJT010003656.1, forward strand.
GCGTAGTTCCTCCTCTGCTTGTAGGAGTATCCTCCTTCAAGTACGAAAGTACAAGTATCTTTACCAGCAAGGCATCGCCCTAGGACAAGCTCAATTCAATTTAATTCAATTCAATGATGACCTGCTCTTCCGTCTGACCAACGCTCCTTTCACCACCTACCCGAGAAAGAAAGTAGATACGTGATATCACTAGGGCGACAAAACAGGCGATTTAGCTCTTAGGCTTCTTTTAGGCTTGAAGATCTTTTATATGCAGTAAATATACAACACGGGACAGCCGTGTTTACTTTCCCTCCGAAAGTATGCGTTCGAAGGATTTTTTCGCCCTTAATCCATGGCTTTAATCTGGTTTGTACCCGTATACTTGGGTACAACAGTCCGATATGCTATACCACCCAAGCCTCCGAAAGTTTCGACTTTCCCAATACGTATGGTAGTGTAGTGCGGGTAGTACTTGTAAGGGGGGATGAGGGAGGCAGGTCCGCGCGCTGTCCTGGGCCTGTCTGTTAAAGTGGCTTCACATATTCGGAATTCGCCGAGCAGCGAGCTCTGCTGGCCCGATCCCGACCAGCTGATGTGTTCGGTGAATGTTCGCTCCCTCTGATGTGTCCAAAAGACCGACTTGCGGTGGGTAGGGAATGTGCGTCACTCGGCAAACAGCAAGCAACCTATCCACACAATTCGGAATTCGGCGAGCGGTTGCTCGCTGTTCGCCGAATAGCGAATGTGTGAAGCCGCCTTTAGAGTATTGCGTCGGCAATCGCGTGGAATTGATTGGCAAAACTACGGAAAACGAAAATCAGAACAGCTGTTTGCTAGCTTTCTCTTCTCGACACTGTTTGAATTCGACCTCGCTTTGAAGCTGGTGTAGAAAATCCGCCACTGTCGGCACTAAAACCTTAGAACTTCCCCAATCAACAACGTGTGGCACATGCAATGGTGTTGCCTTTGAGATATCTCATCGGATTTTAAAAAAAGAAATGGTAAATTTAGACGAGAAATAAGATGAAAAGACGAAGATGTGGAAAGTTAAAAAGGAGGGAAAAAGACGTGAAAATTATGTGAGAGAGAATAAGGAAGCTAAACCGAGGGATATCAAAAAGAGAAAACAATAGAAGAATAAGGAGAAGGAAGAAGACAAGGGACGTATATCCATTGTACCGAAGGGTGTTTTAACTACCTCCACAAAAAGTCATAGTCCGATTGCATCCCGCACGGTTTTCCTGATTCCTCGTATTTGAAGAGCTGGCACCGATGTCAGGGCTTCGAAGATAGTTCTTTGCACAAATGTGCCCTTTAACCTTTACTTTGTCTTCCTCTTGTAATGTATTACTCAGGTAGAAAGAGTTAGGAAATCTTGTTAGTTAGAAATTAAACTGAATTGAATATTCTTAATTTTTGGGTACTTATTTCTACGTATGTTTTTCTCTTTCCACGCTTCTCTATGAAGAATTTCAAAGCGGTCGTGGTCTTTCCTCAAAATGGGCAGAATTAAAATAATGACATTTTCGTTAGATAATATACATCGTGCCATCATTTCTGCCTGGTTCGTAGTTTCCTTCCAATCGGCATCAGAACATCAATTTGAGTTATTCATAAGTGGAAACTTAACCACATTTTCACCTCCTCTCCCCTCCCTATACTCTGGCCGAGATGCAATCGGGTTGTAAACTGTCAAGAAGCCAAAGTTAAAGGGGGTTATCTGGAAAGAAGGTGCGAGGGAATATTGCGCGATGCGTTCGGGCGATTCGGGGAGAGAAGAAGGAAAAAGGGAAGGAAAGAAGAAAGAAAAGGGAAAGGAAAGAGGAAGGAAAAGGGAAAGGAAAAGGGAAAAGAAAAGGGAAATGAAAAGGAAACGTAAAAGGAGAAAGAATAGCAGAATGAAAAGGGCAAGGAGAAAAAAAGGAGAAAGAGAAGAGAAAGAAGGAAAAGGAGAAAGAACAGGAAAAAGAAAAAGAGAACGAAAGAAAAGGAAAAGGAGAAGTGACAAGAGAAGGAAAAGGAGAGCTGAAAAGAGAAGAAAAAGGAGAACTGAAAAGAGAAGGAAAGGAGACAAGATGGAAACGGAGAACAGTAGGGACAACGAAAAACAGAAGAAAAAGGAGAAGGACAAGGCGCAGAGAAAGGAGACGGGAGAGAAACTGCACGCAGAGCGAAGGCGGGGCGAGGGGGCGCCACTTACCCTCCGGCCGGCGCGGTTGTTGTGCAGGTTCATGAGCGAGCGCGCGTCGCCCTCCAGCTCGCGGGCGTCGAGGAAGCGGCGCGTGAAGGCGGCGGCGAACTGCACGTCGGCGCTGCAGCCGCCCCACTTGAAGGAGGCGGCGGGCGGCGCGGGCCGCGGCCGGCCGCGCTGCGGACGCGTGTCGCAGCCGCACGACGACACGTTGCCCCGCGCGCACGCCGCCGCCAGCGCCCACGCCACGCCCGCCGCCGTCGCCGCGTACGTGAACGCCGCCTCGCGGCTCCCTGCGCACCACATTATCGATCGTCATCCTCATCTGTTATAGGTACTATAATACGCCTAAAGAGGCCTTTTGTGAACAGTTCTAAGTAGATACAGTTAGTAATTTTAATATACAGCCCTGGAAATTTCTATCACAGGAAATGAATAAATTTTCCGTCGTTCTAGGGCAACTCTGCAAGAGAGAGGAAAACTGCGAATCATCATCATCATCGTCGTCTGTTATAGGTACTATAATAGGCCTAATGAGGCCTTTTGTAAACAACTGCAAGTAGATATAAGTAGAAACAAATAGCAGTTTTAAGTTACAGCCCTCACAAAACTACACAACTCTCTAGTAATACTTATGTACTCCAGGAAAAGAATATAGTTTCGCCTCTCCTGGGAAACACTGCAGGAGAGGAAAAAACTGCAAAACATCACCTTCCTATTAGGGAGATTTTGCAGTGTAACGTATCGCAATCGAATGCAATCTCGACTTTCTGCGCATGCGCAGATGGACAAAAAAGATGCGCATCTCGAACTGCGACTGCGCAGACGATCGATAGAGCTCTCGATTGCTATAATATTTCGCGATTGCAAAAACTCTCTATCATGATTATAGTTATTATTATTATTACCATTATTATTAATATAACATCATCATTACCCCTCTGATGGCTCATGGACAGCGTACAACGTTTCTGTGAGGCGGTCACGCCAGTCTGTCCGTACATTCGTCAGTCTGTGGTCACCGCTAGCATCTAAACCGTTCGACAGTTTAGGACCCCTCAGTCAGAGGCACTATTGTGAGATCAATTAATGCCCTGAGCCACCTCTTCCGGTTTTAATTCTCGAAATTTGCAAAATTAAACAATTTTTTTGGAGTCTTCCTACAACTAACATATTAAAGATACAGATTTTAATTCCCCGTCTACATACGTATAAACGCAGTAATATACATAGTATAGGGAAAGTTATGTAATGCTGCGCGAAAAAAACGACGGATTTTTGACACAAAAGTCATTGCTGGGCCCTGATAACGAAACAGTGGATAAAACCAGTTGCTAAATAAAGAAAACAAAATCCCCTAACACGTAATGTAGCCACAATACCTGTTTTGTGGGTCCTTGATACCGAAAAACCAATTGAAAGCAAAACATCCGTCTGTCCGTCCCTCCGTCCGTCCGTCTGTCAACACCATTAGCGCCTAAACCATACGTAGGATTTTTTTTAAAATTGAAGAAACTCCTGTCGATCTGGCTCTGGTCAAAGCTTTCAGATTTTGAAAAAGATTCTATAAAATTTGGGGGTACTTTACATGAAGGCCCCTGGTCCATTTCAAAATTTTCTCGAAAACCGCATCAATTTTTTTTCTTTAAATACCTTGTAAGAATATAATAAAATACACTTATTAAGGAGGCATAGGTCTGTATTTCACGGTTAACTCTGAATTTTCGAAAATTGCAAAAGTTTGAATTTTCGCCGCCTCTTCCTACAGCTACAAAATTGAAGATAACGATTTTTTCCTTGAAATAAAACTTATTCTCTATTTTAAGTTCTTTCATTATGGTCAAGCACATTTTTACACAATTTTAGTATTTTTCGCGCAATGTTGCGTAAAATATGTTTTTCTTAAAAAATACAAAAACAAGGTTTTCTCAAAAACGGCTCCAACATTTTTCTTAAAACTTTTAGTAAGGATAGTGCCTAATGTGTACTCTATGAGATGACATGAAAGCATATTGCTCTATTCTTTTTTTTCAAAAATTACAAAATGTAATTTTTCAACTTGTCTCTCACGTTATATTTACATTAGCGGCGATTTGTTCACATTATTGCATTTACGCTTTAAATAATGTGATATCAAGTTTTCAAAAATTCAACCATTTTCTGTGAAAACTAGCTCAAAATTCAACATTTTCAGAAACGCTCAAACGCTCATTATTTTGAAAAAATTGCGGCCACCCTGACAAAACATGGCATTTACACTTATATGACAGTAATAAGTGTATGTTGGTTTCATTTCTAGCATTTGGAAGCCAAAAAATTCAGAGAATGTGAAAAACATGTTCTTTGGCCGCCCAAAGAAGGTATCTGGGAAGATAATCATTCATAATCGAAAACCTAGTTCAGACTAAAGAGATTAGAAAACTAAGTTCTGCGAGAAAGTCCGCGACATTCTATAGCACCACTATTTTATTTATTTATTTATTTGCGGTCCCTAATTACGTATGTGGAGATAACTTAAAGAAAAAATTTGGAGCGGTTTCTGAGAAAATCGTTTTTTCGTAAATTTCATGCGGAAATTACGCAAAAACTACTCTTTTTTTTTTCAGAAAATTGTACATGACATTTTTTAAAGAGCTAATTTTGTACAACACACTTTGTTAGATGCAAAAATCTCTATCTACAACTTTGTAGCCTTCAAAATATTTTTTTTTGAAATTTTCGAATAATTGGGAATATCAACGAAAAGTATATCTGCATCATTGTATTAAACGTCCTTCGTACTATTCAACAACAAAATTTAATAAAAAAATGTAGAGCCATTTTTTTTAAAAACTTTGAAAATGCCCAAGGGGCTTCATGTAAAGAACCCCCCAAAGTTAAAATAATTTGAACATTGCTAGCGCCTAAACCATGGGCGTATTTTTTCCAAATTGAGAAAACCCTTGTCCATCTGACTCGAGACGTATCTTTGAGATTTTGAAAAACATTATTCAAAATTTGGGGGTACTTTACATGAATCCCCAAAAACATTTTCAAAATTTTCTCAAAAACGGGTCCAAATTTTTCCTTCAAACTTTTCGAACGGATGGTGCAAATTGCACTCTTTAATATGTCGTAAAGTTTGGAGTATTTTCTCGTTTTTTCAAAAATTTCTCAAATGTAATTTTTTACACATCTCCCACACCATTTATGTACATATTTCCAGCAATTTGTAAACATTATTGTATTTGTGAGTAAAAGTGCTTTAAATGACTTCAAATGAAGTTTTTCGAAAAGAAAAAATTTCTGTGAAAAGAGCTTCAAATTTCGAATTTACAGTAGAGCTTAAACGACATTTTCTTAAAAATGGCTCCAATTTTTTCAAAGAAAATTGCCATTTAAGACGAGATTTTACTGTTCTTTAATATCCTTAAAAATATATTTCTGTTCTACTAACAGGAAACCGAAAAATTTAGAAAATGTCAAAATTGGGCGGCGATAGATGGTAGCTGGCAATCGTATCTGGTAAGTCCGAATAGCTAGCAGAGACCAAAGGAAATGAAAAACTAACACGGGAAAGTCTGGGCCATTCTGTAGCACCACTAGTTTCTTATCATTTTGAAGACCAGAGATTTTACTTTCTTTTCAAATATTTTAGGCGGTACTTCACTATGGTCGATCGAACATAAACCTTAATTCAACGAGTTTGATCATTTTTCTAAGTTCTGATTGGGAACTAAGAAGTTTTAATTGCACGCGTGTAAATCAACCATTTTTCATGGAATTAATGAGCATTTATATAGTTAACTAAATTAAAAAGTACTTAATTCTATTGCTAATAAAATTCATTAATAAGGTCTATATTCATAGTTTTAATAATAGTATGAGTAATAACAATGTATGGTATACGATATTTTGCTGTGAGCACTCTCACTTCTTAGTTGCATCAGCTTCGACGAAATGAGCCCGCCGTGGTGGCAACAAAAATTTACTATCACTTCTCCCAGCCAGTGCAAGTGACCTTCCAAGCGTAGTGGCTCAAGCGGCAAGGGGCCTGCGCGCCATTCCGACGATGACTGGTTCGAGTCCTGTCTGAGCCGAAAAATTTAATTGTTACTAAACTGCACAAAAGGAAGGAAACTGGAAAACTTTATCGTTTCTCCAGTGCTAAGCTTTGTGCTAAAGTAAGAAAGGTTGATAAAACGCGTCCGAACTTGTCAGGGAGTTAGACGTACCTAACTAGCCTAACAGCTTCATTTTTTCACACAAATACACATCAATTACATAATTTTTCGAAACACATTAACCACGGGAGTAACTTAAAGTAAGTAGTTTGAAAGTAAACCGTGTTTAAACATTAATTTCAGTATCAACAATAAAAACGCATGTCTAAACAATAAAAACTCTATAAACATATTTTTATAAGCCAGTTTTTTAACAGAGTAGGAATTTTTATTTAGATTTGCGCTTTTAACCAATAATTTCTTAAAAAGTAATCTCATTGATTAGAACAAATTTAACACATTCATCCCTTTATAGTATTTGAATAAACTCGAGTGTGCGTGTGTGCGGATGGTCCGTTCCGTCAGTCACGATTAGACAATTTCGTGTGCTAAACCAACGTCAACCAAATAGATCTATGTAGGTGGCGGTAATAAAACTCCAGTACCCTTACCGACGTAGATGAAGAAGTGAAAGACGAAGAGAAACACTGAGGGAAATGTAGATAAAGACGTAGAGAAAGATATCGAGGAAGACGGAGAGGAAAATGAAGAGAAAGACGAAGAGAGGCCAAGACGAAGACCAATAAGACGCAGACGAAGAAGAGGAAGGAGTCGAAGAAGAAGACAAAGAAAACGAAGAAGAGGAAGAAGAAGAAGAAGAAGAGAAAGAATAGGAAGAAGAAGAAGAGACAGAAGACGAAGGAGAAGAAGAAGACGAAAAAGAAGACGAAGAAAACGAAGACGACGATGACGAAGAAAGATAACACGACGAAGAAGAAAACGAAATTTTGAAAATGTCCGGGGGCGGGGGCTTGATGTAAATTAAGGCCATGATTAAGAAAGTTTTTCAAAATCGTGGCGCCTCTAGTGGAAACAGATCGACCGGGGGAATATCCATTTTGGAAGAAATCGTACTGATGATTTAGGCGATAGTGTTGTTAGCGATGGACGGACGAACGGATGGACGGACAGACGGGCTTACGGACGTTTAATAGCTTCCAATAGTACTTCCATGTATTAATTGTGCTCTTTTAAGTGCAAGCCAGTGTGCAACAGAAAATTTGTGCATCTCTTAAAATAACAACTATCGAGAGAAGAACCTACAAAAAGCACTCCATTCTGATGTGTTATAATCTTCGAGAGTTAAAAACGCTGTAGTGTCTTTGTACAAAATCGCTGGCATATCTACTACTAAAACAGTTTTTCAGCTCATTTTCTGACGCGATCTGGAGATCTTCTGTTATGAAATTCGTATCTGAAGACAACTACAGGCACATATTTCGGAGAACTACATGTAAAATAATCGTACAAATGGCCGTTGAATGATCCCCTTTCCCTAGAGAAGCACTTTTTCTCATCGATACGATATGAGTCGCTCCTATTTATCTTGTTCATTCCATACTATAATTTAACGATAAGACATGACAATAATGATGAATGAATCATGTGAGTAATACTTTTACTTTGTAGAGGACATGAACTATTGCGTATAGAAGACTATATCAACTTACTCCGAAAAACAAATGTGCCTTTACAACATTCACAGCCTCATAGTCGCTGTATTTTGAGTAGTTGTCTATTACGTTCATTTTAAATGTTTGCTATCACGACGTGCACAGAGTGGGAGGGACAGGCGTGGTCTATCTGAAATTTTCGAAAAGGGCCCATAGCCCTACGTGGTAACACATTTTATTTCGGTAAGTGTGATCAATTCCTAACTATCCCGTTTTTAAGCTAATATTGAGAAATTTATTCACTACATTTGGAAAAGAAGCTCTCCAAACCATTTGGCCACCCTGTAAATTGTGCAACATTAAATCAATAGGAAGTGTTAAATGTATCATTAAATTGACAACTTTATTCTTGTTGTTTTATTTATTTTCTAGACAACTATGGCATACGTAAATAAAGTTTAATGGAAAAGGGGCCCAGAGAGAAACCCAGAAATATAGATGGCGCCCGTCTTGTTTTGGATGCGGACGCCTATGCTTTTATAAGCCTGTCTATAAATATTGGTCTCGCTATGTAAAGATCTCGACCTCTAATCTCTCTGGTCTTATTCTCACCTTGTCCTCGCAAATGAGCGAAATAATTTTTATATCAATATTTTTTCTGTTAGGATTTGGCTTTCAGATCACAAATTGAAGTTTATTTTCAAAATGTAGCACGTACCATCGCACATTTACTTGTCCCCTTTACGTTCTCATCATAGAAGCTCAAGTACCTGTATTTATCGCCTTTCATTCTCAATAAAAAATACATATTTAATTTAAACATGCAAATTAACAACTACAAAACTGGAATATCTGAGTTAATACACAACCATACACACTAGCAAAAACACTCTCGTACATTCAAGCTACATACGACCCTGCTTGAAAGTGACAAGCTGTAAGTGAAGTTCAAGTATTTTTAAAATAATAAGATAGAGTAAACTTTCCTTGAGCACTTTTTAAAAACATTTCAATAAAAAAAAGATTATGAACAAGTAACGGACAGGAATCTGTCAATCAGGAGTCATGTCATTAAAATAGATACCGACGAAAGCGAGTTTACAAAATTGCACCCGCAAATGTAAAAGGGCTCACTCTGAAATGTAGCTAGTATTACTTGAAGTCAACACTTGCTATTACTAACAATTATTGCGTTGGTTATTGAATATAACCAGCAATTTTTCAGCACATTACATGCAATTTTGCCTCTAAGATACTGAGAGAAAAGAAATTGGCTCTAAATTACCCCAGCTTGGTACTCACACCACGATTCCAAGATTCGTAAGTGCAAAGACGGCAGTCAGAACACCGCCTTGGGTAAATATATAAAAACAAATTTGCTTCATGTCACGTAATTACTTCTTTCGTCGCCTCTTTGTAATTGATGGGTCATTAACTCAGAGAGGGTGATTTAAAATAGAAGTAATCATGTGATAATTACGACCCCTCTCCACCGGGCCGAGTCGCCACGGCAGGGGACGTGGTGCTGGACGTCGACCACAGAGAACTCGTCTGGTGCGAGTATATTGTGGCGTATCGTAGAAAAACACCCAGTCGAAAGAAGAAAGAACAAATAATTTATTTTGACCAGGGTCTAAAGTATCATTTAATTTTTAAAAAAATGTTTGCGGGTTTGTTGAATACAAATTATTCATTTATGCATCAGTGAAAATACAACCAATTTACTATTCTCATGAATATCTCTGTTATCTTTCCCAACATATATAGTAAATATTAACTTATATAATTTTTAAATTTTACAAATATCTCTAACAATGAAATGTAAGAAGAAAAGAGTTTCCTTCACTTGTTTTTACTTTCTATCTTTTATTTTCCGAGAAATGTTTCTTTCAACATACATTGTGTGAAGTTTTTAATCCTCTTGAATTAAATTTTCAAAATTGAATGTTCTTTCAGTTTTTTTACAATTTCTTTCCTCTGGTAGATATTCTTGTGTTCTAATCCATCTCTTAATAAAACACTCTCAGCAAAGATTGGAAATAAAATATGAGTGGAGCGGAATAGAGAAGGTTTACGAAAACAAAACAGAATTCGGCAGAATAATGAGGTCTGAATTTTGTCGAAAATGATGAGAGTCATTAATAAATATTCTCGTCATTCCATTAACGTCATTTCATTAACCTTTCGGTATTTAACATTCACACAGATGAGATATAAATGAAGGTTTCAAATATCCAAATATATGTTATCATGAATAGCTGGAATAATAAGTTTGAAAGGTAATTCAATGGTTGCTTCTTGTTGAAAGCTATACCTTACGCAATGTACGTTTTTTGATCACAGTTAATCGTTTTCGGTTTACTTCATTAGTATAAGTATAACATTGAAATTAAAGTGCGAAGAAAAAGAAATTCTTAACCTTACCAAGAACTGTTATTCCAGACATATTCATGGGTAAATCGAGACGACCGTGTGGGTAGCCCAATAAGAGATTTCCCTCAACTAATCGAGCAAAAGTACTTCCAGCTAACCTGCCGCCCCACAGCGCAGAAACAGGAGTTCGAACTCGAGACCTACCGCATGCGAATGGCCGATGTCCCGAACACCCATTAGCAAGAAACGCTAACCTACGATAACATGCTCGCTCCCGCGTTGCCAAGATGTATGTCCCGGATACCGAGTTGAAATTTAAGCTCCGCTACTCGAAAATAACTCTCGAGATGCAATGCGGATTTAATGCGCGTAGCCAAGTATAAGTTTACATTTAACATCCTAATATATGTAATTAAAGCTAATGATCAGTCTATCTACATACAATTTCAATTTTAATCTCCAAAAAGCGCAATTAAAACACGTTTAATATGCATCGCCGAGTATAAAACCATCGCGAAGACCTCTCTTTCACAAAAAAAGAGGAAACTTTCCCAAGAAGCCGTGGCAGTCGTTTTGGCCGATTTCGAGTCGCATAAGCCGGCATAAACTTTCTTATTAAGTCTGACTTATGGCTCTTCCGAGAAACACGTTGCTGAGCAAATGTTTGTACACGGACGCGAGCGGTTGCTAGAGGACGTTGTTATGTTGTTGGCGGCAGTAAAGCAGCCTCGTTAGCGGCGCGGAGGCTGCCGGCAACACGCTGGCGCGCTGCGGGACTTCCCCGTTAATTGTGGCGGTCCCCGCCAGGCGCGCTCGGTGTCCACCCACGACGTTTATTGGCCCCTCACGCACCGAGCGACGACGCCCCGGCCGACGCGACGCCGCGCTGGGCGCGAGTGGGAAGAAACCGCGTCGGCGCCCCCGGGGGCGAGGCGCCGAATGACCCACCCGCTCGCCCGCCCGCCTGCCTGCGGAGTCGCGCCGCGCCGTGCCGCGCCGCGAAGGCGTTGGCAACTAACCAAGTCCCCTCGCGAGATTAGTGCGGGTTGGTTCCTGTCTCACGCACCGTCGTTAGGGGGCGTTGGCAGCGCCGTGGCTTTAAATGGATTGGTGTTCGAACAATCAAAACTCGTGTCGTTGCATTTTTTCTTCATTGTTATTGCCATTATTATTGTTTTTATTGTTGTTATTATATTGCGCAAAATCTAAGCTGTTCCAAATGAAGCAATGTCTTGCACTTCCCAATCTTTTGAATGACCTGGAAGTTTGTCCGGTGAATGGCCTTAAACTTTATTATTATTATTATTATTATTATTATTATTATTATTATTATTATTATTATTATTGTTATCGTTTATTTTTCACAGCTTCCTGGTACAAGTTGTAGGAGTCATACAGATATTTCTATCAAAGCATGACTTCCGTAGTACAATAATTTTAATTAAACTAATCAGGGAGTAAACAATTCTACAAATATAAATTTTGACATTTAAATTAATTTACAAATTAAAAGTAAATAGTTCTTTAACACAAATTTTTTAGAAACTCATAAATCTTCTGACTAAAGAACACGTGCTCAGGATCACAGCTTTCTGTAGATTGATGGTAATGTTCGTCTCGATCCCCAGTTTATTCAGACAGTGCTTCAGGACGGTAGGTATCACACCTGTTGCTGAGAGGACGATTGGTACAATCTCCACGTCCAATACATGCCACTACTCCTTTACAATTTTACTTTTATTATTATTATTATTATTATTATTATTATTATTATTATTATTATTTTCCCATTACATCACGGCTAAAGATGTTATGAGTCGGCTGAATATAAGATCTACTCCAGGTTGCAACCAGCTACCTAAAGAGCAGATCCGGTGACTGTCAGTGCCTTTACAATACTTTGCGCAAAATGTGGGCTGTTCCAAATAAAGCAATTTCTTGCACTTTCCAGTCTTTTGAATTACCGGGGAGTTTAGACAAGTTTCTCCATACTTTGAAAACTTCTATTTCTGAGCCCCCATTTTTCGCTTTTGCATAGTAAAAGCACCACATCACCATATTATTATTATTATTATTATTATTATTATTATTATTATTATTATTATTATTATTCCTCTAAATCACGACTAAATATGTTATGTGTCGGCTGAATATAAAATCTACTTCAGGTTGCAACCAGCTACCTAAGGAGTAGATCTAGGGACTGTGGGTGTCTCTACAATACTTTGCGCAAAATGTGGGCTGTTCCAAATAAAGCGATTTGTTGCACTTTCCAGTCTTTTGAATTACCTGTGCTTTTACGCCCGGGACGACCTGTGCTTTTACGCCCCACATTCGGCTGATCTCGATTTCCAAACTCTTGTATTTAAGACGTTTCTCTGCCTCCTTGGTAACGACGTTTTGATCGCAAGGTACAGCAACATCGACAAGTATTATTATATTATTAAGTATTATTATTATTATTAAGAGACGTGTTGTGGAAAAACTGAGAAAAATGTGTTTTACAAAGCAAAATTAATTTTTACATGAAAAGCATTTCTTAAACTATTTTTCTACACAGCTGTCACCATTGTCGAAACCTCTTTTACAGCGGGAAACCAAAATTTCTATGCCCTCTTGTTAGAAAGATGCTGCCAGTGAAGACAGCCACTTCTGTAGTATTTATTTCTCCACAAATTGTCTCCATGAAAATATCATGGACCAGAGAATGCGTCAAGTGGGGAAGGCGGACTGGGACAGGACGATCGACAAAACGCCTTCTCATTATTCCAGTACCCTTAATTTTTATGAGGAGTTACATTGCTTTTTAGTACAATACTCCTTGCATCTCCTCGTCACATGAACCAATCTTAAAGTCATTCAACAACATGACAGATGTCGGCGATGTTTCCCGTTTCATGTACGTCATTAATCATGTACGTCATACGAGCTTTTACAGAAGATTCCATTGACTATTTTTAAAGGAAGTCAGTTTTTGTAATAAAGGTATAGGAAGCCATGTATAAGATTGAACCAGTTGCGTGTAACTGCAAAAACTCTACTGAACGAAACGAAACGAAACTAATTGGTTTTTCAAGCCGCAAAATACACAAAGACAAGAAAACTCGTGTATTATCCTAAAACAATTTCAATATTTTAACAAAAATAGTCTTAACGAACACTGAAATAACACAGAATAGTACCGTAAAACACTTAAGATACCACGAATATCAAAATAGTTGCTGTTCCATAACGCAAAAATGGCTAATATTTAAAGGCGGATAGCATCTTTCTTGGAGCCTTGCTATCGCATGACATCAGCTGTATCGACAAGCAGAGGCGCACTGTGTATACGAATTCAGACGGTATGCACAATATGAGAATAGAATAATCAAATATTTCCATTTTCTAGTCAAAATTGACTTGGATTTTTCTAGAGTTCCTGAGTATTTAACCAAACCATAGACACCTCTCACATGAACGGAAAGTGCATAATTTTCTGAAAATTTCTGCGCGTATTTTACATTAGTGACAGAAAATGAACTAAAATGAAAAACTTGACTAAGTTGTTAGGTTCTTCTTTTGGGGTTAAGGTGTTAGGTAAGTCTATGTATGAACTTTTCTTACTGCATAAAATAAAATTGATGGCGCGATAAATTTGCATATCTGCATGGAATGCAAATTCAAGGAAAATAAAAACTGTAGACAACGTGAAAGGTGAGTTTTGGAAGCCCTATAATTTTTTCACAAGAATTCTAGAAGAAGTTGCTGAGAGCCGTATAACAAAAATCTAAGGAACTACCTGGTTTTAGAAATGATGATATAAGTCGAAACGTTCACGTAGTTACAACATTAGAATTGTCAAAAATTACTCATGCGTTACCGTTTTATTTAAGCGGAACAGACCTTTACATGAAATATTCTAGAAACAGCTATTTTGTTTTCACTTATTGACATCAATGACGTGCTCATTGCAATCAGTTTTCAATAGATTACTATACAAAACTAAATAAGACACATTTTTCAGTCGACTTGTTCTATTTAGACTTCTAGAGACTTGGAAAATAAAAATCCTAAAAAGAAAATAATGTTTGTTTCATCTGCTGCATTTCAAATCAGACACACATTAAATATTCAAACACGTCATGCACTTGCAATGCGATAGTGTCATGTCAATGCGAATAAAAAGTAACTACCCTCTTCTTCGAAGCCGTCTACGTGTTCCCTTCGATTCCAAACCCGCGGGTACAACCCGTCGGACCATATACAACGAAGACCGATCCGTATAGCGTGCGGTTATACGAGGATGTCGATAATGTTAAGTTGGGCGCGAATTGGGAGATAGCGTGTTGACTAGGGTAGGCTTTAATGTGTCTGAGGTTGAAAGAATAGCGGCCGCACGATACCATAAAACATTGAAACGGCAGTAAAATATAAGGTCCGTGTTTCCTACTTATATTCTACTTTTAGCGGCTAATAGTTAAGGGATCGTGTCGAAATGAGGCAACGCGGCACGCGTGACAACCATCCAACCACACGCGTGCCAGGCCGTGGAAGAATTTGCGTCGTGATTCGAAAGTGAATAGCGTGTAATACGTAACGAGGTGTGAAAAGGCGAGAGAGAAGAAGAGAAAAAAAACGACCGTGGAACGGCGAAGGAACTTGATATTCCGCACGCCGCTGGGAGGCGGTTAGATAGCTGCAACTCCCAAAATCGAGACGGGTCGCGGCCGATCGCGGAGCGTTTCCCGTCAAATGACCCGCATCTATTAGCCAGCGGTGCGGCTCGGCTCGGCTCGGCGGTCCCCCAAATCGGGTCGGCTCGTGGCCATCGTATGGTAATCACGCGGGCGCTGGCGCGGACCCGCAGAGATGTCACGTATTGGGGATCCCTCTGCGTCGCCGAGAGCGATCGAGACACACATCCTCGGCTTATTACAAAAAGTCACAAAGTTACATTTGCAAAACATTTAGAAAGTAAAATTTTAAACTATTTTTGCACTGTAATATCAGTCTAGACCTGCCAATTTATAGGTGTTAGAATCCTTAATATACTCAGAGAGTTTTTGCATGACTGTAATCTAAAACAACACTTACGTACTTTAAACAGAAAAATTTTTTAAAATGTATGATTCCAGTTGTGATTTTAAATTTTTATAAATAAACGTTTTGATATCTAAGTAAGAGACCTTCTTCAGCAGTATATAACACATCTGTAGCTATTGAAGGTTATGTGACACCTCACGTACAACTTAGTGCAGATGAAAAAAGGAAAATGCTATGTTAAAAGATAATATGTGTATATATATATATATATATATATATATATATATATATATATATATATATTGAAACGCACCGCGCCTCTAAATAGAAACGCGATACATTTCAACTTAAACAACCAGAGAACATACAAACGGCGCGAGCATAACTAGGCAGCATGGCAACACGGAGGGGAAGGGGGGCGTCACGTGGAGCGTGAGACACGAGGGGAGGACAGCGAGAAGTCGGTTGAGAAGGGAAGACGAGCGGAAGCCACGCTAGCGGACGGAGGTGGTGCGCGAGCGGTGCGAGTTATTTGGGGAAAAGTACCCCTAAGTGCTGAATAACTTAATAGACTTGCATAGTATTACATTTCGGACCGTTAAAGAAGTGTGATGCAGACCGAACAGCATTGGGAAGTCAACGGATAGAGTGTATGGTAAACCGAAGAGTGTGAAACCCGCCTGTAGCGTGAGCACATGCATCGCGAACGTAGGTTTTGGAGAAAGATAGAATGTGTAGTGCACAAGACAGTGACTGAACCAGTGATCATTTGTGAGACCGATCAAGCAGTGTCTGACGGGTTTTCAGTGTATAGGAACTTTCCATAATGAAACTGTATGATGACGCGTGAGGAGAACAAGAACACGTGGGTATAGGTTACCGATATTTCACCGGTGATTCAGAGAGTAATATAGTGTAACGTGTTTAGCATAATCAGTTACAACCCAAATCTGGAGTTCAGACTGTCAGGACAAGCATAAGTTAATTAGATGCACTAGTGTAGAATATACGCGTGGAGCAGCGTGAGGGGCGAACACTTGCCAACTCATCTCCGGCTGGGGGCCGAACGGCTCCGGGACCACGCGACGGGAGCCGAAGCCGCCGCCACCATCGGCGCCGGGCCCCAACGAAGCGACGTGACCCAGGTGGTAACAGGTATGATGCTAGCATTGAAGGTATTAAGTTTTGGTACCAAAACATAGTAATCATTGTATAGGGGATCAGTGTTCGAAAGTGTAATAGTGATATTAGATTAATAAACATCAAACTGTCGTTGTATAATAAACTGTATGTATTTATTGTACCCCGAACATCCCAGGGTCCACATTCGCGAAAAAGATCCCGAGCCCTGCCTGAAACAAACAAATTTATTGTACCGTGCCACTTCACGGGTAAGTCACGATTGACCCCGAGCAGTCGGTACGTCACAATATGTGTGTGTATATATATATATATATATATATATATATATAATATGTAAAAAGCCTTTTCTGGTTAGTATGTACATTGTTCTGGGGTAAAAAACCTACACCTAAAAGCACCAGTGGACTTTATATTTTAAAAGAACCATCCATACTCTACATGGTAAGTCAGCGAATATCACTCGTACAATTGATTCTTACAAGAAGGTTTGAATATACTGATTGGCTCGATTAATGGAGAGTAAAAATGAAAAGAAATAAACGTCAGACCAATGACGTTTAAATTACATTCCACAATTGACTATAAAGTACAAAGACATTAAATGGCTTCCAACTTCTCCTATAACATAATTATCTTCGCATAATCAGACGCCTAACGGTCAACGACTAATCAGACGACTAACATGGAAAGGTCAAACAGATATCTCTGCGAAGATGATCCGTATAAAAATGTTAAAAATGTGTATATTTATCAATACAAAATAAGAAATATCTGTTAAAACAGCGATAACTATCTTCAAATATATAATCAGACCTTTCTTAAAATATGTTTGCTCTAAGAGGGGGAAACAGCAAAAACAATCCCTCTCTAAAATTTGCTGTTTTCTTTTATGATATTAATTTTTAGCCTCCAATATTGATGTAACGATCAAATTTCACTTCAAGCTTTGGAGCTTCAAATTATGCTGCCACATTATGACTCCTATTACATAAATTGACATGCTCCTTAGTGTGGTGGTTCGTAAACCCATACACTTCTTACCTAAGTTTTTATCTTTAATTCTGCAAATTAACTTCTGTTTTATTTACTTTTCCCTGGGTTGATGGCGGTTTACTGTCACCTCATCTAAATATATTTATTATTGTGAGTTCGGGGATCCGCTTCCGTACGGAATACCGGCTAATGATCTTTTCAAATATATTAAGAAGGTTTTATTTTGCTAGCTCTATTTCTGCCTTATAAATTTTACATGTTTTTACGGGAATATATTAAAGAAAACAACGATTCTATTTTTTTTTGCAAAGCCGAAACACAGAGGAATATCGGCTGTTATTTATTTCTGTTTCAAATATTAATCCCTTTTTTTTCAAATAACAACTAAAATTCTCATTTGCCTTCACTTTTCATCAACAATATCATCCTTTTCCTTCTGACACAAACATTAATGAACAAAAATAAAATACAAAAACACAGTAAAACACATTCACACTTACAAGATTTATATATATATATATATATATATATATATATATATATATATATATATCAAAAACGTAAACAACATTCATACTATGTACATTTATATTACCATGGCCATTTCTTATTTACTCTTTAAATAAAATTATGTTGCACATATCTTGGCCTTCAACATTATCTTTTATTGATTAAAGTTATGAAAATTGTTCACTTCCCTTTTTCGTTGCACCGCATCGAAACTCAACCATGTTCCGCTTCCGCTACCGCTACCGCAACCCATACACCATTTTTATATCTGCTGGCATCCACTGAACCTATTACATATACATTTCCTTCATGTTGGAACTACACTCCCGAATGATTAAACTCTCATATTACTGCCTTCCGCGAGATAAACTTCATACAGCCTAACCCAAAAGATTAATTTTTTTATCCCGCAGACAAACAAGTGAACTCGTGAACTCTCGACAGCATTTCTCTCGTTTTCCTATTGTTGAAGTACTTGCCTCCTGCGTTACAATAACAAAAACGACTCGTCCAGTTCACAATGTTTTCACCTTTTTATTCACAATTGTTTTAGTAGTGTTTCGTATTCCCTATTCAATTTTGCTGCACTACTATTTCGAAATAAAATTCCTGATGAAGATAATGCCCCTTTTTTGTTAATTCTTTTTGTTTATTTAGCCACAACTATTAATTTTCTACGACTCGTCACGCCGTGACGGTGTCGCCTTTTACCAAATAAAGGCAATGTTCCTATAATTCAATTTATTTAACAATTTAGTAATTTTGCTTTTGGGAAATACGATCACAAATACTCTTCCACTCGCCTCACAGCGTTTATTTATTTAATATTGCAGTAACCACCGTAACACTGCGAACTTTAGTTTTTTCTCTACATCGCGCGCCATCGATTGTTTTTCTGCTAGTCTTACTCTGTTCCGATATTAAAATAATATCAATAAATTGTCTTTATTAACGTCTTGTGACGCGTCTTGTGATTGTCACATTAGGTACGTTCATCATTCTTTTTATCATTGCTAGAATGTTTTCACTTTCTACGAACACCGTTTCCCCTCTTTTTACAGATGGATGTAAGGTAGAACACTCATTGTTTTTAGAACTTTTTATAATTTGTTATTTTTTAAATGCATCTATTTTAAAATGTTCGTACTGCCTCCTGAAGGGAGCAACCAAAGGGGTTGTTATAGCTGAAACTGTAAGAACATTATGTGAAGATATTTTGATGTTAGAAACAGGCTGCTTGCCTTTCATCACTGAAGGGTTTAAAGTATAATGAAATTACGTCAATTCATTAACAATATTAACAACATAACAATATATTTTATTTTCTAAAACACGCTTTTTGTTTCAGGTCGAAGGTAGAGGCTAAGTGAAACAGTATAAACTGAATATTGTATTGTTTTCAATAGATTTATCACCCCAGAAGGTCATATACCATTCGAGGCCATTTTTACTACCTTACCTCGCTACCTCCTTTCATCTTTCTTAGCCCTATGTTCGTATTTTGAGGTTTGTGATGAAACTTCATAATTTATTTCACAACGACAAATGGCAAAGTTTCCAATTACTTGCCCCATTTTCACCATTTATTTACTCATTCCTTGAGCAACTACATTTTTATTTTTTTCTAATTAATGTATTAAGTATATTTAGATTTACTATTTTTGTCAATGTCCTCGGCCTTCAGCCGCCATCCTGATTGAGGTTTTCTGGGTTTACTCAATCGCTTAAGGCGTATGCCGGGATGGTCCCTAGTTTTCTCTCCCAGAAGTAAAAGTAAAAGTATCCTCCCCCCTAGATTTTCTTCGTAGTTTATGAAATTATGTATATATTTAAGAAGAGCAGGCCAAATGGCCTGAGCCTCGCCACTAATAAACACAATTTTATTATTATTATTATTATTATTATTATTATTATTATTATTATTATTATTATTATTACATTTGCCTAATAAAAGGAAAACATGTGCCCCTAGCATGAATTACACTGATGGATAAATTTGATAATCTTGCTGACAGACAGCAGAGACTGGTTGAACTTTGAGTCAATTCATTGTTACCATTGTATGCTCGGCACATGAGTGAAATGGTCATTAATATACTTTTATTTTTATTATTACACCGTAGGGGTACAATTTCAGCAATGGCAAGAAAGGAATTAAATATCCAAAAACGGACATGAAGTTTGCAAGCGGGGAAACGATTAGGTCAAGTGTAGAGAAAGAATGCTCGGGATGAGAGAAAGGTGTGGGATGGAGGTACGTGCAATAAAAGAACATGCATCGGAAATCTAGAAAGTTACAGGACTAGAACTCCCCCATACTCCAGTATGAAAGCAAAGAGCCAAGTAAAACCGAAGGATAAACCAGAACGAAAGAAAGAAGAAAAAGAAGGAAGGAAAGGTAGGATGTAGAACTAATTAATTATAGTAATAACATTAATAATAATCAAAATAATAATAATAGATAATACATTATAAATAATAATAGTTATAACAATGGTAATATTAGTATTAAAAAAACATTTAAGAAGCAGCAAAAAACATATAGTTGCGAACCAGAGGGTCCATTCCAGTGACAAAGCTAACGAGACGAGTGTAGAGACAGGAAGAAGTGAGGTGGAGAGCTGGAACGGAAAGGTAAGAGTTGGACGGGGCGGATATACGCGTAAGCAAATCACTGGAGACAGGCCTACAGTTTCGGACTGGCAGGTCAGCGCGGCGAGTGGACAAGTGTATGTGTCTGTCGTGCGCCTACCTCGCACTTGCCTTTTACCAGGGGGAATTCACCCCGGGGTGGGCAACCTAAGCGTTAGCCCCTAACCGTCCTGCCTAAGGCGTTAGCCCTGCGACAGTACATGTATGCCGACAAGCTAGAATCTGGAACCCGCCAGAACACAGTTTACTCTCTCTCGGTAACCTTCCCATTCAATGTCTGGGTCGGACCGCCTTGGCCCTGCCAGCTCAGAGCTATCTGCTTTCAGACCGGTGCCGGAGTCGAAATAATGCGCCACTTTCAATGCGCCGGGAATAAGACCCTCCTCTATGCCCAGAATACCGGGCCACTGCCACGACGAAGCCGAGAGCCCAACAGGAGGTCACTCGAACTAATGCCCTTTACGTCTCCTCACTGGAATACCCTTTATGCTATCGACGTGAGTGCCGCCGGAACCTAGACGACCTGACAGGGTGGACTGGATTTCTATATGTGGGATTCGGGTCATTCCGAAGAAGCCCTTTGCCCGTGGACCAGGGAGTGGGACGTGCCAGCAAATACCCACCGATGACGACGACGTGGCCGAAGACGGTGTCGGCGCCCACGGCGGAGCAGTTCCAGCGGCGGCCGCGGAACTGGTGCTGGCACTCGGCGAGGCCCAGGCGCATGCCCTCCCCCACGGCGGCCACGGCGTCGGGGGAGGCGCGGCACAGCTCGCGCTGCCGCGGAGACAGCCCCGGGATGCGAGCGCACAGCACGCCCGCGCCCAGCGCGCGCACCCTGCAACACGCGCACGCCATACTTCAATATGCCGTCAGAGCCAAGCAACAAGTGTCAGCAATATTACATTGCAACATTGGGTTGCCACATTAAGTTCCAAGACGCACTCTGCGAGTGTGGAACAAGCGCATGCAACACGCCGTCAACATCAAGTGAAATGAAACGATAGGGACCGAAATCAATGTGCCGTCAGCGCCAAACAACAAGTGTCAGCAATATTACGTTGCAACATTGGGTTGCCAATTAAGTTGCAAGACGCACTCTGAGAGTGCGGAACAAGCGCATGCAACACGCCGTCAACACCAAGTGAAATGAAACGATAGGGACCCAGTGCTGTCAGCGCCAAACAAAAAGTGTCAGCAATATTAAGTTGCAACATTGGGTTGCCACATTAAGATGCAAGACGCACTCTGTGAGTGCGGAACAAGCGCATGCAATACGCCGTCAACGCCAAGTGAAATGAAACAATAGGGACCTAAATCAATTTGCCATCAGAGCCAAACAACAAATGTCAGCAATATTAAGTTGCAACATTTGGTGGCCACATTAAGTTGCAAGTCGCACTCTGCGAGTGCGGAACAAGCGCATGCAACACTCCGTCAGTGCCAAGTGAAATGAAACGATAGGAACTCAATTCAATGTGCAGTCAGCGTCAAACAACAAGAGTCAGCAATATTAAGTTGCAAGGCGTGCTATGCAACAAGCGCGTGCAATACGCCGTCAGCGCCAGGCTACATCACAGGGAAGGAGGACATCAGTATGCCGACAGCGCCAAACAAGTGTCAGCAACATTAAGTTGCAAAACGCATTCTGTAACTCCATTTAATTTTGATTAAATTGTTAAATATACTCGTATTTATTAATTGATGTAGTTTCTCAAAAGTTTTTCCATCTGACATGTTGAAAACAATGAACGATTAACGATTATTATTGCGAAAA
This sequence comes from Acheta domesticus, assembly GCA_031308135.1. Classification (NCBI taxonomy): domain Eukaryota; kingdom Metazoa; phylum Arthropoda; class Insecta; order Orthoptera; family Gryllidae; genus Acheta; species Acheta domesticus. Next base: position 83,342,398 of record JAHLJT010003656.1, read on the forward strand.
CTTCCACAGTAGTCACATTCAAGTGAGAATATCTATTGTGAATATGTATGTAATGTGTATGTAACTTGTACTGTAGTGACTATCGTGTCAGCAAATTTTCAGATTGTATCACATTGATGAGTGTATATTAACACTCTTACTAAATATTGCACCAGTCCCACAACACGGGAAAGGAACGCGGGTTGCATATCCTTTTCATAGATCCGTCTGTGCTAGCGAACTTTGCATTCAGAAGAATCATCTCGCCAATCTAGATAGAGTAGGCGACTGAATTAATGTCATCTTAAATGTGGTGTAGCAAAAATGGTAAATTACGATTATTCCACGCACTAGCCCCTTAAAACAACTGAAAATTTCAGATATTACAAAATTCCCCTCTGCTCTTCCAATTTCTATATAATTAATTGCCAGCAACAAGCCAGAGATTGAGCAACAGAAGGAAAATAGTCATTCTCAAAATTCGATTGAGTCGGCCCCGTGGCTGAGATCGCTAAAGCCGTAATGCCACAGTGATCTCGGACCGAGGGATCGCGGGTTCGAGTCCCGCCCCGGGCTTAGTTGTGTGTTCGTCCTTTCGCTCCCTATCATCACCTTATTGTTTCATCCTCATACTATAACGTTAAATCCAATCGTCGTTAATGACCTAGTAGTTGATGCGACCTTAAAAAACAAAAAAGCAATTAACGATATTTTGAAGTAAATTGTTTTGTTATATTCCAGTATTGTAAAGAAGAGATATTGAAACCAATATTAGTACAACCCGAATAGCTGACCTGAAAACACTACGAATTAAACCGATGGAATATATTACATTGGTGTGAAACCCTTTCACTAGAATTTTACAACTTCTAGATGAAAATTCTCCTTGACACGTGAGGAAAATGAAAAGTGTAAACACCTTCCTACTATTGCCTCTCGAATGACAATTTCGGCATTTTCGATTTTTGATGTTGGATAATGGTTTCTACCTATAAATTGTGAGACTCTTTAGATGAAGTTTTAAAAATAACAAAACTACTCTCTAAATTAATTAAGTTCATGAACACAATTTCATCCGCATATAGGATTAATACATTACGTCCACCTCGAATATTTTGTGAACAATTCAAGATATTGAGATGAAATGCTCACCAAATGATTCAGATTATAAGGGATCACCAGTTGAGATTATCAACTATTTGATAGCATTTTTTATGTTAAAGATATTGGGAAAATTCAGCAATACTTCCAATAATGCAATACTTCCAATAATGGCATCGTTGTTGCGCCTGCAAAAACAGCCATGTGAATTGAATTTTGTCAGGGAAAATGAACCTAAAAGAACGCGCGCATTTACAAACTTCAATGAAACGAGCTTGTTCCTTAGGTTCATTTTCCCTTACTAAGTTCACTTCACATGATCGTTTTTGCAGAAGTAAGGATATATCGGTATTTGAAGAATAATTATAAACACTATTAAGTATTAAAATATGGCGTTGTAACAGGTTCGAGAGTTCGCGGTACGAGTGTCACTCTTTAATAAAAAACGCCGTGGAGTAAGATGTCTAGCCCACATTGTGACCTGTAAATAATTACGACACCGAGGTACACAAGTATAAATAAGGCAAACTATAAATCGCGAAAGATAAGCCCATCGCATACTGAGAAAGAATGACTTAGGGAGGGCAGAGCAAAGATGTGACCCTGCGGTGCGTCGTTTCTGCGGACAGTAGATGTAGAAACGTTTATAAATTTGCAATATATTTGTGTTATCAACAGCACACTATTAGTAAAAGTTATTTCGTTTTATTAATAGATTAAGGCAAATTCACAAGACCATAGGAATAAAATTAGAAATTAGAAACTTCATTACAATTACTTAGTTCCAAAATATCTGTTACTGAAGAACTTGTAACTCAGTTAAATAAGCCGTTGCCTGGGAATACCACGATTTTCACACTGAAACAGAAAAGTATTCCTGTATCTTTGCTACCTTTTGAAGACCTGCCGAAACTGTATTCCAAGCAGATACAACTGTCTCACCGTGCTATTCGACGCGCAATAACTTCCAAACATTAGAGACGTAATGATTACTTAGAGTGTGTTTCGCGAGATTTACGATATCATCATTCAAGACAGCTCCTTTTAAAAATCAAAAGAGTTGTAATCTGCCTGAAGAACGATAATTAATTAGAACATCCCGTCAATTTCCTTGACACTTTTATTGATCTCTTTGGGACAAAATTGAAATCATTATCTCGAATAAAAGTAACAGTTGAGGGATTTGTTGGGACGTTTCTTGAAAGTGAAATTCGACGGATGTGGTCGTCAAGGTCACTGTACTGATAAATCGCCCTGGAGACGCAGTGCTATGCCACGCCGCCCCACGAACGAAACGAATACCTGATTTTCTTATGAGCGACGCCAGATTTCATACTCTTTTGTGCTATTAATTATTCATTAAAAGCAAACATACGAAGGAATGACAAATTTGCCTTCTCATGATCTGTGTAAAACATTAATAGTATTCCACTAAAAAATTACGTTCGTTTAATATCTTTAAAATAAAAAGAAATGCTATCAAAAAGCTAATAACTGCAACTAATAAGCCCCTACTAAAATATATACATTTTATAATTTATTATAACTTTCATAAATTTTATTTTCATTATAACTTTTATTTTTATTATAACTTTTTATATAACTTCTAGAGCACAAATAAAACTTCTCAAAATGAAATTTCCCGCCGAAGGTGCCCACTAAGCAACTAAAGTAGAGTTTTTTCATACATAAAACCGCATATAGCGCTTTCTCATCAGAACTTCTGAATCCCTGTGAAAATTTTAACTATTTAGGTTAGTGCAGTGGCGTGAAGTGCAGTGGCATGCAGTACAGTTGCGTTGTGAAGGGGAGGGAAAAGAGTGTAAGAAAAACATTACAGCTCAGTGATCCGCAGTGTGGTGAAGTGGAGTGCTATGAAAGCTTGGGCGATGAAATGCTGATGTTAATTTGTAGTTTTGTAAATTTTGTAAAGTTTTAAAGTTCTATAATGTTAAGTTAGTGCATTCTGGTACCAAGTTTTCAAATTTAATTGCAGATTTAGTAATAAGTCAAAATCTAAAAGGTTTACTTTATAATTACCATTCTTTGAATTGCTCACAAAAAACACGTTAAAAGCGAATGAATTTAATGATGCCAACAAATGCATTTCGATAAATATTTTGAAAATTTATTTTAAACATATTTTCATATGCGTTACAAATCTATTAAAAATGTCTGCAAAACAAGTACGTGTTCTAAATATTTCGTTTAATGAACAGTTTTATCTTACTAAATTCCTTTACTTCTTTACCAACGTTCTCTTAAATTTTAGTATTCGTGAGCAGAGAATGTTTATCCGATCAGTTTAACAATCACAATCAAGACATTAATGCTCATCACACACAGGCGGTGATGAGCTCTTGATTAAAGCACCCTATTAACATCACCAACATACATTCTCTACACCTCAGGAGACATTCTCCTTAAATTCGACTCTACCAGTTGCCTCGTCATCCAGAGACTTAGTTATCTTTTTGACAGCCGGCAATTTCCAGTAATTTGGACTTTACATTAAATTCTGATTAAATAATTCTACACGACGTCGACGACGCGATATTAACGCCAATTTGGGAAGAATGCCGATGGGTTTAATTCCACCGAGAAACGAAGGCCGTCGTTTATCTGCCGCGGCGCCAAACGAACACGTTCATTCCACGGACAGGAGGCCTCGTGAGCTATGCTGGTTGTCACAGCCCAAAGAAACAGCACTGCAAGTTGTCAGCTGTCACAAAATCGTCCGGGAGGCGACTGTCATACCTGACGCGAGAATTAGTTGGCCGGCAATTGGCTGTGACGTTCAATCTCTTGTTATCCACTTCTCAACGCTGTCTTTTCCACTTATGCGCCCCTGATATAAAGCTTTCTAGTTTCATTAGTAAGAATGGTTTGTTTTCTCCTAATGGTTTGTCCAGCCGAAAGCAATTACCCTTTGCACTCCAATCCGGTTTACGAGCTGGGATGACTCAAGACATAAACTATAAATTGCAGTACCTCTAACCGAGAGGTCCTAGGGTTTGAATCCCGACGGGGTAGGATTTTCGAAACTAGTTTGATAGCTATGTCGAATTCAGCCGCTGTCTGGAGAATAATTCTAGACGACGGCTGTTCTGGTTGGTAGTTTTTCGTGGTGTCAGGCAAATGCTGGAGAAACAAAGGGGCCGCGGCTCGCGCGCGATTTTCCTTCCCCTTCCTTGTCCTATCCATATACCTTGCTTTCACGTAGACTTACAAGCACTACATCCACACGTGACGAGAGCTTCAAACTTGTCCCGGCTGGGGCCCCACTGGTGAAAGATACCTGGATCGGAAAATCCAGCAAGTCGTTGTACACTCGGCGCCGGATCCCACCATCCAGCGGGGGAAGAACAGTCACCTCCCATGGTAACAAAATGAACTATTAAATAATTTATGGGACTAATGATTTTAATAGTTGACGACCCGGAATCACGAAATAATCAATCAATTAAATAGCGTTCATCTCAAACTTTGCAGTATTTGCAAAGACACCTCGGATCTGGGGACAGCAAAACGTGAGTTTATGGTACACCGCGAAACGAAAAGCGACAAACGCGGGGTTGAGTAGCGTACTCTTTCACCATATCGAGCTATCAGGCAGGATCAGTAAAATACATTGAGATAAGTTTATTATAATTTTGAAGTAGAATAAGTGTAGTGCATCGTAGATGAAATAAAAAGTGAAAATCATTAATAAAAAATGGTGTAATTTTTGTTGTTAGTAAATCATCTTAAGAATTGAATTATTTGAATAAAAACTTATTTCTTTAATTTTAATAAGAAAAAGTTTCTATAAAACAAACAATGAAAGCATTTTTTGTATTAACCATTACTTTACTAATTATCCTACAATATAATGGAATACCTGCTTAGTAAAGTACAGCTATTTCGTTCCTTTAGAAGTTAAACGCTCGAGAAAAAATCAAAGCAATAAAGATACATCTAGGAGAAGCATGAATCTCCCACGTACAGCTGCTACTCGTAATCTTGAAATATAGACCGAAACGTTTTTTGAAACACACTCTTGTCTTTCAAGTTCTTACGAACTTCACTCTCAAGGAGGCAAAAACCTTGTTTCTGCGTGTACAAAAGGAAAACTCAGAAACGATGATAATTTTTTATTCACTGCTACCTTCGTAAAGTAATACTCCTTGCCTCGCTTCATAATATTCCTGACAGCTTTATATTACAGCCTTAATTTCGCGTTTCCGCAGATTATCTCGCACTCATGTCATATGTCCAGTATAAGCTCGTTCATTTGAGTAAAAAACCGTTTTATTACTCTTCTGATGTATTGCTAGTTACGAAACACAAGTGCATGTCATACAACTTTATGTCGCTGTCAATGATACAGAAAAGGGCACATGCTGGAATGCATTCGTCGTTCATAACTCATCCAGGTAATAATGAAAGCGAGCGAACAGAGGAGGAAGGTAGCTGTACAGAGAGTAGTAATAACTATTCTGATAAGGTAATATCGGATAACCATCATAATTTTCCACGTCAAATCAGAGTATCGGTAGCGATTAGTACGTACAATAAAATTGATAATAAACAAACTGTAAATAGGGTAATACTTAAAAAACGTATTTAGAATGCAAATTTCTTCAATTAAGTAACAAAACTACAAAAATGTGAATGTTATAGTTTTTTTTTCAATTTTAAGGTTTCTTTTCAACATCTTGGTCATACAGCGACCACTGTGTGTTTTAAACTGTAGGGGGATCTGTAGGGAGAACACATAAGGACAGCACAAACATGCATGTCTGAGGTGGGATTCGTGCCGAGGCAGCTATAGGTCTTCAGTTTTAACGATCTCGGCTATCCAGGGCGGCAACATTACAATTTGTTCATAATTACTATTGGCAATAATGTGTTGCAACCGTTAGTGCAACGGCCATTTCATAATTTAGACTAATCTAGACTAGAAAAATCTAATAACTAAATATCTAAATTGACTTTGTAATTGGCACAATCTTTTATTAGATTGTAATTATAATCTGAAATAAATATTTAATTTTTATTGAATTTTTGTTTCAATTTCCATGTTTAAATATTCGTTGATACTAAAATACCATTTTCTAAATCATCGAATATTTCAGTTTTGTACCTTCCAGGGAAGACATAGAAAAATATCTTTCAGATTAATGAATAATCTTCTGGGAATACCTCATTGGTACCCACTCATATCCACTCCAACTTCACATTTGAAGTGGAAGACGGCAGAAAATATTCATTCGTACATTTCACGGCGTTAGTAATAAGCGTAAATACATGTCACCAGTTAGTTTCCAACAAAACTGCAAAACCTGGAAAGACGACGTGAGTGGAAATGAGCGGAACTGAATGGACGGTAGTTTGCATACGAAGCGGGCGCGACGGGGGGAGAGGCGAAGCACTACTCATGCTGTGAAAGAGCATCCTAAACGTCTAGAACCTGATTCCAGGAGCAGTGAGGCGAAGACGGACGCGGATGCGGTCCGGATGCAGCGGGAAGGAAGTGACTGAGGTGGAGAGTAGGAGGAGGACGACGACGAGGAGTAGGAGGAGGAAGAGGAGAAAGAGGGGGATGAGAAGAAAAAAGAGCAGACGAAGGAGGAGGAGAAGAAGAAGAAGAAGAAGAAGAAGAAAGAGGATCAGGAGGAGAAAGTGGGAGGAGAAGTAGGAGAAAGCGGAGTAGAAGGAGGAAAAGGAGGAAGAAAATGAAGAGGATGAGAAGGGCGAAGAGAAGAACGAGAAGGGGTGGAAGAAAAGAACGAGGATGAGGAGAAGGATGACGAGGAGTAGGAAGAGAAGGAATATAAAAAGGAGGAAAAGAAGGTAGAGGAGGAGGAAGAAGATAAGGAAGAGGATCAGGAGAAGGATGAGGAGGTCGATGGAGAGGAGAAGGAGGACGAGGGAGGAAGAAAAGGAGGGAGAGAGGGAGAAGAAGGAGGAAAGGTATAGATGTAGGTGGTAGATGTGGGGTCGGAACCGGTGGCGAAGGAGGAGGACCATGGATGGCACGGCAGCGGAGGAAGGGAAGGCGGAGGCGGCGTTGTTGACGGCGACGGAGGTGTCGGCGGTGAAGACAGCAGCCGCTGAGACGACGGCGGCGGTGGCGGTGGCGGCGTCACCCGCCCGCCCGCCCACGCGCGTCCCCAGATAAACGCTTCCGTCAGCGGTTACAAATCACGGTCGATTACGGGGCTGCGGACCGGCGGCGCGGCGCGGCGTCTGGGCCGGCAGCGCGGCGATCCGGTGGGTGCGGCACGGCGCGGCGCGGCGGGCGGACGCAGGGACAGGTGCGTGCAGCGGATGTCGCGGGACCGGTTCTCTCTGATAGGGCGGCCGGCGCCGCGGCGCTCGCCAGCGCTCCCGCTCCCGCTCGCCGCCTCCTCCCGCCGGGGCGGCGCAGGGATTTGCAGTTGGGAGAGGGATGGGTACATTCGAGTTCGTAGGAGAGACAAAAGTAAAGTGTTCGTTTCGATTGAGTAGTGATTCCGAGCGCGTCAACTGCTAACGTCATTACTTCCATAAGTGAAGAGCCGGTGGTGGTGGTGGTGGTGCTCGGTGGTGAGACAAGGCGCAGACCTTCCCATTGGCTAGCGAGGTTTTCTCCAACCAGGTATCTAGCACCGGTTAGGGCGTCGCCCCAACCGGACAAACTCTGTGCTACCGAGCGGTCTTTTGGCATGTGTGGTACTAGTTGAGTGCATGTAAGTGTATGTGTGTAAGTAAGGAGTGAGGACAGCATAAGAATGGGCAAGAAAATATAGCGCCCGGTCCACGGCCCATTTGTTAGGATATTGCTCTGGCATTCGTCTGATGATGATCGGAGAAACCATGGAAAACTACCGATTAAAAGAACCGGCGGGTTAAGGAACCATGGAAACATTTCTCCAGCGGGTTAAGTCCACCTAGCTATGTAGTAAGTGTCGAAAATTCTACCACCGTCGGGACTCGAACTTTAGGACCAGAAGGTCAGAAGCACCGCAGGACCAGAAGATCGGAAACGAGTGTAACTGAAAAGGGGGCGCCAAAATGAAGTTAACCCCCTCTTGTTTTAGGCAGCACACGCCTATGGTTGTGCTGGACAAAACTTAAAATGCAAGAAGAGAAGAAGAAACGAAAAGGCAGAGGAAATTCAAATAAGGACCAGAAAGAATAGGCGAAGCGCAATATGAAATATGGTAATTTATGAGTAAAACTTATATCCTTTCGTGACAAAACTGGTCAAACGAGGGGGAAATTTACTAGATGATGTCTAGAAGAGAAATGAGTGAGGTCAGTAAAGAAGGACAATTCGAAAGCAAGAGTACGGAGGTGGAAAGAAGACCCTCGCTTCACCAACTGACATAATACGCACGAGTAACGTGAAGTAATTGATGCAGCTAACCAGTGTTTGAAACGGAGATGGAAGGTAAATTTCAAAGACATCGCAGAGAAAGGTTACGTGATTCCGACTGAGTTGTGGGAGGCGATGACGGCATCAGACAGCGTGGATGATAATTACGTTGGTTGCTTCATTAACAACTTTCTGTCTGGTATAATTTTAGGGGAGGATGAACATAAGGTGTCAAGGCGCTTAACTAGGGACATACATTTTGCGAAAAAAACTGAAATAGTGTTTGAGATATATTTCAAATACATTTTGAAAGAAATATTTATTATTAAATAAATTGTATACTTATAAATATTTCCAATAGTTTTTAAACACTATTTTATACTGATGAATCGAATTTATTTATTACTTCTAATTTCTCATAGTAATCCGTTAATGAAGATAGCTAAATTACATTTTCGCCGTTCAGAACCTATTTTCCGGGATGTATTCTTGAGCAAAAATATATCCAGAATAAGTTTAAATGGTTAGAAATTCAGTTAGTCTGATGGCTGAAATCATTGAAATAAAATATTTGTGACTTTGAAGTAAATCTGCATTATTTTAATGCACATATCTTTTTAAAGATGAGACGTGACCAGTAGAATGGATCTTATTTTGGAGAATGAAATTAAAATGTCTGACTTGGACGCAAAACCTCCGTTTTTTTCTTTTGGTATAATTTGACAGTGTAAAAAATTCCATAACAAATAACCAATGCATAAAATGTATCTTTTATTTATTTTTCCTGTTTTAAAAAGCAAAAATCTATATATTAGAAATATAGATATAAAGACACAAGGGAGTTGCGTTACAGCGCGATAATCTCTGAATGTACTGAAACAATATCGAAGAAACTTATGTTTTAGCTTCCTTTGAAGGTCAGGAGTACTATAGGCTATGATTACAACCATAAATCTTATTATATTCACAAAATAATTTTTTGTTGTTGTTTACGTCGGTAAACGCGCACTTAGCCCCTTAGCAACCAACCATATAAACAACGCTTTAAGAGTGCGTCCATAGCAACGGCAATTAAAATGCTCGAGAGTCCATTAAAAATATTTTAGCGGACTTTCGGGTTAGATTCTATAAGTGCTCGTAAATCTTGGAATAAATATAACTTTAACACAAAAAACAATTTTTGGGAATAAATGCAAACGATTGTCAGAGGAATATGTACCCAGTAGTGTTCCTTTCTCTTGTATATTGTTCACGGTCAAGTCTGCAAGTTCGTATCCGCGGCAAGCACCAAATTCTCCAAAAACAAGAATGACCCTCAAAAGCAGCAATTTATGTGATCGTCAGCCTCTTGTAAGAACTTAGTTACTTGATACTCTGATTTTTTAAGCTAGTAATTAGCTTATATTTTTTCTTCAAAGATTCAATAACTTTATAATGGTGTATTCAAATAAATTTTAAATTATTCGTCTTCAGTATTTACTATTATTTCAAATTACAGGGAATCAATAACTTACGTGGATACTCAGTCTTCTCATGTATTTTTATACATTTTTTCAGCATACTAAATTATAACTAAAGACTAGTTGGTTTTAATGTTTTTGATCGTTCGTTCAAAAATGCTAGAATAATCTTTTCGTTAATGCCTAGAACATTCATTTGCGGTCGTCAATCACAAAATATATCATTTACCAGAATATCAATGGTACGAAAATATCTGCCGATACTTCGAAATTTCCGGATTTTTTTCTCAATCAGCTTGCATTACCAGAAAAATATTCAACTGTTTGATCACAAACAAAGCATCCAGTACAACTAACCCCTGCTACAGAAAATCGAGAGTAATAACAAGTTTTTCTTAACTCTTGAAAGTGATAAAAGCTTATTTTGAATCAGCGATAAACTAGAACTAACAAAAACATTGTATATGACTCGTTCTCTATTAGTCTTTAAGGATTGTGCCGGAAGGTTAACTACTCGGCTTCACTATCGCTCCGCCTCGCAGTTAACCTTCCGGCTTCGTCCTTAAAGACCCATTTAGAGGACTCGTGACATAAATAACTATTATGGACTTTTTTCGCCTAACATTACGTCGTAGATTCAAGAGTGCATCAATGTCAATAGTTAAGTGCGTGCCACCAGAGGATGACTACTGAGATCTACGATTGAATTCATTAATGCACAGAATTGCGTATACCTGTAGAATGGGTGAAGATGTTGATTTTACCGTAAATTGTTTAATGCGAAATGTTTACATTTAAGAATGATTCTGATTGTTTTTCTTCACTATATTTATAAAACTAACTTGGATATTGATTTTAATTCCGTCGAGGCGTGAATGTATTAAGTGTACAAGACAGAAGTATACTTATTCTTATATGAAATATTTGTAAAACGACATTTTGCTGACGGATGTTTGGTATTGTGGTAAGAAGATACATATAATTGCACACATGTGTTTTACATGAAATAGTTATTGAAATGTAGTACATTAAGTATGATTATTAAGTATTGGCGAGTTGAACGAGTGAAATACAAGTTATTGTGAATGATAAATGAGTTAGGCTGAAACTGTGAGGGATTATTTTTTGTAGGTAAGTGTTTTATTACAGTGAAGAAAGCGTACCCTTTGCAGGTGAAGGAATGATTATTTAAATTAATGAAAGTAAGTTAGAAAAGATGAATAATTGGAGTAAAAGAGTAGTGAGATGTGGAAGGAATTGAATGTGTGTTAATCCTGTTTTTCAAGGATGTTGAAAATAGAACAGAAGAGTTGTTTTTAAGTAACAGAAAAACTTTGGTCATGCCTGGATCCACTGTGTGATTTCGGATTTCTGGAGATATTATAATTATCTACGTGGTTAATGGCACCTTTCCGTCAGCCACTATTTATCAATGACTCTAAAACGCGTGGTCGAATTCAATTAAAAACACTTTATATTTCAATTCTTACAGGCACATCAAAACAAATTATTTCTGTTTAGAGATTCTCGAAGAGGCATGGGAAACACGGAAATCATCTATTTGAACAATCGAATTGAATAATCGATCTGATGAACTCAATTCTGGAACGAACAAACTCTCTAATGTTCAAACACATCAAGAAAACTTTTGGCACGGGTCTGAGATTGAATTCATAATTTCCCATTAACTGGCAAACTCTTCATTTAAACATTACGATCACCATCCCAGCTACTAGTCTCAAATAGTTATGACCGTAATGGGCCACAGACTATATCAGGGAACGACCACACATTCTCACGTGTTACTCGAAATGCATGAATGGAATTTTTCAACGGGGTGCAGATGTTGGAAGTCTGTTAGCCAGCTTGTGATTATGACTGATCCAATACACCAATATTATATCTATCATCCAATATTCTATTTCAAACAAATTGAAAATTTTAAGACCAAGAGGAAGAAATTTAGATTATTCGTTGTTTTCTTTGAAAACCTTTTTAGTATACACGCCAGTAATCCATAATAAAATACAACGTTGCACACTCGGAACGTGTAGGAGAAATTCAAAATCTTATTTTAGAGAAAGGGAAAAACAGGCCCAAAGGTCTAGTTTTATAATATTCTTTCAAGGTTCGGGCCTACATTAGTTTAAATTTTTGGGCTTAACTTTTCCACTTGTTCACTATGGTCTGAATCGAGGTGCAAAGTTAGACACGTGTGCTGTTCGGCAACTGTCATATGACTGCCGCATTACAAATACATAGTGAGTAATTTTCGTTGTAAAAGTCTCACCCGCGTGTTCTGTACAATGAGATAAGCAGACATTTCTTATCCCGTTTTGCTGCGAAACTCTTCGTTCTTGCACGAAAACATGTCGATGATTTCCCTTATACCACATCGTTCACAAGTTTGTGTTTATAACGTATCGAATCGGTAAACATACACCTGTGCACTACCACAGAAAAAATCTACTTTGTAAAGGAAAAACGACTAATACAGCAATTTTGTGAACGGCTGGAATTGGGGATCGAATAATGACAATGCTGAATCAAACAGGAGTATAACAAAGTTCTATCAATGTCTCATTCGATTAGTCGCGTTAAAATCTCTCAATATTGCATTTATTAAGAGAAATTGAAATGGGATCAGGGTGCAACGGAATTCGAAAATTCTGCGAGGGTTTCCGAAAACTACTTCATGGAGTATCCGTGCCCAAAGAAAAAAGCGAAGAAATTTCAGTTATTTAGAAGATCCCACTGGTTATTTTTATTCCTGAAATGAGTAACGGAATATTCAAGATTTACTTGTCTCATTTATTATCTTATTTAAGTTTTTATTTCGGTGTAACATGAAAGCGACGATGATTATGAATGTTAAAGAAGAAATGGTGTAATGAGAGAAGAGGGAAAAGGATGAGAGGACCACCCAAAAAACATGAGGAGAGCTCGCTTTGCTCACCAAGAATTTCTCATCAATTCCACTGGCGTATTTCGAATCCGGACCCGAACAATGGGATGTGTATGCGCTAGCCATTATCTGCCCTTCGTTCGTGTCAATCTCCCAACATCCACACTACCCCGTGTGAGCCATCGCCGCCGCCTCTTTGATGCCAGATCTTTTCGCCTTTTCGCATTCTTCGCCCATTTACGCAGTATAGCAACCTTTTTTCGCAATTTCCACGATAGAGACATCCTTCAGAGGGACCGGACGCCGACATCGTTCAGCAGCCTTCAAAGCCACAGCCACCGCCATCGCCACCGCCACCGCCACGTCCGCCTCCGCCTCCGCCTCCGCCTCCGCCTCCGCCTCCGCCTCCGCCTCCGCCTCCGCCTCCGCCTCCGCCTCTGCCTCTGCCTCTGCCTCTGCCTCTGCCTCTGCCTCCGTCGCCGTCGCCGTCGCCGTCGCCGCCTCCGCCGCCGTCGCCGCCTCCGCCACCGCCTCCGCCACTGCCTCCGCCGCCGCCTCAACCATCACCGTCGCCGCCGCCTCCGTCTCCGCCTCCGCCTCCGTCGCCGCCTCCGCCACCGCCTCCACCTCCACCGCCTCCGCCGCCTCCTCCGCCACCGCCTCCGACTCCGCCGCCGTCTCCGCCGCCGCCTCCGCCGCCGCGTCCGCCGCCTCCGCCACTGCCTCCGCCGCCTTCTCCGCTGCCGCCTCCGTCGCTGCCTCCGCCGCCGCCTCCGCCGCCGCCTCCGCCTCTTCCTCCTCCTCCTCGTCCTCCGTCTTCTCCTCCTCCGCCTCTTCCTCCTCCTCCTCGTCCTCCGCCTCCGCCTCTTCCTCCGCCTCCGCCACCGCCACCGGTCAGGCGCCGCCCAGTAGCAAGAGCCGCGTCGTGGTTGCGGCGTCGCGCCCCGCCGTGGCGCGCCGCCCCGTGGTTACCGTAATTTGGTTAAACTCTTAATGAGGGCGCGCTGCGCGTCGATGAGAGGGCGCGCGGGACGGGCGCAGGTGAAAACGAGCGACGCGGGCTCCCATTACGGCCGGCCGCCGCCGCCAGCTAATCGCCGCTGATTGGGCCCCATTTTAATACGTAACGACGCCCGCGCGAAGGCTTCCGCGTGCGACGCGAGGCGCGAGGCGCGCGCGGCAGAAACAAAGCGCCATTTCGCCGGCGGCGGCGCCGTCGCCTCGACGCCGCCGGAGCCGCCTCCGCCAACGCCGCGGTCGCCGCCAAAGGCTTCGACGCAGGTGAGTGGTTGTCACTGAAACATGTTAGACTCCCGAGCCATTGGAAGTTGTTGCTCTAAAAATTTAGACCCCCTTTCCATTTCGTGGTTGTCACTGCAACAACTCAGGCTTCCGTACTTCCGAGGTTCTTGATGTAACAAGTTAGACTTCCACTCTACTTAGAGGTTGTCGCTTTAACTCGTGAGACTCCCTTACCACTTGTATGTCGTCATTGTAGCAAGTTCGACTCTCATATCACTAGGAGGTTTTCGCTGTAATAAGTAATACTCTCACATCACTTGGAGGTTGTCAATGTAACAAGTCAGACCCTCATGCCACTAGGGGGTTGTCACTGTAACAAGTCAGACTCCCTTACCACTCGGATATTGATAGTGTGAAAAATCAGATTCCTATTCCTCATGGAGCAATCGCCAGCGACACTCTATCGCTGATGTGTTGTTACAAGTAGGATTCTGATGTCTCTGGAGGGGTTCTTGCTTTACCAAGTTTGAGCCCGACGCCTTTGAGGAGTTCTGGGTTGTCGTTTTACCAAGGGAGAGGGCATCTTTAATGATGACCCTACGAGGATATTAGAATATTTCAGTATAGAGGAGAAAATTTCAATGCGAGAAAGAATAGTTGTTGGTATTTGTCGACGTTTGTTCGTGAAATCGGTTGAAAAAATGCCAATAGTTTGTTCTGAGTGAAAAAAAATATTTTCATCATAAAATCAACCTGCGTTTACGTCATCGTCAGCGCTCCTAATAGGGTACCATTTACCATTCATACACGGCCATAACTACGTACGTCAGTCTACAGTACGTGGGGCTAGAGAGTCGTCGCCTGTGCCGCATGAGACGTTGACTTCCCTGTAAATTTGTAGCATTATTGCGTTAGAGAGCTCTCATATCATGATACTAACGTGGGAGTCCACAATTTATGATTTTTGGTGTGCTTTTGTAATAGATCTTTTTTAAGGAACAATCAGCTTTTTAAAAATTTCCGTAAATATGAAATTATAAAGTTATTAAAATTACAGGAGAACGTTTCGTCACTTGTATTTTTATGTAATTGTAATGTATTTACAAATGACTATTACAAATATTTCCGATGAATCCCTACAGCTAAGTTAGGTAAAATTACTTAAGGTCATCTGAATGTTAAAACCATAGCCGTTATTTACGAGCACATTTTTATTTCTTAGAATTCCTAATAAATGCATTCCAGAACATATGATAATGCAATGGCAGAGAAGAAAATAATCTTTGAAATTTTCACAAAATAATTATTAGAAAATAATTTTATTGAGGTTCTGTCGAAAATTAGAAAGCCTTTTCAAATATATCTTTGAATTATAAATTGCTTAAAATTCAGTTTCAATAGAACAGATAAAAAACGAATTAGCACAAAACTAAGGCTGATACTAATATTTCACACGTTAGTTGTTGAGCCAGAATGCTGTGCTGATTGACTCCCAGGAAGTAGAACACACTGACGTAACAAATGAGGAAACAAGGCTCGAGAAAACTATTGATTGCAGACGAGAATAGTGATATGTCGGTCGATTAAAAAGATGAATTAGTGAATGAAACCTCGATGGATCCGAGACCTGAAGAGAACAACTTTGGAAAAACGTTCAATCTCTTAAGAAACAATCACGAATTCATTAATAAAGCCGAAACAGCTCGATATCTTGTCCCTGAAATAAATTAATTCCTCAAATATTTCCACAAAACAAAGCTCGTATTACCAAATAATGAGTGCATAAATAATACATGGGGGGAAAGGGAATTCGAATTTCTTAGTATTTCTAATTTTGTTGGTACTCTTCGCTCTCTTTATACATTCCAAATTTTGCAACCTGACTCTTGTTATGTGAAAATACACGTTAACTCTCTGCTTTCTTTTTCCCATTGAGATTCGAAAGATTAAGATTCTGGCGCAAAAAAATAAAGATATTATGATATTCGAATGATCAGTATTCGAGTGCTCAAGGTTTTTCCAAATTCCCAATCACTTTTATACACTCGAATCGGATTAAGGAATTCGAATGGTGAATGTTTAAGTCCTGGAGGTTGTACAAATACGTGTTATCTTCCATATTTTTATATTCACGTTATTAAAAAATTTGAACCTCGTTAAGAAGTTAAATTATATGTAACTCGATTATTTGTACTCGTTTCCTTTCAGAAAAAGAATGACGTTGCACTGTATTCGGATCAAAACGGAGGGAAAGGGAATGTGCTGGAGAGATTGCGATCCCTCTGCCTGGCCGATGCGTGCGCAACAGAGACTCCAACCCGTTCTGCCCACTCACGCATCCAGTACACTTACGTAAAATTGGCTGGAAAATACACAGGCACATTGGCAAAACTCGGTCCAGAGTTTTCTCAGGATTGTGCGACCACGTTTTGTGCACAAGCCCAAGCAAACTAGAAGCGAAAAACCTTTTTCGAGAGAAATTCATGGTGGCCCAAAACATTAAGATATTTTGATCAAAACTTGGCACATTGTTCGCTCAACCAAATTATCGTTTACTCTCATACATAAAAAAAGAAAAATCTTGAACTAGAACCGAAAAACATATTCGGATCAAAATATTACAAACAGAAATAATACTGATAGTGTCATTTAATTTGCCTCTAAGTGTTCACATCCGAAATTTTCATTAACGCATGCAGAAAACAACAGTTAAACATAAAAAAATTTCATAAGTTTCATTTCCATAAGCACTAGTTGTTATCTTCACTGTTTATTGATTGTAAAATATTATTTTGCATGAGTACGGCAAACTGGACCTTGCTGAACGCGTACCGCAAATAAATCATGGCAATAAAAAACTGAGTAAACAATGTAAACAAAGCACACGGGTAACATAAATCAACATGGCTGCCGCTTCACAAATTGTTAATTATTCCAAGAGTAATTGTAAGTTTTCATAAATTCGTTCTCAACAATAATGTACGGAGCTCCTACGAAAATGTCTTCGGCGTATTCATTTCAAAACGTCCAAACAAAGCATGTCAACATTTTATTCGTACGCGAAGGGCACACTTTCTATATTCACATTCTAGTTACGTAAATAACTATTTACAGGCATATTTCAAGTTGACAAAACAATCCGCACATTATGAAAAGTTGAAACATTAGTCCATTTGCCCGCAATTTTGTCCTGAAAAAGGTTTTCGTCTCTCATTTGTTTCCTGTGGATGGGAAAGCGCAAATTCTTGTTTGGCAAATCTGAACAATGATGTCCAAACGAATTGCGAAGTTTTGTGAAAAAACTTCTATTTTTTCGGCTAATGTAATTTTGTATCACAAAAGATTTCTCTTCTAATTTCTTTTGTGTGGGTGGGTAAACGAAAATTTTAGTTGGGTAAATCTAGTATAACGACGAGCAAAAGATTTGCCAAGCTTTGTAAAAATGATGATTTTTTCCACCAGCGCGATTTGGCCCGGAAACATTTTTCTCTTCTAATTTCTTTTGTTTGGATGGGAAAAGAAACAATTCTATTGGGCAAATCTGGACCAACAAAGGAAAAAAAGATGTGTCAAATTTTGTACAAAAAATTAGATTTTTTCCAGCCAATGTAATTTTGACCCGGAAGTTTTTTCACGTCTAATTTGTTTTGTGCGAGTGAAGAACGAAAATTTTGGCTGGGCAACTTTGGGCTAACTATACGCAAAAAATGTGCCAAGTTTTATAAAAAAAAAATACCTGCAGTTTTCCGGCCAATTCTTTACGGAGGTATCCAGAACGCCTCCGAGATTAGCGTGATGGTTCATTGGGGCGGCGGCGGCGGCGGCGGAGGCGGAGCGAAGGCGCGGGCCGGGGCTGACGCGTAATGGCGGGAATAAATTCCAGCAGCAACCGCGTCAGCGGCGAGCGACGGCAACGGCGGCGGTGGCAGCGTTGAATATTCATGCAAAAACTTGACAAGCTGTCTTCGACGGTGGCGGAGGCGGCCTGCTACGGAGTACACTCCTCAGCCGGCGCCCGAGATTCGGTGCAGGTGTTTGTGTGTGAGTGTGTGTGTGTGTGTGTGTGTGTGTGTGTGTGTGTGTGTGTGTGTGTGTGTGTGTGTGTGTGTGTGTGTGTGTGTGTGTGTGGGCGGTGCGGCAGACGAGGAACGACCCAGCAAGGGATCCTGTGCGGGCTCCGTGGCGCCGACGAAAATGAATCTCTGAATGACGTCAGAGGTAACGACTATTAGTTTTTCTCGATATTGACTACCTTGTCAGTTCCAAGGAAGTCCAATTATGTCGGTGATATGTTCGGCATGGTATAAGTTAAACACAATGTGATTATGTTACTTTGTTATTAGAGTACATATAATTTCAATGTTTTCAGAACTTTAGACAGAGGGACCTTTTATTTTCTGCCGACTGCGGGAATTAGGACAGATAACCTGAATAAAATATTTTTTATTTGTTTTCGTGAATTACTGAACAAATGCTATGAAATAAAGACTAGATTTTTTTATTTAGAATTCTGTAATCTAATAATTGTTCTGAAGTAAGGGAACCCGGCTTTATAATCGCTTTTGTATTGGGAATATGTTTCAAATATTTCAGGTATCTGTTTTCGATGAAAGAAATTTAAAAATATTAAAAGCGTTTAAATAGATAAAAAGAGTACCAGAATTTAATCCTGGAAATATGTTTTATCAATGTTTATTAAAGACCCCATTCATGCGCATCTACTAAACAAAGCGCATAAAATCGTCTGTGTATGTGAGCTAATGATATGTTTAAGAAGTAGGAGTACCTCTTTAGGAATAGAGATTTTGTTTATACAATCAATGTATCCTTATTTATTCTTCGGGAACATTTGCTGTAGATAACTAATTCTGTGATTTTAAAACCTCCCTCCTCGTACTCACTGAACGGTCAGAGTTGCAGCATTACTCAGATTTCGCAGGCAATTCAGCACTTGACCTCATTTTTTTATGTCTAAGCAAAGTCAATGGTCTTTCTCAGTTTTATGCTGATTTTACTGAGGAACCGGTGCAGATCGAATTCGAAAATAGTCTGGTCAATGATATGAATAACTTGACAAAAATGAACACTTGAAGAAATGTACCGTACTGAATGACATGACTGCCTATTGCGGGAACAGAATTAGTGCAAAACCGAAACATTCCACGGAGAGCGAATGAACCTGCTGGTACTTGATGTAAACCTGTTACTGGCTCATTTATTCTGTGCCTAACGCCAATTTCTTATGAAGTGATAAGTGCTGACTTCCTGGCGGGTAAAAGAAAAAGTGTCTTGCAGCCACTGCAACTCTCGTTACTCCCGCTGGGCAGCTCAGTGCTGACAGGCTCGATGCCGCGTGACCGCCACTTCCAATATTTGAAGTATCGATTTTCTTGCCATTATTTTATCAATAAGAAATTCAAGTGAAGCATAGAATACAGTAATTGACAGCAACATCTTGACCACTATCAAGCCAGCTGAGATGAACTCAGGGCATCAATAGATGACAATGCAGTGCCTTTGACCGGAATGTTCTAGGGTTCAAGTCCCGACGATGGCAGGATTTTCGACACTAGCCAGATAGCTAGGTCGAACTCAACAGTTATATAAAGGAGAATTCCAGCGGCTGGCTGCTCTGATCGGTATATTTCCGGGTTTTCTCCGATCAACACAAGGCGAATGCCGGAGCAGTAACCTAGGAAACGAGCCACGAACCGCCCGGTTCCTCATCCTTTTCCTTCGCTCATCTCTTATTTACACACACTTACACTTACATGCACTACACTTACATTTATCGGTATCCTAGTCAGAAGACCAGCGCTTGTCCCGGCTGGGACAGTCCCCTAATTGAGGAAAGTACTAAGTTGAGGAAAATCTCGCCGGATATCACTATCCAACGGGGATAGAACACCAACTCCCATTATAGAACATGCACTACACTTACGGGACTAGTTACCAAGCTCCCGGAAACACGAAATAATCAATCGACTACTCTGCACCACCCTTGAGTATATGTACCTGTGCAGCTCGAAACTTTAAAGGGACTTTAAGCATAGCGTATGTAGCATACAGCAATCGACAGCAATCTTAACCTTCTGCGCATGCACAGATGATTAAAAGTGATGCGCAATTCAAACTGCGCATGCGTGGAAGATCTATATTGCTGTCGATTCATGTACTGTAGGCTGAGTTTGAAGTGTCTATTATAGATATCGAAGTACTAATATCTTAATTGCGATATTGACGTTTTTAAAACACAATCCCATCTTGAAATATAATCATCTTTAAAATCATTTTAACCTTACATATGGAAACTATAGATTAAATTATTAAATAATAAATATTTAAAATGAAATATTCATGGAAATTGAAATTAGTGTTCAAATTCGTGATCTGACAATAACCATGTCACTAAATTGTAAACTGTACAACAAAACATTCGATATAGCGGTACAGATACTCAAATTTCGATCATATCCATTTATTTACGTTTTTGTAGTTGATATCAATACCAAATATCGTATCGCAACATCCCTAGCTACTGCATTTCTTTATGTATCGGCCTCTTCGCCGCCGACGCTGCATTAAACGAGATTTATACGAGACTCCTTGCTCATTTGCATAGCGGCCACGGGGCCTAATGACTCGAGTACACATCTATATCCCCCGCGGAGTTATTTATCGACGTCGCTTTGTTTGTGTACTCTCCTGTCCGTCCGTCCGTCCGTTCAGCTCTCTGAGTGCCGGTGGTTTCCGGGCCCACTTTCCGCTTCCGGCGCCGCGCCACCCTGCTTCGTTTCCGGTCGGGGCGAGCGTCAGTCGATAGGCGACCTCTGGTTCGACACTCGCCCTGACCATCTGTTCGCAGCTGCGTGCACACACTGCGGTGCAATTAAAAGCGGAAATCTACGCTCTGGAAAACAATGGCGTCCGTGACGACATGGATGAGTCATTTTATAATTCCCAAGGTTGTTGTAGTGCAAGTGGTGGGAAATGAACTAAATAATAGCTTTTGAAATTTGTAAGAGTAAATGTAGATTTTGAAAGTTATCAGAATCATCCTAATCACAATAATTACACTTCAATACTGCGTTCGAATTTTGTAAATAAAATTAAATTTAGATATACAAATTACAAAGCTAAGAGATTTTGTTACAAAATAATCCCGGATACTCAGAAAATCTGCAAAAAGTGTGATGTTATTGGTTATGGTCACATACAATTACAAATCACTGCTCAATGTGAAAAGAGGAGTCTCAAAGCCCAAGTTGCTTTAAATTTTTCAGTAGTTAATTAAAAATGTGTTTGAAATATAACACATAAACGAGTAGAACGCATGAATGTAATATAAGAAAGTTTGTTGCAATTAATTCTGGGAAAAAACAGTGGATTCAGTTACAATCAAATCTCAGATCACGAATGTAGAATAAACATTCATACGTAAATCTCCAAAAGCTTCTAGCGAACTGCGTTTTGTAAAATAAATTGAAGTAGATAACAATACGCCAATACATTATATCTAATTTCGTTATTGCATATTAAATGTAACATGCATGAATGAAGTTAAATTTTATTTTAAAATACTTTTTTTTTCAAAAATTCGTCGCTTGACGCATGATTTCTCCTCTGAATCCAACTATCATAACCGTCAAAATATTCAATAACAGTGAAATAACTGTAATTCCTTGAAAAATAAAAAAAATAACTTTTTTGGAATAAAATAATTTCGATTGAATAGTTGTTCTTCCCGCTTCTCAGCCTGAGGAAAAAACCCTGCATTGGGTTTCCAGTATCTGCAATTAACCGCACTTGGGTTTTTGCAAGCACCGGGACGATGAATATGCAAGCACTCTAGCTGCGTTATAACAAGTTTGAAAAAAATCTGCAGAGCGATAAATCATAAGCTATAGTAAAGTCCGGGGCAGTTAAGAGGAAGATACCCCACGTTATAGTTAAGTTTCCCAAGCTCCAGCTCTTTAGATAGTGTTGTACCCAATTACCTATAACCGAAGGCGGTCAGCGATCCGAAGCGACGGGAGGGATATAAATCTCATCGTGAAGTGAATATAAAAGAACTGTGAGAATGGACGGTAAAAAATGGAAGTAACATTAATGGTCGATCCGGTAATGGCACGTGTATATCAGTGTCGTGTGCACTAACGAAACCGTAACGTTACACGCGGCGGCGGCGGGGGCACGTAAGAGAAGTAGGCGGCTTCGTCGGCCGCGTTGGGCCCGGGGCGGAGGAAGGCGAGAGGTTAGGCCGGAGCGCCGAGATAGCATCGCGCGGAGAGGGGCCGGAACCGAATGGACTTCGGCCGATAGTAAACCAAGATCGTGCGGTACGATCGGCTCTTCCCGGCATAAAACGCCGCTGCCCCCCTCTCGTGAGCCGCGCCGCGTTGCGTTTGACTTACGCGGCGCGGGGCCCCCGTCGGGACGTGCTTCATAAAGTGGCATTATACGCGGACACGGCCGGTACACGGCCCAGTGACCGGCGCGGGCCGCCGCCGCCGCCGCTGCGTCGAGCGTACTGTGTCCGGCCCGGGTCGCGACGCGCAGGCCGCGGGATTACCGGCTCTCTCCGGGCGCGCCAATGTCTCGAAACGCACATAAAACCGAATGGAATGCATAAAATAGGGACCGGAGGAGGAACCGAGCGCGGGCGGAGAGAGCGGGCTGACTCCCACGCTGACGGAGGGGGCGATGGCGGTGGAAGTAATGGAGATGGAGGCGGTGGATGTAATGGAGATGGGAGGGGTGGGGATGACGGTGGTGATTGTGGTGGACGTGAAGGTAGAGACGATGGCGGTGGGTATGGTGGAGGTGGGGATGATGGCGGTGGCTTTGGTCGAGGTGGAGACCATGGCAGAGGTTTCGTTGGATGTGGGAGGTGGCATCGGTTGTAGTTGAGGAACATTGGTGGCCATGTAGGAGGTGGTAGTGGTTCTGGTAGTGGTAGCGGTGGCGTCGGAGGGGACGGAGTAAAGGTTGTGGAAATGGCGGTGGTGACGGTCGTAGAAGCAGCGACGGTGCAGCGGTGGTCGAGATGACAACGGTTGTGGATTTGGCGGTGGTAGTAGCAACAGTGGCAGCGACGGAAGAGTTGCCGTAGACGGTGGTGGTCGCGAAGCAGCGTCGTCGGTGGAGACGGCGGCGGTGGCGACCGCGACGACGTCGCCCACGTCGCGCCGGGCGAAGTCGCAAAGGTCAATATTGAACCTGGCGAACGGGCCGGAGGGGCTGGCCCCTATAAATCATTGTTTTCTAATGAAGCCTGCGCGGCCATTTTTCAGAATATCAATTCGTGGGGCGCGGCGCGGCGCGGTGCGTGGCGCGGCGTGGTGGGGCGGCGACGCGGCGGAGGCGGAGGGAGGGCGCGGCTCGCGGCGGCTGTCGTCGCCGCACAAAGAAGACGTATAGCGAGCGCGATTGCTCGCATTACCGGAGCTGCAATTACCGACCCGACCTGGCCTCGCCTTGCCTCCGCCCCGCCGCCGCCGCCGCCACGGCGCATGATTGCTTCACTTACGCCCGCGTTATCGCGCGCGCCGTCGCGCCGCGTCCGCCCTCCCCTTGAGGCCCCGCGCCTTGCGTGCACGACGCGCTGAGGTAATGCGCAGGGGGCGGATCCAGGAAGTATTTCGTGAAGGGTAATTCGGATTTCCAACGTAAATAATTTTGAAATAATATTTTTTTAATAGTTAACTAGAAAGTAATGACAGTTAACGAGAATGCGAGAATCTAGTCATAATGGAATACTGCTTTGGTTGTGATAAGATCTATGTAAGTTCATGTTTTAATAAGTTGAGTAAATAGTTTCGAAATAATATTTGTTTAAATTGTTATCTTGAAATAAAAAAGGTGAGAGTAAGTCATAATGGGAATACCGATTTAGATATGATAAGTTCTATATTTGGTAGATAAGTTGAATAAGTAATTTTGAACTTGTATTTTTAATTGTTAATCTGAAATAAAAAATTGAGATTATAATAGACATAACGGGAATATTGCTTTGGATGTAATGAGATCTACTACACAAGGTAGATACACTTTTTAATCAAATTGAAGAATTTGACCAAGTAGTTTGAAATAATATTTTTAATAGTTAACTAGAAACAAAAAAGTTAGAGTATTGTTATAATGGAAATATCGATTTGGACTTGATGAGAACAATATGTCTCCTGTGTAAATAGGACTGTCAAATCTCTGAAATAACTTGCCTGCAGCACTAATAAACATTTTTACCATAAATATCACAACTTTTATGATAAGATTAGATTCTAGCAGTAGAGGTGTAAGTGACAAAATTAGTAATGTCTGAAGGACCTCTGCATTTAACAGGCATACTTAAAATGAAATAAAATTGTTCTAGGGTAGGTATTATAGTGCTCTTTCTTGTATTGTATTAGATGTACGAACGCATAAGTGTAGAGAATTTGCCATCGGCCTTAATACCCAAAGCAAATTAATTTAATTGATCTATCTATATACGTAATAGAAGTGAAATATTTTTAACAAATTGAGTAAAATTACAAAAAATGTTGGCTTTGTGAGGGGAAGGTCATGCTTCCTTTGCCTTCTCATCCCTTGGAATAGTCATTGGTAATACTCACTCTGCTCAGAATGCAGCAGGCACTCAGCACTTAGGGAGAATCTCCCTTGATAATTGTTACTATGTGTTATAACTCAAAAACACTCACTTTCCATAAGAATATTTATTTACAAAAATCTGGGCCAACTCGGCCGCTATGTACAGTTACCACAAAACTTCATATACAAAAAACAATCTGCCATCTGGCTGAAACCACGCCGAGCGCTCTACTGCCGGTGATCCTCCGCCGGCGTCCTTTTATTTGGGCCAGCTCCCGCGCAGGCTTCCCGCGGCTTCCCCTGATTGGCCGGTTCACCAGTGCGCGGAGCCCAGGTAACAGGCGTGGCTGGTTTCTGAGCACACCCTTGGCGCGCTTGACGAAGCTCAGCGCGCCTGATGCCGACGCTCTGTGCTGCGCGCTGCCGGAGGCGGGAACATGCTGCCGGCGCTCTTTGCCGCGCAGTTAGCGCGGCAACTTTGAACTGCCGTCCGCATACTACACCCTCCCCACCGAAGTTGTGATGTAGGGGGTGAAACGACGCAGTCGGTTGCTCCTCCGCAATGCCGGCCGCTGCTGCGACTGTAGAGATGGCTCCTCGATGGTTGCGCCGGAATCCAGTGTGGGCCGCTCCTCCTGCTGGCTTGAAAAGGGAAAACGCATTACACTTTCTGTTGCCCTGCTCTGCGCTGGCCCCCCCGCCTGTTGCTTATCTACTACAGAATCGTAGTACCGTCTCCTAATCTGTGATTGATGCCGAGAGATTGCTCTATCTTCTGTCCTGAGGACGTAAACTCTGCCTCCTCTTACTGCAGTTACTATTGCTGGTTGCCACTTACAATTACTTCCGTACACTCTTACCAGTACCTTATCTCCTCTCTTGAATTTAGCGCCTTTGGTTGACACTGGCACTTCTTCCGGGAATAACAAGGACAATAAGGTACGGGGCTGCCGACCATGCAATACTTGAGCGGGGCTTCTACCTGACATATTTGGTAACGTCCTATAGGTGGTCAACATGCTAAGTAACGCCTGCTCTACTGATGCACCCGCTCTAGTTGCTTTAAGCATGGCTGACTTGAACGTCTGCACTAATCTTTCCACCTCTCCATTTGACTGAGGATGGAACGGTGGAGCCAAAATGTGCTGTATCCCGCTACTTTTACAAAATTTTTGAAATTCCGCTGATATGAACTGCGGGCCGTTATCGGAGATCAATACTCGTGGGAGGCCTTCTGTTACGAAAACTTTCTTCAAAGCATCAATTGTATGTGGTGCAGTTGTGTGTTGCATGCGCATCACGTACGGATAATTTGACAATGCGTCCACTACTAACAACCACATATGCCCTAAGAAAGGACCCGCAAAATCTACATGTATGCGGTCCCACGGCTCGCAGGGTTGGGGCCATGAGCTTAAATCCGCTCTCGGCGCTGCCTGACTAGTTTGGCATGCTTCGCAATGCTTGCTCATCTCCTCTATATCTTTGGTTATTCCTGGCCAATAACAATAACGGCGGGCTGCTTGCTTTGTTCTGGCTATACCCCAATGACCCTCATGTAAAAGGCGTAATACCTTTGGTCGCAACTTATGCGGAATCACTACCCTAACTCCTTCATCGCTAGCCAGTAATAATACGCCGCCCTTAACCGACAGCCTGTGTTGGAGCTTATACCATTCCGTCAGCGCCCTGGTTCGCCTATGCGCGCTGGACCAACCAGTTTGTACGTGGTACAGCACTTGCCTGAGCTGCGGATCCTTCTTTGTTTCCTTTGCCACTTGATATGACGAGACTGGAAAACCTGATACTGCCTCCTCTTCGGCTTGGTCCAGCTGGAGACAGGCGATGTCCTCAGAGTCAAAAGTTGCATCCGGCCCTTGCGGAAGACGGGATAGTGCATCTGCGTTAGCATGCTGATATGTAGATCTGTAAAGTATCCTGTAACTATAATCAGACAGGAAAAGCGCCCACCTTTGCATCTTACGCGCCGTATTATCTGGGATACGCTTGTGTGGCGAGAACAAAGATACCAACGGCTTATGATCAGTAATGATTATGAACTTTGACCCATACAAGTATTCATTGAATTTTCTCACGCCGTATACAATTGCTAAAGCTTCTTTTTCTATCTGAGAGTAATTCTTCTGGTGAACATTCAACGTTTTTGACACACAAGCAATTGGCCGCTCAACACCCTTAGCATCCTTCTGCGAAAGGACTGCCCCAATACCATATTCTGATGCATCTACAGCTAGTATAGTCGTTCTATCTGGCAAAAAATGTTCCAATTTAACTGCCTGCATTAAATTCTCTTTCAACCTCCGAAATGCCTTGTCACAATCTGCCGACCAATGCCATTTTACGCCTTTCTTACGCAACGCGTTGAGGGGTGCTGCTATTTCCGCCATGTTCTTGATAAATTTGCCATAGTAATTAATCTTCCCCAGAAATGACTGTAGCTGCTGCAAATTAACGGGAACCGGAAGCTGCTGAATCGCCGTTGAGTTTTCTCCGGTTGGCCTGATCCCCGAGCTATCCAACACGTGACCTAGATAAGTAATCTGTTCTTTAAAAAAATCACACTTATCCAAGTTAACCCTTAGGCCCCATTCATTTAAAGTCTTTAATAAGAGATTCAAGTTTTGTAGATGTTCCTCCTCCGACTCGCCCGTTACCACTATATCATCCAGGTAGTTGGCGCTGCCCTTCACCTGGGCTGTCAGCGTATGCAGGCAGCGCTGGAAAATAGCCGCAGCTGAAGCGACCCCGAAAGGCAACCGGTTGTATCGGTAAAGCCCGAACGGTGTGTTAATTACCAATAAGTTCGCAGACTCTTCATCTAACGGGATCTGCAGATACGCGTCCCGTAAATCTATTTTTGAAAATCTCTGCCCGCCCGCTAGCTTCTGAAAAAGCTCTTCTGCTCTGGGGATGGGGAACTGCTCTACCATGAGTTGCGCATTAACGGTGCTCTTGAAATCTCCGCACATTCTAATTTTACCGTCTTTCTTTTTTACTATGACTACTGGAGTTGCCCATGCACTAGTACTGACGGGGGTCAAGACGTCCAAATCTACTAACCTGTCGATTTCCTTTTTTACTTTATCTTTCACTGCCAGGGGAACAGGTCGTGCTTTAAAAAATTTAGGGGTGGCATCTTTCTTCAACTGCAAATGCGCCTCAAAAAATTTGCATTTTCCCAACTGCTCCGAAAAAACTTCTGAATTCAAGTCTATCCCATCCTCGTCGCCACTGTTATAACTCAAAAACACTCACTTTCCATAAGAATATTTATTTACAAAAATCTGGGCCAACTCGGCCGCTATGTACAGTTACCACAAAACTTCATATACAAAAAACAATCTGCCATCTGGCTGAAACCACGCCGAGCGCTCTACTGCCGGTGATCCTCCGCCGGCGTCCTTTTATTTGGGCCAGCTCCCGCGCAGGCTTCCCGCGGCTTCCCCTGATTGGCCGGTTCACCAGTGCGCGGAGCCCAGGTAACAGGCGTGGCTGGTTTCTGAGCACACCCTTGGCGCGCTTGACGAAGCTCAGCGCGCCTGATGCCGACGCTCTGTGCTGCGCGCTGCCGGAGGCGGGAACATGCTGCCGGCGCTCTTTGCCGCGCAGTTAGCGCGGCAACTTTGAACTGCCGTCCGCATACTACACTATGCATTGTGGGAATGTATTTCACGTATGTAAGTGAATGTGCAAGTGGATATTTATTTGAAAGGTAAAATACCTTTTTTAACAGGCTTTGACATGAAGACGCAATGAAAGTTGAAATAAATTATATCAATTCAATAATTTAAAATCCAGATGTCAGTATACAAGTCGAAACAAAGGACAACTTTATTCGTGCATGGAATGTGTCGATAAAATTGTTCAAAATCTTTATAAAAAATAAAACTTTTAAAGTGAATCATGGATGAGGTAAAAACTGGAATTATATTTCGCAATCTCTGGAGTATTTTATGTTTCTTTGCCCATAAATAAATAAATAAATAAAATAACCGAAACAAATTGTGGAGGAAAGGGGAAATACTTCTCCTGTACGGTAGATTATCATCTCAAATGAAGCTCCCGTTTACTTTGCTGAGGCTTTGTTAAATTAATTCCTGAAGTTGTTCGCTATTGCCTTCTCCATCATAGTGAAAACAAACAAACAAATTGAAATAACGGAGTTAAAGAACACAAATATTTAAAATGGCTATCTCTTCGAAGAATATGTAAAAGCAGAGAAGAAATCATAGAACATGCCATGTAGAAAAGCAAAAAGGCAAGTCATGGAAGAGCCATAAAATGGAATGCAGAAAACGACTAGCTGAAATAAACTAACAGCTAAATAGGCAGACAAAAAGTCACCCAGTATGTTTCAAAGAAATACGTGTATTTTATATTTACATTCAATGGTTACGTAAAAATCAGGAAGAATCTCGATAACTCGAACTTCATTGCCTGAATTCCGTCGATGTATCTATTTTTTGTCTATCCCGTCATTTTCTTTTGCATTCGGAATTCTGCAAATGAATTCTTGTTGTTTCGAAATACGCGGTAATTCAACACGTTTTCCTGAAGTTTCGACCGTAATAAATCATTATTTTATTGCCAGTAAGATTTTCATGTTTACTGTCAGATGATTCACAGAATGAACGCGCAATTGATGGGTATGTTTCACCATCAAGAGATCATACGCCTTCAAGCAATCTATTCTAACGACTGTCAGTATCTAACGACTGTAATACTTGCACTCATTTAAACACAATGCACGAACATACATTTAAAGAGTGCGACAAAGATTAAGCGCCGTTTATACGCTGAGGATAGTTTAAATCAGGGCTGTCCAACTTAGAAGGGCTTATGGGTCACGTATCAAATTCTAGTTAAGCTGCGGCCGCACCGTAATTTAAAACGGTGTATACCCTAATTACTGAGATTATAATGAAACAAATATATATTAGATATGACTTTTCTTCAACATACTTAATTATTAATGTACATATTTCACGTTTATAATTAGTTTTATATTTTTCATTTATAGTTCGCATATTTCAATTTATAATTACAGTTATGTACTTATAAAAATGCATAACCGAATAACTAAAAAAACGTTGTGTTTGGGAGGTATAATCACATTTTTCAAAGCAGTCGCGGGCCGCACAAAAAGACCCGGTGGGCCGCAAGCGGCCCGCGTGCTGCCGCCGGTTGGAAAGCCCTGGTTTAAACTTATGGAGCATTAGAGAAACTAATCACGCCACTCGAGGCAACGTCGTCTTAGAAAGAACCGCATCACATTAGTTAAGCACATCATTGAACTTTCCCCCTACATTTAGGGTTTAATTTTACCATATTCCGAAAAAGTAGTTAATTAATGTACAAATGATTCGCTGATAAGAAATAACAATTATTTGATATAAACCATTACATTTTTTTTGAAAATTGATATTCTTCTAGTACATATATTTTAATGGATTTGTGTAGTAAGTAATACGAAACGTAATACGAAGAAAATAACATTAGAATATCTTCTTCACTTTCAATTGCTCAAGCAACTTCATTATTTAGAAATACCCTTTGCTTTTATTTGCTTTACATCTGTCATCGTGTATTATGATCGTATTTCAATTCAGTGCATGTATTATGCATACACATTTCATTTGACCCTTGTTAAGCACAAGAGAACTAACAGGATTAACGGTCTGGATATGGCAGGAATATTTTAATGTTGGAGGGCAGAGTTATGACAAAGTACTAATGTTTTTAATGAAGTGAGGTGAGGTAACCAGAGCTATGTGGAATGATGAATCACAGATCGTATTCCCTAAATCAAGCCACAAGTTTTGTTAATTACTAATTGACATTTTTAGTTATTATTTCAATGGGTTATGAAATAGATTTCTACGTTGATGTAATAAAGCTTGGCCAATCACAATAATAATATTTTTTATTTATAACGCCAATTAAGCATTGTGATTGCAATTAAGAAGCAATTTCACAAATTACACATCTGTCAGAAGAACGAGTGCGGTAACGATTAAAGAAACATTGCGGAAATAACTATTTTGGTTTTGTGATATTCAAGCATTTAAATATGTTTTATCGGGGTCATTCTGGGTAAGTAATCTGAGAATGATTAAGCGGGTGTTTCAGGGTGAGTCTACCATCTTCGTCGTTAGATCCTTGAGTGTAGTGCATGTTGTAACCAGGAGGTTATGGCGTCTTTCTTCTGAACGCAGGTGTGATTCAGCGCTGACCTACACGTCGGCTTGCGGACTTCCCCTTCATTTATTTTCTTCTGTGAGGGAATGTCACAACTGGGATTATACTTGGTTGATGTGTATTATTATTTGTGCAATAAAATATTATTAGATATTATTATTATTATTATTATTATTATTATATTATTATGGATGGTGGATGATGGATGGATGGTGCTAGTCCGACGCCTTCTGGGAGCCCCCGGCCGTCCCGGGACAATGGGACGGACACACAACTGCGGCTTAAGGCAGCTATACGCACCAGCCCATATCCGAGCTGAAGCAAGGCGAAAGCCTGACCAGTAAGCAAATCTAGTTGCCTTACGGGAGACTGACCTGTTGAAAGATATTATTATTATTATTATACGCTTTACGTTTCCGATTGGTCTCAAGTTTAGCGTGGTAGTGTAGTACACGTGTAGTGTGTATGCGTATATAGAAGGAGAAAAGGGATAAGGATGAGAAAGGGAAGATCGTCCCCGTTCTTTGCCTCATTAGGGTACTGCTTCGCTATTGCCTAGCAGTGACGAGAAAAAAATACCTACTAAAATATTTAGATATTAACACCGACATTTCTATGAAATAATTTTTAAAAAATTGTCAACGGGTGATCTGCCGCTATAAGGCCAGCCTGGGGCCTTGTTCTTTAGCAAATGTTCAGCGTTATTGTGGGTATGTCGTCATACTGATCTGTAGTAGTAATTATTGCAGGAAGGTAGGGCGTGGTCAGAACTTTTAAGTCACTCCTTGGTGCAGCAAAGCCACGTTTCTGTAGTCGAACAAGGAAAAGTTTGAAAGAAAGAGTGAAAGGGAGATGGAGGAAAAGAGAAGTTGGAAGAATACGGAGACAAGAGACAGAAGAAGAAGAAGAAGAAGAAGAAGAAGAAGAAGAAGAAGAAGAAGAAACGGGGCTTGTGGAGTAGTGGTTAATACATCCGCCTTCCCCTGCTGTGACTCGTGTTCCATCACCGGCCAATCCATTGGTGTTGTAGTGGAATTGAAGTAGTGTTTCAGTGGAGTTGTAGTGTAGTCGTTGACAAAGGGATTTTTCTGCAAAGTTTCTTGGAATTGTCCCATTTTCCCTGTCACTTATTTTATCAACTCTATAACATTATTTATCTCATCATTATTAATAATCTTCTCATTTGATCAACACTAATGGAACTCAAAAGCTGCTGCTGCTAAAAGACTGCTAAAAGGCCGCCAAAAGGCCTGTAAATCTAAAAAACATTAATTAAATAGATAAGTAAATAAATAAATAAGAAATAAGGAGAGCGATGATGCGCAGCGTGATGGGAGGTAGATCGATGAGGGATCAGATGGAAATGGGAGGGAGAGAAGGAGAAATAGAGTTCAAAATGAAGGAAGAAACGAAAAGGAAAGGAAGAATAGAGAGATAGAAAGGAAAGAAAGTAGAGAAGAAATGCAAGGGAGGGAAGGAGGGAGAGGGAATGAGAAATGGAGAGAGGGAGGAAGTGACGGGAAACAGACTGGCTCAAGCGCATAATGCAGGCACGCGGCATACATCGTATTAGGGAAGGATAAGAACAGGAAGGATAAGGAAAGAGAGAGAGGGGGAAGAAAAAGGAGCGAAGAAGGAAGAGGGAAGAATAACAGAAGGAAATGAATAGATTCGGAGAAACTGGAAGAAACATATATTACAGGCAGTCGTACCATAGAGGAAAGTCTATGGTCCTGTACTGAGGCGTATCTAGCTACTCAGGGGCCCATGGCAAGCAAAGACCAACCAACTCCCAACCAATTTCTCTGCCATGTGTGTGTTTAAACCTAACGGGAGGTTTGCCGACGTGACCAGTGAGTTGGACACGCACACAAAAACCCTCACCAAACGGGATACTGTAATTATCATAGGAGGGCAGAATGACATTAATTTGGGTGGTCACTTTACACCTGAAGAACATGTTGACAAATTACAACGTGCCGCCCAAAACACGAACATTGTAGTCTCGACTCTGCCCTTCTGGTACAACAAGCCCACACTATGCAAAGAAATTAGTCACGCAAACAACCAATTGAAACTGCATCTGAGAGACACACATGTTAAATTGTTTGAGCTAAACTTTCTCTCAGAAAAACACTTCACCCGACATGGTCTTCACCTGAACCTTGTCGGAAAACATGCACTCGGTAGTGAGCTTGCAAAACACATCATTTCACAAACTTGGCAGTGTCCTGCCCAAGACCCATCCCCACCCACATCTCCTAGTTCTCTTCCATCCCCTGGGACCCCTTTGGACCCAATTACCTTATCCCCTGAACCTAATCCGTGTATTACCTTTCCCACTATTCATTCCTCTACATCTGTCACCCCTCCTCCCTCACCTCCTGTCACTGCTGGGACACGATACTTCCTTCGACCACGCACTCGAGGTAAAAATGAAATAAATAAATAGCAACTACAGTCAGATGCAGCAGAAAAACATCCGTGTAGGTACATGCAAAAGATTCGAATAATGCATCATAATGTGCAATCTCTTTCAAATAAAATTGAATTTATCGAGGCAGCATTACAATGTGATCTAAGACAAATAGATGTTTTTTGCTTTACAGAACATTGGTTGTCTCAAAATGATATAAATACACTCCAAATTCCTAGCTTTTACCTTGCAGGATCGTATTGTAGGGCGAGGGAATCAAATAAGGGCCCTGCTTACGGAGGTTCGTGTATTTACATAAGAAATTATATTGATTCTACCTTCTTGTCAGAATTCAATTTATATGCAGTTGAAAAAGTTTTTGAAACAACAGTAGTACATCTTACTACGCTCAAAATTATCTTACTTTGCATTTACAGACCTCCAACAAAGCGAGCTTCAGATTATTTCACTTTCTTGGAAAATCTAGAGATAATTCTGAACAAAATTAGTAAACTCTCTTTTAAATCCATTGTTGTATGTGGAGATTTCAATATTGATTTTCTGAGCGAATCCCACGAAAAAGAGCAGTTTCTCAATTTACTTCATTCTTTTAATTTAGACATTACAGTTAATGTACCTACACGGAATACGCTTAAATCACAAAAAGCATTAGATCAAATTATAATTAACAAAACCACAACTACATATGAAATAATAACGAATAATCTAGGATACAGTGACCACGATGCACAAATTCTTACAATTACTAAGAACATAAACACTGACACAATAAATAATACACGCATGTGCAGAGCATTCACTAAAGTTAATATAAAATTATTTACGGACTACTTGATGAAGGAATCATGGGACGAAGTTTATAACGCTGTTGACACAAATGAAAAATATAATTTATTTTTCTCCAAGCTTTCAATTCATTTTAACGCGTGCTTTCCTCTTAAAAAGAGAAAATTAAATATTTCAAGCAAAAGTAATACTTGGATCACACAAGGAATTAGAACATCGTGTAAAAACAAACGTACGCTTTACTTTATTTCTAAACATCATAACGTATCACCCGGTTTCCATATATACTTCCGAGAATATAAAAGAATTTTAAGAAAAGTAATAGTTCAGGCAAAAATAATGAAAAATAGTCAGGACATTTTGAGCGCTAGTAACAAAACTAAAGCAATGTGGGATATCGTAAAAAATACAACCACATCATCTCGATACCTTGTAGAGAATGTTATTTTAAAGGATAATGAAAGAGAAACGAGTAATCCGGAAAAAGTTGCCAATCTCTTCAACAAACACTTTTCCAGAATTGCGTCTGATCTCACGAAGGGACTAAAATCACAAAATTCAACATTTTACACTTCCCAAAAAATTTCAGATACGATGTTTATTCCCGAAACTTCTCCCAACGAAATCCTCAGAATAGTCAGTAAACTAAAAAATAAATATTCATCTGGTTTAGATGAATTTCCGGATTGTTTATTAAAAACTTGTGCACCTGCCTTTATACATCCGTTAACTCACATTTTCAATGCTTCTTTATGTACAGGAATATTTCCAGATATTTTCAAAACCGCAAAAATTAAGCCACTTTTTAAAAAAGGGAACAAAAATGATATTCAAAATTACCGGCCAATTTCTCTTTTGTCAGTTTTCTCAAAAATATTAGAAAGGCTTTTCTACTTACGAATGGAATCATTTCTCAGGAAAAACAGAGCGTTTTCAGACTCACAACACGGTTTTAGAAAATCAAAATCTACGGAAACTGCCATTTTTTCTTTTCTCAAAGATGTTGCTTCATCAATAGACCAAAATGAAATACCCATTGGAATATTCTTAGATCTCTCGAAAGCTTTTGACGTTATTGACCATAAGATCTTGCTCTCAAAATTACCTTCGTATGGAATTCGTGGTATTGCCCTAGATTGGATAACTTCTTACCTTAAACATCGGACTCAAAGAGTAGAAATACCATACTGGCAGGAAAGGACATTACATACTTATATTTCCAATTCTTTGCCAATTGAGCATGGGGTCCCGCAAGGTTCGATCTTAGGTCCTATTCTCTTTCTGTTATATGTAAACGATATGCCCTCGTCTATTAAAAATGGAAGAACGGTTCTGTTTGCTGATGACACGAATGTTCTTTGCAAAAAAGAAGCAGTAAATAGTACAATTTCAGAAGTTTCAAATTGGTTTAATAATAACAAATTAATTGTTAACGAAAGAAAAACTGTTTCAATGCATTTTTGCATCTCAAATCGGAAATCGCATGTTCCATTGAAAATGAACAATATGCAATTAGCTGATGTTGAGGCAACAAAATTTTTAGGTCTTTCAATTCAATCAAACCTCAAATGGAATGTACATATAACAGAATTAAACACTAAATTAAGTTCATTATGCTATGCATTCAGAATTCTTTCAAATTCTGTCAGCCTTCATGCAGCTCGTTGCGTTTATTTTGCAAATGTGCATTCCCGCCTGAGATATGGCATAATATTCTGGGGAAGCTCATCCTGTAGTATTCAGACCTTCAGATTGCAAAAGAAAATTATTCGAATAATGAAAAAATGCCTTCCACGTGATTCCTGCAAGCCTCTTTTCATTGAGCTGGGAATCCTACCATTGCCTTGTCTATTTATT
Organism: Acheta domesticus; assembly: GCA_031308135.1. Classification (NCBI taxonomy): domain Eukaryota; kingdom Metazoa; phylum Arthropoda; class Insecta; order Orthoptera; family Gryllidae; genus Acheta; species Acheta domesticus. The sequence goes on from JAHLJT010003656.1 coordinate 83,378,316, forward strand.
TACGAATCTGTAATATTTGTCAAAAATGACCTACTTAACGGAGGGAACATATTTTCATGCAATATTGATATTTATAATTACAACACACGCCGTAGAAATCACGTGCATCAAGTGTCAGTATCAACAGCTCAGTACAAGAAATCAACATACAATACATGTACGTTACTTTACAACGCATTGCCAGATGACATAAAACAATTAAAGTCGGTATACAAATTTAAGTTAAAAGTAAAATCTTTTCTGCTGCAAAACTGTTTCTATACAATTAGAGACTATACTGATCGTGAAAAAGAAAAATAATGTAACAAAACAAAGATATATAATGAATTAGTTTATGTTTGCATTGTATACATTTAAAAAAATATTTAATACGCCTGTAACAAGTAATGTACTTCAGCTTCCGGGTCAATGACCCCCATCTCGATCAGGTTTTTGTCCAGTTTCCCTGATCCATAGAGCAAATGCTGAGATGGCCCCTTGTTTTGCTTCTGGACGTAAATGTAGCTTCACTGTGCGCACGTTTTGTTGAGCACTCCTTTTGCTTGTAGTTCATTTACAGTTGAAATTGATTTTCTATAACTCAGGAAAAAACATTTTTCAAATATCTTTATTTTTCTAAAATAATTATTTTCTAAATTAATTTTTTCGTTTTCGTTTTTTTTTTTTTTTTTTTTTTTTTTTTTTTTTTTTTTTTTTTTTAATTATAAAATTCTGGCCCTCAAGAAAATGTGCGCAGATAAATTTCTTTCCCCACACGTCATATACAGTTTTTACTGTCTTTTTGACTAAATAAATAAATAAATAAATAAAAAGAATTTGCGCCCCCTGTCGTGATTTCTCAAATTAAGGTTGTTGTTGTTTGTTTTAGCAGGTATATTCTGAATAGAGCCCCTTGTTTGTGGCCCCCATAGCGCGTGCCATATCTGTCATACCGTGGATACGCCTCTGGTCGCGTGGTCCTCCTTATACTGCGATTTTTCAAACTTTGCCCCTCAAGGCCACTCAAATCCCATCTTCACGATGGAATATGTCACGGTATTTTGCATCTTTCTCCGTCGTTCCGCTAGATTTCGCATGATCGCGACCGTATCAACCAGTGCTTGCGATCATGCGACTTCTACCGGCAAGACTGAGAAAGACGCGAAATGCCGTGTGATATTCCATCGCGAGGCCTTGAGTGGCCTTGAGGAGCAAAGTTAGAGAAATCGCAGTATAGTCCATGGTCGTACATCATCGCAGGGAAAGACCAGACCTGAAGCGTGGCAGAGAGGTGGGAAGGGAGCGCGTGGGAGGCAGGGCCGCTGCGGGGCGGGCGGCCGCGGCGCGGCGCGGCGCGGCGCGGCGCCGGGGCGATGCTATCTGCCCGCGCGCGCCGCGCAGCTGGCCGCGAGATAAAGCCGCGTCGGCCTGTGAGGGCGCGCGTGATGGCGGCCGCGCGTTCACAAGGCCCTTTTCACCGCGTGGCCCACAGCGCCCGGCGGACTCAATGGAGAACGCGACACGACCGCGGAAGAGATAAGCCCGCCCAATGGGCTCGTCTGCGGGGGGGGAGGGCAAACGCGAGAAAACGCCCATCCGACGGCTGGGCGCGCGCGCGCGTCCCTCGCCCCGTCCCGCCCGGCCTTTGCAATTTGCGGGCTTTTACGCCACGTAAAAGGCCTAATGATGAGGCGTCCCTGAATGCAATGAGTCGAACGAGCTGGGCTGCTTTGCGGGTTTCCCACGCATTTGTCCAGGCAGTGCGTGTTTTCTAAGTGAGGTGCAGAACCGAGAGTGGGCATCTCGGGGGGTGGAGAGGAATATTGGACGAGGCGAGATATTCGATAAGAAAATGCGCGCCCCTTAAGAGACCTGATGTCTTTTCCCTCAATCCGAAGCGTGGGAAACGGAAGAGAAACGCGCTCACGACTCTCCGTAAGATAATAAGTCCGGTTTCATCCAGCGTTTAATCGGCAGAACGGTTTCGACTAACGCGTTGAAAGCTACATTTTTCTGAGCGACAGTATCTCAGCGTGTTGTCTGACGGCGACATGCGAGATAACAAGACTCCAAGGAAACACAATGCGAACGCACGTGTTTCCGTACGTCGCGGCCGTAGCACGTTCCTATGCAACAGTCCGCAGCAGTAACAGACCGCCTTATACGGCAACCTATTAGTTCCAGACGCGTCCGTGCGGTGATGAGACAATGGCACGGCATTCACAGTCGTCGGGAAAGGAAATCCGCCAATGACTAAGGACCGAATCATGCCGTGCACCTGTGAAGACCTCAGCGGGCGTACGAAAGTAGATGTGCAGCAGGATCTGTGTCCCGGATGTTTGGATCACAGGGAAGCGTCAGCGCAGAAGATAATCGCGCCGAGTGCGGAGAAGAGCTGAGCAAGCATCCCGTTCCGCGGAGGGCCCTCGCGGCGGAGGCTCGGGGCGCCGACGTCGCTACTGTGGCGGCGCTGACTAACAAGCGAGAGCTCGTCATCTTGAAGGAGGGTACCATGATACACGCAAATTCTCTCTCTCTCTCTCTCTAGCTGTTTTCTTTCCACTTAAGTAGTTTTCCTTTGACAATTAATACAAACTTTGCTTTCCTCAGCGTACATTTTGCTGGACGATATGAAATAATGATTGATCGTCGATACGTGATAAAAATGGGAATGCGAATTCAACTAAATTGATATTCAACTATTGCAGTATAGATAGCAACTGTAGCATCATTGATAGACAGAAGGGGATGCCAGCTAATCATAAGCGGTACCTACTAGGTATTATCGTGCAAATTAACACGCGATAGCTCATGTTGAAGGAGGGTACCATGATACACACAAATTCTCTCTCTCTCTCTCTCTCTCTTACGTTCTTTATCTAAAACTGTTTTCATTCCACTGCAATTGTTTTCCTTCGACAGTTACTACAAACTTTGCTTTTCTCGGAGTAAGTTTTGCTGGACGATTACTATATTGTCGATACGTTTACACAAAGTGAATGCAATGTAACTAAATGGATAACTGCACTTTTGCATTATAGATAAAGCTGTAGCACTATTGATAGACAACGTACGACATAAGCTAATCGAAATACCCATTTCTTTCTGACTAATAACCGAAATATCGTCTCTTAAAAGAGGGAACCAAGGTTCACACAAATTTTCTTTTTTTCTCTTTTCCTACGTCTCTGTCCATCTCCCCCTCCCTCCATTCCTCTCTCCCTCTCTCTCTCTCTATTGTGTGTCTCTCTACGACGTTATTTGAGTCAGTTGATAGTTGATACAAACTTTTCTTTTCTCAATGTAAATTTCGTTGGAATGAGATTGCCAACACTAGATCAAATGTTCAATGTCGTCACTTGTAGAAACAGAGATAATGAAACAAAATGGATATTAATTATCAGCAAATTGACAGAAAAAAAGGTGATAAAAGCTACTCATACACAATGCTAACAAAGAAACTACTGCACTCTAATATCTTCAATAAAGACATTCTAGAACCATGACTAAAGCATGACGAATTCCAGCAGCTCATTACCTTTCCTGCTCTTTCAGGGCGCATTTTACCCTTTTTTCCTTCCTAAGAAAATCACATTGTATTCGCCCTTCGGTTCACCTCATATTTCTTATGTCTAAGGTAACTGAAAACTAAACAAATTGTTTATATCTAAGAAAAATGAAATAATATAAACATTTTCTAGAAAGAATAATACTACCACGAAATTAAGAAATATTTTCAATTGAATTTCCCTTTCTTAGATAAATCTAGCAAGCAGTTTCAAGCACAAAGTTTTGCTTGCGCATACTTATATCATTTTCAGTTGTCGCTGTAAATACTATACTGAGTACTATCAGCAAAATAATGCTTAAGAACTAAGAAAACTTCTTTACTTTTACTTCAATACATTGGATACTGCTCGTTGCTAAAACTAAAAGTGTGTAGACTATACACTCTCATTCAATAGTGACAAAAAATTAAGAATTTTCACGTCCTATATCACGTTTGAGAGTGAGTTCATTTGATTGTCCATCACTCATTCTTTTCAGAAATGGATTGTCATATTCAATCAGACAATTTAATGTTTTTAAAGAGGCAAAGTACTACCCTCCCTCTCAGCTTCTTCGCATCAACCTTTCACAATAATTCACCTATTTTATGACAAAAAGGTTAGACTGGAAAGCAATAAACTGAAGTGCGTACGCTTATAACCATTTTCGTCCGACCAAATAAGGCGGACGCAACTGTCACTGTGATTTCACACGCATTTGCACCCCTCGGACCTTGTCCGTTGTTGAAGCACATCCACATTCCTAAAGGCAGTAAATTACTCCGCAGAGAATGAAATAACTGTAAAGTATTCATGTTTCAGCTAAAAGCGTTCGTATATTTCAAGAACATGAAGGGAGAGTGCATTGCACTGGAGTTTCATATCTTTTTTTTTTCTACTTTTCTGCAACCAACATTTCGTAGTTGGTTAATGTTTCCAAGATAAAAATAAGTTGGAAGAAAGTATTTTATTTGGTTCCTTCTTCCACAGTAATATCAGGATTACTAGTCAAGTCCACATGAAGTGATATTTCTTACTCAAAGTGTATTAGTGGTTCAGAGGTGCACTGCAAAATACAACTTGGATGCAAAATAAATAACTATACTTTTCTTCTCGGCAACTTCGAATCTCCTGTAGAAGCGCGACCACTGGCTGTCGAGACCTAGAAATTATGCGAAGACGCGATTGCCGAAATCTCCTGCGGTGAAGCGTGAAGAAAAAGTACCTTGTTTTGCGAAAAAAGAGGGACTGGCCAGGTAGGAATGGTTGCCGTCGAGCCGGAGGTGGCACGGATATCATTAGCCCTCTAGAGCTTGCGGGTAGAGGTGACCATGGTTGAAGATATTCAGTTGGCAGAGTTGGCGGAGTTAGAATGAAGGGTAAAACAGAGGATTATATTTTTTGCGATTATGATACATTTTCAACAATAAGGAGGATGCGATAGATAAAAAATAACTCTAATGTAGACGTTATAGAAAAACTCAACAAAATCAGGCCGATAAACACACGTGTGAATGCTGGTAAACACATAACAGAAAAGAAGTCAAAGAGTCGAGGTACAGGAGAAAGAAGTAATATATGTACCTTAAAGGCGGGTATGATGGTATTTTCCGGCTGCGTAGATAGATGCAACTGTTAAAACAGTCACAGACCCGTCAGAAGAATTGAAGGAGTAGGAGATTAAACGGAGAGAAAAGGAGAAGGCGAAGATGAAGATGAAAAGTGAGTGAGTCGAGAAGGTGACTACGGTTCAAGATGGAAAAGACTCTTCACCGATGGATGTAGATGATGGAAATAATAACAGTGACGGCTGCATTGGTTTGAAGACAGTCACATATTCCAGCATACAGTTACAACGGAGAAGGAGAAGATGGAGGAGAAGAAAGGGGGAGAAGGGGAAGGAAGAGCGAGGAGGAAGAGGAAGAGAAAGAGGAGGAAGAAGAGGCAAAGGTGAGGTGACAGCGGAACTGGAAGAGGAATTTATGACGCGACGGCTGCAGTGGCGAGGAGGTGAGGACAGAGGCAGTGGTGGAGGCGTTGGCGGCGCCTTTGAGGGGCACTGTTGGGGGGAGGTGAGCGCCGGTCGGCCGAGCAGAAACAGTGGAGAGGCTGCGCCCGCTATCCAAACTTCGTTTCGGACAAAGACGGCGGGGTCTGCAGATGTAGCCGACACGCGCCGCCGGTCGCGGCCGCCGGCACAGACTCCCTCGCCACCTCCTCCGCGTTCTCGGCCTCCGCCTCCAGGTCCGTCACCTCCGCAGACGCCGACTCCGCCGCTGCCGCTGCCGCTGCCCTCGTCGCCAGCAACCCCCTTTCCGTCCGCGGCGCCGAACCAAAGACGGCAAAAGCGCCAACCTACAAACGTCCCTAACTACTGATTGGTACCCTTCCACATTCTTACGCCTTCGCAAAGTTCGCCGCCACATCAGTCTTGTCCTGCAGATCCATCCCCATCCTTTCAACTAAGGTCGTCTCTGCCTTCGCCTTCCTTGCCTTTACTGTCACAGCTTCCACCCTCACCGCCGTCGCCCTGCCCGCCGTCCTCTTCGCCTTTTTCACTCCTCCCTCATCTCTATCTCCACCGCCGCCGCTGCCGCTTCTGTCTTCGCCTCTACCTCCATCCCCGTCCCACCCACTGACATCGTCTTTGCCTCCGCCATCATCTCTACGTCCTCTATCACAGCCTCCGCTGTCTTCACCGACCTCACCATCACCGTCCCCCGTCTCCACATCACATCCGTCTACATCTCCACCATCGTCACCATTATCACCTCCACCTCGCACTCCCTTTCCACTACCATGCCTTTGCCTTCGCCTCCATCCTTGTCTCAGCTACTGCCGCCTCCGTCAGTGCCACCGTCGCCCATGTCCCCGCCCCCGTCGGCTCCGCAGGTCGGCTCTCGAGCAGCCCCGCGGGGGGCCCTCCGCGACCCAGTAAAAGACTCCTTGTGGACGCTCGCTGGGTCACCGCCGCGCCGCGGCCGCCGTCGGATTGCGTTGCGGCTAGCGGAATGGACCTCCGCGCCACTGCGGCCTCGCCCGGAACGACTGGGCAGGTTTCTAGGAGCAGCGTCTCGGAATCTGATGTGGGGCATCACTGTCACTCGAAACAGAGTTGTAAAGCTGCTAAGTGGGAAGCAGCGGTTAGATGTTTTTTCTTGTCTCTTAGCACCTTGCTCTAACAAGCCGTGTTTCTTAATCCCTACTTCCTTGTTATCGGAATGAAGTGAGCAGCAAGTTTGTTTATTAGATACTTTAAAAGCATTCAATTTCTCGAATATTTTAAAAATAAATAAAATTTTAATTTAAAAAATATTATTCTAGTTAATTCAAGTTCTTTCAAAGAACATAAAAACGATAACAGAAAACCGCAACAGGCTAATAGCACACTTTTTACGAACTTTTGCTCGTTTTACTGGTCGAGTTTCCATTTTAATCGGGGAATACAACAATGTATTATCTTGAGCTCATAAATAACAAAAAAAATAATAATAAAAGTCGACAAAATAATTTGAACGAACTTGTTAAATTAAAGAGAATGAAACTGAATAAAAATACCAACCTTAGTAATCAACGTTGATTATATATCAAAAAGTTATTCTTTCACTGAAAAGTGGGTGAACCGCAGACACATTTTTGATATTTTTGTAAACAATGAAAGATGATGAAAACATTCTGATGAAACGTGTTGATTTCTATTGTGCGAACAAAAAGGTGGTTAGGGTCCACCCATAAATTACGCGTATTTCAAGAAGCGTAACGCAAATTTCAAGTATTTTCAATACCCTTCCCTCCCTTGTAACGCACTTCCCTATCTCTATGTAACGCAAAGTAACGCTGCCTTAGACCCCCTCCTTGCCCTTTAGCGTTACGTAATTTATGGATGAACCCTTCATTTTAGTATTTAAGAGAAATAACTACAAAATTCTTATTTCAAAAATCCCTTTTCGACATTACGTTTATTCACAGAATAACTTATAATACAATAAATTATTAATTACAGTATGCAGTTTACAGGACGCTCACTTTATTGAGTTTTGTTACAAAGCAATTTTGAATAGGTAGGAATAAGATTTTTTTAAAGAATAAGCACTGCAGTCGTTGTACCAATTTTTACAGCAGCATCACCCTGGTTACGTCTGTTCCAGAGGCGGTCGATGCAAGTGGACGAGCGAAAGTCGGCCTGCAGGTCAAGTCTGCCGGAGTGGCTCGCGAAGTCTCCAGCTCCCTTGCCGCTGCTGGAGCTCGCGACACCGCACCATCGTGGCTCCTTCGCCCCGAATCCCCGCCGCCACTTCCGCCACAGTCATATCCACTATCCCCGTCACCGCCACCGCCTCAATGATGCCACTACTGCTTTGCTCAAATTGCCCTTCACCGCCACCACCATTCCTCTCCCTGCCATCACCACCAAATTCTCTCTCTGACTGCCTCTGCTGATGACACCATAGCTCGCACTACATTGTTCCCACCGTCATTACCCCAAACGCCCTCAGTCACACCGCCACCCACCACCAACGCCCTCATCGGCTTAGTTCGTTTCACGTCTGTTTGCACCCCTCACCACCACAGCTCCCACCGCCACCGTCACATCCCCTACCCCAGCCCAACTTCTTCGCCATCTCCAGAATCGCCACTGCAGATCCCTTTACCATTGCCACTGCTACTGGCGCCGTCTGTCGCTACTGCGCTACCTGTCACTCCACCTCCACCGCCTCTGCCTCTGTCAACGCCAACGCTCCTCCATCGCCTCCACCTTCGCCTCCACCCGCACCTCCGCCTCCGCCGCCACCATCGTCATTTCCATTTCCACCGCTACCTCCGCCTCCACATTCTCCGCCCTCTCCACCGCCTCCACTCCCCCGCCGCCACTACCACCACCGCCATCTTCACTTCCATCTCCACCCCGCCACCTCCATCTCCGTCACCTCCACCGCCACCGGTCGTCGGAGAGGCCCCGGGTCCAGAAGCCGGCCGGCAGCGATGGCTATCGCGCTGACTCAGCTGACGCGGGCGCGCAATTAAGACGATACGAAGTGAACTCGCCCTGTCTCGCTCGTCTGGCTCCTGCGGCGAGGCCCCGCTTTTTTTCATCACGCTCGCGTATACTAACAAGGAAGAGGATGTTTGAAGACTCATGCGCGCTGCGAGTAAATACTAAAACATTTCGTCAGTCAACAAACAAACAACAAAACGTAATAATACTTGAACAAATAATGTTCGATCACAGTAAAAGAAACTTCCCAATATTAAATATTCTTTCAACCGACATATGTAATTCTTGATTCTCTATTTGTCTTCCTACTCGCCGTTTGGCTTCTTTTTTGTTCTTGTTTGCTTTGTTTTTTGCTCTTTTTAGAACCCCTTCCAAAAACTGATCTCATTAGTGGATGACGTGTGTTTATGTCCTAAACCGATATAAACAGAAATCCATCCTCTTGGCACCTTGTCAGCGACGAAGGAAGGTCCTGGTTTCTTGTCGTTGCTGGTGGCGAACGAGTTTTGGAATGATTTAATTACTACATCGAATATACGAAGTATTTATGTCCTATATCATGTGCGTGAAATATTTGACACCTGTCACTTTCATCAAAGACAAGTGTTAGAGACTTTTACATCATAAATCATAAAATGTTACCTCAGTCTGTACGTTAAATGCATTTAAAGAACATGTATCTTTATCAAGAAATACGTACAATGTTATAAATATTTGAATATAATTTTAGTTATCATTTTCATTACTGTCCAGATGAAGTTATATTGAAATTCGATGAACTCTTTCTAAGCCAGGATAAAAGAAGATTCCGACGCAATTTACATTTTACGATTTATTGACAAAACAATGCTTATCTGAAATCAAGATTATAATTGCGATAATGAATTATTTTTATAGAATGACACCGGAGACAGTAATATTTTCCAAACAATAGTTCTGTCCAATTCCGGTAATTACGTTTCCTTACGCGCCAGCAAATCTGAATTACGAACCTGAATCTGAATTACATCCTTTCAGGCAATAAAGTTTTCATTACTAAAGCAAAAATTGTATTTAATCTAATGTACTAAAAAACGTTCTTGCTACACACATCTGAAAAGAATACGAAGATGAAAAATTAAGCATTTTACAATTTAAAGAATTTAATGCGTTATTTTCATGCAATATAACGCGACAATAAATACTTACAAAACTGAGTTAGAAATAATTGTCAACAATGCGTGATATTTTTTAATCACGTTTTAATGTCGTTGAAACATTGCAGCTCAATCACCGTTTCAAATGCAAATTAATTTTTGTGAACAAAACATGAAATGCATACTTCTTCGTAGTTCTATATTAAATGACAAATGTTATCTTTGCTTTGCATCAATGTTTACAGGTCGTCAGAAAGTTATCTTTCTGCCGCCTGCGCTCGTAACTCCAGGAGCAGTGTTGTCGAGCGCGGAGCGTCAGTCCCGGAGCTGAGCGGCGAGATCCGCGCCGAGCGAGGTCCGTGACCGCGGTCGCGATTACAGCCACATTCGCGACCACTAACGCCGCCTCCCCCCTCCTCACCACCATCGTCACCACCACCACCACCACCACCATATCCTCTACCTCACCGCCCGAGCCTCCTTCGCCATAGCTGTTGGAGGTAGAGGCGCCGCTGGCGGTCAAGTTATCCGTCACTGGCACTAGCATTTCAACCACCTATGTCATCGCCATCGCCACTGCTAACAACGCCGTTCGTAGATGCCTTCGGCTTCTATGCCTTCACCTGCGTCTCCACCTCCCAACCACCAACTCCTCCACACCTCTCATTAACGTCACCGTTGTTATCACCGCCTTCACTCCTCCTTCGCTACTATCGCGTCACTTCACGGCTACTAATCTTACTATTCCCATCATTTCACTTCCATGCCATGTCACCACCGCTTCCTCCAATGCCACAAACATCTTCGTTACCATCACCGCCTCCGCCTCCACTCCCGCTGGCGTCGCCAAAGCCCCTTCCACCAATTCCGCCTCCGGCTCCTCTTTTATCATCACTGGAATGTTGTCTGCACCGCGTACACCGCCGGAACCGTTTACCCACCCTTCCACCTCTGTCTCCACATCAACCGCGCTATCGCCACTTTCCACCCCCAACATCTTCCTTCACTCTCACCACCACCTCTGTCGTTCCCACCTCCGTCTCTTTCACCATCGCCACCGCCACGCCTTCTGTCCCACCTCCGCTACTCCCGCCCCCGCCACCGTCACCGCAGCCGCCACCATCGCCTCCGCCGCTGTCACCGCCATCGCCGCCACCGCCACCGCCACCGCCAAGCCGTCTGCCCCGCCGTCGCCGGTGGCCGCAGCCTTCGCCGACGGCGGAGTCGCGGGGGCCCGAAGCCAGTTTTTGCGGGCGGCCGCGGCCGCGGCCGCGGCGGCAGCGGCACGGCGGTGGCGGGTCGTGGCTGTCGTGCGGGTCGTTTTGCCGTCAGCCTGTCACTGGCCACTGCAACAGTCGCAGCCCTTTGTCCGGAGCCACGCGGACGGACCGACCGGCCGGCCGTGGCACCTGCCCGCGCCTCGTGTTCAGCGCGGGCCGGCCGGCCGCGGAGCCTCTGCCATTGTTCCCTGGCGGACGCCTCCACGAAAAACGAGCGCGTTGAGCGGAGCGGCCCCCCCGTGCGGCTGGGTCGCATTTGCATCGGCGCACGGACACTGCGATGCGCTAGGCAGCGGTAGCACGTGCCGTTCAATACGCTTGAGAAGGGGTTCAAAGTTGATTTGTAAGTGAAGACTGTTCCCTAATGGTTGTGTTTAGCCGAACTCGCGTAAGGTCATACACGGCCTTTTAAACACTCACTAGGGTGCAGGTTCGGTTCCATCGCGTCTGAGGAGTTGCGGGTGACACTTCTGAAATTTCAAGTCAAAAGAACAGAAACAATAAACTTGAATGATGTGAACTCAGTCGTCGAACAATAGGCAAATTTGTTTTATTAGCTTATGAACAAGAAACCCTGTGAAAGACCTCCGGATTCAAAAGGCTCCAATAGTAACATCGGCAGGAAAATTCAGAAGTAATACGTTAAACGTTTTGTGATAGATTTTGCTAAACATAAACCTTATCTAGCTAATGCTACAGAAACACGGTTCAGTTTTTGCGCAGATTGGACGTACAGAAAACGTGAGGTCCAGACTGCACGATTTCTGCATGAAAACGTTTGGGCATATTCGTAATTTTTCATGCAGAAAGCTTACAGTTATAGTCCCTAGATTCAGAGAGTAGGGAATTCCATTGTTCCACCGATCCTTCCATTTTTTATCCAGTTGTCAGGAGATTTGGAACTGTGTGGTATTCTGAGCGTTGAGAACCATGAATCTATTCCAAACCAAGATTAATATTTTTGAAAATCCCCATAATGTCACCAACTGTTTTAATTTCATTTCAACTCCTAATTGCTGCCTCACGGGGCTCTCTAGTGAGAGGATATTAAATGGCGGCGGTTGCGCTACTCTCTATATCTAGGGACTCTACTTTCAGTTTGACTCAAGCGCCGCTAACAGCAGCATCGTTCACTAACCGATTTGTTTACCCGATGCGACGGTAATCGGCCATTTCGGCTTGTGGTTAGGTGTGTCAAAGAGTGACTGAGTGAAATAAGATTGTGGTAACTCTTTTCCTACTCCCGCCTTCCTATTTTTTTTATCTATGCTCCTCATGGTGAAATAACTCTTATTAAAGGTCACAACCAGAACGCACGCACAGAAACACCGCCATTGAAAGCACTCGAACGGCGCAATTCAGTTGTTTCCCGGTAGACCCCCTAGCGGCATCTTGTGGCGATCGATAGTGATAAAGTACAGAGCGTGTAATCACGATTGGCTTTTATACTTCTAATTCGAAGTATTGAGGTTTAGGTATAGAAATTGTATAAGAAACTGCACGAAAACACTAGCGTACGTATCGGCCTTAGAACCTTCCCGTTATTAATATAAATAGATATTTGTCGTCTTGCCAAATTGTAGAGGTAATTAAATATACATTAATAATTAGTATTGACACATCCATATTTTTCTTTAATCTAGATATTCATTCATGTTTTCATAAAATTAAATAATCGATTTCGATAACACAGGCACACAAAAAATAACTGTTTGATCCAAGGACTCGACACATTTGTTCTGGGAATTTCAACGCCCTGAATTCGAATCTGAAGGCAGAATTGCGCCACCACCCTCCAATTTTTAGAACACAAAAAATCATCGCAAAATTGTGTTTGTTTTCGGGGGTTGTTGTCATACCCTAAAACATGACATATGTTTTCTACGTACGTCGACACGCTGAATCCGAATTTGAAGCAAATATTGCACCGCCACCCGCCAGTTGTTTTTTAAATCGCGAAAAACCACTGTGAAATTATATTTTTGTTTTCGGGGGTTGTTGCCAGACCCGAAGAGTTGACGCATGTTTCTCTACGTATCTCGACGCGCGGAACCCGAAACTCAAGCCAGCATTTCGCCACCACTCTCCAGTTTTTTTAAATAGGCCAAAACCACCGTGAAATGTACAATCTAGAATTTCACGGTTGTGAAATAAGTGATTACAATTGTTTAAAGAAGATTGTTATGCTGTGAATGCCTCAAACAAATCAATGGACCTTACAAGAATCAGAAACATACAAAGAAAGGCAGTCTTGATCATTCATTTCATTTTAATAATATAATTAAGGGAACGAATCCGGATAGCCGAGATCACGAAGGCAGAATTGCCGCGGCGATCTCGGACGGAAGGATCACGGGTTCGAGGGTCGCTTCGGGCATGGGTGTGTTTGTGTATGTCTGTAAGTTTGTGTGGCGCATTCCCCTTCAATATCATCATTCCATACCCCATACCCCCAGAATAGCAACGCTGGGGGATAAAAATTCGATTCAAAGTAGAATGCTGATACCCCCAAAAGACGTCACACACACTTGCTATGAGATAAATGTAACTGTGCCTCAGTAAGTGCAGGTATATGTCCACGTGGTCCTACCTGGCGAATTATCGACCAAAAAATAGAATGAAAATGAATTAATACATTTTTTACTAATTCACCCACTAGCGTAGAGAATAAATTATGATTACATGAAACTACAGCGTGCATGGTATCGATAACGCCACTTTATCATAAATCATCATTCATCATTGTAAAATTTTCCAGGAGAGCCGAGAACCAATTCTTAATACTTTGCCACCAACGACACAAGAAAAAAAATTATACATTATTATGTCACTTTTCATCATGGCGGAGTGTTAGGTATATCTCAGAAAAAACACTTATTCGCACTCACGCGTCGCCGGACGTCAACGAAGTACAGCCCAGACGTGAGCTTGCATGAATGGACGGATTACAAGCTCCGGAGCGTCGAACGTGCTGTCATTCGTGACGACCTCCTCCTCGGGTGGCACGCAATTTCAGTCTCAACACTTTGCGAACGCGCCCGTCCAGGCCCGTCCCTACCCACAGAGCGTACATATTTCATTGAGACAGAGCGCGCGCTTTTATTCAGTGACAGGGTAATAGAATATCCCCGCGCCATCTCTCCATACAAAGTACTGCCAAGATTTACGCCGGGCGAAGCGAGCAAATTTTACAAGATCTCTATCGTAACTGCCGTCGGCTCCGGTCGAGTGAACCCGGGCCCCGTTACGACGAGGTGCGCGTCCGAGACGTCGTCGCCGCTCTCTCGGACGCGGGGTCGTATCTGGTGAGGAGGCGAACGCAGAGATGCGCAATTTAGCTTGGGAACTCGCCCTTGTTTGCGTGCCAATTAGTGCAAGGGGCGACTTGTCGGGGACGAAAAGAAGTTTCTGCGAAGCTAGTTATGTAAAGCCGTGCTGTCTGCATAGCCGCGAAATTAATTGCAATGTTTAAGGCGTTTGCGGCTATGTGGACACAAAAGATAAAATGTTTGGTTGCATGAAAACTTGGTTTCACTGACAGATCTGTAGCAAACAAAAAGGGTTTCTCTATGATTGTTGTGCATCCAAAATTTCACGCACGTTCTCCGTTTCTCGCTTATATTTAAAAGAATGAATGTACTCAGGAAAATTGAAAAAATTGATGCTTTGTTATCTAAAGTTTCTTGAGAAAAAGGCTTAAAATATGTAAATAAGAAATAAATAAAATAAAATTGACAGAAATTTTTAAAAATAAGTTCAATAAATTCAATCTGTGAATCATCTATAATCCAACTTCTACAAATCTTTAGACATATGTGACGTCAACCTTAACATCAAATGACACCGAAGAAAGTTCTCTTGTGAAATGTCGATGTGGTAAGATTGTTTAATAATGTCTACAGAACTTCGGTTGAAATTTGAGCGGCGATATTCCAGTAGCCCTCAAAACAAATTTCCTAAATTTACCACCACCACACCTCCTATGTCTAGCAGTATTCCAAAGATCAACCGTCTGTGAACAGACATCGAATGACATGGTTTTGAATTAAGGAATACTAGCTGATCATTGATCTTTGCCCTGGCATTCATCTTAATAATCTATTGCACATCTTCCTCTTCTCCGTACGCTCTGCCCAGTTCGGTTGCTCTGATCTCTTCACCCACACGCCCCGCTTCAATATCTCCAACCACACACCTCATCCCACTTGTCCAGTCCGTCCCGTCTGCCAACCCCACCCACTCTGTACCCTTTCCGGCCTCTCCGCCAAACACATACCTCAATTTGCGTATTTTAAAATGTAGATATGCAAAGTGTTTAATAAATTTATTTTAAGATTTTATAATTTAAATAACACGTCTATCATACAAATACCCCGACCTTCCACATGTCCGTTAGAATCAAATTTTTCATGACCACTCCCCCCTAAGCTTTGTGAACATCTTTTATGAGCGTCCCCCCTTTCCAGTGAGACGTCAAAGGTTCTCTCCAGCGGACGCTACGCCGCACCAACGCAGGGCGCCGAGCGGGGGCCGGGCAACGCAGTGCCACGTCGCTTTTGAGTTAATAAATTCCGAAAGCGCTGATGGCCTGCGTCGTAAAGAGCAGCTGCCAGATGACCGCCAGCCCTATATCTTCCCCGCTTTCCGCGCGTCGCGTGGGACGGCCGCTAATAGCTGAAACCGCGTGTAGCGGACATCGGCGTCTCCATACGTCCGTCCGCGTTATTCATTAGCCTACTTTTCATAGAAGAGCGCGGCGAATCCGCCCACGCGACGCGCCTCACATGGAGCGGGGGCAGGGGCGGCGGCGCCAGGGAGCGGCGCACGGCGGTTTCAACTGGACCTAGTAAACGCCCCACGCACAAAATATTAAAAGCAGTTATAAGTGAATAATAGCAATTCAAGAAAAATTAAATAAAGAGTTACTGCAATAGTTGTTTGTATGAATCAATTGCAGTAAATATGTGGCGTACGAATGATAAGGATCCGTACAAACCGACAATAGGAAAAGAGTTTGAAATTTTGAAATGAGTACCCGTATACGTTCGTAAACGTATGTATGTATATACGTAGTATAGAAGAAGTTATGTAATGCTGCGGAAAATCGATTTCGATATTTCAGCGGAAATACACGTTTTGGGGTCCCCTAACACCTAAATAGCTTTTTTTCACTTTCTCACCCTTAAGAAGGAACTTCCTAAGAAGAGAAAGACATGTAATCATTCGCTAGAAAACAGCGAATTTTCGCCAAAAAGGAACTCTTATTGACGGGCCCTAGTAACGCAAAAGTAAATTCAGTTGCTAAACATAGAAAAAATTCTCTAGCACACGGTATGGCCAGAATTTAGGCTTTGTGCGTCCTTCATACCGAAAAATCGATTGACGGCAAAACGTTCTAAACCTTTCAACCGATTGATGTTTTATTTTAGAATGAAGAAATATAATTAAAAAGCACTACATGATTTTCATAAATCCATAATTTAAATATTCTTCAGACCAAAGTCACCAAGAGCGAAAAATGAATTGGTCGAATTTTTGTTGTTAAATGGTCCGCATTATTTTTCAATTATCGACAGGATAATAAACATTTTGTTAATTGCACTGAGAATTTTTGACTTTGTTTTGACAACTAAATCTCAATTTGAATTTAATAAATAGAACCACCATGTTATGAAATCTCCCCTCCCGCGTATAAACACCGATATTAATTCGCTAAAATAGTTTTAAAAACTTCGATGTTTAATAATATCGATGTTTTGGAGTCGATGTATTTTGAACATTAATTTTAAAAAAGTTTGACATCGATAATTCAAAACATAGGTGTTTTGTGGCGGATGTTGCATGACTACCAATTTCCCACAGAGACGAACGCCAATACGGAGTTTGAGCAAACCGTCCGCCAGCAAGACCTAAACGACTTCTTCAAAGGCGCCGTTTCCGCACTGGCGCACAGTCAGCGTGACGTTTAAGGGAATGACGTACCAAGTTCTTCGTCAGTGCTACCTATGATTATGCGGCATATAACACAATCGTCTGCAAATAAACCGACCTTTGATTGTATGTTAACATGGAGATCATTCACGTACGCTACTCGTAAGAAATGTAATGGTCCTAAAACACTTCCCTGTGCAACCTCTGAAGAAACAATACCTGTAGTCGAAAACTGAGCTTCAATTCGAACTGTTTGTTTTCTATCTGTAAGAAATTGGCTTATCCATTTTACAACTGTTAACTGTTAACAACAAATAATGAAGTTACATTTTACAATGTAACTTCATTATTTGTGCACGTCTTCTGAATTTCAGTGGGAAATATAGTTATTCAAATTATCGTTTTCCATATTATCGCGGCAAAAAGTATTATTCTTTCATGAAGAACATGAGAGTTCAGGGCAGGAATTTATAGCTAATTTACCTTTGAAAATATATTTTATTATATAGGAGCGAATATTTTGTCAACAAAACTTGAATAAAACCGCTCTTTTCTGTATTCAAAATTCGACTAGAATATGGTTTAGGATAGAGATCACAGAATTACAAAAACGTGCACAAAATTCACTTCTCCCCATAGCTCGTCATACACAGCTTTTAACTGTTTTTGACGTAAATAAATAAAAATAAATACAACTCTAGTATCAACTCCTGAATTGGTCCAAATCTTTTTAATAATGTCTTGAAAAGATTGGAAAGGGAATATTCCCCCCTTCTTATTTTTCAGTATTTAATACATTTTAAACTGCGTGTAATATTATATCTCTAATATTATTATATACAAGATGTTTGGGATTTAAAGATTTTTTCTGCATACGTAGACTATTTTTCCTCACTAATTAATTAATACTCCATGAATATTTAATATAAATCTTAAATATTTTCAGATAAAATTTCAACAATTCTCCAGGAGTTTATGCAAAATTGAATTATCAATGGCTCCTATGAATTTTCAGAAATTAAAACTGGGTTTCTCCAGTTTGTACTTATTGGCAGGACTAAAAAGTTAGAAACGTATCATTACTTCAGATGTTCTTTCGTGAAATGTCCCGTCATCAACTGACATCCAGCGCACCAAATGATGTAGTACCTTACGAAGCCCAATGTTTTAGCCATCTTTATAATCTCATTGGCACTTCACTGTCACATTGTCATTCTCACTTTTACATGGTTTCATATTCGGTGTATGCGTTTTCTTAAAATACAATTTCCATCAACCTATTTTGAACCTAACTAGTAGGATACTCTTTGTATCCGCAAATATCTTTTTTCTAGACAGTTTGCAGTTCTGTCGCACAAAAGCACATCTGCATTATTAAGTTTCAGCAATTCAGACGACTGAAAGCAAAGAGATGATCCCACGACCTATGTATCGCCTTGCAAACTTATATAAGTTTTTGTCTTCCAGCTACCATTTGAAAATTATGTGTTCAGAGCGGTTATAATTAAACTTTCCCTACAGAACACGTTATACCAAGGAAACGAATTATAGTACGAATACCAAACTTGCTAGTATTGATTCCCAGAGTTTGGGTGTATGATTTCTAAAAGCCACCATCCAGTTCCAAATATGGCCACCTCGTGCCATGATCAGGCATAGTGCTGATATGCCTGATAAGGCTTGTTGGTATGACATTGGGTATGACATGCTGGCAAAGCATATTGAAGTAACGCTGGCCAGTCACACTGCTCGTCTCTGGTTCTTGAGCGCCAGTCTCTTCAAAAAGGAATGTCTTGAAAATGTCAATGATAAACGTCGCCGTGAAGCCACACCTGGTAGTTATATTTGGAACTGGCCGGTGGCGCTGTGACGCATAGAAATCATCCACCCCATACTCTGGGCAGTAATACTACCAAGTTTAGTACTTGTACAATAATTTGCTTCCTTGTTATAACGTGTTCTGAAGGGAAAGTTTAATTACAACCACACTGTTGGATTAGTAATTATTTTAATTGTATACATATAATAATAAGTAAGTATAAATTGTATTGCAGCCGCTTACTTCAAATATAGAAATAGTGGTTAAACGGGTGTAACATAACCTGACTTAAGCCAAGACGGTAGCAAATATGTATCATGCACACAGGCACAATAAAAAGAAATGACATGGGAATTAACGGTTCGAAAAGCAAAACAACGTTCGGGCGGGGACGAAAGTATGAGGAAATTATTATTATATTAGGGTGGGAGAAGCATATAAATCAAGTAGTGAGAAAAAACGTGGAAGTCCTTGCATTTGTAACGCAAATTCGAAAGAAAAGTTCTTCAAATGTCAAAGAAATAGTGTATCTTTCGCTTGTTCTTCCTCTCATGGAATTCTTAGTGGCATGTTGGAATCCGGACAGAACGTCGCACTGGAAAAATCTAGATAGAATAAGTTTACCTAGAGAACTAACGCAATAAAAAAGTCATGGAAATCTCTAGAAACGAGAAGAAAAAGGGCGAGACTTCGTGTAGTTTATAAATCGTACGTAGGTCTACCAAGTTGGAAGGTTGGTAGGTCGAACACGTTAGACTACGAAAACCACATTATTTTGGCCGAAGCGATCACACATACAAAATTCGAACAAGGAATCAAAATTCAGATCTTGGGAAATTTTCATTTTGTAACAGCAATTAGAGATTGGGACAGTTTACTCGCAGCAACTTTCAAAGCCTTTCCTCTAAATGTACGAAGTTTTAGAAGTAAGTTAGAACAAGTTGAGTGTAATAGATATTAAATGAGTAACTACGTCGTGCTGCGAAGTAACTAAGTTGCTGTAAAGTGCGGTAAAGTGCTGTTCAGTTAATTCAAAGCAAAATTATGTAGTGTAGTAAAGTGAAGTGTAGTGAATGCGATCAATGCCTTTTTCAAAAGTCTAATTTAGCCAATATCTATGTAGCTAGTATTGATTTTTAGTATCGCCAACATGTAAATATACATCAGGGTAGAGTTGAAATGACATTTATAATAATTAACATTAGTGATAGTATGATTACGGCATCCTAGTTTTGTATTGTGCTCTTTTATTATTTTTATTACTTTAATTGTAAATATTGTTAATTAACTGCCACCGATCACACCCAATTGCAGTACAAATAAATGTACGAGTATATAGGTATTCCTACTCTTCCAAGTTTTTATCTTGATTTTGGAACTCATTTTTATTTACCATACTCATTCAAAAATATTAATTTATCGATTTCAATTGCTGCGCGAGCGAGTATTTAGCGTTTCCAGGCGCGTTACTTATTTTTTAGTAGACCCGTGAGTGTGGTGCTTGTTATAGCCGAGAGATAGCGGGGTTCCTTCCCAGGATTACACGAAATCCAATGACGGTCTACAAGACGGTTTGCGACCCCAGCTCTATGCTCCCGACGTGTGTGGTAGTGTGGGGCTTGTGGGTGTAAATGCATGTTTGTAAGGGGGGATGAGGTTCAGGATGAGGAAGGGTACAACGCACGTCGTCCGTATCTTTGTTAGGGCACTGCTCAAGCTTTCACCTGGTATTGATCGTAGAAATCACGGAAAACTACCGATCAATGCAGCCTGCAGCTTGAATGAGTCCAGAAAGTGACTGAACTCAACCTAGATATGTAGCTAGTGTTGAAGAAACACCACGGTCAGGAATCGAACTCTAGGATCTCCCGTTCTGAGATAGATGCTAAAGCTACAACGGTTATTATCACTAAGATTTCTAAGTCGGACGATTGTAGCAAATTGAAGGTTCTTTGAAAACTCGGTGGCGACGTAACATACAAGAAACAAAAGGGACCACCGGCAATAAGCTGTACTGGCGGCAGTAAGTTATGGACGGAAACAGAAAATAATGTAGAATTAGTAAAAGTGGTTGCAACAGGATGGGCTGGTTAGCTTTAGCTGAAGCTTTAGCAGTTTGGCGGGCAGCCCCGAAACAGCCATGGAGAACAGCGGCAACTGAAAGTGGCGGTGGGCATAAATCGAAGACCGGCGTGGAGAGGGTAGATAACAGTCCGCACGCCCCAAAGCAACGCCACGAGATGTGTTGGAGGTCGGTAGAACAAGAAACCAAACACCGTATCTTGCACGCAATTTTTACACAAATATTCCACAGATATAGGGATCAACTCACAATAAACTAGACAAAATTCTAATTATAAAACAAGAAGAATAAACAGATTTCCTATCTATTCGTTTTACATTTTTTGCAAACGTGGTGGTGGTTGGGACCAGCAAACAGAAAGAAAGAAATGAGCTGAAGTCACTGCAGGTGACAGGGCGACAGGGACCCTCAAATCTTTCATTATTTGACCGAGTGTATGGAGAAAGGGAACAAATGACACTTTTTGCCAAGTGGAGTTTCATGGAAGAAAAAAAGTGTTAAAAACTCACCTACAATGATTTTGGTGCCCAAAACTACAGCTACATGTTAGCCGAGTATAGCAATCGAGCTGGTAGTGGCTGAATGGAATGGAAGAAGGGCATGCCGAGGGCACTTGATGTACCAGCAGTTACCTGAAATTTAAAATGAAAAATTAAATTATTATCGTATTTTTGTTTTGATGAATAAATGTTAAAACAGTTTACCTTTCTAGCCCCCTTTGTTTCTTATTCATCATAACTTTTGAAGTGCTAGGGAATTTTGAACTTTGAGAGAGGGCAAAACAGACGTAATTTCCTTAGCGATTATGTCATTTAAAATGAAGCGTATTTAAATTTTGTAGTTTCCTATAAAATGTAAACGTATGTTTTTCTCATAAACATTTATTTATTAACACACAACCCAACACCCCAACTCAGCTCGATCCGTTCAGAAACTTACGTTCAATTTCGAACCGGAAGACCTTTTGTCAGGGCTGATAAACAAAATCTCGATATTATTTCTTTTACTGTTCCTCCCATACTCTGCATTACAACGCCACTTTTTATACAACACTTTTGCCTTTATCGGCTGCGAAAGTCTTTGTAATTAACAATCCGCTACCGAAGCTTCATCGATCGTGAGATCTAGGTTCGAGGTCCGACAATTGTAGAACTTTTTCTTACCCTTACGTGTAAATGAAATCATTTGTACCTCGTGGTCGTATAAACAAAATAATAATTTTAAAAAGCCTTCTCGTGTATTTCTATAGATCAGATTGATACTATACAAGTGTACTTCACGAGTAAGTGAACCAATATCTACAAAAAATATATTTAGATAGCCACAACTTTGAAATTTACTTAGCCTGAATTTCAAAGGTTGAATATGCTGTCATGTAGGCCTAAGGAGTATGTAAAGAAAGGGTGTAGGCAGTCGAGAGAGAAAATTCGGGGTTTGGAGGTTCGTCGTTCATCCAAGCATTGGAGTCTCCAGCCGCAGCAACAACTCGCATTGTGGAGGGAACGCGAACGATCCACGTGGAGCAAGAAAATAAATAAAAACTCGAGACCTGGAAACCGCAGAAGGAATCTCGGACTCTTGCATAACACTGTCCTGGAGCGAGGCGCTGTAGGGTGGCGGTGTTGTTCATTTTGTTATTCCTTTTACATCTTCGGTCCTGAGGAAAGGTATTTCTCTTGTGAGACATTTTTATGGACTAGTTGGTCACACTGCATCGGAGTGACGTGGCATTCTGTAATTATTTCGGCTCCGCGTCTACAAAGTTAATGAACTGGTGAACGGGTACAGTTACGGCATCACGCAATTCCGGTTCGTTCAATGAATCCTGTTTCACCGGCTCTAAGAGCACAATCTGCTTCACAGTGCTAAACTTTATCTTTTCCTTCCCGTCAATTCTTGTTCCTTTTCTTCCTCTCGTCGGATTATAAATCACAATGACGTTCTTTGGAGACCATTGGTTTATAGAACGTTTCCCTGAAATTACTGAGGGTTAGATGTGATACGTTCACAATGAGCAAAACAACGTACGACGTTAAATGATTTTAGATGCGAATATACCTGTCAATAACGACACCATTTTATATACATAAGCAATTAAAATAATTCAGATCTAAATTAATGAACTATGTTAAATCTTTCGCAACAAGGTTTCAATTTGTTACTCGTTTAATTGGGAAATTTCTGAAGTATAACTTCCACTCAACGAAAATTTAATTTTCCTCGAATATCTTTTACAACGATAGATTTACTGATGATATATCCATGCCAATGAATATTCAATTGTTGTTGTCACACAACTCACTATCAAAGGAAAATAGATTTAATTATTTCACATGTTAGCTCACACAATTTGCATCTGGAAATTATATTGTATAAATGAGCCATATAAAGGAAAGAAACTACTTTCGAGAGACATTCAAGTCATTCCTCGTTGATTAATTTATAAAAGACAAACTATTAAAGAAATTTGCACAATGAATACAACTAATAGATATTATTATTATTATTTTTATTATGTACTAAAATCGGGATATATTTTTAATTGACAATTGAATGCACGTCACCATGATTCAAACACTTAATATAATTCAATTTTGTTTCTTATTGAGTCTCTTGTACATTCCTTTTACGCAAGTGGTAATTAATGCTCGTCATCAAAACTAAGAGACGGGAGACTGAAAAAGTGATCCTACTGATTTGAAAATGTTAGTTAAAGAGAAATAATATATGTAGACTGTTGACTGATAGGAAATAATATATGTATATGAAATAGAGATCTTTTCAAGACCATTTTTTCTCTTCCATTTTATTTTAATGCAAAACACTTTCCAAATCAAGATTCATTTTGAAGAAAAATTTAAAATGATAATTTTATGGGTAAAATTCCGAAAGCCTGCTAGAAATACAAACCACCTATGTGCCAAAAAGGCATACCCAATGAATAGAGCATATTGTGATCTAAATTTTCGATTAAAGTGAAGAGGGAATATAATACGTTGAAAACTCGACGTTACTACACAACACGATAGTGATTCATTATGCTTAAGTCTTCATATTTGAAACTAAAGTCTTGGACTTTTTCTTTAACCAAGATTTTGTAATTTTGTTCCATCTTCGCATCGACCATCCAGCGCCCCCTTTCCACGGATTATTGTTCTTTGCTATTCTTAGTTTATCATCTCCCTTCTTTTTTGTTAATGTGCTCATTCCATTCTCTCTTCTGAGCAGTAATACATTTGTTGATCGACAGGATCCTTTGGAGGGACTCTTATATTTCATTTTGTGTTCAATAGTAAAAGTGAATTTGTTATATTTCAGAATCCTCAGACATAACACCTTAATTAAACTTGTATAGCTCCAAAAATAAATAACGGTGTATTATTTTGTCTAAAATCTACAACAGTATTTCCTTAGAGAAGTGACTTGTAGGGGCCGATTCTCATGGCGGCAAGAGGCAGAAGGGAGGGCTCCCACTCGGTCGCCTGGGGCAGATGACGCCGACGCCGTCGCCGACGCCGACACCGACGCGGACGCCTTCGTGGGTGCCGCCCTCCACCCCCGTCCCGACGTAAATCACGCACCGACCGCAGGACCGCGCCCTCTCCACCTCGCTCCGCCCTTTCCGCTTCGCCATCGCCTCTATCTGCCCTCCCTAAACCACCCGCCCAGCCCAGCTCCACCCCGCTCCCCAGCACTCCGTCTCACATAACCCCGCTCCCTCCCGCTTCGCCCCGCTCCATCTCTCATCTCCACGCTCGTCCCCCCGCTCAGCTCCGCCCCGCCAGCCCATGCCTCACCCCGCACCCCAACACTCCGTCTCACGGTGCCCTGCTCCCACCTTCCCCTCTTCATCCCACTCCACCTCTCGTCTCCGCAATTGTCCTAGCCCGCTCCGCTCCACGCTCCACCTCGCTCCTCCCCGCCCCGTCCCGCAGAGCCCCGCCCCACGAGTTAACGAGCTGCGAGCTGCGGCTTCACCTCGACACGGCTTCGCTTTTAACACAATGCTCCGGGATCACCTGAGAATGAGACGTTCCTTTTAAAAAAGCAATTTCCTCCCTTCAATCAGCCTCTTGACGTATGATCCCGGGGAAATATTAGACAGAACACGGAACATTCCGAAGCGGAGGGGCGCCCCGCGGGTCGCCGAGCAGGTAGACGTAGCGGGGCGTGTGGCGCCTGAGAAAACGCGCGACCCTGCGACGGCGCGCGCCGCCACCACCACTGTCCCTCCGGCGCTCTATTTCTTCCAGACAGAGGTAGTAGAAAGGTCACGCAGGGGTGTCGCGTTCTCGCGTTCGTTTTGATCACAAAGGGAAAGACCGTTACGACAAGACTCAGCCTACACTTACAGGAAAGTATACTTGAGGCGACCACTACAATGCAACTTGAAGCAAGACTCCGGACGTTTATAGCGGGCAGTATATTAATACATTACCCAGTGGAGACGCTTCCATTTGTACTGGAATAGATGTTTGAAACCCTAAGCTCGTTCCCGAGCACCTCCCTCAATGTCGTCCTATTCTTCGTAACCCGGCATGAAAGAGACGTCACTAGAGCGAAGTCAGAGAACGGCAAGCGGCTAGACTTCGCATCGGAGCGGCCACAAAGAGCCTTTTACGGGCCACTGCATGTTGGCACAGAGAGGCCGGGACTGGCCGGAGCCGCCCCCACGTCGCAGCACTGACGCGGCGCCGAGCCCAGCCGCGCCGCGCCGCTCCACCAGAGCACTGCGCTTTACGACGCTGATGCCCGTCCTGCCTTGTACGGCGGCGGCGGCGGCGGCGGCGGCGGCGGCGGCGGCGGCGCGGCGTTTGCAAGGCCCGCGGGGTGGTGCGGGGCGGGGCTGAGCGAGGCGGGGAGGAGCAGCGCAGAGCAGAACGCAGTTGTGTGGAATTAAACGGAAGAAGAACAGAGCAGAGTGAGCGGTGCGGAGAAGAATATTTCGATAATATTGATGAATGGATACTCACTTGCTGGAAATAGTAATATTGGGCAATTTTTGTCAATCGGAGTATCGGTATACAGTAGTTATTAGCCTAAATACAAATGTCATACTTAATAATAATACATACATACTAATAATAAATATGATAATTCTTAATATTCTGTAAAATAAGTAAAAGTTGTGGGTAGAAGACTTTTGTGGTTGAATGATAACAAAGAAAGCTTGAAAAGAAGCACGCACATGTTTTCAAACCAGTTTCTGTAAAATATTGTATTAACACAGGTTAAAAGTATAAACTGACGATTTTTTTCTTTTAGAAACACTACTCTGGAGTGACTGATTGTAGATGGAATAAGGGTAGTAGTGGCGTAACGGAATGAAGGGATACTCTACAACAACTCTCTGAAAAACATGTCTCAAGCAGGATTCGAAGCCGCAGTCGTAAGCTGTTTGTGTTTGAACGAAGCTCCAAGCCCCAGGGCAACCGAGGTCAGCAGCGATACTACAGCTACCGTAATGTTTTACACAAATCGTTATATTATTTTCACAGTATGCCTCTCTCAACACAACCGGCTGGGCTAAAGAGACGTATGATCTCTTCAACCTTCCTAGGTTCTTCTTGACATTACCCCAGTCATTACTGGTATCACGTACTAAGCCGAAAACTCCTCGTAAATGGTGGGAAAATGCTTATTCAGATTGATTCATTCATTAGTTACCGGCCGCGTCATCTGCTAAAGTCATTAGTCCCGTATGTGTAGTGCATGATTTTCAACCGGATCAGGCAGTGATCTTCCCCCACTGGACGGCGAGAGCCGGTGTCGACCTACACTGGGTTTCACAACGGGGTTTCACCAAGTTAGGTACCTCCCACCAGCGGCACACCTCCAGCTCCAGCAGGGCATCAACCGATGTCACTGCAGCACTTCTGACAGGGGAGTCCTATGGTTCGAGATCCAATGATGGCAGTATTTTCGACGCTGTACAGATAGGTCGAAATCGCCCGCTGACTGGAGGAGAATTCTAGCGGCCGGCTGCTTTCGTCGGTAGTTTTCCGTGATTTCTCCGATCAACACCAGGCGAATAGTGGAGAAGTAGCTCGCGACCTTTCCTTCCTCTTCCTTGCCCCATCCTCGTCTATTACTTACAAATTCATATATACTACACTACTACCCATTCCCGGAGACCAGTGGGAAGCTTAGAGCTTGTCTTGGCTGGGGCGGTGCCCCGCTGATGAGTGATACTTGATTTGGGAACAATCCCGCACGCCGACAAAGATTGGCGCCGGATCTCACCATCGGAGCGGAGGAAGATTATCGCCACCTCTGGCGATAAAACATATCCCACACTTACGGGTATAATGACCTTGATGTCCTTGGAATCACTAATCAATCGGTCAAATCCAAACTAAAGAACTGAGGGCAATAAAAGTTACGATAATATCGAGATATGGACCACACTTACACCAAATATCGTATGGGAACCAATGCCGTAACCTCCCTCGTGCGGAGCCTCGCGGAGCGGGCTGACTCGCGAGGGAGGGTGCCGGCAGCAGCGACGCGGCGGCGGCGGCTGTTCCGCCGGGGCTCCCACGGCAGGGCGGGGGCGGCGCGTGGGCGGGGGCGGTCGTCATACTTCACGCGGCCCCGCCCGCGCCGCCGCCGCCACCGCCGCCACCACCACGGGCGCCGTCCCCGTCCCCGTCTCGTACGATTTATGCCGGCCGCTAATCAGGGGGCGGAGCGGCTGGCGCGGCCACGGGGGCCCGGACGAGAGGCTAACGTATTTATTAAGTCCCGGACAACGTGTGTCGCGGCTGCCGCCCCGGGTAATTACCCCGCGAACACGCGGCCGCGCCGCGGCAAGCGGTTGCAGCTCGCTCGCGCCCCCCCCCCCGCCTCCCTCCCGCGCCCCTGGGCCTGGAGGCGGCGGCGGCGGCGGCGGCGTGCGCGCACGCCACGACTTACTGCCTGACCCCGGCCCCGATTAGCGTCTCCGCATAAATAGCCGCCCCGAATCCCGTGAGCCCACACGAGGTGCGCGCCCCGACGCCGCCCCTTGGGCGCCGCCCCAGCCCCCGCCCGCGCCCGCGCCACGCCCCCTCCTTCTCCGTTTTACTCCGCCTCGCAGCGCTACTCTTCTGTGAGTCATTTGCGACTTCTCGTTTCTTTTCTCTGTGCTCTTCACCTATTTCGTTTACTGCTTTTCGCTTCCGTCTCTCGGCCTACAACTCTTTCCGAAAGTTTTCCTGCCGCTGTCATCTCCGCCTGTTTTTTTCTCTTACTCCCTTTGTTGGCAATAATCTGCACTATACACATACACTCCGTATATGCTCATGTTTATGATATAACGTTACACTACTACGTGTTCCGACGTTACACTACTTCCTTCTGTGTTTTTTTCTTTCTCTCTCTCTCTCTCTTTCTTTCTTTATATATGTTACTTCATTCCTTCATTTTTAGTTTTTTACATTCCCCTAGCGTCTCCTTGCATGTTTTTACATACCAATCTAGCCCTCTTTCTCCTTAATTTTTTCTCCTCTTAAGACCATTAATTTTGTCGAAAACTCATGGCTCTCCGCATTATCCATAGCCACCCCTCCCCACCAGCGCTCCGCCCCCGCGCCCGCGTCCCGCCCGCGGCGCTGCCTCCACCGAACCCGTCCGGCGTGGGCGTCCGCCTTAAAACGCACTAAATTAAAATAGTACATCAGATAAGTACATATTTATTCAGCGGCAAGGCGGACACGTGATCATTATAAGGAGGGGAGCGAGGCAGAGTAGCGAGCGGCGACTGAGGCGGCATGGAGTGGAGGACTGCCCGGTGGCGGTGGAGCCGGAGGTCGAAGGTAGGCGCAGTGGCCAATAAGGCTACATTCTATGGACGAACGTGTCCTGCGGGTTTCTGTACACCCATATTGTTTATCGCTGACGATCTAACAATCTGCACATCTGACATAAATTTTATTAATGCTCCTTGGGTAGTACTATTGACCGTATACACGACGCAGGTTGGTATATCGCCAGAATCCAGCGTGTCTGCGGCATGGGACAACCGGCTTTACTTCTCTTTGGGAAGAAAGGCTTACAAAGGAAATTTTGGTCCGATAAGCTAACTGTTATATCTACTAATCCATATTTACGTTATATTAAGCTAAAAATGAACAAGAAAAAACTGCGGTAATGATCAACTCGAGTATTTTATAATGAAATAACAATTAGCTGAAAATGACATTGCGGAAGACGACATTCTACGTATCTAGTACTTAAAAGAAACGAATTTTCAATTCGAATAGTTAATGTTTAAAATACTAACCTTTCTAATAACAACACGTATGTACATGTAATTTTATTATCAATACATTTATAACGAATTGTTGGTGAGGTGTGTATGCATTGTATAGATACCACTATATTTACAGTGTTCATTTCAGGAACATTTTCATGATAATATATTCATCAATTTATTGTTTTAAGTTATAATTGCGATACGAATCAATTTTGCCATTTCTAATGTTTTATATATCTATGTCTGAGATCGGAAGTTTAGATTCATTTTAATTACTTAAATCGTTGTAGTATGATAAACATCCTATTTCTTTAGCTATCTGGCTGTAAGGGAATGTGCGAGGCACAGATGCCAACGTTTGGGCCGCCATTTTGTCACCTTCCTGAAGGCGAAAAGCACACGAGCTAATATATGGCTAACTTCCCCTCCACCTATCAGTCGGCTGGACGGCTGAAACGTTGGCATCTGCGCCTAGTACGCGGCGTCACCCGCACAGTCATGTAGATATTGACTCCGGCCGCGGAAGCCTAATCCTTTCTCCAATCTTGAAATTCCCCTACTTTCGCGTTGTGTCCTCCGAAAACGCGGTTCGCGCGCACTGTGCAGCTGTCAGCGTGGCCGGGGCGCCGTCTGAGCGCCGCGTAACTCAGCGCGGAGTGATGGACGCGCGGCGGGACGCGACGCGGCTGCGCCCCGCCCAGTAGCCCGCGCGGGCCGTCCACGCTCGCCCCGGGGCGTCCCGGCCACCGCCGCCGCCGCCGCCGCCGCCACACCTCGCCCGCGCACGACGACGTAATCAGCCACGTCCGGCCGGTGTCCACACCGTCGCTTCCTCACCGATGTCAGAGAAGGAACCGAACCGAAAAAAACTGCATTTTAAGGACATGATCCATACCCGGGGGTCAATCCATTTTAAATGATCCAGAATTAAATAAATTGGTCGCTCGACCATCTCGAAAAAAATTTCATACTCTGTATATAAATTACCTTAGGTTTTGGCTGTACAAACACATATACTTTTTTATTGCATTGGTTTATAAATGGCGGTTATTTTTCTTTTATGCCGTGCGCCATTCTTCGCGTTCGTAAACATTTACTCTTTTCTCAATTACTGAGCGCTGGGTTGTTCGAACATTATAATATAAAAGGAATTGGATTTAATATTCTCTGGCCCACAAATCGAAATATTATTTACCTATCTTGTACGTTTTTCTTTGGGAAACATTTGCAACCAAATCTGCGTA
Organism: Acheta domesticus; assembly: GCA_031308135.1. NCBI lineage: Eukaryota > Metazoa > Arthropoda > Insecta > Orthoptera > Gryllidae > Acheta > Acheta domesticus. The sequence goes on from JAHLJT010003656.1 coordinate 83,408,568, forward strand.
TGTAACGCGAATGAACCAAGTTCGATTTTCAGAGAGTAATTTCTCAAAGAAAGAATAGAATCTCATCCTTAGTTTTTTCTGTACTTCGCAGTATTCTTTACAATATAGTTACTTTTTGTAAAATATCGTTAGTAAGTAACGTACTTCTTGAAAAATTACATCCTCTTAAAAATTGGAATTTTGGATTTTTTCCAATTTTTGAACTGGAATATTTCTGTTGGGGACAGATAAAAAACTGAAAATTGCACACACGCTGGACCACTATGATGTTAAACTTCAGTACAAATTTCAACATTGAGATTTAACTCAATGTTTTTTTAATGTAAAATTATGTTTAAAAAATTGTAAACTTACGCAAACCCTATCCGTGAATAGGGTGACCAGATCCTCATCGATGAAAAGGAGAACAAGGGCTTAAAAATGAGGATATTGGATGAAAAAAAGAACAGTTCATAATATTGCAAATAACAACATGATTCATCGTGTGTACATGTTACATTGCATTTTTATGGATGTATTTGACAGATGTAAAGTACTAATACGTGTCAAGCTAACAAACCTTTATTCGAAATACAGATGTAGATTTCAGCTATCCAAACTCTGCATTCAGCTTCAGAATTGTTCAGTACCGTTTGCTAAGACATAGTTCAACTTGCATTTTCACTTTCACATTTCAAAATATCATCATTAGCAAATATATGTCTAGAAAAACAAAGTAGTGTGCGTTTCTCGACAGAATCATCAACAGTTCACAAAACTACTAAGATCAATAATGAGTGGTCATTTCAATTTGCACGGAGAAGAGAGTATATTGTTTTATGATGAGAAATTTATTTTGACTAAATAAATAAAAAATCCTATTATACAGTTAATGTTTCAGGTATATTAGTGTAAACAGGATTAAAAACAAAAATTATGAAAATATCGTGCTCACAGACGTTACTAAAAAGAGGACATTTCGTGAATTAAAAAAAAACTGGAACCCTGGACAAAAGTATGAAAAGGAGGATATGTCCGGATAAAAGAGAATGTCTAGTCATCCTATACACGGAGAGAAATGTGTAGTTTATACGGTCACCCATTCTACGCCCTCGTGGACGCTTACTTCCTTAACCTCGATAACCTGAAAGGCCCAACCCAACGGTTACGAATGCCGGCTGCCAATGTTTGGCTACCGACAATATTTCTACCATTAGTGTATCATACAAAACATAATTATTTAAAATCAATAAAATACTAAACACGCTGTTTATACAGAATTGATTTCTCACAGTTCACACGAGCTCTATAACCATTAGAATTGGTTAGTTTTCTGAGAACGCGCGTTTACTAAGCCACGTTTAGTAAAAGTGACATGAAACGTAGATCTCACCGAATGATTTTATCTACGAAACAAGTATTGCACCACTGACAATAATTGTCCAAGTATAGTACCACTGACAAAGAGAATTATTCTCTTTGTTCATACGATTATTCACATACGATTTTCGATTGTCTGATTTACTAAACGAAATCAAATCGTGTTTAGTGAATCTTACCACACGAATAATTGGATAAACTCTACGAAACATACTAAGTGCAATGTTCTTCAATATTTCTCTCAATGTTTTTATGCGTCTTCACCGCTGTTGACACACATGGAATCTCCGAAAAGAGGAGTGGGTATGTTTTCATTTCGGGTTTGTCAACTACTTAGGCCATTAATCCGAAAGTGTAGTGCATGTTATAACCCAGGGAATGCGGTGTTCCTCCACCCGCTGGAACGTGAAATCTGGCGCTGACCTACAAGTCAGATGGCGCTGTCTTCTCCTTCCAGGTATGGAGAAATTTCTTTAAGAAGGGACCAATTTGACAGGTCGGAAAACAACATAACGTCATACAGGGTGATGACATCGCAAGAGGTAGTGATGAAGCCATTTACAGATGAGCTAACTGTAAACAAACCCACTGAGAAAATTAGTGCATGTACGTAACTTGTAGTTGTGTTGCTAGCAGTGGCCAAACAATAGCTGTCAAAGCGGTCCCTTCTTATAGTAATCTCTCTATATCTAGGTACCTCTACCCGCGGGGCATCAATCCAGCTGGGACGAACTAAAAGCTCCCAGCTGGTCTTCCGACATAGTACGTAGTACTGTAGTGCTTGTAAGTAAGAGAAGAGGAGGAGGCAAGGATGAGGAGGGAAAGATCGCTCTCTCCCCAAACACTCACTAATAATTACATTCACTTGTTGGGAAACCAATTGTGCGCTTGGAGCTTGTTCCGGCTGGGGCGGTGCCCTGCTCGAGGTCATATCTGGAGGGAGAAATAACCAGCAATCCGACTTATTGGTCGGCGCCGGCGGTCACCAACCAGCGGGGGCGAAACACTTCCACCTCCCACGAAACCTTCACAACACTAACAAGAATGCTCATAGCAGAAGATAAGTTCGGAAACATTAATAAATTAATACATCAATCTTAAGTAGCTCGAATGTCGATATAAAAAAATATATTTGATATAATGTAGAAGTTATTATTGAGTAAGGAAGTTCAGTACGATTCTGCGGGAAACTTTTTGATTATTACAAGTCACATAAAGAGCTCCAAATTCGGTTAATGCTAATCAGTAAACAGCTAATCAGTAAACAGTTGTTTTTGGAATCTTTCATATCTAACCCACGGAATATTATTACAGGGTATTATTTGTAATGTATAAGACGTATCACATAATTTCATTGCAATCCATATGAAATCATTTAAAAGTATATGTTTCTGTGTATCATATACTACGATTTTTTACTAATCCCAGACACCATAAAATTAATTGTCGTTTCCTACATATGCACCACACAAAGTGTCACTTCTTAACTCAGCGACAAAATATCCACTTTGTATCTCCATAGGTTAGCATAACATGGCAACTCTCCTCACAGGCAAGGAGTAAACTGGCCTATCTCCAACTCGTTCTATACGTAATGCTCCATGCTTTATGAGCAATTTACTCAATGACAAGGAGTGAATCACCAGACTATGTGCACTTTGCACTCATAGAATGGCTTATTGGCTATTTACATGTTATAAATAATGTAATAATGCGTCACAGCGTATTTTTTCTCAAGTAGTGCACATATACACTAGTGTCAGATAACACACATGGAGTTAAGAAAGGAAAGATTGATGATGAAAATAAATTGCTTTTTCATGAATTTTGAAATACAGTTCAAATAGCATTTTGAAATAAGTTCATTAAAATTTATTATTGTACAAAAAAGTGAAGACAAAAATACCAAATGAAAAAATAAATTACCATAATTCATTATTTTAATTTTAGTTTCTATTTTGCAGAAATTATATTTAAAACAATGTTTTTTCGCGAGCATTAAGAGGCTATGGACAAAAAATAGAATTAAAACAAGAGAATTCAAAGAAACAATAATATTATTTGAAGTGTAGAATACGGGTAACGTGTGAATACAACACGACAATATTCTATAGCTACTATTCTATTTTTTTTAATTCTTGGAATATGATAATTAAATTTCTCCTGTACTACAAACCGAATATAAGACATGAGTAATCCCTTAAAAGATGACGTCCAAGTGACTCATACTAAGTATAGTCTGGGAGAGAAAATAGATTGGATGCTCTCCACTCAAATTGTATTTGTATTCAACGAACTGACATGCAGCCTCCTTCTATCAGCCGGTTTTCATTGCCGAGAAATGAGGGAGATAGAGCGCAGTGACATTGGCCTTGAACGGATCACAATAGCCGCATTAAGGTGCTCCTGTGCCGAAAGCAAATCGAGAAACGAACGGCCTTCGATAACCTTTACGACCCTTTTATGCCTCGGGAATGGAGACGTACGCTCTCACGTCAAACAACTTCCTGCGCCCCGGTCACTTGTGCTCTTGCGTTGATATCGCTCGTGTACGTGGGAGTTGGTCGGGCCAGCTCAACTGTGTGGGAGGGGACGAAGCATTAAGATAACCAACTACAGTAAAGTTCGATTTACTCGGTACAATTTTCAACTAGTTGTTGGTCCAAGAATGGACATTAAAATTATGTGCGGTGTTTATACTACAACAATGGAAGAAGGAACCCAAATGAAGCCAGTGTAGTGTACATGCACTAAATTAAGTTTATATGAAATTGTTTCTTCTGATTATCGCGAATATTCAAATATAAATCGGAACTTCGTTTATTTGTCTCGAGTAGTTACGTGATCAACGCGACATCCCCAGGAATCTCTCAAGGGAATATAGAGAGAAGATAGCCATGCACACGGCCCTCATATTCACGTCTCCCATTTCAATATCACTACAATGAACAGGAAGTATCAATGTACGTTCCGCAATGCGTAATTATTCGCTTTCTCGCCAACAAAGGTGTGAAATTGAAAGACATTTTGAAGAGAGGAGTGTTGATGGCGATCGCCGCATTGCTGTTGCCCATATAGCATCAGAGGTGTTGAAAGTGTCCATACGTTTATATCGGAGAGCGATACGTTTATACCGGTGTCCATACGTTTATACCGGTAGCTGGCGGAGGATGGATCGGATGGGGATTACCGATTCACGATGTCATTCTGCGTGACAACACATGGCCGCATTCACTAGCTCTGAGTCGTGATAAACTCACGAAATCGCACTGGCTACTTCTGGAACACTCACTACTATTCGAACTTTTTCCCATCCGACTACCTTATGTTTGGTCTACTAAAGGAGGAATTATGTGGAGATAGATTTGAAGATGACGCTGCGGTCAAACAGCACTTGCGCAATTTGCTATTGCGGCAGCCATCTTCTTTTTTCCATGAAGGAATCAGAAAATTTCCTACGCAATGGAAAAAATGTATTTCTGTTGAAGGAAACTGATGAAAAAGGGACTCAATTTGTATTTTTATGTATCAACAATAATGCTATGTTACAAAATTCCTGTTCACATTTAAATGGTCTTACTGGATAGTTCTACTAGATTCGCGATGTCGAGTTTTGCAAGACGCAACGTCCAACCGCTGTTCCCGCGCATTTGATATTGAGTTAAAATCGAAATTTATAGGAGTGGCATTTTGAGATATTGGTGTTTTGTGATTTACAAGTCATTAACGTGGATTTATCGGCCGTTATTTTGGCAACAAAAAACGTCGCAGGTGTTCTAATAGAATGGCGTCCCGAATCTAGTCTCGTTTTGTCAATGTTTTTGTACAAGGAAAATTGTTCCGGAAAAATCAGGCTAAAAAGTAAAAAACACAAGAAACATATCAGTTCCTTCAAAAAGTTACCATCTTGGAATATTTTTTTATTGCATAGAATTGGCCCAAAATCCCCAAAATTACTTAGTCATAATGGTATTATTACCAACGGAATTTTGTCAATGAAATTAAACGAAATACAGCCTTCTTAAAACCATGAACAAAATACATTTCCTTCTTCTACTGTTTATAATTACTTATGTTTATTTGAAAACCTATCCATCTCCACGTTAGGCAGAATTCTGGGGTAGGGAGGAAATTTCCGCGAATAAAATACGCCATTTCTGGAAAATTTTCGCCATGACGGCACGTTTACTTCCTTCAAAGGTTCCATCAAAGACAGTTTTAGTCGACATTTATAGTCGGAGTGGCAGGTACTGTTGACAATGAGAAAATCGACTATTACATGCGATGTACTTAAAATCGATTCTTAGGTAGGCTGAGTCGTCCGGTAAAATACAATGTAATGTAAATTTCATAAACGTGTAGTAGTAATATATTTTTGCAACCTTAGTACCTGCGCACCTCGTTTTGATATTGTTTTGTAGAGGCAATATATCATTAATATTTTTAGCTTCTGTCTATATTTTCAATTATATCAATATCTTGGTACATCATTTAAAAGACAAAAAAATCTTGAAATAACAGTTTATATAATAATAAAAGAAATACATATTCTTCACAACGTTTCTCAAATAACTGGTTTCCTTCATCAGATGATAAAACAAATTATGTTTTGTCACCTGATGATAGAAACCAGTTATTCCCCAAACGTCAAGAATTTGTCACCTGATGATGGAATCCAGTTATTTCCGAAAGGTTGTGAAGAATATGTATTTCTTTTAATATTATATAAATTGTTATTTCAATAATTATTTGTCTTTTAAATGATGGGCCAAGATATTAATACAATATATCATTACTCGATCACGCATGTGAAGATGGCGCTGTTGCTGCGCCACACAAGAAACAGCAAAAGCTAAACTAAAACTTTGGGCGGTAAACAATAAAAGCTAAACTAAAACGGTGTTCAGATAGGAGAGTTTGAAGTGTTTTCTTTTGCGTAAATACAATGGTCACAGAAGATACGAGACATGAAATTTTATTTTACATTAAGATCAGGGTCTTACCCAAGGGTTCGTAAGGGCCACGTGCCGCCTCCTTCGATCATGAGAAAAGATTTAGTCTTTTTCAAAAATAATAAAAACATAAAGGAAAAATACATTATATATACATATACATCTAAAATGCATATACATCTAAAATACATATATATTAAACACAATGCAACATATACATTAAAAATATATATATACATCTCAAGATACATAATAAGATAATTATCAATAACAGTTCATTACAATTAAAAAAACACTTGTCATTCGATGCATGTTATCTGGTTATCCTAAATATTTTTAACCTATCAAACATGGCCTGTATACGTGAGTTTTCAAGATCGAGGAAACACTTCTAGAGCTATAATTCAACGTTACATTACAGTGGTAACCAAGAGTTGAATTAAGGGATACCACAGGCTGATTCTGGATATTAGCGAGAACAAGCAAGTCCAAGGTGAAATTCGAAATCATTCGATCGAGAATTCAAGAGAGGTCCCCTCTTATAAATCCCGCCTACCCTATTCAGCATTTTAAAATTTTGTCATTTGTTGTATACTATTTTGTATATGTGTATTTTTGAGTATAATCATTTTAAAGTAGACTTCTTTTAATTTCAGTATTTTAACTAGAAAGAAACTGTAGACCAATGTTTCCATTCCCCAAAATGAAATTCATGTAGACAATATTTTAAAAGTATATATTTTAACTCATTATCTTTAGTGACGAATAAGGTTCATTTGAAGAGGACGTCTTCCTGAATTCGTTTTTACTACTGAGAACGTCAACTGATGTTTGAAATTAATATACAAAAATTCTCCTTAAATATAGATTTGAAGGAACGTACAATTAAGTAAGATTCCCCGGGAGGTTACATTTGCTTCTGTGATTTTTCAACTGTATTTCAGTATCTCACATTAGGTTAAACAATACTTTTCAATTAGTAACAATAGTATTTTTTATTCAGGTGCTAAGACTGTATGTTTTTAATATTGATTCAAATTTAAATCAGGAATACGATAAGGAAGAAGAAACTTCGTAAATTACATATATCTTGTAACTGGCAGCGGGAATGTACAAAGAATAATGCAATGTGACAGCTTAATTGAAGGTAAGCACTAAAGAAAAATATGTTCTTCACCATAACTACATTAACTCTCTTAAGCGTGCCTTTTATAGCTGTACGAGTTTATGTATGTCAAAGAACAGAAGGGAGAATGAGTTATTGAAACCTAGGACCTGAATCCTGGGATCTGTGACCGGAGTAGCAAATAACTTGAGGTCACCAGGTAGACCTCACTTGATATCCTCATCATTCTGGGGGTCACAGTAATCAAGCGTGGAGCCTTATGTTCTTTTGAACAAGCACAGTAACCGCTTAACAACCGCAATGGGACTGCAGGAGGCAACCCGAACCGAGTGGCGGTCTCGAGGCGGCGTCGGATAACAAACCGAAGGAGGCACAACTGGAGGAGAAATTACGGCAGCTGGGGCCCGCGACGCCCCTGGAAACAGACGGCCTGCTTCGTATTCAGTCCCAGCGCAACCGCAGGGGTCCGCTGATCGCATCTCGGGGAGGGCGCGGTCGAGGACGCGGGCGGTGGCAGGGGCGGAGACCTTGCGGAGACACGAGAAGGGAGCGGTAACGATGGTGATGGTGGGGGCGGTTAGAGACGGCAGAGACCATGTCGGCGATGTGGGTGCCGTGTGCCGGCGAAGGTGGTGAGTGGGAAGGCGGTGTGGGAGAGGGCAGCGAGGTGAGAGCGGCGAGGTAAGGGCGGCGAGGGGAAGTGCGGCGAGGGCGGTGAAGGCAGCGAAGGCGGCGAGGGCGGCAAGGGCTACGAGGACGGGACGGGGGCGATAGGAACAAAGGGGGAAGTGAGGGCGACGAGAGTGGCGACGGTGGCGAGGGCGGCGAAGGGGCGATGGACGGGGGCGGCGAAGGCGACGAGGGCGGCGAGGGCGGCGATAGCGGCGAGGGCGGCGAGGGCGGCGAGGGCGGCGACGGCGGCGAGGGCGGCGAGGGCGGCGAGGGCGGCGAGGGCGGCGAGGGCGGCGAGGGCGGCGAGGGCGGCGAGGGCAGAATTGTCAGTGAGGGTGAGAGCGGCAAGGGCAGGGAAGGCGGTGAAAGCGAGGTATCCAAGGAGGGGGCGACTGGAGCATGCGGGACGGGGCAGGGGCAGGGCGTCCCGCCGAGCTGCTCGCGCCCGCTGCGCCGCGCGGCTTCGACGGCCGCCCCCGTCGCCACCGCCGCCTCAAGAGTCTATTGTGGACAGCGGCGGCGACAGGCGGGAGAGCCCCCGCTCCGCCTTGTTTAGCGCTTCAATTTGTTCGAAAGCGGCGATGCGATCTCATCTCCCGCGCCGTGTGCCAGCTGCGCGCTCTGCTGGCGAAGCCGCGCCGGGAGGCAAGGCTGGAACAGCTATGATCGACATCGGCGCTGCCATCGCTGCGAGAACAATGATCCTGGCCTGTATCGTGTAACAATTCTTATCTCACGCGTGTCCTAAACGTACATTAATGACTTCTGCAAATGTCATAAATTCAATAGATTATTGCGAAATGCCATTTGTTACATTATACCAGTCATTGTCTTAATGGTTTTAATGCCGCATTGTACTTGTACCCCTTTGTAGGCTTTCTTAGGACATTTTATGCAGCTACTGGTACGTTATATAAGCAATTACATTGACATTTTGAAATCATCATAAAGAAATGAAGCTATCAGAAAATAAAAGGTTTTCAAATGTATCGTTTCCTGATATGTTATTATTTGTCATTTCTCTTTTAGTGGCTATCTTTTGAATAAAGCTTGGAAATTTTCTTATTTTATAAGTTTGATAAAAAATAAAAATAATTTAATTATCGTAACTGCAAGACGCTACATGCTCATGCAGTGTTTTGTTCTTGACTTCTATTTTTTCGTGGAATTACAATAATTATCTTTAGAAAATACACACGCCTCTTCGGTGGCAAGCAGAACCAAAAATATAATAAATGGAATTAATAAAATTACATGTCTCCATCCTGTTTATATTGTAAAGTCGTAAGTTTTAATGATCTTATCTACGGTAATTTCGGCTATACGTTTTAATAATGATACGAATATTTTTTTATAATGCTCTATCATAGAGCACATCAGTGTCACCGAGTGCACATCAGATGGAATCGGTACGAGAAACAATGTGCGGAACCACTTATTACGGAGTAACGCCATAAACTTCACGACATTTAACGAGTGAAACCAAGTTTAGGTTTTTGTTACAGAGCAATGTGAAATACTAGAAGCATAGTTTCGTACTTTTACTTCTTTCTGTTCTTCAAATCGCGAAGGCAAGTGAAAAGGTCAATAAACAAAGAAATGCCCTTAAAGGAAATGGAAACAGGCATCTTGTAATGCATATGTTAGCGTGTTTTACATATGGAACATTTACTCCGCGAACTCGCTTTATACAGCTATCAACGGGAGAGATCTGTGTCTCATAATTGGGTGTGATATGTCACGGTGCAGGGTTGGCGACGGCTGAAACGGTGACTGGTGGAGGCGGCGGTAAAAGCAAGGGTCCCTGAGAAGCCTCTGTCCCGCCCCCACCACCGCTACGCCACCGCTATCCCCACAGTCTCGGTGCTGCCATCTTAAACGTCTACGCCACCTCCCGCGTCCTTGGTCCCTCAATCGAAAACATCTCATCCACCACCATCACCTCCACTATTGAGATTTCTAGCAGCCGGCTGCTCTGTTCGGTAGTTTTCCGTGGTTTCTCCGTTAAAGACGAGGCGAATTCCGCAACAATACTCTAACAAATAACACCCAGACAGCGCGCGATGTGTCCTATCTCTTCCTTGTCCTATCCTCATCCCTTACCTACACACACTTGCACTCACATGCATGCACTACCACACACACCGGGAAACCATTCGGTAGCGTAAAGCTTAGCCTCGCTGAGGCGGCGTCCTGTTGGTGAGAAATACTTGGTTGGGGAAAATCCCCACAAGCCGACGGTTACGTCGACGGCGTCGGATCTTGCCAACGGGGAAGATCATTGCCGCCTATTGCGATGAAAACCTACACTACACGTAAGGGACTAATTACCCGCCTGAAATCACAGAAATGACAGCTGACGCGTCCGAAATCACTAATCAATCATTCAATCAATCCACCGCCACCATTTCCACTATAACCGCGTCTTCCACCTTCAAACCATTCTAGGCCCCATCACTACCCCCAGCATCGCCATGCTCCCGAACCGAAACAGCCACAACTGAAGGCGGCACCGCTGGCACCGCAACCTTCAGCACCATTGCCCACAGCATCACCCTTTATTTATTTATTTATTTATTTAGTCAAAAAACAGTAAAAACTGTATATGACGTGTGGGGAAAGAAATTTATCTGCGCACATTTTCTTGAGGGCCAGAATTTTATTAAAAAAAAAAATTTGCCTTGCCATCGCCACCACCACCCCCGCTGCCACCGCCAGAGCTTCCGCCCCCTGCGGTCCAGGTCGTGTCCAGTCGCGCCGTCTCGCGCAGCACGCGCGTCTCGGCCCGGCCCGCGGGATATCTGGAAGCGAGGCGGGTACCGTTCCTACCACGTCGTGCACTACATCCCATTGCATACAAAATGCATTCTCGGCTACTTTGCAATTCTAAAGGGTTAGTTCACATGATGAAGAGGGTAGAACACTGTCAACCTGTTTATTAAATTCTCAGCGTGGTGCCTAATAAATAACCGCTCGATATTAAAAACAACTTTGCGAATCGTTACCATCTGTACTAGAGCAATTATGTGTCCCAAGCCCCCATTGCATTGTGTTCCGAATAAAAGAATGACCAGACGATTTGAATCTCCGCCAAGCTTATTACAATTATTACGAAGGCAATCCCCCACGACATAGGTTAATTGGGCGTTCCATTTAAGATTTAACGCCACCTAACTCCGTAAACAAACAACAGCAATGCACGCAGAAAGTCGATTAATCCTGATAGCGTCTCGATCGAGGTCGAATCGCGAAGTACACCCGTTTGCCTCGTGCACTTCCTTCGTGTGTTCAGACACATCCATAATGTACGGCAGGGAGTTGGGAGCGGAGCAGCTGGTTGCTTAGTGACCCAATTTGTTTGTCTGCTGCTTCCGATTGGATCTACAAATGCCGAGCCTCCGCTGGCACGCAAGTGTAGATACTCGATTGTGTAGCGAGGGGGAGAGAATGGCAAAGTGATTTCTCCGGTTAGTAATGACTCGGACTTATTTGGCAAGCAAAGAAAACTCTCTTAATTTTTATTTACTTCAATCTTATCTTTACTTTTTTGTGGTTTGAATATACTTATGTTTTCCTGGATCCATCACGTAAATGTTCCGGACACACTTTCGATCGAAAAGTTGTTGAGAAGAAGAGAGATGTGTGCATGATAAAATGAATAAGAGAATATATCTTACAAGGCCAGCACATTTTCTATACTTTTCACTAAATATTATTCAAACATTATTTAATATTCAGTTCTTCCATGACTTTTCCCTCAACCTTTGGCCAATTATTCTGTAAAGAGGTATTACCTGAAACCAACGATAGACGAAAGTCCAAATAGATTAAGAAAAGTCTATTTGCTTGTTTTCTTTCAGTTGCAAAAACTAGTGGCTAATCTGGAAAAAGTAGCTGGCTAATCTAGTTTATTAACGAACGATGATCAACAATTCATTAAATGAATTTATTATCAAACACAAATAAAGCATTAGACCAAAAATTATTGAATTCACACCCTTTGAAGTGCTAACGTAGAGTAATATAGTATTTACTGAAGATAATTTCAATCTACTACGAGCCTATATCTCATAGGGGCAACAGATACTGCATTGCACACCTTTCCTCTCCACAGAAAATGATAAAAGTGAAGTAATTTACTTTCAATGCTGTCTAACTAGTGAAGGTTTTTCAGAGGATCATTTGTCAGATTCCCATAACAAAAAAATCTATCGTTTGCTATGCAGCATGGACCTAAATAACTTTATTTTAAATATTGGTAGGCCATGAAATGCGAAAAGACTTCATGATGGTCGAAATCTCGTCCCATATCATCTCATCGCGGTCATCATTAGAGCCCTCCAACAGAGAACGCGCGTTGTGATGTTACTGACAATGAATGGTAAAATAGAAATAAACTATGGGGATGTAGTACTGGTAACAATACAGGCACGTGAACGAGGAAAGTATTGTAGTTTGTCGCTAAACTACTGAATCTTTGCATTTTAAATTACGAGTATACCAAAATGTTAAATAGAAAATATTTCTCCCATTAGAAATTGTTTCGAATGGAAACAAAACCATCATAATCGCATATTCACAAACACGTAGAATGGATATTCTCATTCCTTTACGTTCTACAGCCTCTTAAACAAATGCAGAAGTGTGTGACTGCAACATACAGATGTTAAGAGTCATGATTTCGAATTCCGCATAAGACGTGTGTATTCAACCTCTGAAATGTGTCGAGGATGCTAAAATCAAACCACCACATTACACCATTCGAGAAAATTATCATTATTCATTTCTTAATTAATCACAAAAATCAAGCACTTGAACTTTCTTAAAGAACAAGTTCTGTAAAGATCGAATAATATAAAAATCACCGCCAGGAGCTGCGGAGTCTGTGGGTTCGATTCTTTCACAGCTTACTCAACACACCGTGTTGAAACTACTGTCCGGGCAAACTCTAGTTTACTTTGACTCACTTTCTGCAGAAATTCATGTGAAATTTTCTGTATACTGCAATGACAGAATCACCAGTTATGGTCTTTTGGCCTCCCAGATTCCCTGACCTTACACAATATTATTTTTATCTGATTATATATACTTTTTTAAATGTACACAGGGAAACTATAGATAATGATATTTGCGTAAGCTTTACAAGTAACATTGCTGACATTTTGAATGATTTGCATCACTGTTTGTGGGGTACATAAGAATGCGAAGTGGTGAAGGTAAAATACATGTGAAATTGATTGAATTGACCTCTTAAACTCCTCCATAAAATATAAAGTAGTAATTAACATTTTAAAAAATAATTGAAAGTCAGGGCAGATTTTTTCCCAGGCTCGGACGACATTTCGGGCGAGATACATTTCTGCGTCACAGAGTCTTATAAAGTGCCCCTCTGAATTTAAGTAATATAAATAGGCAGTTATGTACCACGAGAAGAGTTTTAAGAGATTTAAGAGAATATTCAAAAAACATCAACATTCACGCACAGGAATAGATAAGATCTTGACAGTTCTTTGGATTGATTGGTTGATTGATTAATTAGTAATTCCGAACGCGTCAAATGCTAAGGTCACAATCCCGTAGGTGTATTGCATGTTTTTCTTCGGGAGGTGGCTGTGACCTTTTTCTGCTGGATGGTGAGATCCGGCGCCGACCTGTCGACTAGCGGGGTTTTCCCAAACCAGGTATCTCCCACCAGCGAGGCACCGCACCGGCCTGGACAAGCTATAAGCTCTCGAATGGTATCCCGGCATGTGTGGTAGTGTAGTGAATGTAAGAGTAGTGTGTGTAAATCAAGGGTGAAGGTAGGACAAGGAAGAGATGATAGGACAAGGTGAGGATAGGAGAAGGACAAGGAAAGACCGTCTGTGGCGCGAGGTTTGGTCGGGTTCTGGTCCGGCATTCCCCTGGTGATCGGAGAAACCACGATCAGAGTAAGCGGTTGCTACAATTCTCCTCCAAACAGCGATTGAACTCGACCTAGGTATGTAGCTAGTGGCGATAATCCTCCCATTGTCGGGACTCGAACCTAGGGTCTCCCGGTCAGAGGCATTGCAGTTACATCACTTGATGCCCTGGGCCTCCTATCACGGTGCCTGCACATGAAGTAATATAAATATGCAGTAAAATAACACGAGAAGTAAGAGAGCATTCACAAAATATCAACATTCCCGCTCAGAAATAGAAAAGATTTTAATAGTTCTTTGGAAAGCTGTACTTGGTTGCGCTGCCACATGGGCGACCGCGTCGCGTGCTGACGTCAATTGAGTGCGCGCACGGGACGCGCACGATTTCCGACTAATTAACTGGCCGCCTGATAAACCCATTCCCAAACCCGAATAATTGAATGCGACTGTCGCGGAGATCGATGGTAGAAGACGGGCGCTTGGCGGGTCTGAGCTTCAACACGCTCTGCTCTGCCCCTCTCGCTCTGAGCCACTTACTCCGCGTTGCGCGGGGAAGCTGCGGTACTCGGACTTCGACTGTCGCAGTGAGACGATCTCTAAAAACAGCGTGCGCACTGTTCCGAAGAAAACAAAACAATGTACGAAGGAAAACAGAAAAAGTGCCATCAAATCGAAAGGGTAACGAAATGTGTGAACATTTTCGAAGTAACTTATCGATCCAGAAATCTCTCTTGGCCGACGAGTCTTCGCTCTCCGCTTGCAATGCTTCAGCAGCTCCTACGCAAATGCGCGATGTTTACCCGTCGCTGCTTTCATTCCCTGCATAGTTTGGGATGCAGCAGAGAAACTTTATTCCGAAATTTTTAAATTTCGCTCATTACGGAATTATTCCATTTACGATATTTGCAATCGTGTATTCCTTTACGTAATTTGTGTGTTGTCAGTATACACAATCTTTTACCAAATATTTATACCAGATACTTTTCAAATAAATTATGAAATATCAGTTTTCGTATCCGAGGTAATCTCGGATGCTCAAAATAATTAACAAAATAAAATTTGATAAGATGTAAAATTTATGTTTTTTGCGCAAAATATGCAAATAAAAATTGTTGATAAAATTTTTAAAAAATCATTCCGTGCATTGAATATATAATAACATAATTTTTACGTTCAAGCCAAACATCTAAGGAAGTACCTTGCCGTGAAAAAAAGCAAGAAGTTTTCAAGTCTTAATTTAAAAGGGTTAATTTTACGACAAAACCTTATAGGAATATTTTTATAGAAACTTTTGTCTACTTTAATTTTGTATACAACATTCGTTTCGGTAGAAATGATTGTTACGGAGATATATGCAAAAATCCTACCTTCGGCTCAACCCCCACACTTCAGGATGTTTAGTATAATATGCTGTAAGTACTAACGAAGAATCGTCGCAAGATTCAAAACTCCCGGATTTTTTTCATTCAATTTGTCTGATTTGACTGGGCTATTATGGTTTTCTGAGTCGATGGTTTCTTATATATGGTTCATATCCGTTATCGTTTCTTAGCCTATTATATACAGGTGAATACGAGTATTTTCGGGACAAGTTAGTGCTCTTCCTCACCATTGCTAATACTTTACTATCCAATTAAATTTTCAAAACAGAGCAATGAAGATACTTTAAAGACTATTCAATATTTGCAATGTTGAATACACATATAGTAGTTTATGTGATATTCGTGATTGACACGTTTTATGCTTCGATCATTGGAAGGTCTCATCGTGCTCTTTTTGCTCATTGGCCATTTCAATGTGGCTGCAGCTTATGACCTCATAATGTAACCAGTGAGTTAGTTGAAACACGTTATCCTTCATGAAGTAAGTATATTACTTAAGTAATAACTAACTAGTATTTCAGAAATTACTTCCACGGACTGTGAAGTCTCTCCAATCAACTCAATAGAACCTGACATACTCAATTAGAAGGTGTGTAAATTCATTTGTTTCTGTCGTGTAATATTTTCTTTCAGCTTTGCTGTGCAGTAATGAACTGTGATTGTAAATAATGTATTACGCCTTTTGACACCTCAGTTCAATTTCAAATAACTCTTGCTTAATGATTATGAAGTTCCACTGGTTTTAATTCGAAACTGTCCGACCCTGGTCATGGCCATCAAAACCTACTCGAATTTTTAATATTCATTTAATTTCTAATGAATATTCATTTTTTACAGGTTTATATTCTGATATAATTAATCTGCTTCATCTTGAAGTCCTACTGGAACAACGAAGTGATACCTTGTACCACAGACTGCGCTATACTCATTTACCTCCGTTGGCAAACTGAATCTCATTGAAAAATTAAACTGAGAAAACATTATTTCATCCTTACATTTCTCATCTTTCTTCATCATGAATTTGTTTTCACAAGATTTTAAGGACA
This sequence comes from Acheta domesticus, assembly GCA_031308135.1. Classification (NCBI taxonomy): domain Eukaryota; kingdom Metazoa; phylum Arthropoda; class Insecta; order Orthoptera; family Gryllidae; genus Acheta; species Acheta domesticus. The sequence continues at coordinate 83,425,008 of JAHLJT010003656.1, forward strand.
CAATCAAAATAAATAGCAATTTAAATAGCAATAAATAGCAAAATAAATAGCAATAGCAATAGCAAATAGCCAAAAGTGCTGAAACATCTCTCGTACATTTTACTCGAACTTCAATTTTTAGTCAATTATTTTGACAAAAGTGTCTTTAAACGAACGTGTGCGCCTAATTGTTTACCAATTAACGAAATGTTGTTGAAGAATTGCTCTAATGGGACACAATGTTACAATTAACTAAATGATATGATCCTTACATTATGATGTAGTAAATCCATTCATGAAAGTACATCAATATAATGATTTATTTTCCCTCTTCCTTTATTTTCAGTTAATTCGTTTGAAATAAATCACGTGCAGGGGTAAGGCAGCGCATATTGCAAATAGACAAAATCAGTTTTCAGTGTTAATTCCGAAAATCTGACAAAATGTAACGCTTTCTTACAATATAATTTCAGTTTCATCCACCTGCAACTGTGTATGCACTTATCCAGCAGCTGTCAATTCACCAGAAAACCCACACCACGTTTCAAGACGCAGGAAACCGAACGCTACGAGACACCAAACGCCAACGAAGTACTACTTCAACGTCTCCTGCAGAATCATCAGTCGCAAGCAAAGGTCCATACCAACAACTCTCCATCAGATTTATGCATCTTTCTCGTGTGCTGTTCCACACGTCAGAAGCAGTTTAGCGCGAATGATGAAAGGGCCGATAAAGGCGTGGTCACCTCTATTCTGACGCCTTGATTGCTCAATTTCCTCGGATCGAACTCGGGAGACCTTGGGCATCGGAATAATAGAATAACACATTGAAGAGATATGGTTGACTTTTTGGCTGCACCGGTCCTCCAACACGTCAAGATAAATTTGTCCGTAGCGATATTTGTTCCTTCGAGATTCAATTCGATCCAAGCTCTATAACTCCGAGTTAATCTGTTATTTTATGATCTTCATATACATAATGATCGGTCCCCTGAGCAATTCAAGTCATTTATTTTCTATCTCTCCCACGTACAGGTTGCGTCCCGCTTACGTTCCATGCCCAAATCCCGCGCGCCGCGGCAATTGAGGTGGTCACTCTCATTCATCCTCGCCGCATTTTTTTCTTCCGAGGCGTCCGAATCCGTCACTCCCACCCAGCGACATTTCCCTCTGATTACCAACCGGTTCGCCCGCCCACGCACGGCAGCTCCGCGCTCGCACTGCGCCGTCGCAGACGCCGCCGCGGCAGCGACGCTCAATGCACAGTGGGCTGAAAAGGACAAAACGCAAGCACAGGACAGATGAGATCTGGGATCTCAGATCATTAGAATGTCTGCTATTACAGTCAAATTTGCATTGTCAGTTGATGTGTCCTAAAGGCTCCGCGGGCGCAGCGACGCTCAACGCATAGTGGGCTGAAAAGGGCAAAACGCATGCACAGGACAGATGTGAGCTAGGATTTCAGATCATTAAAATGTCTGCTATTAGAGTGATATTTGCATTGTCTGTTTATGTGTCCTAATACACAACAATATCAACAATTATTTTCTTTATCTTTTCTGTCTTTGTCGCTGTCTTTTCTAAATTTTCTTCACATAATAAGTGAAGTAATTGTAATAATAATCACATAAAGAGTTGTTACAGAACACCAGTTTTTCAAAAGCGAATTTGTTAAGTAGTAGAGTAGACTGGAATAGGGGCAAATCACCCGGGTACCGGTCTTCCTACTATGGCTAGGCCGATGCTTTCGGCTATGTACACTTTCAGTTACACAATAAATACATAAACTGCTATTATGAATTTATTCAGACAACACTTCTGTACTGCATTAGATTCATATACATTCATTTGCATCTCTTACAGTACTAATTTGTACTGCAATATACTATAATATAAGCATTATTTAATCCTTGTAATATGATAGAAATTTCACAAGTTTTTTATATGCTATTATTTACAGTAATGTCAAACTTCCATTAATCGAAAAATTTATAAAAAAATGGCGTATGTTATCAAATTTGTATGGAAATGTTATTATGTATTATTCAAACCCTTGAAAGGCGCAACAAGTCGAACAGGGATTTACACATTTTAAAAAAATCAAACAAAATCGCACCCTTTTCCACTCCGTCTAGTGTCATTTATAAACTGTCACCAGTTTCAAAAGCTTAAGTCGAGAGAACTGCTCTTAACTGCAATGTTATTTATTTCTTAATTTTGCAACATATATTAGTTCTCCGAAAGTGTTTGTAAGTGTTTTTATTAAATCAGCATCAACATTTATTTAGATAAATCAAATAATAAAGTTTTGGTTGACTTTCGTTACATCTAGCATTATTAATTGAACAAAATAAAAATCCTTATGGAAGTTCAAATATGTGTGAAAAAGTATCAAAACTACATAAAAATTAAAACACATTAAAATTATGAACAAGCAAACGATGGTATTTTCATTGTCACGCGTCAATAAATTTTATTTCTCCTAAAAATTTAACAGATTTTATAGTAATTTGAAGTTTCTATAAATTATATTTATTGATACACATTTAAAAACCGTTTCCGTAGATGCCAGTGTTTGGGCGCGGTTCAGGCCAGTATACGCCGCGCTGCGCCGGCTGGACAACGCCGGCCCGCCGAGGCACGCCAGCCGGGATCACGGCAGTAGTTCGCCGGACACAGGCACCCTGCTGAGGGGACATTTGTCGCGACACTCGGGGACACGCGGTAACGAGCACCAATTTGTGACCGCCACGGGAACAGTGGCAATCCAGGCGGCGAAGGTTGGGGTGGAGGCGACAGTGGGGGCGGCGGCACGCCGGCGACGGAGGGGTTTTAATGCGGCCGGCGAGAATCGTCGGAGGTTGAGAAAGACATTGATAAGAGAGTCTAACAGAGGTCAGGGTTGGGGAGCAGGTGTACGCTCCTTGATATGAACATGAATACGGCGACACTGGTCTTGGTAATGAAAATGTATGAGCCGGAGAGATAGAAGTAGATAAGCAAATTGGGCTGTATCTTAATTAGGGTGTTTGTACGAAGATTTTCACAGATTGTCGATGATGTGCAGGAAACATCTTGTGAGTAGAATGAAACTGTAATTCTCAGTCAAGCATAGCCAGTTATGGAAATAAACTGTCAGATTCTGGGAATGAGTGAATTAACATACATCAATCAAGAACATACTTAAATGCACAATATTGAAATTTTACAAAGTATTATTCATTATGCTTTGGGTAGAACGCGTGACTATGATTTCCTTTCAGTAGCTCACCTTACAATTCATAATGAATTATCAGGTCAGAAACCCGACACGAAATTTTTGATATTGATCTTCTAATTCTTCATTAACATTTTACCCAGACTTACTATATCCAATCTTTACTTTATCCAAAAGTGCTATAAACGTAACACGTAAGAATAACAACACTAATAACAACCAAACAATTACGAGAATAGGGGAGATGGTCATAGAACCCGCCATTCTTAGAAATGTAAAGATTTCTCTCTGCAGACAATTTAACGGGTCGTGTTTTGTCGATTGTATTTACGCGTGATTGATTCAGACACGTTTTCAACATATATTTAATTTTTATGAGATGGAAAAGCAATTAGTTGCCTGTTGTGACATTCTACCCCAATAAGACTGTTTGGATGTAAAAGCTATACTTCAAACATTTTGTATATTAATAATCTTTACTGATATTAAGACAGAATCGAGAAATACCAAGAGTCCTCTAAGAGAACCAAAAATATCAAGTTATATACTTTTTGAGGCAATAGTGCCGTAGTGATCTCGGACCGTGGAGTCGTGGGTTCGAGTCCCGCCTCGGGCATGGTTGTATGTGTTCGTCCTTTCACCCCCTTTTAATCACCATATCATTTCATTCTCCTAGTATAATGTTAAATCCGATAGTGGTCGCTAATGACCTAGTAGTTGATGCGACCTTAAATAACAAAAGAAAGAAATGAACATGAAAGAGAATAAACACAATTCGAGGAGTCCACAAATGCAAATCTATGAAGTTCGAGAAATCGAGGTTTCATTTGGCGGCCGTATAACACAAACCAAGAGACGAGAACTGACGTAGACGTCATCAGCATATCCATCCCTTCATCGACGAATGTCCAAATCCTTCCTCAAGGTGTACGAACACAATCTCCGGCATCGTCCGCGCGGAGTTGGAGGCGGAGGCAAACGCAGAGCGCCTCACGCCGTATACAGCGTGCCGCGCCTGGCGGGATGTCGCGGCGGCCGTGGGCGCGTCCTCCGTACATAGCCACCGCTGCGACCCGTCCGACTGCAACCGCTGGCTCCCTCGGCAGGTGTGTGCGACGCAACATGTGCACTGGCCGCCGCCTTCACCGATGCCGATATCGTCGCCGCCATCATCAGTGATGTCGCCGCTCTCGCCGTTGCAGCCTCCGCTGCCTTCACAGACACCGACATCACCGCCGCCGTGGAAACCGCTGTTGCAGCCTCCGCCACCTTTACTGACACCGGTAACGCTGTCGTCACCGCCTCCACTATCGCTGTTGATGTCTCCGCCGTCTTCACAGCCACCCCCGCTCCTGTCGTAGAAGTCTTCGCGCCTTCGCAGGCACCGACATTGCCGCCGCCGCGACTATCACTGTCAGTTCCGCCGCTGCCATTACCGACACCGACGTTCCTGACGTCGCAGCCAGCATCATCACTGACCTCGCTCCTCTCGGCAATGCAGTTTCTACCGCCCTTACAGACACTGACATCGCCGCCTCCGCTGCCACCATCACCGATACCGCCGCTCTTGCGTTGCAATGTCCCGCGATTTCGCAGACACCATCAACGCCGTCGCCGCCATCAGCACAGATATATGTTGTTTAATATTAATGAAAGATGTATATCGTGAACAAGAACAGGAGTTAACTCCCACACAATACATACTTCGTGAAATCAACTGATCACTATACATATCAAGAAAACATGTACCTAGTAACCCCCTTCAACTGTCCAGTGCGCCGGGGGAGCCCAACAATATCGGGTGACGCCGTCGACGATTTCATTCAGTGATATCTCCATCTCATCAATATCCCCGCTTCCGCTGTTGCAGCCTCCGCCTCCTCCACAGGCACCGACATCGCCGCAGTCGCCACCATTTCTGCACCGTCGCCGCCGCCGCTCCCACCGACGCCCTGACACCTCCGGTGTTTCTGCCACTTCCGTCTCCAACATCGTTGCCACTAGTACTTTTACCGACAGCTCCGGGACAGCCGTTGCAGTCACCACCGCTTTCACTGATACCGACATCGCTATCGCCACCCCTATTACAGACACCATCGCTCTCAACATCGCAACCAAATTCTTCTCTGTCCCCTCCGTCGTTTCAGCTATCTTCGCCGTCACCATTGCATCCAATACACACTCCTCTGCCACTGCCACCCGCCTCCACCATCGTCGCTGTCGCCATCAACACCGTCACTGTTTCCGCAGCCGACACTGGAATCACCGTCGCCGTCCCCAACGTCTCCGCCGGCGCTGCAGCTCCCGACAACTTGCCATGCTCCTTCGCCCCGCCCCCGCCCCCGCCTCTGCCTACCCCGATCCGATCCGTGGCTGCCCGTCGCGGGGATCTTTATCGTCGGCTTAGGCCGTTCAGGCGGCCCTAGGTGAATAGGATCCCCGCCTGCGCTTCTACTTCGGGAAACACGAGATAGAGGGTTACTTGTATTTATCTCCTGGTTCCTTTGGACAAGCGATGTTTACAGTCACTACCCGTAGTTTCTCGGATCACAAATTCTCATTACCTCAACGACTACTACTTTTTCGTGTGTTGCCCCTCTGCTTGCATAAGTTTTTTTTGCCACATTTTCCCGTTATATTACCATCTCTTTCTCTATGCTGTATCCATCATATATTAATTCCTGAATTACTAAAGCCGCAGAAGTGGAGGGGGTGGGGAGGTAGTTTGTTGTTTTGAATCGTTCAAAATATGATTTTCATCTTGATATTGTATTGGATGTCAAAAAAGCAAATAATTACATATCCGATTTATTAATATAAATAATCTTTCATTTGATAAATTTTCATGAAAATCAAGTTGCAAGTCTTGTGTATTTGATCACCAAACATATCCACATCCTTTTCGAGTAGGAAACAAAAATAACTATTGTATTTTACCTTATCAGAATACATCTTTCTTTTACCCATATGAGTTTTCAACGCTTTGCATTGGTTTATTCCCTTTCAATGAACCTTCAATTCAATGCGTTTGGTTTAATTTTGGTTTAATTTTTGCCCTGATACGTATTATAAAATTAGAATATTTTTATTCTTTCAACCTTCCGAATCGTGTCCATCCATTTAAAAGTCTCAAAACCGTCGCGGCTGAGCGGGCAGACCTTCCCCAACAAATTCGCGCGTTCCAGTTCCATTAAATCAGTCGCCTCATTTATTCCGCGATAATTCAGAATCGGCCGTTGTTTTTTGCCAGTCACTCCGACCTTCCATCTGCATGTTCCTGTCATTCCGCTCCGGCCCTGACGTCCAACCTTGAGAGAGCTCCCACCCAAGATGTCATCTCTGATGTCCACTTTCTTAATCTATTCAGACCTGAATGTACGATTGTTGATATCAAGGTTCGTCTCGCAAGGATCTTGATCTCGGGCTTAACAGCACCGAAGCCGTAAGATGTGAATGGGTCCGCCGCCCACCCGGGGGTTGGAGATTGACCCCGGCTCGCCGACTTGGGGCTATTTATCCTCGTGTTCCGGGTTTAGTCGTCGTTCGTCCTGTCCGACTCGTAAAGTGAGTTCGGGCGCTGCTGGGCGTGACGTGTTTACGAGGCGCTCTCGCCTTCGCTAACATACATTCCCCTGCCACGAGCCCAGAGGGGGGGGGACACATCACGGCGTTTTCATCCTTCCCTCGAAATCAAAAGGATATACGCTCGTGAGACAACAGAATCTTAACACTTGGTTGTTAGTTCCGAGCGAACGCTCACAAGCATAATCAAAAGAAGGATCAATCTCAATTAAGGGAGATTCACGAGGATTTACGAAATTACGACTCTCCGAATGAGCAGCGAGAAACGCATTAATTTAAAGCAAACGATGTTCAAAATTGAACCTTCGAGCATGTTAAGCGATAACGATCCATAAACCAGTCTTATAGGAAAAGAGAATCGACCACCTGAGTCGGCGCGCTCGTTTAATCTCCGGGGAGAAACGTCGTGCAACGGATGGGACGGCGCTACCGGCACTGCAGACGATGAGAGCGCGCGGGAGGCGCGTCTGAGAGCGTGCCGGCGGCATGATGACGACGGCGGTGGCGGTGGCAACGGTGGTGGTGGTGGTGGTGGTAGTAACAATAGAGATAGAAGCGGAAGTGGAGATGGAGGCGGAAGTGGAGGGGAGGTTTGGAGGTGGAGGCTGAGGGAAAGGAAGACATGAAGACGAAGGTGGGGGTAAGATGGATGCAGAAGCAAAGGCGGAGACGAGCCCGAAACGGAGAGAGAGAAACGTGGTGGTTGCAGACAGACATGGATGAGTTGCTGGGGGTAGTAGTGGTAGTGGTGGTTGCGGAGGCGGTAATGAGAGCGGTTCTGAAGATACTGGTTGTGATAGTTGTGGAAATGGTTATGATCCTTGTGGTTTCTGGGGCGGGAAGTGGTTGCAGATACGGTGACGGAAGGTGAGAGGGAATAGTGGTGGTGGTGGTGATGATGGTGGTAGCGCAGAGGAACATGATGGTGATCGTGATGGTTGTGGCGAAGGCGGAGACGAAGAAGGAGACGGAGACGGCGAGGAGGACAATGACGTGGACGTGGACGTGGACGAAGACGGTGAAGGCGAAGGCGGAGGTGGAGGCGGGCGGTGGAGGCAAAGCGGAGATGGAGGTGGAGGCGTCGGCGTCGTCCGCAGCGGTGGCGGCGTCTGCTCCTCCCACAGCCGCGGGCGGCGGCGGCCGCCGCCATTGTGTCCGATTTCACGGCGGCGACGGCGACGTTGGATTAAAGTGTCGGCAGCGCCCGGGGCCCGGGCGGTGCTCGGCGCGTCCAGATTGGCTTCGGCCGCGGCGAGCCGTCCTGCCTCGTCGTGCTCATTTACGAGAGCGCCGGTGACGCCGCTGCTGGTTGCTGGCCGTCGCGCCGCGGCGTTTCGGCGAAGCCGACGACAGGCCGTGGCCACGTCTGGATGAAGAACAGGCTGCTCTGTGTGGTGAACGTGCGGGAGAATGAGATCCTTGTTTCTTTTTGTACATAAAAAAAAAGTGGCAAGATCGGGTCGAATAGAGTGACGATATGAAAGGAAACGATTAAATTAAACATAACTGAGTAAGAAAATTTGAGGAGACACATCTACAAAATGCCGAATGACACAGTGCCAAACCTACCATTACAAAGTGAACTCTAGAATCAGCCTGACAAAAAATATCCTGCTTAAACAAGTACAAAGAACACAGAGAACAAGAATTAAATATTTATCTGAAACAAAGGATTTCGTAAGAAATCAGTAATTAATTGATCTTTAAAGATGTATCTCTAATGATTGCCAATGTAATGTTTGAAACTGCGATCTGTCAAAATATTTGTGATCTGACGAATTATTATCTAAGATGGGTCTTACGAATAAAACTTTAACGAGGGTGGTGTCCACATGTAGAGGTCCGCATAAAAAGGATAAAAACAACACGTATTCCCAAAATGAAGATCGGATTCAAAAGGTACTACCCAAAGAGGAGATCATATGGGTTTCGACAGTGTTACGCGTGCTCTTTACGTCTGCTTCGACTATGGTCGCAACTAACATATTTCGGTCTTATCAAATGTGATATACACTTGCATCTGAGGTTTTATCCGCAAATAAAACTCTCATTATAATCAACCGACGCAGATACATAAGTATCTTTATTTCTCCTGTCTATTTTATTCTATCCCATGGCGTTCACGAACAAAATTCAATTTCTTTTAATATAGCGAAACTTAAGAATGAAATAATTAATTCCACAATTATTTAAAACATTTTATACGAAAAATTCATTTAAATTTCTTCGCTTATATTTGAATAAACATTCTTAAAATATCGCCAGTGAAATAAAATGGGATTGATCATTTAGGGCAGCCAATCACTCTGTCAATTGAGCAAGAATTTGGGAGCATCATCGAAGTATGCCAAGCGGAAGGCTGCAGCTCTAAATAAGACATTCATCTGTTCCACCATGAGATTGTAGCGTCGGCTTTTCATTCCACCCATATGATCATCATCCCAGCCACAATCATCCATTCCCCATTGTGATTCACCTGTCATGACAACTCTTTTATCTTTCATGTAGTGAAAGGCAATGGCAAGCCACCACTGTAATCACTTCTTCGGAAAATAGGACTTAAACGCATAAGCTCCCTTCTGTACCCAAGTTTAACAACTTTTATTATTCTAATCACAAGAATAGCTAAACGATAAGCAGGAATCGTACGAGATCGATTGAGGACAAGAAGCTCTAAAAGTCAGGCAGCGGTATCCCCTGAAAAGCAACGAAGCGAGATATGACAGAGACGGCACTGGTTTTGATCGAAGCGGTGACCTATCCAAAATCGTTCATCTATCATCATAATTATTCATCTTTACGATCACCTCACTAGTCTTCATACAAGGGACGACAAAAGAGACCAATCAGAACGGCGGCTGAACTGAACTGAAGCGGTCAATCTCTAAGACTAAACACCCAATCTGATCACCTGACCAGGAAAGGTGATGACAAGGGCGTAAGACTCCTTCCTCGCGTACGCTCAGAAATTAGTATGACACTCATCACACAATCAGTCAACCGAAAACCGCTAATCGAACGAGCTCGATTTGAGGATAAGAGGTCGTGGAAGTCAAGCAGCGACATCGCCTGAAAGACAACGACGCCGGCGAGGGCGAGGGCGGCGGCGCGGCGGTGACAGAGGCGCGTGGGCGCGCATTGTCGCCGCTCGCGCCCAGAGACAATCCCAGACAGCGCTATCTCGGGGATTAGCACCTTGACGCCGCGTCCCTCCTCGCGCCGCGCCGGCTCCCTCGACCGCCCGGCCTTCATTTACATGGGCGTGGGTCGGGACGTTTCCACGCCGGCCGCACGTCTGCTCACTCGCTCGCCCGCCCGCCCGCCGACGCCGGACGCCTGACGCCCGCCCGCCAGCCCGCTCGTCTCCCAGTTTGCTCGATCACCCACTTTTTAGCTTAGTCAAATTAGACAAATCGAGTGAAAAAAAATTCTGGAGGTCTGAAACTGGACAAGATTGTTTGTTGGTTACACTTTGTTAGAGCCCGGAAGTTCAGGCATTTATTTTACCTAAAATATACAGGCAGAAAAGCATTTATTTTTTCTAAAATAGGCTTTAAAAAGGCATTTATTCTGGCTAAAGTAGAGATGTAAAACACAGGAACTATTGAAAAATCATTACTTAAAAGTAATTATTGTAAACAAATTAATAGTTAAAATAATTCACATTTTTATTCTAACAAATATTACATTATCACTTACATGGAAGTAAACAATCTTTTCATGGTAATGTTGATTGCATATGACTCTCTAGTATGACAACTACGAATTTACTTTACTCGCGACGCTGTATCTTCAAAATGCCATTGAGAACTGCCTTTTCAATCTTGAAGTGGTGTCATTGAAAATGGAATTGTAGATTTCATTCTTCGCACTTGTGTGAACACCAGAAAGGAAGAGAGAATAAGAAGGAACTGAAAAGGGTATAATCATGTACAGAGCTTTGTCCGCAAAGAGATCCGAGGTCACACTCATACGTTTGACGAGATTCCTTCTAAGCAAACAAGTCTGTCGACTACACTTGTAACATTTTCCTTTACTTATTAGATTTTTCACATAACCACTCTGGAGCCTAAGCGTCCACCGAAAGACAAAATGTCTGTGTCTGCATGTTATCCAAGCTTGCAGGTATGTTCCCAGCTTGACAGAGATCGGTGCCAGAAGGGGGGAAAAGGAAAATTAAATACAAAAAAGGCAAAAATAAGACAAAATGCTAAAAAATAGGCATCAGAATCAGAAGCAAAAATAGGCAAAAAAGGCAAAATAATAATCAACTAAAAAATCCAGAAGTACAATTCTCTGATTCCTATTATTAAAAGTCATAAAATCGGAACAATAATACTCTAATAATCTAATCTAATAATACAAATGCATTTTGTCAAACGTACGGGCACCACAAATTATAGTAAAAATCCTGAAAAATCAAACAAATTTGTCAAATTTTAAAACTCCGAGAAGTTTTTCCTTCGAACACAAGTTTTTGGTCTAATTTTACAGGGTTATCTGGTGGTTCGCCAGCACACTCGCGTACGGGTCAATCCATTTTAAGTGGTCCAGCACTGGTCGCTCGACCATCTCGAAAAAAATTCATATTTTGTACATAAATTTCCTTATGTTTTGGCTGTTCAAAAACATCTTTAATTTTTTTTTGTTGTACCTGGTTTACAAATGGCGGCCATTTTTGTTTCGCGCCGTGCGCCATTTTACGCGTTCGCAGTCATTTACTCTTTCCTAAATTCCTCAGCTCTCGGTTGTTAAAAGCATATAATAAGCATATAAAAAGCATTCTATTCAGGATACTTTGGCCTGCAAATCGAAATATTATTTACCTATTTTATATGTTTTTATTTGGGAAATATTTGCAACCAAATCTATGGAACGCGAACGAACGAAATTCGATTTTCAGAGAGTAATTTTTCAAAGAAGGAATAGAATCTAAGCCTTAATTTCTTCTGTGCTTTTACACACAACAGTATAGTTACTTTTTGTAAAATATCATTGGTATATAACGTATCCCATGAAAATTACATCCGCTTGAAAATTGGAATTTTGGATTTTTTCCCAATTTTGAACTGTAATATCTCTGTTGGGGGACCAGATAAAAATCTGAAAATTGCACACATGCTAGACCGCTATCATACCAAACTTCAGTAAAAATTACAACTTTTAGATTTAACTCGAAGTATTTTTTAAAAAATTGAAAACTTACAAAAAAAAAAGGCTTCATTTCCCCATTGAGAATACTTTGTGCCAAGTAGTAATCACATTATTTTGAAGCTATTTTAAACTAAAATCTACATTGATTTAAAATAATTAATTATACTTAATAATTAATGTACATAAAAGTGGCCTAATATATAATTTTCAATGTTACGTATACTTTACTTTAAAACAAACGTACAATTTGACATCTACGTCCGTAATTGAAAAATGGTTAAATTGATTTTGAAATCTGAACCGCTTAAAACAAAAATTATTTATAAAATACAACAAATAAATAAATTCAGCGTTTTGTTTATGTTTTTGCGTTTAAATTTGCCATTCTGCTTACTATTTCTGAAGGTTTCTGCAGATACGAACAGTCGCACAGTACTTTTTAGATGCAATGATCGCAACTGAATTTTAGAATAACATGATGGACACAATCAAATAAGATTGTCCGAAAAAGTTTTTTTCTTGTTAGCTATGCGAACGTTGTGCGAGTCAAAGTTATTTCTCTCAAAGCTTTTGATAAAGACTTTTTATGATTTTTGTAAAGATTTATAAAAGATTGGCCAAAGAGATCAAATTTTATCTCTTGATACTTACAGAGAGATGTGATATCACAATTATTCCTTAATGAAAACAACATTCTCCTCTACATCAAAGTCTTCAATTGACGTAATGTCCTTAGGAAAAATATCATAAAGGTTGATGGCCAACTTCATTAGTAATATCATCTATACAGCAACCACACTCCATTTTCATAAACGGTCACACAATTGTGCACAAAGGCACAGATTAACACGTTTTGACGTGAAGGGAAGACAACCCTCAAGCCACAAACTCATAGAAAACGATTCAAAAGCCTGTGTGATCTAGAAAGTGCGTTAAATCCTCGGCCCACCGCGTTGGTTCTGTCAGATACACGAATCTTCGGTTGTTGATATTCTAAGAAATAATCAGAGGTGCGGTGTCAAGTTTGGTAGTAGCTATGACTCTGCTTTCCTAAACTGCACTGGTATAATATCCGCTGATTCTCCTTCATTTTCTGTTAATTCAGTCACGTTATTTTCACTAAGCGACCGTCCGTATTTCTGCAGAAACATTCAGAAATAGTAAGCCGAATGGCAAATTTAATCGCAAAAACATAAACAAAACGCTGAATTTATTTATTTGTTGTAATTTATAAATAATTTTTGTTTTAAGCGGTTTAGATTTCAAAATCAATTTAACCATTTTTCAATTACGGACGTAGATGTCAAATTATACGTTTGTTTTAAAGTAAAGTATACGTAACATTGAAATTATATATTAGGCCACTTTTATGTACATTAATTATTAAGTATAATTAATTATTTTAAATCAATGTAGATTTTAGTTTAAAATAGCTTCAAAATAATGTGATTACTACTTGGCACAAAGTATTCTCAATGGGGGAATGAAACCTTTTTTTTCGTAAGTTTTCAATTTTTTAAAAAATACTTCGAGTTAAATCTAAAAGTTGTAATTTTTACTGAAGTTTGGTATGATAGCGGTCTAGCATGTGTGCAATTTTCAGATTTTTATCTGGTCCCCCAACAGAGATATTACAGTTCAAAATTGGGAAAAAATCCAAAATTCCAATTTTCAAGAGGATGTAATTTTCAAGGGGTACGTTATATACCAATGATATTTTACAAAAAGTAACTATACTGTTGTGTGTAAAAGCACAGAAGAAATTAAGGCTTAGATTCTATTCCTTCTTTGAAAAATCACTCTCTGAAAATCGAATTTCGTTCATTTGCGTTCCATAGATTTGGTTGCAAATATTTCCCAAATAAAAACATATAAAATAGGTAAATAATATTTCGATTTGCAGGCCAAAGTGTCTTGAATAGAATGCTTTTTATTCTAGAATGCTAGAACAACCGAGAGCTGAGCAATTTAGGAAAGAGTAAATGTCTGCGAACGCGTAAAATGGCGCACGGCGCGAAACAAAAATGGCCGCCATTTGTAAACCAGGTGCAATAAAAAAAAATTAAAGATGTTTTTGAACAGCCAAAACATAAGGAAATTTATGTACAAAATATGAATTTTTTTCGAGATGGTCGAGCGACCAATTTATTAAATTCTGGACCACTTAAAATGGATTGACCCGTACTCATCAGACCGCCCACTTGTCCGCCCGCCCACTCAGAGCCCGTTCTCGCCTTTCCTTACTCTTGCCGCCCGCCCGCTCGTCCGCCCTTACACGCACCCTCCCCCGCCTTCCCTTTCACCCTTTCCTCGTCCGCCAGTCGTCCGCCAGCCAGTCCCGTCGTCCTCCCGTCCATGCACCCCCCCGACTACTCATTTTCCTACACGTCCGTCCGCCCGCTCGTCCATCCTCCCGCTCTTTAGCCCGCCCGCTCGCCAGATGCACTCACGCTCGTTTGCCCGTAAACCCACCCGCCCGTCCGCCCATGAGACTGCTCGTCCACCCGACCACTCCTCCACCGGACCGCTCCTCCACCCAACCGGTCCACCCGACCGCTCCTCCACCCGACCGCTCCTCTACCCGACCGCTCCTCCACCCGACCTCTCCTCCATCCAACCGCTTCGCCACCAGACAGCTCCTCCAACCGACCGCTCCTCCACCCGACCGCTCCTCCACCCGACCTCTCCTCCATCCAACCGCTTCGCCACCTGACAGCTCCTCCAACCGACCGCTCCTTCACCCGACTGATCCTACACCAAACCGCTCCTTTCTCAGATCGTTCCTCCACCCGAGCGCTCCACCCGACCGCTCCTCCACCCAACCGCTCCTCCACCCGACCGCTCCTCTACCCGACCGCTCCTCCACCCGACCTCTCCTCCATCCGGCCTCTCCTCCATCCGGCCGCTTCTCCACCAGACAGCTCCTCCACCCGAGCGCTCCTCCACCCGAGAGCTCCTCCACCCGACCTCTCCTCCATCTGGCCGCTTTTCCACCAGACAGCTCCTCCACCCGACCGCTCCTCCACCAGACCGTTCTTTTGGCCGCCCGCTCACCCACCCGCACGCATGCACGCTCGTCTGCCCGTCCTCTCGCTCGTCCGTCGGCTCGTCCGCCCGCGCGTCTGTGTCTCCCCGCCCCTCCCCCCAAACGCCTTCTTGGGCGAGTGCGAGAATTAGCGCGCTCTCGAAGAGCGCCCGCCGCGTGGGGCTCTGGTTATTGTTGGTTATCACACGAGCCCACGCGGCCGAGAACAATGCGAGAGGCGAATTAGACAGCTCAGCACAAGACTACGTTTCACTTCAAGAACATTTCTGGCTTTTCTGTGCGGTTTTTCAGCTTCTAGTTTTTATTATTCCCGAAAATTTCAAATAGACTATAAAAAATATGCTATTTTTTAAATTGTTTTATCGACAGTAAATTGTGAATATTTCGCAGTTTCTACAACATTTGTCACTTATTTTCCAAATATTTATCTATTCGCGTACAGGGTGGATGGAGGAGAGGTCAATCTTTCTGACTAGTGGCTTCAGATTTCAATTTAAGAACTGATTGCTCTGTTGTTTCTTGGACTTGATTTTATAAAAAGCACTGCTCGTGGTCCGATATGTTTACTAATAGTAATTTTTGTTGTTATTATTATTATTATTATGAATTTAATTAATAAGAAGAATAATAGTTATTATTGGTAGTATCAAATATTTTGTGAATATAATTAGAAACTGTATTGAGAGGAAGTTCCAATGTCATAATCTGCTGGATTTTTAAACCCATAAAGAAACAATAGCATGTCGAAAAAGTTGACATTATTCTAGTAATTCTCTTGAGCACAATTGTCATCCTTCGAAATCTGATGGGTGTGAAAGTGGACGTATATAAACTTACGCAAAAGGCAGTGGTGATAGCAATTTGAAGTATAGTGCGAACATTTGTGGAAAATAATTATTTTTAATTAAGTTTCATTTTATTTATATAGCATTTTGATTAGGCTTTGATTTTGATAATCTGTACAATTAATGATATGAATGTACCAAAGAATGAAAAAATTAAGATAATATCTTTATAGAGTGCGAGTAAAGTTGGCCCCGTTAGTGGTCTTGGTAGGTCAAATAATCACTTCAATAAATTTACATTACAATTTTTACAATACATGTTTTCAGAGTTGGTAGTGGTATTTAAAACGTTTCACAATTGCCTTGTGTTGTCAGCACGGTATCTAATGTTAACTTCCAACTATCATGCATGTTTCTGTTGCCGTTTGTTTCTCGCAGCAATTTCATTCATCAGCGTTAAAAATAGCTACGTCTCTGATACGACTCCTTAAGCGATCTTTGCAGTGACGGAAGTCATCTAAACATAGTCTGGAGCCCGCCGGACGTTTTTTCTTCGGGAGACAGTACAGGCGGCTACTGCTCGTGTCCGTCTTGTCCGGCGTGTCCGGCGTGTCCCCGCTGTGGGACGCAGCGCGTGATAACCGCGCTCGTTCCTCCTGCGCGTGAACGCGCCCGCGCCGCCTGTTTGTCCCCGGCCTTATCGATTCGTACGAGTCGTTCGAACAAGAGCGCATGCTGGGTTTGTTTTTGAGTGACGTTTGAATCGATGGCGGTGACAGCCCCGCGTTACTCCGCCTTCCGCCTACTCTGCGTCTCAATAACCCTACGCTGATCCCGAGCTGCGGACTCTCGAACAGATGTCGCCCCGCCAAGAGAAATGGTTGCCCGCGGAGACACAATCGTCCGTTGCAGCTTGGAGAGCCTTCTCTCTCTCAGAAAGAAGAGAGGTTCAAAACACACAAGGTGTATGTGAGGATCCTTTATCGTAGCTATTTCGTGTGTCAATAAAGGCCGACCCGGCCTAGTGGTCAGATTGAACGCATTTCCACCGCTGGTGCCCGGGTTCGATCCCAGGCGCTTCAAAGAGAACAAAGCGGGTTCGAGGAAGGTTTTCTCACAATATTCCCGTTTTCCCCAACCTTATACATAGCACTGGTGTGCGCCATTATTCCTTCCCCATCCTTCACCTGTCATTAACCATCATTCCGCTTAAGATCTAGGGAAGAAGAAGAAGAGATAACGAGCTAAGGAGGGTCGCGGATACCTCAGCGGGTTATCGATAGGTACGGTCCACGGTGAACTAGAAAGAGGGGAAATAGTGAGGGAATGGGGGAAGCTCCCTCTCAAGACTCTAGATACAGATAGTAGAGAAGAGACGTAATGCCGGGCGAGGATATAGTTTGAAGCTGGCCCCTGAGGGGGAAAAACTCTTTAATTTTTTAGTGTCTTTCGGCAATTATAGTTTCATTCGCACCCTATTTATAACAATTACGATCTTTGAAAACCGTTGTGACGATCGCTGTGATTTACGCCTTTCCTTTTGACGAACAATTCCGGAACGCGTGCATGCGCAATGTGGCTTCTGGCACACCTGCAGCGTAGACAGTTTTCTCTCTAAGAACGGAGCAAGGGTCAATATGCGAGAAATTCACGCAATGGCTTTTCATAGTTATCATGGTTGGCAATTAGGGTAAAAGCGTCAGTAGTGGTCACAGGAAAGAACATATTTATAATTTTCTCAAAATTTTGAACTACAGTACTGAATAGGTTTTGTGAAACTCAAAAGACGGTTACCACATCGCATTCTCAATTGATCGTTTGCCTAAAGTGACCATATTTTAAATTTTTTGCAGTTTTATTCATTTATTTCTAAACCCTGATAATGAATCAATAGTGGTCACTTGAAAATTGAAATCTTTGGGTAGTGGTAGAGTATGCAAAAATGATCAACACAGTAAGGCCAATAGATATTCTCCCCCTAAATGTAATTTTTATCAAAAATACCGGTTCATGTAACATTGTAGTAATAGAAATTTTAATAAGATATTTCCAGCTTATTCGTAACAGAAAAAGGAGAGAAAATAAATAAACGATATATATAATATCACTACTAAAAGGACTAAACTCCACATTCCGCAAGTTTGAAGCGAGTGGGAAGCCTTATATTTTTATTTATCTTCTTTTTGTTGCTTTAACTGAACACCAGTGAGGCAGTGGCCACTATTATGTCGTTACCCAATAATCTATTGTAATAATTATCTATTAGTAATATAATCCACGCCGGTGGATAATATGGAAATCAAATATAGAAGTGGCAAATTAGACATTTCAAACCACACAATCCATTTTAAGACTAAGCGCATAGAACTTTCAGAGCTCGGCATTAGATACTACCCAACAACTACAACAAATAACAATTTTACAAGTTAGAGAATGTTAGGCAATATAGAGAATATTATTTTGCCGTACCTGTTTACGTAATACGTAGGTAACTGAAGAGTGACTAATAACATAATTCATATTACGTAATATATGGGTTAAATACATTTATCATCGTAATGAACAAATTAATGTATATACGTTATATGTTAATGTATATACGTGAATATATGTTAATGTGTATTCTATACGCGATATTTATTGAGGCTGATTCCTGGTATCCATTTTAAATAGAAATTTCGCACAATTTCGAACACATATCGCAATATCTAGAGAACAGACGGGTTCCAGGCATGCAAACCACGCTCGGAGGAAGGCGAGGTGTATATATAGTCGAAAGAAAAATGGAAAAATATGAAAAATGACTTTTCAAAAACATAAGGATTGTGGAATTCACGACCATGATGTAATTAGGAATGTAGTTTACGGGATTTGGACGGAGTGAGTAGAAAATAATTAAACCATTAGATTGCAGGAATGTTTTAGTTCCATCCTCAGGGCTTACTAAAGAATTATGGAGATTTAAAAATCTCTCAGGACATAATGTTTAATTGTTTTTTACTCACTCCGACCAAATCCCCTGAACTACTTTCCAAAACAATAATGGTTTGTAAGGCAATTGTAGATACAATCATTGTTAATATTGAGATCTAGGTAAAGGTAATATTATTTATTGTTTTGATGTGTTCATTTGTGTAACTGGTGACCAATAAGTGGTTATTTACATTCTTACAAAGATATTCACAAGCTTTCTTATAAATGCAGCATATTTTCTCATTATTGTAAGGTTCATGTATATCTCTTTCGTGGGCGATCTTTTCTATGGGTTTGATTCCTAGAACCTATTTCAAACAATTGCTGTCTACAGTCAATTAAATACACAATTTACGAAGCATAAGCATCTGTTCAAAGACAGAAAGCGTTCGATAAGACGAAAACAGTCAGAGAGCTTCGACATATCTTGAGAGGCGAGCAACAACCCACCAGGCGAGAACAATAGATATGGGGACCAATTACAGTCAGCGTGTTTCTTTGTTTATGATTGCAAGAGCAAAGAGCAGTTATAGGAGTATATAGCTGTCTAAAGCAATATCTATCGTCTTATTGTATTCACCACCAAGTAATCCTTGTGTCGTTGAACTGCAATTTCAGTTCTCGATCTTCCTAGTTAGTGAGAACTTGATATATGATTTTTACAGTTATATGAGAATGCACACGACCACCATTACTGTGTCGGTGACAATGGCTGCAGTGTTATGCTTTGCTTTCTCAAAGCGAAATATAAAGTACCATCGAAAATGATGCCCTATATTTTATGAAAGCGCAATGGTAATAGAATAGTTGTTCTAAAGGAGTGTTTGAATGGTATTTTCCTAACACTTGTGCTAAAACAGTCCTGCTGGGAACACAATGTAAGCACTGTTAACCAATATATTGAAGCACTTCTTAGAGCTTTTACTGCAAGAAAAAAGTAATATAAACATTAAGATCATGATGTATGAACTATTTTTGTGTGCATAAATTTAACGTTTATGTAAAGTCAGCATCTACTCTGAGTTGAACAATATTTTAATATTTTTAAAATTTCGTTGGATGAAAATGCTATTTCTCTCACATCACTCGGGTGCTTCTTATAATTTTAAATATTTTATTACCATACATGTAAGTCTGTAACGTGTTTCAACGTATTTTGACTTTGAAAATATTGCCGTGTCGGGTTACTGGCCAATGCTATCTCTTCTTTCTCATCCACCCAACAAAACTACATTCTGATCAGACATACTTTACGTTTCTCGCTAATTTGCACTTTACAAAAGAATCATTATGCAGCCGCGCGCGGCATAGTCGGCGACCTTCAGGATCTCCGTTTCAGCCCGCTTCGGCGCGGCCAAATTCTCCTTGTAAGCCCCGGAGACTGTGGCGCGAGGAGTCAGATAACAACGCTTTCCCGCCTGCTCTCCGACCGCGCGCTCCGACGACGGAGGCTTTGGGCTTTGCTTTGCGGGCGGGGTGTCCGCGGAGCTCGTAAACCTTCACCGGCGGACGAAAATTCACCAAGGTTGCGGCGAGCAGCACCAGGAGGTCCTCGCGCTGTCCGCACGCACACGCACATGACTACTAGCACGCGCTCACGTATGCGCCCCAGCCGCCGCCGCCTAAGGTGGGAAATGGTCAACGAAATTCCTGCGTGGCTTTCTGTTTTGTGAATTATTTGCTGGAATAATTTTGTAGGATTGTGTTTCTCAAGACCATCCTTTCAGAAGGACGCAAGGCAATGCCATCAGTTCATTGGAAATATTGTCATGGTATCAAAATTATAATTTTTTTCAAAATTTACAACTGAATTTTTTCTGAGAAATTTAGAACTTTTCATGGTATTTATGAAGACTATTTCTCGAACAAAATGAGGACAAAAAATATATGATACTACAGTAACGAAGTTAATTAAGAGAATTTCATTAAATTTATTATACATGTTCCTGAATGAGCGCAACTCAAACAGGATTGTTTCTTGAACCTGTACATTTACTGTTTTTTTTTGCAGAAACAAAACTTATTAACTACTGAATAAATAGACGACATAGTCATAATATTTGATCTCTACACCAATTAAGAAACGAGGAGGTAGTGTGCCAAATTATCAGAATAAAGCGATATTTTATCAGGAGAAATACAGCTGAAATTGCTTCATAAAGGACGGAAACTTGAATGCTGCTATTCAAAATCACGTAGTACATAAAACATTCGATACAAACTCAAGAGAATGCATCTGAATTTTCATTGTGTGCGTGATATTCTGTGATTATTTCTTAAATTAATATTTCATTATGTTTGAATGGGACAAGAAAAACAACACAATTCATGTCGCTCATTACAAAGGAGCATGTTTTCATGTAATAGATCACGATGCAAACTTATTTTGGTGCTCAAATAAAAACAAATATCCTCATGTTTTTGATCATCCTCATGTTTTTGATTTTTATTCCCGGTAACCCAACAGGAAACACATTCTAAGTGTTTCAGAGGTTGTACAGTATTTTAAATGGTGCTTTTCGTATTCACTCACGGTGAAGACAGTAAATCTACCAGGGACGATGTAGTTTTTTTTACAATGGAACCTGTTCCAGTGCAGTATTAAACATAGGGAAACGAAAATTTCCAACCGCGAAGTAAGTTGCTAAATAAAAAGACAGCTTAATATAATTCAACAAAGATAACTCAAAGCGATAAGATTTGTAAAACATTTTGTGTTTATTTACAGCTACATAATGAAGTAGTACGTCAATGTCCAATTCCGTTTCTATATGTTGTGATATAGAGCGGCAATAATTTTCGAAAGAATGATTTATTCGATTCCAACTCCGCTCATGCTTAAGCCGGTTTCGACACACGCCGTCATCACACAGCTCTCATTTCACAGACAGCATCTTCGGGTCGCAGTACAAGTGGATACAATGCCCAACGGGGGGCTGAAGCCACTAAGATAATTAAGGTACACGAGATGTAATAACGTGCCATGAATAATAAGATATATGCCCCCATCAGAACTCTTCACGCGTAGACAGGAACATTGTAAACGTCGAGGCTACTTTTGTTCTGTCTTGCTTATGTTCTTAAAAAGGAATGTTGGAAAGCGAAATTTCTTGAAATATTTCATTATAAAAATCTCTGGTGACGTTCCAAAAATAGTGCAAAAATTATCAAGTAAAACTGAAAAATAAATAATAGTCAACACTACCACAGTCTCCCACTTCGCTGATCACTTACATCAAAACAAACACACATTCGTAAAACACGTTAATTTCGGTAAACTAGAAATGGAAAATAGGTACTAGCACAGAATAAAATTAGAATCCTTTCATATAAATACATACGTTACAATCTGCAAAACCAGAACATGACTTGTGTTAACCTAAATATCCATGAAATCTCGTCTCCTCTGCTAAAATTAGCCTAATGTGTACACCCCTAACTCTACCCGCCTTCGCCCGCCCGCCCCCTCCTCACGCCTGCACCAGGAACCTCGACCCTTCGACTGCGCCGCCCCTACCCCTCCCTCACACGCTTCCGACCGACGCTCTGTCCTCTTGACGAGTGGCACTCGCAATATACCGCAGAACTTCGTTTTCCCTTCAGACGCTGCAAAGTATGTACGACGCAGTTAGCTTACGTATCTGGCATATTAGGTTAATAATTTGGACATAACACTTTGTACATAATTTATACAATTTGTACTTCATTTCATATTTCATGAATTTCTGTAACGTTTTCAGGTAGCTCTGATGATGATCGCTATGCGACCGAGAAGATCGTCAGCGATCATATTAATATTCAAAGCTAAATTTGAGTGGATTCATCGAGGCAGTTATATGGACAAAAATATAAAAATGTAGGAATACGAATATGATATTTATTTTCATAATACCTATTATTGCTTTCGTAAATAATATACGTAAAAATTAATTTCATTGTAATGTAGACAATGTAATGTAATGTAACCGTGTAATATTAATACTAAATAGATTTTTCTATACATAACAAAAAGCTTTTTCATTTTAAACTCGTTTACATAAACATATTCTCTCCCAGACGAATCGAAGCAAATCCAAGTTTTCAATAACTCTCCTTACTTTGGCCCATGAAGACTTCCAGATCGTGGGAGACACCGTTTCTTTTCCGGAGCGCAAAGAAGGCTCGCCGAGTGTCAGATTTCGAGAGAGCGTCTCGCTCCTTCGTCACGCAAGTGTGCGGGCGGGAGGGAGGCCGTGATGCCGCCGTGAACGCAGTTTTCGGTTGGCGACGCTCGCCTGAAAAGGCCCACGGGCGCGTGCGGGGTCAGAGTTGGAGCGAGGTAACCACACAATGGTCCACAACGCGTAAAATATTGTCATTTGGTAATTGAATCAAAAAGCCGATAGTTTCTAAACTTCTTTCTTCTTTTAATGACATACAATTATCAGTGCACAGTCTAGTCTCCAGAAGACCCTAGCGCCGTCTTGTGAGACTTATTCTTAGCAAATATTCCTAGGGTAGTTTGCCATTGCATTCCCTAGCGACGCTAGTGCACCAATTTTCACGTTTTATTTGAATATCTGATAGCGCAGGTCAAGATAAAATCTGCAATCTCATCCAATAATTCTAATCGAAATTCTGATTGGTGCCAAATTGCTAGAGGATTTAATTTTGCCAGGATCGGCCATGTCCCTCTCCTGGGATCTGTTTTACATGCTGACACACGTCCGCATGCATCCCGTCAATTTTTGCCACCTCAAAAAAATCCCCAGTCTTCGATCGAGTTTGAATCCGCGAACGTAAAAGCTGTAGCCCATGATAACCTCCATACCATCAAAGCCAGAGTTCCTAAACGATAAAATAATTGAATTTACATTTGTCAACTTCGATTTATTCGGAGAACCGCCGGTTTTTGATGTATTTGCCGTGATCATCAGTTTCGCTATATTTGGCGAAAGTTGGTAGACAGTGCCTTATGACTGTCTCCGACTTTCGCCACATAGAGCTGATGATGACGGCAATCAGTCGAAAGCCGGCTCTCTGAATAAATCTAAGTTGACAAAGATGACTTATATATATATATATATATATATATATATATATATATATATATATATATATATACACCCACTCACATTAGAATGTTATTCCCATTTGACAATTCTGCATTTTAGGGGTTTGTACATTTCTATAATTATTAAGAGTGAAGTATATAAACTTCGTATCGGTTTTGAAGCGAGACTGTGCATTACGGCAATGCAACACAAGAAACAGCGTGTTCTCTCGTTGTGGCCCATCCGGAGCACTGTGCGGCGCGGCGCGGCGCGGCGCGGCGCGGTGGGCTGGGCGCGTAAGCCCGCGGGCGCGGACGTGGACGAGGACGAGGACGCGGACGCGAGCGGCGCCGGAACCCGAGCCCGGCGCTGCGCGGCGCATCGTACATCAACCGGAGCGCTGCGCTCGCCCCGCCTCCATCACCGCCGTCGCCATCGCCGCCGCCCACACCTTGTTCTTCTTCTCCTCCTGCTTCGCTGCCGCCGCCGCCGCCGCAGAATATAAATATTTATTATCTCGGGCGCAACCGCGGGCGTGCCGCGGAGGATGGCCGTATCGCGGTCACGGCAGCCGGGGGTGGTCACGACAGCTGTCACCGAGGGGCGGCGCCACGCGGGAGGGCGGCCGTCGCCCCGCCCCCGCCCTCGCCGCTGCCGCCGTCGCCGCCGGCGGTACGTGAGCGCGGCGGAGGGCCTCGGCCGGCGGCGGGGCGGCGCGCCGCGCTAACCACAGGGCAACGGCGCCCCGCGCCAAACACCGGCCGGGTGGGCGGGTGTGTGGGTGGGCGGCGCGGGCGGGGTAGCCGGTTGGCCAGGCGGGCCGGTGGAATGTGAGGACGGGTGGGCGTGGTGTGGAGGGTTTCTCGAGCAGACAGGACAGCACGGGACGGGGGAGGCGATCGGGTCATGAGGGGCGGGGTGGGGTGGTCAGAGTGGAGAACGATGGGGCGGGGCAGGCGGTCGGGATAAGGGGGTGAGTGCATTGGTTGGTTGAGGGGATGGCTGAGTGAAAAGCAGTATCAGAGGGACCAGAGAGCGGCGTGGGTGCGCGATGGGGCAGGTGAGTGAGGGTGGGTGAGTGGGGGCGGGTGAGTGGGGGCGGGTGAGTGGGGGCGGGTGAGTGGGGGCGGGTGAGTGGGGGCGGGTGAGTGGGGGCGGGTGAGTGGGGGCGGGTGAGTGGGGGCGGGTGAGTGGGGGCGGGTGAGTGGGGGCGGGTGAGTGGGGGAGGGTGAGATGGGGCGGGCGATGGGGCGGGCGGGCGATGGAGCGGGCGATGGGGCGGGCGATGGGGCGGGCGATGGGGCGGGCGGGCGAGCGGCGGACGGGCGTGGGGGCGAGCGAGAGATGGGGGTGGGCGGCGCGGGCGGATGAGTGGCCCAAGGTGGGACGGAGCGGCTGCGTCGTTTTTTGGTGGTTGGCCGGTGGGAGCGGGTCGGCGACTACTTGTGGGAGGGAGTTGCAAGCTCCAACAGCAGGATTCAGGATCATAGGCATGTTGCGATACTGGATTAGTTTTATGTTTGGTATCTATAGCATAAAGATAATATCCCGACAGAAAAATATTTTCAGACAACTTCAGTCAATTGTAATGCCGATAGGTAACAGATTCTACATTAAAACAAGGGAATAATGTGCATATTACTTAACGTTCCATGAATTCTTAAAAGTTTTGTTATAAATGATAAATTACTGCAAAACAGGTTCATTTTGTCATATTATATTTTGTTCATTTTGTTATATTATATTTTGTTCATTTTGTCAACAGATTGCTAATAGCTACAATGCAAGTAGATCAGAAAAGCAATAATAAGTCTTCAAAGAAGAAAAAAATTAAAATTAGAGCAAAAATACTGTACAAAGTATCGCGGGTTACCGGAGTGGTGATTGCAGAAATATCGGGCCAGCAATGAAATAGCACGTGGGTAGGTGAATAACGAGACACCGAGAGAGAGAGAGAGCAGAAAACTTCGCCGAGCAACGGGCGCCATGGGGTGTGGAGGCAGGTGGCGGTGGCGGCGGCAGCATTGGTTTGATCGATTCATTAACAAGTGATTCCGGGCAAGTCAACTGCTAAGATCATTAGTCGCCTAATGAGGTTTTCCTTAACCAGGTATCTCCCACCAGAGGCGCACCGCCCCAGCCGGGACAAGCTCTAGGGTCCCGACCCATCTCCCGGCTTGTATGGTAGTTTAGTGCATGTAAATGCGCAAGCAAGTAAGAGGTGAGGATAGGACAAGGAAGAGGATTGAAAGAAGCGGTCCGTGATCCGTTTATTAGGCTACTGCTCCGGCATTCACTTGGCACTGATCACTGACCACCGAAAACTATCGCTCAGAGCAGCCACTAGCATTTCGCTCCAGACAGTAGCTGAATTCCACCAAGCTAAGAAGCTAGTGTTGAAAATCACCATTGGGCCTCGAACCTAAAAACATCCCGTTCAGAGGCACTGCAGTAACATTATTTGATGTCCTGAGCCACCCCTCCCGCGATGGTAGCATTGGCAGTGGCAGTGGTGATGGGTGGGGGTATTGGTAGTGGTGATAATGCTAGTGCCCTCAATGCTGTTGATGATGGTAATGTAGCTGGTGCACCAAAAGGCTGTGGAGTAGGTAGTGGTGTTCACTATGTGGTGATGGTGTTACTAATAGTAGGGTGATGGAAGTAATGGTGTCAGGTGGAGGTGGTAATACCAGTTGTTGTGGTGGTGCTGGTTGTGGAAGAGGTGTTATTGATGATAGTTGTGCTTGTGATGGTGAGTGTGATGTCGGCAATAGTAGTGGTGGAGGTGTGATGGTGGCAGTACGTTAGTGTGATGGTGATAATGGTGTAATGCTCTGGTGTTTCTGGTGTCGCGATGATAATGTGCTCGTGGTGGCTTGGTTATGTCGCGGTGTGGTGGTGTGGTGGTGGTAGTGTGGTGACTGTGGTGGTGGCGGAGATGGTAGTAGTGATGTGGTGGCTGTGGTGGTGGCGGAGGCGGCAGTAGTGATGCGGTGGCTGTGGTGGTGGCGGAGGCGGTAATAGTGATGTGGCGGTAGTTGTGGCGGTGGGGGTGACAGTGTTGCAGGCGGCGGCGGCGGCGGCGGCTCGCGCGTGCCGCGGGGCTGCATGCTGCTTCGGCCGCTCGCACAGCAATGACTGTTATCGCGCGGCGCCCGCGGCTGCAAAGTGGCCAAATTCTGGCGCCGTCGTCGCTCCGTGAAACCCAGTTTACGCACGCGGCCCGCCCATTTAGGGAAGGCGATGAAATGCGAACCCTTGCTTTATTACGGACTTCGAGCTACCCAGACGTGTGATTGAGACTGTGAATGTGTTCTACGAAAAGAATGGTTCTGCATTTTTTCCCTCCTGTGCGTGCGAATCAAGAATTTCTCGGTAGTACGTAAGTGTGAATATAGTGTATTCATATCGAATAAGATGAATAAAAAAGAATGAAGTGTGAAAAATCAGTTTTATAGCCGGAGATAAAAACTCTAATTTTGCTTTCATTGCAGAGTATGTAGTGATAATCTATGGTTGTATGTGCATGTAATTCCTTGAAAACTACGTCTCCTCTCTTGACTTTTCTTCCACGTATGGGAGCGAAGCAAATTTGGGTCGTTTGAATATTTTCGCTACATCAGAATAACAGGGTTCACGCTATTTCTTCGTTCTTTTCATGCTCATTTACCGATTATAGGCGTAGGTTTTCTCTTTTAGAACGTTCTGAATTTATGAGTGTACTGTCATATTCAAACAGGTAACTTTCAGGCGCATTTCCGTTGTACAAGTAGTCTAACAAAAATGTTTCAAACGTAGGTCCGAAATATGAATGTTATACAAGTCTACCTACTGAATGAACACAACCATAATAATTATTGGTATATCTTGAAATTTAAAATCTGAAAAATTAGTTTGAAATATAAAATTATAATAATAAATTCTTCGAAAATGCCTGGTTTAATTCTCTTTGCAATCATACTTTTACCTAAATTAATTGTGAAAGAATAAGTTAAGAGCATAACACGATGCTCGTCTTTTCGTAACTTCTTCCTGTCAGATAAATGCTATTTACGTAATGAATGGAGAAACAAATGTGAAACTTTCCTTTGACACTTGACAGAGTGACGTGTTGTGCCTGAGTGACATATTAGAAAGTTGCGTGTTAGGCAAATAACTCGAATTAATTGGAAAGTAAATGAAAAAGAAAAAGAAATAAGTCACTAATATTTACTGAACAGGTGCAAAAAGAACAATTGATTACATTGCAGTTTGCAATTTTATTGATTTAATTTTTTTTTATTGAACAATAGACGTGTTTAAGAAATTTATTATTCACTGGAATTATTTATTTGAATAGGAATCCTTTAGTACGCGTTATGTAAGGAAGTGTTCAAGATAAGTATTATCTACAATTCGAAATCATATGCGTTGGAGATTTTGTGTTGACTGTATTCAGGGACGTATTAAGTTGATAGGAGAGGTCAAAGGATTCGCCGTCGATTGGGAAATGTCCAAGCCAAATGTGGTACGTAATTGTAAAAACAGATATTGTAATACTAATGAATACTAGTAATATTCCTCAAAACTAATGAATACTAGTAATATTCCTCAAAACAGAGTTTGAAATTTTAAAACAGTAATTAAAGGAAACGCTCCCCAGTTTGTACGTACTCAAGCTCAGGCGGACGATAGACGAACGGAGAATCCCTTCTAGCGAACCTAAAGGGAGAGGGAATCGTTTGGCGCGGGGAGGCGTTTGCGAGGCGCTTGCCTGCCACCGCTCCGGCCGGGGCCGCGTGCTGGCGCGCGAGACTGGCGCCGCACACGCGACGGGAAGACATTTACGGCGCCGCGCGTGACAGGGCTGACGTGGCGGCGGATGCGCCTGCGCGCTGCACTCGGGAGCTCAGCGATTTCTTCATTGTCAGCTTCGCCTTCACGGTCATCGTCGTCTTCATCGTTCTTACTTGGTCATTTTAGACATTTTCTTCACCGTTTTTATCATCTTCACTACCTTCATCTTCATCGCCTGTATCTTCCTCTTCATCGACATCTACCTCTTCAAAACGTAGTCATCTTTTTCTTCATCGTCGTTGACAATTTCCCCTTCATCGTCGTCATCTTCCTCTTCATCACCTCCATCATCATCATCCTCTTCATCATCTTTACCTCCATCATCACCTTCTTATCATGAGATCTGTTAATCTTTTTTGTCATTATTTTCTTCATCATCATTTATATTGTACGCTTTGAGTCGGAGGTGTTCTGTGTGAATTGTGAAAATAAAGGGGAATAATTATTAAATTGCGAGTGACAAGTCCACCGATTTGACACATATATCTAACATCATTGTCCATAAACAATCAGAAGTTACCTTCATAAATGTTAGTGATTTTTTTGTTTTCTTGGCGCAAAAACATAAACACCATTTCTTGATTAACGAGACGTTCAAGAAGTTTCATTGCGTATTACAATACACGATGAATCAAAATCAACTGTGCAAATGTAAGTCTAAATGACAGAGCGAAACAGCCACGATATATTTCATAGTCACAGGCTCTCATTCTCCTAAGTGGATGATTTGCAGTGCATCTTCGAGATACATTCATGCTCATTTGAACTATGTTCCTCACAAGACACTTTTCCCTCTTACTTCTTCACTGGAAATTTCTGGGGAATTTATTGAGCTGAATGTGTGTGCAATATAAAAACCCAAAGGCGAAACCTATCGTATATTTCCTCGAAACCCTAAACCCAACCTAATAGGTCTTCCGAGCCTTTGGATTCTCAATGTTTGCATCTATTAGTTACAACAGTATTAACAATAAGACAACTAAGGCATTTTCAAGAATGAGCTTAACTCCAAATTAATGATCCTTATTTTCTTACATATAAAAGTTAATTTTAGGATTTTGTATGAAGATTGCAGATTTCTAATCTCGAATCTATTCCTGGTGAGAAGAATTCAATCATTCTAGAATTAGAATGTGCTATACCAAAATACAGGTGATTAAAACTTGAAGAATGACGTATGAACAAATACACTAAAGCACTAAAGTAAACAGTGATTTACGGCACAAGGAAAAAAAGAAAATAATGAAATTTATTGTCCTTAAAAAAATTCTGTCAACATTTGTATACTGTTGGAATAAAATGGAAGTCGTGAGCATCACTTTCATTTCATTTTACAATGCGGTATAAATATCAAGTAGTACCTCATTAGAAAACTAATACATACAACACGTCCGCAATAGAGATTATTCAAATTCAAAAGCAACGTACCTTAAAGTCTTGTTTTAATGTACTTTGTTTTGGGGCTAAAAATACACACTCTTGTTGATTCTGCATCTCAAACAAATCTTATCTGTTCTTGTGTACTCTTGAGTACCTCTTAAAATAAGTAACGGTCTCAGCAGAGACTTAATCCAGGAACATATAGATAACGAGTGAAAGTAAAGGGCAATTACGAAGTAAATGTTCACGGCGATATTATGAATAGCAATAAAAATCTCTCCTCCATGTGTTTATAGAGCACTTTCATGCTCTTTTCTTTGAGAAAGAATATCTCGGAGATATATAAAAAGAATACAAAAAACACATCAAATCAAATTTACCGCTAAGTACAGAAGTGTAATTTTGTCTAGTGATAAGCATTAGGATCCTTAGACAGTCCATCATCCCTCTCAAGTCGAGAAACTGAG
Organism: Acheta domesticus; assembly: GCA_031308135.1. Taxonomy (NCBI): domain Eukaryota; kingdom Metazoa; phylum Arthropoda; class Insecta; order Orthoptera; family Gryllidae; genus Acheta; species Acheta domesticus. Next base: position 83,455,460 of record JAHLJT010003656.1, read on the forward strand.
ATAACTGTAGCAACCAGGTAGGCTGACGTTGTGTGACCTATGTTATTTGTGTTTACGATAGAACCTCAGAGCGCTCGTAAGCAGTAGAAAGGCCAAATGTCCTTCTAGGATTTCAGTCTCTCAAACAAGAACAAGTAATCGCTCGTAAAAGTCATAAGAGATTCTATAGAACACGGCTTAAGTGCCTGATTTTGAGGTTAAAGCAACCGCTTCATTTTGAGAAGACAGTTTAATACAACCTGGAGTTCGAACTCGGATTTGAGTGTTTTACATATTGTACTTAACAAACATAACTGAATTTAGATATATCTTTATCTCTAGTTACGAGTATATTTCATTTGATAGTTCGTCCCCATCACGCGAATTTAAATGCTTTAAATAAAACAAACATAAAAGGCCTACAAAGTTTTCTATATTATTATCACAAATTTAACCGGAATTGTTCGGAACATGAAAAAGTGAAATAAAATTAGATACTTAATTCATTACTAGATTTTTGAACGAAATACTCTACTTTTATCTGTTAGGTATGAAATATACAATTTTTAAGAAACGATAATCATTAAAATATTTTTTTCCATACAAATTTAAATGAGATTTTGGGCCCTTTACAACTTATCCCTACGTCATACGTTTGCAGAATGGGTGGTTTTCAAAATTAAACATTGCCAATTCTAATACGGTTTGTGATATTTTATAAATACTGTGTTGATTATGTCAATACTTTCATAACTTCCCTAATTGCTGAAGTGATGTTAGAATTTTCAAGAACACATTCCGAGTATTTGAGTATTGTAATTGCATCGATATTTCTTTATCATGTGTAAGACGTGAGCGTGGCTGCCGCAACTCATGGATATTTTAACTATTAAATTCTTACATTGTACATTTGATCACTTGCAGTCAGAGCGTGGTTCAATTTGCTTCAGTACTGAGGACTGGTATGGGGTTCGTAAACATGAAATGGTCACAAGGAGAATCTTCGAATTCGATCTTGGGGGATTCACTCCTGCTTTTTTAACTAAATAAAAGTGCTCCTATACCTAAATTTTTTCGTGCTCATTATCTATATAGGATAGGTCTAAATCGTAGGTCGTTATCTATCCACAACTAGCAAACGTTCTGTACAAATGAGTGTTCGTCGTTGCTACACTATCTAAGCAAGAAAAGATGCGCCACGTTAAGTAAGGGGAAATCTTGGGAATAAAGGTGAATTTTGCAAGCACTGCTCCCCTATCAGACTTCATAAAATGCATTACAATTCAAGTATTGCGTCAGATATTCACATTTATATTTCCCAGGAGTGTAAATCAACTAATTCATTCACCTAAACCAACATTTAACCTTTGTATGTTTTGATTAATATATTGTACTTCCTTTGACGCTGTGATTCATTTCCCCTTTTTGTGATGCACTGTTTAGCTCGCGCGGTTGCTCTGGCAACAAATTGGACACCCGATACTCCGGTTGCAGCACCTCCGAACCAGCCAGAGTGAGGTCCAGAACTCGACGCCGCGTCGTGGCACGTCGAAACACGACATGGGAAACTCGACTCGGGTCTACTCAACTGAACTCAGAGGCGCAGCCTCTGCTAAATAAGGCGCGCCTACTATCAGCGCGGGGAAGGGCATTAATTCTCCGGTGCTAATCTGTTGCTGGCTGGCGACGCGTCGAGACGCGACTAGCCCCCGTCGAAGCAGGCAAGAGGCAGGCAGGAGGCAGGCAGGAGGCAGGCAGGAGGCAGGCAGGCAGGAGGCAGGCAAGAGGCAGGCAGGAGGCAGGCAGGAGGCAGGCAGGAGACAGATAGGAGGTAGGCAGGAGGCAGGCAGGAGGCAGACAGAAGGGAGGCAGAAGGCAGGTAGGAGGCAGGCAAGCAGGAGGCAGGCAGGCAAGCAGGAGGCAGGCAGGCAGGCAGGGGGTACGGAGCAGGCAGGCAGCCAAGAGCCAGGTAGGAAGGTGGCAAACAGGTGGCAGATAGGAGGCAGGCAGGAGGCCGGCAGGCAAGAGGCAGGAGGCAGAGGCAGGATGCAGGAGGCAGGCAGGTAGGCAAACGGCACGCGGTCGTAAAACACACGCGGCTGCTGAAAAGGTCGCTGCGACGGCAAGAGATTTACGCTTGCCTCGTACCACGCCGCTCGCCTTTACCGCGAGGTACAGCATTCTAGTACGATTCGATTTTGATTCGTTGATTTGAGGGCGCTTCAACTGTTTTGATACCGGCCGAGATGAATCACGACAACTGTTGCTTCTGTAACGTTTCTAGCCGGAAGGCTGTAAGATTTCTTCGATCAATACCAGGCGAAGGCCAGAGTAATGCCCTAACAAACGAGTCACCGACCGCTCATGATGTTTCTTTCCTCTTCCTTGGACCCTTTCCTCCTCTTAAAGGCACACACTTAAATTTAAATGTACTACACTACCACATATGCTGAGAGATCAGTCGGGAGCTTTGAGATTATCGGGGCCGCGGCAGTGCCTCGCTGGGAGGGAAACAATCCGACATGTATGTCGGCGACGGGTCTCGTATTCAAGTGAGGGAGAAGCACTGTCACCTCCCGGGATAGGGGACTAATGACTACAGAAGTTCAAGAACCCAAAAACACGAAATATTCAAACTGCGTTTGTCATTGGCGCCAAGAAGGTAAAATTCCTCACAGTCCGTTGTATATGTTATTATTCCGGAACATACTGGATGTTCTGAAGAAAACTACGAAAATCACTGATCAGTGCAGTTAGCCTAAGAATTGAAGTTTGGTGGCGCCACAATTGCACTGATGTTAACACATTAAGAACATCCGACACCCCGCAAGAACTGAATCCACGATCTACTACTTTTTACGAGGAATCAAAGAATGAAATAATGTAACCACATGAGGTAGACAGCGAGGCGTCTACCGTATGTTACACAAATTTTCATTAAACTGCTAGAATGAATGCACCTGCCTGAGACTATTTTTCTATTTTATATAGATCCAAGCAGTATGAATTAAACACATTTTCACAGTAATACTCATATTTATTATGAAATAGATGGGTTGGTCGTAACTAATCAGCTTCCTATTCAATACCTGACCTGATTTCCTTCTTTGTGAGGCGTCTTTCTACACCGTAGGTGTCGGAGACCATTCCATAACAAAGTCTTAAGGATGGGTGTGGAAACAAGATGTGAAATGTAAAAATCGCGTTCGGTCAATGACTCATTGCATAAGGTACTGCTTTTGCACTCGCCTGGAATTCAGGGGAGAAAACCACGGAATTGACCAATAAGAGTAATCGGTGTCTGGGATTTCTATTGAGGCAGTAAAATAGTCCGATTCAGATATTTTGCTAGTGCCAAAAGCCCGGTACGATCGGACTCGGGACTAGCACACTCAGGCTAGTAATCACCAGATGCTACATACGCAGGCCATTCACCCAGCTACACTCGCTAACGTAGGTATGTCAGGTGTCGAGCAAGGTCTCTAGCTTTATAGAATTTGCTGGCATTGCATTAAAAGAAACTGACGCGTGCTTTAAAATTAGGAGTTGAACGAATTGCTCGGGTGGGGTTGGGGGGGGGAGTACATTGGGTACCTGTCCCATGATTTGTATAAGTATTTCGAGAAATCAATTGACACCTTCTGGCCCAAAAGCGATATTAGCTTTACTAGAGCAAAGGACTTATTTATTAAAATTAAATACATCTGCCATATTTGAAATTGTCAATTGAAGAGTACAATTAAACATTTGTGAATAGAAAAAACATTGTTTCATCATTGCGTTAATGGAATAAATGCATTAACTTCCTACGATCAGGTTAGGAGTTCGACAGTGAAAGCTTCTTGTTTGTAAAAGAGCTGTCCGCTCGTAAGAAATATTTTTTCTTACATGATCCGTTTATGTAATAAATTAATAACGAAAGCAGAACGTTTTAATTAAATGTAATAGAAAACGTAAACCACAAAGGTTTGGTCATTCAAATATATTCCTGTCCATTGGCAAACATATGTATGCAAGGCACAATTTAAAAAGAAAATAAACATTAAATAAAGTAATAAGTTATAAAGTATACAAAAAAATTTAAATAATGGTTGTTTGATAGAAAACATCAAGCAAACATACTTCCGTATGAAGCCAGAATTCTTCGTTAAACTTCGATCACGCTCTGCGTTTACATTCCCCACTTCAGCCTGTACACCCAATTCTGAACTAGGAGGAGAAATGAGAGTGTAGTCAGGGCAAGTTTGCCCGCAGGAGCGTCAGGCTTTCAAGGCGGGCAAATAGCTCATGCGGGCCAATAGTTTGAAATGCCTGCGCTAGGGTGAAGTCTTCGACTCATTTGCTACAATACAAATATCTATATTACTAATTTCCATCATGCGCAGAAAGTCAAAGAAAACTAAGAGCTCATGTAAGAGGTGTCTACGGTTTCATTCAACACTCGGGAACTCGAAAAAATCCAAAAGCAACGAAACAATTACGATTTTGACTGAAAAATGAAAACATTTTATTGGGTTACGCCTATTCTCATACTGTGCTTAGCGACCGAATTATCGTAATCCTGACATTACTGCTTACGCCACAGCTGACGTCATGCGACAGCAAGGCTGCAAGAAAAAGGTCGCCCGCTATTAAATATTTGATATTTACATCTGGCGTTAAGGATCATCCATGTTTTTTATATCCTCGGTATGTGAAGAACTGCTGTGACGTGTGTACCGTTTACTTGTATACTGTACTAAATGGTATATAATAAATGTAAGAATTTAACATCACCCGAAAACAACAGAACAGAGCATCTTGATTTTGAGGAGGGGGTCGTGGATTAATAGCTAACTCTTTCCACTTTCACCGCTGAGGCCCAGGCTCGATCCCCCAACAATCCAGGTGGAAGGCGAGCACTTCGAAAGTTTTCTGAAAGTTCTCTCATTTTCCTGCACACTCCACCATTGTTTTATCATCATTCACCCCACCGTCATTACCGCTTTATCATTTATTAGAACATCACTAATAACCCTCAATGACTTCAGTTCTGAAGTTGTGTACCAATAAATTAATACGTAAACATTGTGTTGTCCCGGGCGCCCACCGAGCCGGTTTGCATGCTCGCATTCTACGACTCCTTGGATCGAGAAGTGTTCCAAGCATCTCAGTCATTTCCCGTTGGACTGGGCTTTGTGTTTTCGCAGAGTGCTTTTCCTTGCATTTAGGGTAGGTCGTTGACTGTTCGGGGCAACGCTGGAATTGGAATTAGCCAGGTTCATTGTCTTGAAAACTATTTATTTTTTTGTTCTCTTTTCCTTGCTAAGTCCGCGAAACATGTGGAGTAGATCTTAATCTCACATATGAGAATCCGTTGATTCTTTTAAATTGTAAATGACGTGCTTGGAGCACAAAGGACATAAGTGCACTAAATGTTGGAATATATTTGACACAGAGTTCAAAGACAAGTGACTATAGAAACTATTGCTGTGGAAGGCATTTTCCTTCCATTGCTAGAACGCAGTAACTGTTTGAGCAATATGAATACCCTTTGCTCGTGAACTTAATTGGACTTTTAACTTTACACTCGTATTCTTAACTTAAAATCAGCGAAATGTGCTCTGAACTCCCCCGCATGTATTCAATAACCTGTAGTCTTCAGCACCGTACGCTATGGCGCAGCTTTATACTCCAATTTAAACATACTGTCACTATTGATAACATAGAACATGTTGTCTGGAATTGTCACATTCATAATCAAGAAAGGGAAATAATGTCAAAAGTAGTTCGTAAGGTAATTGGTTACGGCCCGTATTCTTTGACACCTCTTTTATCATTCGAAGATATAAATAACAAAGAAATTTTATTAGTATTCGTATTGTTAAATGTATTTCAAGTAATAAACATAATATTTAAATGTTTAAATGCATGAAATAAATTTTATATTTTGTTCGTTAATAAATAAAATGTGTTTGGTTTTTGTAGGCCTCATGTAAGGTCAATAATATGTAAACCTGGTTACAGTTTTAACTGTAAACTACCTAAAAAACTGTAAACTTGTTTTCATGTGCCAATAAGTCATATTTCATTCACATAGTGTCACTTGAAGGTCACGAGCTGGCAGGAGAGGGAGACATTGTCAACCAATCGAGAGCTACTGTACTACAAATGCAAGTCGTAACGAAGCTCCCGATTGGTTGCTGGTGTCCTCCCCCTCCGATCAGCTCGTGACCTTGAAGTGCCTCTATATTTAAATAGGAGTGTAGACCTCTGCTCCACCAAAGCCGACACAATAGTTTCAATAAATTTCACTAATTTAAAGTAGTCGACCTTCCCGAAACCACCGAAAATAGTTCCCTTCTTCCTAAGACTCATCGGACGTCACGAAATGCCAAGAGCTTGTTACCGAGTTCGAAGAGTGAGAATTTGTAATTAGCAAAGCGCAAAACAGCCCGTTCATTCTGGCATTTGCAAACTAAAACATGGCCCATTTCCGCGTGGACTGGGCACGAACTATAAGTAGGATACTGCAACAAACACTGCAGCGCAGAGTTAATGCCTCTCAGCACGCACGTGCCAGACGAGCAGTAAAGTAATTCGCGGAGGCCAAAGACGGAAGCACAGAAACGCCGCATAACGTTTCCTCTTATCTTTGTGATTATTTATGCCTCCGAGTTGGGCCAATACAATGCGGGTTAAGGCTAGACACAATAGATAAAACGCAGAACGTAAAACTTAAAACCAATTTTATAGTGTCTACAAGAGCTGGTGCGACGGCCTTATCGCAGTCAAGAGCCGACTGACGCGAAATGGTATGAAATTAGGCCGAGAGGTGAGTACAGGAAAGATTAAACATTTACGGAAACTAAATCGATACATAAAACTTGTTTCTTCAAAATTCATTAGTTTTCGGAGAAGATATAGGAGGTAATGCTCGTCTGAGACTTTTATTATGTATGGCAAAATAAATCAGTTTTTAAGTAGTCTATTGCAAATGTTAGAGTAAATTTGAAGACCTCGGAGCAATAGCACGCTATGCCACGATACGTAAATTTTGAGAAAACAGAGTGAAGGTTTAAACATTGCATTCTGCACACTGGAATAAAGAATCTTAATTTATGAATATCACTGCCATTTTGCAGCGAATCTTTAAAATAAAAACCAAACATCTAGATACATCTTTGGGGGCATAGAAAAACATTAATATCTCAATTTCATCAGAAATGTGGCGTAGTATGTTATTGACCCAAGGTTTTCATTTAATTTCCTAAATTATATTTTAAGAAACGAGGTATTAGAAGACATAATTAATTCTATAAGATTTGTACATAAAATAATATTATTTGTTCAGGGATCAACTGCAATTTCTACCATATGGATCTCTATCAAATGAACCAAACTGTTAAAGGAGGTAAATTATGAAAAAAAAATATATGGCACTTTCTTTTAATGTGGTTTAATTTTTGGTTGAAAAAGTGACTTTTTAAAAAGACTTTTGAAACACTTAAAGTTTCGGAGGTGAAATGACTAGCCTATCGGACTCTATAATTGACTTTATATATCAAAGTAGTCTTGTAAGAAAGGTGACGAAATTCTTCAAATTAGTAGTTCAACAGCAAGGGAACAAAAACTTTTTGGCCTATGTGACAGGACTCCGTCATGAAAGAAAACAACTAATGATACTACAATAGCACGTACCTTCTCGCACTTAATAAGTATTATAACGCCGCATTATGCCCAAGTTCTGTCTATATGAACACATCTCAGACACAACTTGGAAAATTCATTACAAATCGTAGAACATTAGGTGCGAAACCTAGTTTTTTGAAGATGCAAATTACACGTTTGACATTCAAAACTGCGTTTCAAACAGCTATAACATTTCCCATCAATTGTAAGAAATTCTCAGAAGTGTACAACTTCCATGGCGCGGCGCGGCGTGCGGTGCGATGCCGTTCGAATGCCATTCTGGTATGTTCTGATGCTTCTAAATGGAGTGCGAGAAATTCAATTAGCAAAATCGAAAATTGTAAAATTATGCTAAACCACTCATACGTTGAGGCTAAGTACCCCGAAAAAATCAAAATATCTGTTTCAAACTCGTGGGGCTTCCAGTTCCTTTAAGTCGATCGTGGAATATCCATTTCGGAGAACATGTGTGAATGGCTTAGACGCTAGCGTTGACCACACAAGGGCGGAGAGACTGACGGACAGACTTTTTGTCGGCAATCGATTTTCGTTATCAAAAATTCACAAAGCATGGATTCTGACTCCACGACGTTAGGGGTAGTAATTTATTGCATATAGGAACAAGGTTTAACCCCTTCTTCGTTACCAGTGCCTAGCTAAAAGAGTTTTCCCCAAGGTATCCCCCGCGGGGCATCGTCCCAGCTGGAAGCTGGACTCCCGACATGGATTATAGTATAAAGCATGTAACTGTAAATGTTTATGATTAAGAGGAGAAGATAGAACAAAGATGAGGAAGGAAAGATCGTGATCGTTTGTGAGGGCACTGTTCCGACATTTGCCTGGTGTTGATCGAAGAAACCACCGACAATACGCAGCTCAGAGCCTCGAGCCGCTAGAAGTCGAAATTAGCTAGTGGCGAAAATACTGACATTAGCGGCTATGCTATCTCAGCTGCAACATCTCGCTCTCTCTCTCTTTCTTTCCCTCCCACTTTCTCCCCCTCTCTCTCTCCCCCCTCTCTCTCTGCGCTGATCTTTCTTTTTTTAAATTTATTTGCATTCAGGTGTACAGCCTCTTTTGCAATGGGTTTGAATGTATTTGACACAGAGTTACAGAGTTGAGATAAACTTAATTTCCATATTTTTTGACTTAGAATTATTTAGGGGAGTTTTATGTGTCAGGGGGTTTAAGGTGGGTCAGAAAAGGGTCTGGGAATTTTCCTGCGGATGCGTGATATGTTTGGGGTTAGTTTCCCTAATTGGAAGTGTAGGGCATGTGGGATAGTAGGAATTTTGTGGTAAAACTTAATGGTGGATTGTTTGATAGAAGTGGTGATGGGGGGTATGCCGAGCTCTAGATGAAGAAGATCATTGGGTATGAACCAGAGTGATTTGGTTATGATCCTTAGGAAACGGTTTCGAAATGTCTGGAGTCTGTGGAAATGGGATTTGGCTGCTGAACCCTAAACTGGACTTGCGTATGTTAGCATTAGTCCGATCATAGCTTTGTAAAGGTGGGTACCAGTCTGAATTTGGAGGGGAGAAGATCGACGTAAAATTGGAAAAATGTGATGAGTTCTTTGCGTGGCTAGGGCAAGTCTGTGATGGATGTGGGATTTAGGCGACGACTCCGAGGTATTTTACTGATGTGTTGGAGGGCAACCAGGGGATAGAAATATTCTTGTAAGCTACTGAAGGAGGTAATGAGGATCTGCGTACAGAGAAGAGTTTGGCTTGAAATTTAGTTGGGTTAAATATGTTGACCTTTCTGAGAGATAGACCGACCCCGAAAGAGAGAAAAAGAGTCAGAGAGTGAGAGAGACAGAAAGAGACACAGAGAGGCAAGGAGAGTGACAGAGAGAGAAATGGTGGAAGGAAAAGAAACGAAATTCATGCCTGAAGTGGAGGTGATCACTGATCACAACCCCAGCAGAAACTGACATCGTCTCTAGTACACGGCAGAGAGAGAGAGAGAGAGAGAGAGAGAGAGAGAGAGAGAGAGAGAGAGGAAGGCAGGTAGAGAAATGGCACGGAGGCTGGGAGGCAGCGCCGGAGGCCACTGGGCGCGTGAACGTAACGAATGGCGTCGCCAAGCGCCTGGCGCGGGGCCGCACGTGCGACGCGTCGCGACGGTGGGGCAGTCTGCACCCGGCGCGCTACGACATCAAGACGATTCGTCGCACAGCTCGTCTCGAGAAACCCGACCGCAAATAAGGACTGCTACTCGTGGCATGCTTTCAACTGCCTCTTTAGTTCTCTTCTTTCTCAGCACAGCTGCGCCGTTGCAATGTTTTATTTTATTCTACATTGCCCCAGGTTATGCATTTTACACTGACGTTCATTTCATTAAGCGTTTCCTACATTACTTGTATTAAGTCCCTTCTAATCCTTATTATTTCAGCATATTTTTTTTTTATTTTCGTTCCAACTTTTTTATTCTTCCGTTTTTTACTCCTTTGGTATATAACAAGCACACACGCACGTACACACACACACACACACACACACACACACACACACTATATATATATATATATATATATATATATATATATATATATATAAACACACATACACTCACATCATTTAACCTTTTACCTCGTGACGTACACATTCGTTTGGAAATTATGTCTACTCTCTAATATCACTATTAATAATTTTGTTCTAATACACTAAAACAGTCTTCTTTCAAGTTATTCATCACTGCATCTAATCAGTGGAGTTTTCTTCGGCGTGCAAGTTGTGTGCCAACACCCAAGGAAATCTTTTCTTCCCCCTCCGAGCTCATTTAATTTTTTTATTCGATCTTCCGTGCGATCCGCGTCATAGATCGGCACCAGCCTCTCCTTGCAACGCGGGCACTGTGCGAGCGCAACTCAGGCCGTTGGTGAATGAATCCAGCGTCTTCAGGGTGTACCGTGTCGCGGCAGCGCGTGCGCGCGACATCCCCGGCTCAACGACGAAGCGTGTGAAGGGCATTGGACCTCGATTCAACGGCCTGCTGGTCCTACTAGCGAGCCGTAGTGAGCGACCGTCCGTTGATTGTGATATTCTCCGATGGGCGTGGCACCTTTAAGCGATAATCATGAAATTAGTATTATTTATGGATATGGATAGGGAAAATGAAGTCGAAATTTTGAAATAATAGCTTTTCTTCCCTTTCGTATGATGAAAAGAAGCGAGTAATTGATAACGGGCGACCATGTCCTAACCTAATAAGATTTCAAAATGTATTTTTTTTAAAACAACTAAAGAATGCGAAGAAAAGGCGAGCACGTATTTTAAAATATTTTAAAATGCATTACTCCAACCTTAGTAAAAGAAACTACAACACCCTCACTGTTGTTATTTTGCGACCAACTTTCACTCCTTCTTCTAATATTATAATTTATAATAAATCAGTTTTTTATATAATTCAATTGTATTCTAAATGTGTATGCGAAAAGAGTAGTGTGGGTGATAACACTTCACTCCTTCATTGCCAACGCCGTAGATCCGGATTGAAGAGATGTCAGTGTATCTAATTAATGTTCCGTTAAAAATATCGGTATTCAGGGTAACGTATTTTACCCTAAGAATCTAAATAATTCAAAAAGTTCAAACAAACTTTGAAAGTAATGAAAAGAAAGTCCTGAAAAATAAAATATTGATAAAAGAAAAAAAACACGTTGAAATCATTATATTTATGGAAAAAGGAAAAAGTAAGGATTTTTTACCCTTTGTATAATTATTAACTGCAGGAACCATCTGCTCAGGGTTGCACGAAATTACAATATGATAAATAATTGATACAAGTTATATCAAGTAACGGATATGTTGTGGCAAAAAGCCGTGCAGGTTGGGAGTGAGATTGAAGCGAGAGAGATCGTTTGAGAACATGACGCCTTCCGTTCAAGCGAAGGCACTCGCGGAAGGCAAATCGCAGGAACGAGAGAGAGGTGTTGCAAATGTGGAATTTGTAGAGGTGGCCACAGGCAGAAGAATTCGTTTCAGTTGATCAATTTTCCACTGCAATTTGTAATGGATTGAGAAGGCGTGCCGCGCGAAATAGACCCGAACAGACTTCAGAAACAGCGTTAAATCAAGCCGCAGTGCTTTAAAATATTCTAATATTAGAAAAGGCAAACAAGGCAAACTAGGAAATAGAGAGATTGAGGAACATAAGGATGAAACGTCCACAAAGTTATTGGCATTCGCGTTCAATATTAAAGATCTCAGTATTTATAGCAAGCAAAAATGTGTATTTTTTCTAAAGAATTAAGTATTAAAATCTCGAGATCGATTTTTGCGAACCATAAGTTACTCAACACTTTGTACATAACAAAGTAGGTAGCCTATATGTTTTATAAAAAATATAGAAAACCTGGCTTTAAAAAATCGACAGTAGAAGCCTCACTACGGAACGGAACTGAAGAATTCTGTTATAGTTTAAAAACATTAGCGATTTAGATTAAAATGTGGTTACACAATGCGCAACTAGACATATAAATCGTGTCTCGTATCAGTTTTTAAATGTTACATATAGACCTCGGAATTTTAGGCACGAAAAAGTGATGATTTAGGCGCCTAAAATAGGCAACGAAATTATGAAATTAGGCACTATTAGGTGTAAATAGTGACGTTTTAGGCACTTAAAATACACTGCAAAATGAATAAATGAGAAGTTTAAAAACATTAGACTCGATAAGTTATGTTTCTGGCATTGAAACTGATCGCTAAACGATTAATTTATGTACTTTAATTATTAGGGAAAGTCAAGTAGTTTTACATTTATGAGAGAAAATACAAAATTATTTTATTCACTTACATAATTAAAGTAGGCCATTGTATAATCAAGATTCTATTAGAACTCCCCCCCCCACATCCACACATAAAAGAAAACACGAAATGACTCTTTTTACTTTCTTAGGATTCAAGGCTTGGGTTTAATTTGTAAGACTCGCATTTTCAAAAGCAGACTTTTGGCTGACCTTTATGACTTTCCTCGCCTGGATTGCATAGACGAAGCGCCGCGGCGATGTCTCAACCTGTCAACAGCGCAGCTGTACAGGGAATGGGTGCAATTGCCTAAGAAGTGCATGCTGATCGGCGACGTGCGTGAAACAGCTAATTGACTTTATATTTAATTGCAGAACTCCTTATGTTCGGTGTGTTGGGTGAGAGATTTTGGTGCGTAGTCGATTGCGTATTCGTCGATCAGGGAATATTCGCGTTTCGGGTAATTCGGGAAATTATTTGCGTTTTGGTGTAACAAATTCAAAAATTCGCCTTTTCCTGCACACGATTACATAACTTTCTGTTCTTACAAAATTCCTTCGTCAGAAGAGAAAGTAAAAATGAGTAATGAAAATATGATAATACTTCAAAATTACTTTTTTTAGGCAGTTTTAGGCAATAAAATATAAATTGTCATTAACCGCCCTTTTAGGACATTTTAGACATTATTAAATGCTCTTAGTACGTCTATTTTTTCACGATTTGTAAACATATGCAGTTATTTTCCACAATCCCCTAAAGAAACTAAATAAGCATTTGTCCTAAAATCCGAGATCTAGTTATATTACTAAACTATAATTGTTTGCTTAGTGTGACAAAGACAATATTTTAGACTAAAACAGTCCTTACAAAATACTCATAACATTGCGATGAAACATTTTCACATCGCCTCAAAACACTAAGAGACCAGGACTTAAAATGCCCTATCCAGAAACTACCTAACAGCTGTCAATCGTCATACAGCGGAAATTTTCAAACGGCACCAGCGAACATTATAAAAATTACCTGCCATCTAAATGAACATGTGTTTACACAACCCGCGACCAGAGCTCTAAATCCTTGCTGCGTATCAGTTTCTGAAATCTGAGTCTTTAAGAATTCAGCGGCGGCTCGGCCGAGTGAGATTGCGAGAAGGACGGGCCCGCCCACCGGGGCATGGCGTGGCATGGCGTCGTGCGTCGGCGGGCGACGGCGGGCGTCGGCGGCGTCGGCGGAGCGGCTGCGGGGTAATTAAAGCCCTTCGAAGGATAACAAATGGCTGCGCCGCGCGCGGGGCCACGCACGCACAAACGCACCGCGTTGAAACTGGGGCAGAGGGGAAACGCGTCGGTAGAAAGTCGACGGGGCGACGCGGCGCGGCGCGGCGCGGCGGTGCAGCGCGGCGTGATGGGACGGGACGAGACGCGGTGGTGCTACGAGGCGGGCCGAAGCCGGCGCTGTGCGGTCGGGTTGGTACGGCGGATATCGAGAGTCGTGGCTCAGGACATCCACTGATGTCACTGCTGTATCGTATCGGGATCGTATTGGATCGAACTGGGAGGGCGTAGGTTCGAGTCCCGATGGTGGCAGGTTTTTCGACACCAGCTAGGTCTTCAGTCGCTGTCTGCAGGAAAATTCTAGTGGCCAGCTACTTCGATCGTAGTTTGTCGATTATTGATCTTCGATCAATACCAGGCGAATAGCGGAGCTGTTCCCTAATAAATGCACACACTTACATGAACAGGGGCGGATCCAGCCGATCATTTGGGGGGTGGGGGAGCATCACAGATGTTTGTTAAATTATATACATTTGTTATTACATTGTATTTTATTTATGTACTGTAGATATGATACAATACAATATTATTGTTTAAATAATTCGAACATTATTTAAATCAATTTTGCCATATAAAAGAAGGTAAACGAAAACTCTAGGTCTTTTGGGGGAGCGTGGCCCCCATGGCCACCCCTGGATCCGCCAGTGCACATGAACTACACTATCACAGATGCCAAGCGACCGGTCAGGAGCTTAAGAGCTTATTCCGGCTGTGGTGATGCCCCGCTGGTGGAAGTCACCTGGTTGAAGGAAACGTCGCTACCTCACAGGGAGGTCGGCGCCGGATCTCATCCAGCGGGCAGGATCACACCGAGAAGCCACCTCCCGAGGAAAAAACATGCACTACACTCAGGTGACTAATGACCTTGACAACAGTTGATGCACCCGGACTCACTAATCAATCAATGAAACTCGTGAGGCGTTGCAAGGCGGGGAGCAGTGGGGTGGGTACAGGGCCTGGCGGTGCCGAACGGGACGAGGTGAAGCAGAGCGGGCACTTCAAGGGAGGCGAGGTGATGCGAAGAGGAAAGCTGTGAGGCGGGGCGCGGAAGGTGGGGGGGGGAGGTTCGGGGCGGGACGGGGAAGGACCGGGCGGAGCAGAGGGGCGGGGTGGGGCAAGAATAGATGAGTGGGGCGGGAGAGGTGGGCGGGGGGGGAGAAGAGATGGGCAGGGCGCGGAAAGTTGGGCGGGGCGGGGAGGGGAGAGGTGGGAAGGACGCGGAGAATTGGGTGGAGTGGGGAGAGTTGAATGGGGCGGGGAGAGTTGAATGGGGCGGGAACAGGTGGGTAAGACAGGGAGAGTTGCGTATGGCGGAGAGAGGTAGGCGGGAAGGACGTGATGTTCGCTCAGCTAATGGAGCAGCGGATCGCCACGATGGTGGAAGAAGTGAAGGAGGTTTGGCATGCGTTGGTCAGCATGGCAGGTGAACGTACGGCGTAAAGGATTTCTTACCACTAATAGCGAACAAAATTATTGATGTGATGATTCTAACCTAAGCAGGTTATATATTAGAAATTAATGACAATATTACATGAAGAAGATAATGGTAGAACCTGACCCAAATTATATCCAACGCGATCCAAAACCTGTAACCAAATTATTATCCAAAACATTTCCCGAATTTACAAGTATTTCGTATATAATATGACTGAAAAAGGCAACACGTTAAAGAAGAAAACATGTGAAAATGGAATAATTTGAAGAAACTATTGACGTCCGGAGGGGTTCACTGATTGCAATTGACGTGCTATAGGAAAGAAGAAAATAGTAACGGAAAGTTACGCAATTTTATGCTAATGTCAACTTATCACACACGAGAGTAAAGTTCTAGGAAGCATTCGAAGCGTGGAGCACTGGCAGTGTTGTGCATGTAGTACAAAGATTTATGGGAGTATAGGATCGAAAGATTTAAGTAATGTAAAGGTATAGTGAAGGTTGAGAGGTCAGGTTACAAGGGAGAGAAATAACAGTCACACTGAAGCAGGTCCCAGGATAATGGAGATGGGAGAGAAATGAAATAAACTAAGGAAAGAAGGGAAGAGCAGGGTAGGATATCATGAGGAAATGAAAAATACAGAGATGTAAAATGCAGGTATGTAATTATGTAAAATATATAATAAATTGTAAAGTTGTTGGTTGAGAGTGTAGAAAATGCGCTAAACTGTATCTTCGTGATGAGAATTTTGAAATAAAACTATCTGTTTTGAATGCTTTGCAAACAGAACATGCAGAGGTGGTTCGGAAGAACAGAACAGCTACCACACAAGCATTTCACCTCTTTGAACCATTGTACAACTCCTGGTCGATCCCCCGGGAATCAGTACGTAAATAGGCCCGCAGTACGTTTTATGGAAGTTTTCCCTTTTAGGAAGACTCTCATTCCACCATTGCTCCATCATCATCCATGTATTAATTATCAACATCATTTTCATTTACGCATGAATAGTGTATAAATTGACTCTGTGTTTACTTAAGAAATCAACACCTCTTGATAAATAAACACTCATTTATAAGCTTATGCTCATTTATAAGTCAATCATCAAACGTATATGAAATTATGACTTCCGATACAGAGCGTAGCAAAGAAGTATCAACGAATTTCTGCAGCATGTCCAAAAATTTCACAAGATAGCAACGCAACTTGGTACGGTTTGAATTTAAAAACTAATCCAGATTCGCCCAATGTTTTAAGCACTGGATTCCTAATTAAGAAGGGTACAAAAACAAGTTTCGCTTTCCACGGCGCAACCCCGCATTACATTCCCGGGCGAGGCAAAATTATAACTGTGCGCATACCTTAAAATGTCCCTGTATCTATTGCTGTGCGACGATGAGAAAACCCATCCTAAGGTAATGAATACGGTGGAGAGATGTCTTCGGGCTAACCACATGAACCCCTTATACCATGACCGAGAGGCTGAGCCTTCGCTGGTCGGCCAAGGTCTGTAGCGGGCTGTCGAGCCAAAGTGCAGGACAGGACGAAAACAAGTTACTCATCTCCAAAACCGTCATTATTTAATTGAATGAAAAATATGTTTAAAAAATAGTATACTTTTACCAGTAAGACTTTTGTAAAAATGATTAATAAGATAGTCGACATCTAGAAGGAAACACTGTTTTGGCCACGTAATAGGCGACTTCCCTCCCGACGAATCCTATAAATGCCAATTTTTGAAATGTATCACTTCCTACGCATCGACAATGTACCCTGTGTTTGCCGACCAGCTCCTCCTGCAGCGAACGGTTTCCTATCAAACTCCGAGACGCCCGCTCTGGGCCACTGGGGCCCGGCGGGACGGGAGCGAGGTCTGGCGCCGGGAGGCGGGCGCTATCTGGGCGTGCCGCCGGACACGCGTCAAGACACGCGGGAGTGGGCGTGGGCGTGGGCGCTGGTCCGTCGCGACGAGTTGCGCGACCGCAGCGGGCGACCGGACCCCGCGTGCCGCAGGTGCCAAGGCGGCCCCGACACCTTCGGGTCGCGAGTATTTTTCCTTTTCCCCTTTTCTTTTCTTTTTTCTCCTTTTCCCCTTTCCCCTTTTTCCCTTTTTTTCTTTTTTCCTTTTTTATTTTTTTATTTCTTTTACTTTTTTCAGGCAGGTTAAGCGAATGGATAAATGGTACACGTGTAATTAATTAACACTAACCATCCCCTAAATATCAGGCATAGATTCACAACTGTATAAAGAAACAGAACAGCAATTTGCTCATTTTCCACCTTATCATTCCACCAAATATACATCGTTCAAGATGTGGAGAAATAATTTGTGTCAGTCAAGTGAACCAACATTTTACACCAAAAGCAAAACACAACAGTGTTTTGCTGGTGTAAAACACTTGGGAAATTTTCCATTGCCTGTGTACCAGCTTTGGCATCAACTGATGTCACTGCAGTGCCTGACCGGAAGGTCCAAAGATTCGAGTTCCGGATATCTAAGTAGTCGAAAACTACTTAGATAAGTAGGTCGAATTCAGTCGCTGCGTGGAGGAGAATTCTAGCGCCCGGCTGCTCTGATCGGTAGTTTTCCGTGGTTTCTCCGATCAATACCAAGGAATACTGGAGCAGTACCCTACTAAACGGGCCATGGGCCGCGCGATCCAACCTTCCTATCGTCACCCCTTACTCTCACTCGCTCACCGTCACACTGTGTCGAGAGACCTGTCGGGGGCTTAGAACTTGTCCCGGCTGGTGCGGTTCCCCGCTGGCGGAAGATACCTGGTTGGGGAAACACCGCTAGTCGACGTGTAGGTCGGTGCCAGATCTCACTACCCACCGGGGAAGACCTCCGCAGCCTCCCGAGTAAAGCATTAGCCACACTTAAGGGAATAATGACCATAGCATTTGACGCGCCGGGAAACACGAAATAATCAATCCACTGGCTGTACTTAAGGATGTTTTGCGTTAATCGCGGATTAAGACGCGACAGTCGGAGCTCTGCCGGCAACTAGGCGACGAGCGAGGGACGCAACTCAATTCGGTCCGATGAATTTTTTTTAAAACTAAGTCATCCCAGCTACCCCAAAAGGTGGCACTTCTTGAATCACCACCCATCCCACAGCGCATTCCACAAGTGTTGCATTTATCCATTTGATCCGTATCCTTTTAGAATATTCACAACAGTGTTTCAGAATTACATGCAGCATCACTTTTCAATAACATTTCGTTGAAAATATCGATTGTTTTAGTTTTATCTTTTCCTGGACGTTTTATGAACTACAGTACTTGCAGCAGAAAATAGGCCCAGAACCTCATTATCTCTTAATAATTGAGAACTCCATCTCATAAATCATGTGCAATCTCATTTGTATCTCTAAAATTGCGCATTTGTGATTAGAAGCTTTCCTCTTTTCCCTACTTGCCTTTCTTTCTACATGTTCAGTGTTGCGTGGAGAAGGTTGCCGAAGTGCCGAAGGTTATATTGCCAATTTCGAAATTGTAGTGAAAAAAACAGGCGCAGAATAAATTGACCCATCCCAACCGGACAAAGATGACATTACTGCGAACGTGGCCACGACTACTGGCTGCAATTGAAGGTTACAAATGATCCGAATTTACGGCCGTTACGCCCCTGCTATTAGTTCTGTGTGGGAAGCTATATATTATAACTTCACGATGCTCGCTGCTACCCACGTGACAAAGAAAATAATGAATCACGTAAGGGAAGGTAGCACTTAAAGTAATGATATGTGAACGTACATCAATATTCATTCGTGTTCTATGCATTCTTGTGATATCTAGCCGCGAGGCGTCCGCCTAGACACACATACATTTCCATAGCAAATGAGATAGAATGAAGTAGGCTATTATGCAGGCTATTTATCTAGAAATACACGCTTTAAGAAAACGCTCAACTAATTCAGCTCATCTTCCCCAGTTTTCGGCGATATGAGCGAAACGATAATCTGTATCATCATTTTGTTACTCTTTCACTTTGTCGCCTTCACAAAATTTGCGGCATAGAAATTTTTCTTAGTTCCATAATACTCCCTAATAAGAATTCTCATAATAGTGTCGCAACTACTGCGCATAGCTACTGTTAATTAGTCGCTTTCCATGAGTTGAAATCACTACATGGAATTACGACTTTGCCCTGTCGATACGAGAATACATTAAAAAGATATTTACACATTGCATTAGCTATTCTAAAGTTGTTCGTGATGTTCCTGCTGTGATTACCAACTCTGACGGTACTTCGAATGAAATAAATTTTAATATACGTGTAGAGTCAAGGTCAGATAATTCAAAATTAATAGAAAACAGAAGGAAATTGTTATGGAGTGAAATTAAGATAACTCTTCAAACGTGAATGTTTCATGAGGAAAGTAAATATTTTATTGTACTTGCGATAATTAAACTGAATATGTTTCGGCCCCTGAACCAATATACCAATCTACTAGGTATGAGAATATAATGTATTATATTTTCTTTTCATGTCACGGACGTCAGAAATATTTATATTAAAATTAAAACATATAGAACACTAAATATTATTAATATTCAAATCATCAATCTATCTTCAAAAAGAAAAATATTTTTCACTCTCATTTGATAGTTCAAATGTTTCCCAATGAAGCCATCTCGTGATCGTAGAAAATAGCATCGACTTTTCAAACCAAGACTGATTTACGTCAACCACTGAATCACGACACGAACACAAACAATAAGCCCGAACTAGCGAACAACATTCCTACAAAATCCATTAACGAAGAAAAACTATAAGGAAACAATGGGAGGCAGACAATACATCCAATGAAACCAGGCCAATCACCTCGGACAAAAATGCTCCAGCAAGTGAGCCGCAGGCGGAGCAGCCTCCGCATGGGTGGGCGGGGCGGGCAGGCAGGCTGCGAGCAAGGAAAGAAACGAAGCACCGAACGCGGGGACAAGGCGCAGATAACGGAACGTCAAAACAGAGCTACCCGCCGGCGCGTGCTCAGACGGAAGCATTCGGAGGAATGCGTTGCAGGGCCAGATTACCACAGGGGCGCATGTGGCACATCCACATCAAGTCATCAAATCAAAGAATCTATGTGTATGTGTGTGTGTGTGTGTATGCATGTCTTCTTAATTTTTGTCACTTGGATCTATCTTTTTAATTCTTGTTTGCTCTAAAAGATCGATATCGACTTTCCCTTCACTCAGTTTCACGCAGATGCTTGAACAGTTCATCAATCCAACAGTTCATCAACCTGCGCCATGTTTCGTTTCGTCATCATGACCCCACTATTATTAAGCTCAGGACTCTATTCCCATATGGTTCATCTCACGAGTGAGTGAATGCAAAGGAATTGGTTGTGGACGCGTCAACTTTTGAAATCATTAGACCCGAAAGAGTCGTGCATGTTATTTCCCTAAGCTGGGGGTGTTTCTCTTCTGATGGAAAGTGAGATCTCCAAGCCGCACTCCGACGCACTCCTCTTTAAGTATCTCCCCCAGTGGGGAACCGCTACATGCATGATGTGCAGTAAGCGTCCGAGTGGTCTCCGATGTGGTGATGTAGTGCATGTAATTTTGTGTGTGTATGTATGTAAGGGACTCGTGGCTAGCTCTTGGTCAGCGTGCTCGCTTTCCACTACGCGGCCCAGAATTCGATTCCCGATCGAGGCCAGACTATAGTGTGCGTTTTCCCTGCAATGTTCCAGTATACGTTGCTGTGTGACGATGAGAGAATTCACTTCTCAGGTTGAAGACCGGAATACGGCGTGGGGATGTCTACGTGCTAACCACACGTGTTCCCTTAACCCATGGTCGCGAAGCAGGGTACGCCTGAGCCTTGGCTGTCGCGCCAAGTACATACACATGTACATACATACATATATAGGAAGAGGGGATAAGGAAATGAAAAAAAATATCGCGCGCGGTCCATGGTTAGTTTGTTATTGAATCTGGCATTTATCAAAGAAACTACGGAAAACTGCGAATCAGCGCAGCCGGCTCCTAAAATTCTCTATCATTCTGGTTGAATTCGATCCAGCTATCCAGTATATCGAAAATCCGCTACCGTCGGAAATCGAACCCTAGGACATCCCGTTCAACAATGCTGATCAACGATTCAGATGCAGTGATGTTACAGTGAGCTAATGTAGTCCCATGATCTCCTAACACTGCAGCAGTGCTACTCGAATTTGCGACTCCTCGGGATATGTCATGAATAGAATTAGCTTGTAACATCTGAGGAACAGTTTACTCTTTAGCACTATCCGTAACCGCGTGTTTCTGGCAGTTAACTGAAGTTACTTACTTTTCATGTCATTCACCTTTTGGATTCTGTGAGCCAAACGGTCAATGTATTCATTGAATGTATTTAATGTACAGTTGTAAATGCTTTAATGCACAAATAAATAGGATGGATTAAGGTCTTTTATCCTTTAATACGGTTCACAAAGGTCCGCATGCTGTTCGTGAATTACGTAAGTATAGATGACATACAGCCTCTGTGTCATGGAACTGCAAAATCATTGGCGCGTTTTACAAGCACATGAAAACCGAGAAATAAGTAGATTTTTGACAAGAGATTTCGGGGACGATTATGAAGTTTGATGGGTTATTCAATTAACCCCACTAATTAAAGAAAGATTTAGTGTTTGGTCTTCCTGCGAGTCAATGTTTCGTGGCCCCTTTAATGGATAATCTTTAAATAACGAGGCAGTAATTAAGAATTAGATAAATTTCCGCACTAGTGAAGTGATAATCTGCCTGCATTAATGATTTTGTTACGGAATGTAACAGATTAATACCTGAGCAAAATATTGTAGTTGTCAGTTTTATCTACGTAATGTAATATACCGTAGAGTGACTTAATGACTGTTTCGGAAAGACGAAATAGGTAATGGCTCTTATCTCATCTCTTTTACGCGAAAAATTAGAAATCCCCGAAAAGAATTCAAACAAGTATGTTGTTATCGGTAAAACTGATTTTTGAATTCAGTTGAAAATATTACATAATATAAAACAAAAATTATTTAAAATAAAAGTATAAAATACAAAAATATTTAAAATATAAAATTATATCAAGATATAAAATTAAACGGACTCTCCTAACTAAAATCTGAGGGAAATAGTAAAAATAATAGTATGGAATATTTTGATAAAACAAGTTCCGTATAACAAAACGTGAGAATGAGGTAGGCGAAGGGAAAGTCCTAAATTCCGAAATATAAAGGAAAGTTGGGTATTTCGTTTCCCTAGTGCAATTGGTTTGCAGTTGGAAGAAATTATATCTTTAAGGAATCTGGATCTGATTCTGGAGTATATTGTGACGTCGCATAATCCTCATGTTTAAAACGTGAGCGACATGATCAGATCCCCGACAATATCTCGTTGAGAAAGAGCAAAACTTTAATGCAAATGTACTGTAAAATAACATAGCACATCAGTGTTAGCGTATCAGTGTTAAAAAAATCCTAATCTATTTAATTTGATAAATCACTATAAGACCATTGACTTTATAGGATTTAGTTATTTATAATAACGGGCAGAATAATACATACAGACATACTTTTCAAGGTCAGCAATTATCGGCAGACATTTGCCCTGTAAAACCGACAGGAAAGTCATGGAAATGACAGGAAACCCATCTGTCTGGGCAAAATGACATTTTCATCCCGACGGAATGTTACGAGTTATTTTCAACTTCACGGAAGTCATGGTCAGTGCATGTGCTTCTTATTACATTCACTGGCAAAAAAGAAACGTGGTTACGAAACGCAAATGTCATTGTGGCATTCAGCTCTGCCAGTGTTGGTCGCGGGTCCCGTTGTGTCTTTCTGTGAATTACAAAAGAGTTCGCTTCTTTGTCTGTACATGCGTTCTAGAACTGCAAAATATACGCAATAATGGGAAAAAGTAGATAAAATATATTCTGTGTTGTATATACTGGAAAAGGTGCTGATAATGTGGCTAATTCAACACATCCTCATCAATTTTAAAAATATGAACCCTTACATATGAACCTCAATATTATTTTTTGTGAAAGTTTATGTCGTTCATTATCTGTAAGTAAAAATTCTTATTAACAGGTACATTTGCCATGTTTCCAAAGTCATTTACGATATCTAGTGACAGAGTGACATGCGCCGCAATCGCAAGTGGGAGATTAGTGTAAATTATACGACACAAGCTGCAGACTTTTATAAAAAACGCATGAATATTTATTATCAATCAAGAGCAAATATACGGAAAACAGTTCTATGAACGCTTATTTTTTTGTTTCTTACTAGGAAACCATGACTGGGGGAATCTCAGAAATATTACGAGGCACGCTAAAGAAGGGCAATATTTTTTTTCTCTTTGCCCTTGCGATGGGCTATATGGACGTGTTCGTTTACTTAATCCTGACGTCAAATCATTCTCCCATCCCCTTCCACCCCATAAATGCCACGTTCTGTTCCATGACATGAAAACTTTCTGACCTCCAGCGTAAAAAGCACAAAGCAGATCTACAGATATACTAACCCGAATGGGTGTTATCGAAGTCCCACGTGTGCCCCTTGCTTCTATGGAGAAAAAGCACGCAAGCTAACTCTCCGTTCGTAAAACCGTCCCCGAAGGTATAAGTGTTAGTGCCCACAGGCGAATAGGTATTGTGATATAAAATAAGGAATGTCATTCCCTCTTTCGCTTGTTTGTGTTTAATATAACACCCGTGATACATTGTTGTTTTGTTTACGCAACATACGTGAATGGTATGAGAAAAATACATTTTAGTAAGAACTGTATCGTCATACATTCCTGAAAACACTTAAAATATTCCGTGTGTAGTATAAAATATAAATACCTATGTGTGATATTATTATTAGATACCAGGTACCTTCAAAAAAGAATCAAAGAACATTCAATCTTAGAATGGTCACAGTAAAATGTTGTTATTATTACTTTTGTTACGTTGACAAGGTTATTATTACTTGAAGGTATGGAATTATAATTGAAGATAAACAATAGACACATTATAAACAAGAGTGTGTCATTTTCTTAGCACTAAATATCATCTTTAAAAATTAAAAAAAATAGTTAATAAAAATATCTAAAGTGAAAAACAAATACTTTAATAAAAATATGTATCAGAAAACATAAAAAAATTAAAATACTTTTTACAGAATGAAATAGTTTCTGAATAGTAGTAAAATATAACCCCCTAGCAATTCACAAT
This sequence comes from Acheta domesticus, assembly GCA_031308135.1. Taxonomy (NCBI): domain Eukaryota; kingdom Metazoa; phylum Arthropoda; class Insecta; order Orthoptera; family Gryllidae; genus Acheta; species Acheta domesticus. The sequence goes on from JAHLJT010003656.1 coordinate 83,479,847, forward strand.
TCCAAAATGGACAAACGCAGAGGAGAAAAGGTTTTACAATGGTTTTATATAAAAAATGGCAATATTTTGTGAAAGTTTATCCGATAAGCTTGCGAAGAAAAATCATTTTAAAAAAAATCGGTAGTGAAAAGCGCCGGAAACGATGGAAATGAATTTTGAACAGCAGAAACGAAGCAACGAGGTGAAGCGTCAGCAGGAAAAACGCTCCGTCCAATCACTCGAATGAGTATCGACCTACCGGCGTCGTCTATTTGCTCGAGCGCCTCGCGTAACCTTATATCGGAGTTGCTTTCTTCCGGCAAACGACGAGGGAGAGGCAGCAACCCCGCCTCCCTGTCGACTGTGCGTCCGCGGGCGGCGACTTCGACCGCTCGCACATCGATCCCCGGGGGCGGCAGGGGGGGGCGGCGCGGGGGCTGGGGCGTGCGCGTCGCGTGCCGGGAGCCCATCGGGCGCCGATGCACTCGCCGATAGGCGCTCGCCGCCCCGGGGTGCCCGCCGCCGCCGCCGCCGCCGCCGCCGCCGCCGCCGCCGCCGCCGTCGCCACCCGCATCGACATTTTCATTCGGGCTGTCGTCGGCCGATGGTATCGTCGCCGCCGTCGCCCCCGGTGCGCCCGCCTCTCGATTTAGGACCCGCCCCTCCCCCCGCTTCCCCTCCATCGCCCTGGGCGGCGCGGCGTGGTCCCGCTGGGCGGTGAAGTAGACGGACGGATGGGTGAGCGAGCGGCGTGGTTGGGGGAGTGAGCAATTGGACGGTTGGGTTGGATGGGCAACCGGATGAGCGGTTGGGATTTTGGGTGGTTGATGAGCGTTTTCGACCGGAGGGTGGTCGAACAGTTGAGAGCGAGTTTGGCCAATTGAGATGTCGGTCAATTGCGTTTTGTGGAAGAGACGCAGTTGGTGAGTAAGATTAAGAGCGTGAGTGGTTAAGCGGATGGCTAGGTGAGCAGTTACGTGGCTAAGCTCAACGGTCGGAGATGTTCCGGCAATATAGAGCTAGTCCTGCTAGTTCTGGAAGGTAGTTCAGCTTACAGAGGGCGGGAGCGGCGAGTCGGAGATTGAGTCGACGGAAGGTTAGGTTGGCGGATGGGCGATGGATGAGCGGGCGGACGGTCGCAGAGAGCCAAATATTCGGAAGGTGGGTGGTTGAGTGAGCGTTTGGTGGGCAGGAAATGGGTGGGCGGGAGGGCGTGAGCGCTGGAAGGAAGATGGGCGGGTGGTTGGCGCGGGGGGTGAGCGGTTGGCTGAGCGTCAGGGAATTACCATCAGGCAAGTGCTTGGGAGGTCGGTTGGTTGGGAAGCGGCGGGTTTGCAGGCCAGGATGGCGGGATGGTGGGCGGGCGGATATGAATCGGGACGGTGGGTCTTTGGGTGAGGATGGTTGATCGTGTAGTGAGCTGGCGGGCGGGAGGAAGGGCGGATGTTTGAGTGAGTGGGTGGGTGGGAGGAAGGGCATATGGGCATGTAGGCGAGTGGGCAGATGGGCGGTCGCAGATATGCGGAGACTGGTATGGTGGGTGGTTAGGTGGCAGGTTGGTGCGTAGGAACCGGGCGGGGCGGACGGGAGTTCGGGAATTGTGATGAGTGGTTGGTTCGTTGGTAAGCGGGCGGGCGAGAGAGAGGTGGGCAACCGCAGTAAGCCAGGGGTTGGTCTGGTGGACGGTGAGGTGGTCGGTTGGAGAACGGGAAGGTGAAGGGGGATGATCGGGAACGGGAGGGCGGGAGATTAGGCGAGTGGACGATTGGGCGGGAGGGCGATTGGGCGGGTGGGCGATTGGGCGGGTGGGTGATTGGGCGGGTGGGCGATTGGGAGGGTGGGAGGGCGTCCAGCTAGAGTTTAGGTGAATAGTTAGGTGGTCGGTTGGTGGACATGGAGGGAGAGGGCAGACCGGCGAGCGGATGGCCGGGAGCGGGCGGGGCGGGCCATTGGGTGGGTGGCTGGTCGGTTGGTGGGCGGGAAGCGGGCGGGCGGGGGCCGAGAGGTCGGGAGCGGGAGGGGGGGCGATTGGGAGGGGGGTGACTGGTCGAGGGGCGACCGGGGGGGCAGCCGCAGCGAGCCGGAGATTGTGCCGGTGGGCGGGCGGGAGGGCGGTGGGCGGGCGGGCACGGTGGCCTTGCGTGCGCCTGATAGCCGCCCGCCGCGCGGCTTTCGGCGGAAGAGCGCCGCTGTAGTCGTAAACATTCCGCCGGAGATATTCTGTCAACATTCAACGCGAAAACGCTCCGACGTTTTTCTTCGGGTCAAGCGAGAAGCAATGTTCCGCGCACGGGGCGCCTAAGGTCTCATTAATTTGTGCACATGCAGAAAGCGAGCTCATGACGTACTAAAAGCACACTATACGTCACTGTTACCAATCAAGCATGAAATGTATATTTTACGGGCATAATATTTCAAAAACAGGTATAAGTTCATTATATCACTCCAAAAAGAGGTGTAGTGAGCTTTACTGTGCAACTTGTTTGTGATGGGGATTTTTTCTTTCAAACTAAGTAATTCATTAATCCTTTCATTCACAAAGTTTTTATGCAGGGCCTGTGGTCAGAAGAACCCAATACAGTTGAAAACTTTACATGCTTACAAATAAAACTGAATAGAAAATGTTTAAGAAATATAAATTGATGTTTAATCTGCTTTACACTCAGTTTCTTCAAGCAAAATTTGAACTAGTTCAAATTCACTATTAAAGACGAAGGAGAAGTCTGACTGTCTCAGCCTTATTAGTGAGTAAAAAGTTTATAATATTATTATTATAAATAATAATAATAAGAAGAAGAAGTCTGAGAAGTGCAAGAAATTGCTTTATTTGGAACAGCCCACATTTTGCGCAAAGTATTGTAGAGGCACCGAGTCCCTAGATCTACTACTTTGGAAGCTGGTTGCAACCCGGAGTAGACTTTATAATCAGCCGACTCATAACATCTCTAGTCGTGAATTAGAGGAATAATAATAATAATTATTATTATTATTATTCCAATTATAATAATTATTATTATTATCATGAAAGAGTTTTACGTTATTTATTTCAAATATAAATTTAACTAATATTAGAAGTGAATTTGAAGTTTTTATGAAATGGATGTAGAACTACTCCAATTTTCACGCACCTAAACCGAATGAACACCAGACCGCAACGCATCAGTTATGAGCTTAACCCTCGTCTTCGTGACTGATCCTCCGTGATTCAAAATGCGTAATTAATGCGAGTTCTATATCCCTAACGATGGAATAAATGAATACTGACAACACAAAATGAAACAAAGAACGTGGTTTGGGACGAGGGGCCATAATAAAAATTTCAATAAATTACGACATAACGGCGTCGTAACCCGAGCATAGCATCGTACGGCGATGACTGCATTCTTCATCGCATCTCGGGAAAACGAAGAGGTCGAAAGGCGATGAGCACAAAGACGGACGTCATGCCATCGACAGTTGGAATCCGCCGGACGGCCCCGCCGCGTCGCGCCTCGCCTCGCCTCGCCGGGCGGTGGGATTGTCTGCGGGAGCTTCAATGAACCGGATTAGGCGCGTCACGAAGCGCTGCCTTGCTGGTGGTGTTCGCCGTTGATTGGCTCTCGGACTTTCCCTGCGGGGGCGTTTGGATACCTGAACAGCAGCGACAGCGGCTGTCAACCTTGCACCGCCGCCGCCGCCGCCTCAGAGAGGACTCGTGGGCTCCTGATCGAGCTGTCCCACCGCATTGAGCAACCACGGGTACAGTGTACAGTCTGTGATCGTCAGGATGTGGCGTGTGTATGTATGAGGCGTAAGTCATAGCAACTATTTGTTCTTCCTCGGTACCGCTTAGAGAGAAAGTTTTCCAATGCTGCGAGAAAAAAACTGCGAATTTTCGGCAGAAAAACTCTTATTACAGGGCCCTGATAACGAAGAAGTGGATAAATCCACTTGCTAAATTTAGAAAAAAAATCCTCTTATACGTGTTGGAGCCACAATCCAAGTGTCCTTAATACCGAAAAATAGAATGATGGCAAAACGTCTGTCTGTCCGTCCGTCAACAAAGCTATCGGCTAAATTATTCAGCCGATTTTTTCCAAAATTGATATTTCTCAATCGATCTGGTTGATATCGCCGTTCCTTGATATACCGATATTTTAATTCTGAGAAGTACCTTACATGAAGCTCCACGGACATTTTCAAAATTTTCAAAAAAATGGCTCTGTCGCTTTTGATTTAATTTTGTTGTTGGATAGTGTGAACGACGTTTACGACAATGGTGCAGATTTTGCGAAAATTGAAAAAAAAATCAAAATTTCTTCGGTGTCTTCTTACAACTACAATTATGAATATAGAGACGTTTCACTTAAAAAATCTGTTCTTTAAAGATTTTGTTCAAACTTCAAAGAGAAATAATTTTCTCCGCGTTATTTACTGATGAATTTACTAGAGATTTACAAGGATCATAAAGACAATAAGTTTAACTCCTTTTCTTACTTTTTTTAAAAAATGATTTCCCCTATTTTAATAATAATAGTGATTAAGATTTCCCCTATTTTAATAATAGTAGTGATTAAGAAACGCAACACATGAGAAGAGCTCTTTGTCAACAAGCAGAAAACTGGAATTTTAGAGTACGCTTCTACATTTATCTCAAACGCTTATCTGCTTTAAGTTTGTGTTTCAGAAATAAATCGTGGGAGAGCAACACAAAATTAAAAATAGGTTACCTCCTAAAATTAATGTATGGTAATTAATGTATGGTAAATCAAGCTGTACATTATGTTCGAAAAAATTACCACTTTCTGGGCGTTTTCCATATGTTTTTAACATACGGATATTGATTTAGTTGTATTGTGACTCGCTATTAATATTCGAGGCGAAAACATTCATAAAATGACCGCAGCGCAAAGAATAATTTACGATCATTGTAATTTTTCTCTCGGATATGACTTCATTTGAAGGTTATATGAAAGACCAGCGTGCATTCCATCGCATTAAAATACGATAACCTACTTTAAAAAAAGCATCCACATCCGAGATGACAGGTTTCTTATATAAGGTACCACAGAGAGTAATGGTAGTTGAGTAAGTTTTATAGGAACTTTTCATACACTTTTCATGAAACGTTCTCATAAACAACTTTGTTTAAGAGGCCGTGGGGAAAAAGTGTGAAATTTTACGATCTCAGGCGGAGCATGCTTGTTAAACAAGCGTAATTTATCGTACGTAATTTTCCCATGCACCATTGATTTCTTGCTCTGTTTGTGAATGACGAGCCACTAAGGCTTCCCATTCTCCATTTGAGCCCGGTTGCGTCGCTCGATTCATTTGAGCATCCTGCTGTTGCCACACTGCGCCACGCCGGGTGGCTACGTGGCGACCTTTACGTGATATCGACCCTCGCTTTCCGGGCCTCTAGCACGCCCCGCAGTGGTGGCGATGGCGATGGCGATCGTGGCAAGGGTAGCGAAGGAGACAGGCGTGAAAGTGGCATCTTTATTATGACGCCAGTACCTAAACCTACGGCCAATCTACAATGAATGGATGGATGGTTGGATGATGGTGAAATGACTTGAATGTTCATGGAGCAATGTCAAACAGTGGAAATGGGAAATAAAGGATCCTATGAGACAATCCTGCGCCGAGCTCGCTATGCTCACGCCGTCCGAGGTGGCTCAGAGCATCTTGCGAAATAACTGCAGTCTCTCTGACCGTGAGGACCTAGGGTTCGAGTTCTCACGGTGGCTGGATTTCCGATACTAGCTACCTAGGGCCGAGGGTTATTTATATCGAGTTCAGCCGCTGTCTAGAGAATTCTAGGGGCTGCTCTGATCGATATGTTTTCGCGGATTCTCGGATCAATACAAGGCGAATACCAGGATATTGCCCTAAGAAACGGGTCACGGAACGTGCTGGATCTTTCCTTACTCTTCCCTTCACTATCATCTCCCCTTTACCTACGCATACCCACACTACAGTATCACGTACGTCGGGAGACTAAGAGCTTAGAGCTTATTCCAACTGGGCCGGTGTCCCTGTGGGGCGATACCTGAATGGCGAAGCCCCGTAAGTCACCCTGTAGGCCGGCGCCTATGTCACCATCCAGCGGGGGAATAACTCCGCCACCTCGTGTTAAAACTTGCATTACACATACGGGAGTAATGACCATAGCAGTTGACGCGCCCGAAAACACGAAATAATCAATGAAACAATCAATCCACATTGCGAGTAGACGGAAAAGAAAATTCGCTGGCCACTTCCCTAAGCGTCGACCTGGGTGAGAGTGACATTCTTTGTTGCGATCTTTATTCCCTAACCATTGCAGGTCTACGTGAGATGAAAGTAACATTCAAGGTTGGGTGATGATGATATTATTTTACTTATTTTGGAACAATGGTAGAATGAGAGAGGAGGGAACTTCCAAATGAAACGACCGAATGATGATGAGGCAATGGTGTAGCCAGAGGCAGGGGAAACGGGAGAATCCCGAGAAAAACTGACGCGAACCCCATTTAGTCTACTATAAATTCCATGTGGAGCGTCCGAATGATGATGGAGCAATGGTGTAGTGAGAGGCAGAACCCTGAGAAATACTACGCTAATCCACTTTATCATTCACTAATTTCACATGGATCGAACGAAATTTGAACCCCGGTAATTCGAAGTGGAAAATAAGGGATCACCATTGGTCGCGAATGAGAATAGTAGTGTCACCTAACAGCTGAAAATTTATGACATCTGATTAACAGTGTACGTCACTTTTTACTTTCTCGCACTTACTAACGTAATAAGAGAAAGTATTGTAATCGTGCGCCGGAAAAACGGCGAATTTTCGACACAAAAACTCTTATTGCCGGGCCCTGGTAACAAAAAAGTAGATAAATCCAGTTGCTAAATACAGAAAAAAAATTCTCTAGACATGGTGTAGCCAGAATACATGTTTTGTGCGTCATTCATACCGAAAAAATTGATTGATGAGAAAAAGCCTGTCTGTCCGTCCGGTTGTCTGTCTGTGCACAACGTTAGTGATTAAACCGTTCAGGCCGATTTTCCCCAAAACTGATATTCCTCTGGCTGATGTCGCGGCCCCTGGAATTTGAAACCGATATTTTAATTTTGGGAGCACTTAACATGAAGCCTCTCTGACAATATCAAAATTTAAAAAAAAAATGGTTCCAATTTTTTTATTAAATGTTGTTGTTGGATAGTACGAAGGACGTGTAAGTGAATGGTGCAGGTCTCATTTTCGTTAGAAATTCCGATTTTTCGAAAATTGCAACAAACTAATTTTAAACTACAAAACTAAAGATAGAGATTTTTTCCTCAGACAAAGTATGTTGTAGAAAATTAGCTGTTTAAAAAGGGTCGTGAACAATTTTTTTAAAAAACGTAGTTTTTGCGTAATTTGCGCTTGAAATTAAGGGTTTTTTCTCAAACAGCTTCAATTTTTTTCTTTAAATTTTCTCCACAATAAGGGACGGTAAGAAATATGGTGCTAGTCCCATTTTCGGGTATTGCTTCTTTTTTTCGAAAACTGCAAAAAAAATTCAAAACTACAAAATGGAAGATAGAGATTTTTGCCTCAGACTAAGTCTGTTGTAAAAAATTAATTCTTTAAATAAGGTCAAGTACAATTGTTTGTAAGTTTTCGCGTAATTTCCGTTTGAAATTCATGAAGCATTTATGGGCGTCCCGTCGTGGATAACGATAACATTATAAAACTGCGAGAAAGTATGTGCTGTTGTAGTTTTTTTTAATACTATTTTGTTACGCTTTAGATTTTCCACCAACGTAATAATGACTTTTTTTTGGTTGGTGACTTGTGTGTTGGTAATCGTGCTAGAGTTTGTGGAATCCTCGATATAGAAATGCTGATACTAAAAGCTCAGATGACATCGTGAGCAGTGTGGGCACTGCACAGAAAAAAAATTAATGCATGAAAAAGCATGACTGGAGGAACGAAAATGGGAGGGAGAGATTGAGACATCAAATAGACTAATGACAAGCAAGGGCGATACAGACGTATCAGGTTGGACAATAGCAGTGCTGAAAAATAAACAACGGGAGCGGGAAATGGCGTGAACTAGTAGAAAACAGGAAAGAATAATGCAGAAGTATTGACAGAGCGGCAATTGAGAAGTGGTAGTAGTAATGGAGTAAAGAGGATTAGAAAAACGTGAAAAATTAGTATGATAGAGGAATGAAAATATGGAAGATGGAAAAGAGATTAAGTGAGGTAGGTAAAGATGATCTGGATGGAGCTGCTGATCATGCGAAAAGGTAAACAACGAAAAAGAAAAGTGGCTCCTGGAAGAGAACAGATGATTAATAGCAGGGGAGGTAGTCATAGTAGTTTTTGTGCTTTGTATTGGTAACGTTTGGTAACGATGGCGGTTATTGTGGTAATGATGGCGATGGGAGTTATGAGGGCGAAAGTGGGAGTGGTGGTGATAGTGGTGAAGGTGATAATGGTGTTACCGGTGATGGTGATAGTAGTGGTGATGATGTCGATGGTTGAGGTGGTGGTGACGGAATTGATGACGCCAGCGGTGAAGACGTAGCAAGGCCGAGAGAAAACCCCCAAAACACGAATTGTAAATGCAGTCGTAGCGGGGGCGTGAGCGACCGCAGGGTGCCCTTCCTTTAACAAGTCTAACGCGGCTTCCCTCGCCTATTAAACTGCAGTTTTCACCTCCGGTTGGTAATTGCCGCCACTGAAACTGAATGGAAGTTTCTCCACAGTTTGTAGACACGCGACGAACACCCTTTGCTAATTTTTCCTCGATAATATTGCCGTAGTTTTTTATTGATCATGTCTGTACCATACGTCCGAATGTTAATATGCATTATTTTTACCAAGCATTGAACCTATGCAAGGGCATACTACTCACTATTCGTTGTTGAATCATAAATGTGAAGATTTATAGAGACGATTACTATTTGATTTTATTTCACGAAACTTATATTGAGCCAATTTTTCTGGGTGACAGTACAATATCGCGCGCAATTCATGTTATCTCATCGCGAATAAAAGAGGGTATTTATTAATACTGTTTGCTCTCTTTGCAAATACACGTGTAGATATGAACAGGTCATTTCAAGCGTCATTAATTCACTTGACACCCTCTGTACTATGAGGCGTATACTTCGTAGGAGTGACAAATGCAGCAGCCTTAGTCCAAAATAACGATACGCTGTAATGCGCTTACACTCAAATAAACCCCACATAAATATAAGTCAGAAGCCGTATAGTCTGGTCCGATAGTATTTGAACACCCAAAAGATTTTTTTCCGTACTTAAAACTGTAATGTCAACCAAATTATTAGTTTACTATAGTTTTTAAATGGAAAGCTCATGGTAAGAACACGTTTACTTACAAATTATTAAAATTGAGTTAATGGGTTCCAAAAGGTTTCAAATACCAAGTATTAACTTATGAAGTTCAGATATTGTATTTTGATCAGATCCTGTCAAAATCTATTCTTAAAATGTATAAACGTTTATCCGCCACAACTGTAAGAACTTTACAAATAATATGTTCCTCAAATCTAATAATGTCTGAGTTAGCATGTTCTTGCCATTTACTCGTCAAATGTTTTCAGATACTTAATATTATCTAAATACAAATTCTCGCTCAAAATCATTTAGAACTAATTTGTGTGTCTGCTAGTCTTCGTTCTGTCCTTCATATAAAAAACCAATTTTGTATACTATTTCAAATTTGATATTATTAATACTTTTACTATGCGTCTATGTATTTAATGCATCAGTTAAACATTCTTTTATGTCCGCATTAAGTAATTCTAAGGTTAATTAAATGCAGCAGAACTTAAATAATTGAACACCAAAGCCTCGTAGTACTTATTAAGAGTTAATAAATAATAATTTTATTCGCCCCTCCACACCTTCACAAAACATACGGTCATTAGTAACTCAAAGGTCGACTTTTTTGGCAACCCTTCGCATTCAAGGTATCGATGTTCTCCTGATACGTTATTTGTTAACAAAAAAGAATGGAAATTTTCTCCTGAACTACTACAAGTAATTTCTAGTCGTAAAGATTTTCGACACCAGCTGAATCGAAGGCTATCACCGTCCTAGATGAGACTTCTAGAGCCGACTGCTCTTACCGCTCGTTTCCAAGGTCTCCTCCGATTAGAGCCGGTCGGCTACTGTGACAGTATCTTCAGCACCGGCCCACGAATCACTCTTCCCATATCTAACTCGTTCATATCCCTAGAGATTACTCTCACACGACTTTTCTCCTTTGGCCTACAAAATCAACAAGAAACGTCGATTTGCGGCGATAATTTTCCATGTACTAATGAGGTAGCCTGCCTATGTATGTCCGTTACTAACGATTAAACCTTTTCCCTTCTACCATTCGCAGCAAATTTGGCGTTAATGAATGCATCTCGGTCAACTGGAGGGAAACCCACCTTATCCCCGGATTTTTCCAGAAATTTCTGAAAGAATTCTCCAAAAATTACGTGATTGAGGAGTTTGAAGGACCTAAAATGCGTTTTGAGAGGGGATTAAGGTAAATACAGAATGGTATTTATCAGCATCTCGTTCGATTCCTCACAACCACACGTACCCGATTGACACTTCAGAGCCACTTGAGTTTTAGGCCAATCCTCCTCGAATATTCTACAATAATTTCAAAAATATGTATTCCTGGAGATTTCAAAGAGCAAAGAAATGATGAAACTATTAAAATTAAAAAAATAATTTTATCAATACTTTTAATATAATTTTTTGTCTGAAAATGGACGAACTTGGCAACTATATTAAGATTAAAACTTCATTTTATAAACACATTGCATAAACACAGCAGGTTTTTTTTGTAAGTACAAAAAATACACTCCCTCCTCGGTGATGGCATGCAAAGATCGTACTAGCTATCAGAAGCGAACGTTACCTGATATGTCGATCTGCTTCTTTATACGAACTCTTCTCCTCTTGTGAGAAGTAATAAAGGTTCCACGTATCAAATAATAAACTGATATATTATATCAATCGATACAAGCAATACATAAAATCAACATGAATACTCGGAGTGACTGAAAAGCCGTTTCACTCGTCAGTAACTATTTAACTTGTAATATTAATTTTACAGCATCCGGCAAAGCATCACCTTAACATAGTCGTTCTGCCTTCGCACTAGACCACCGTGCGTTATGGATGGACGGGGTCGTCACGAGAATAGGTGATTTCCAAGAAGTGAAGGGGCCGCCAGCGCCGAGACTTCAATGCGCGGACCTGGGTGCGTATCTGCCGCCTGGCCGTCGTGGGCGAGAGCAACGTCGTCGCGGCAGACGGCGTGGCGTCGGAGATGCCTCCTCTCTGCTGCCGCCAATCGCGACCACCTGCGCCGGCGGGAAGTTAACTGCCCTGAACAGAGTGCGAGCCATCTGTTCCGGGGAATTACGAGGCCGTTTAAGGCCATCGTGCGCTCCCTTATCGAAGGCCTACGCGCCGCCGCCGTCGTTAAGCCCTCGTGGCGGGTCGAAGGGCGCGCGCGTGCCGAGTAACGCACGAGACGCGGCACACTCCGCCCCCGCACCCTCTTCATCCACCCTTGCCCCTGCCATCACCCCCGCCCCCCGCCCACGCTACTGCCTCAGCCATACCCAACGGCCGCCGCCGGTCGTTCCTCCACAACCGTTCCGCCTCCAGCACACGCCCTTTCCCACCTCCCGGACACAACCCGCTGCACCCCGTTCCGTCTCCGTCACTGCAACACTTTTCTGCCAGGCTGCCATTGACAGCGTTGTTTATTTTTTTTTTACTGACTGCCCGTTCTGCTGAAAGCCTTCCGGGAATGTTAAGTTTAGGTACATGAACCGTACGTTATTAGAACACCTTCAGGCGCATGTGGTTCGTAAGGCGTAACCTCCCCCCCCCAGATGTAAAATCTATTTAAGAATTCTATTTCAGAAGCGCGCACCAGGGTGCTAGTTTCGTTTGCGTTAGGTAAGCAACATGAGAATGTTCTGATAAAGAATGGCGGAAGCAATTGTCCTGCATTTTGGTAACTTTTGAAATGAAGGTAAACAGATTCAAGTATTTCAGAACTAAAGTCATTGTGTATTCTTGGCAGCACAGCATGTTCATTATTATATTTTCAATTTGTGAGATTAATGTGGTCATAATTTGAGAGACTATGTTTACAGTGAGATTGTGTAAGTCGGGAACTGCAGATTGAGAGGGTGGTTTAGCAAGGAGAATAAGACATTCGTTTGACAGCTCTCACACCTGCGTTCCGCCGCCGCTGGTGTAGTCACCGTCACCACTCTCGCTATTGACACCGTTCCTCCCCTCATCCTCGTCCTCATCCCCGTCTTCGCCTTCGTCCCTGGGTCATTCCCTGTCCCTGTTTCCACCGCGCTCATTGACGTCATCTATCCCACTACCGCTACCGCCAACGCCATTGCCACCACCCCGGCCACCGCCAACGCCGCACGCAGCGGCGGCAACAGCAACATCGGAGGGGACTGTACGCACGTTTATCACGCACGCATTCCTGCGACCGGCACTTGCGGCCGGAGGAAGACAAGAGGACGGGGGTAGAGTGGGAGGGAGAGAAGGAGGGAATACGCGGAGGCGGCAGTGGCGGCGGCGATTTAACGCAAGCCCGGCGCACGCAAAGGCTGCCGCCGCGCCGCGCCGCGCCGCGCCGCTCGGGTGGGCGGGGCGCTCCGGCCGTTTGAAGGTCCCAATCACGCACACACTCGCGTGCTCCCTGTCGCGGGGAGGTGCCGTGGGAGGAAGATGGCCTCATGCGAGGGCCTCTCACACGGAGCCCCCCCCCCCCTTTCCAATCCGTCACACGCTAACTACTGCTTCGGACGCCAAAATGTTAACTTCTTCATGGCCACACGTTCTCTGCGATAATTAGGAATAATTCTACATTTTACCTTCTTCGAGTAGAGGTTTCTTCAAGTATTGATTTTCGAGTGTAATTTTGCAAAATAGTGTACTATTTTAGTGCCCAGCTATATTCTGCATGTCAGCAAATACTACTGCAATTCCATTTTCTAATGACAGTTCAAATGAGTCGCGAGAAAACCTCTAAATTGAACTCTTGTTGTGAGCAGGTGTTTTCTGTTTCCTTGAGGCTACATTTTGAGAAGGTAAAGAAAGGGTTAAGCTTCTCTGTAAATAACTGCCGGCTCTTTCGTCCAGTCAAGTTGACATCCGGCTGTTTTCAAACAAGAGTTGTTGATTCCTGGCTCGCAGACGAGTGACAGACAGCCGAAGTGAGAAGCGCAGACCGTTCGTGAGAAGGGTCCATTCTTCTCCACTGACTGAGTGCCGAAGGCCTTCCCTTCCATTCAGCTGTTATTACCAGCCGGTTTCCCAAGAAGTTTCATCTCGCCTCGTATTTTCTGGTTTTCTGCAGACAGTAAGTTGGCTCGCTATTTTTAAGTATTTTCTTCAAGGAAATTATTCTATAAAGAAACTTTGCACACCAGAAAATGATATTTAACGTTGATTGTCTCGAAAAATAAACAAAATTGAAATAAAAAGACATTATATACAAATTATTTTCTTATTAAATTTGTGTCATATCTTAGGAAGCATGTTTCACTTTACAGACCAGATGTCATTACCTGTCGTTTTTGTTAAAAATTTTATTAGATTTGTTATTTGGATATTTTGAATTTCTCTAGAAATTACTTGTATTGCCACGAAAGTTTTTCTCACAGAATGTAAGCAAATATTAAAAATGAAAAATTCACAAATGTTTTTTTCATGAGAGGACCGAATGGGAAAATAATATGCTCGTGACTTTACTTTCCAATCAGGCAATATTTTTTTTGCAAGTGTAGTTGTAGATACACTTAACACTCTTAGACCTCTCTAAGAAATAGTGTTTGACTTTTAATTCAGAGTATGTCTCATACTCTGAAGCATGTTGTTTTCAATCAAGATTATTGAATTTCTCAGATCTCATCTCATCAATTAAAAAATGAATAAGATTTGTTAAAGTCAATTGCCTTAAGTTGCGAGTGTGTGCTCTTGTTCTTTTCAATCATGACTATCAGGTTTATCAAGTAACATCGCATCAAATAAAAAATGAATAATATTTTTAATATAATTTCGCTGAGTGAAACGTGGATGTAAGAATGTGAATAAAGTTGTAATAGAAGATTAAACTTGTGAAACTTTTCAATACTAATCATTGTGTAGGGGAGGTATAATAAACAAATCAATACGCTCTATAACATATTGTTACATTGATGCACTAACCAGTAATGAATAATAAACCCAGACTTTTCGCTCATCGTCATAATAACCTCGGCTGGAATAGACGCAGTTTCGAATCCTACCTCGGGCATGTCTGGATATGTGCTTGTGTATTTGTCCATACCTGTGCGTGTCGCAAGGCTAGCAAACTTAGTGAAAAATGGCGATGGTAGTGAAAGCGCCCCAACGTATCCTTAAACCCCTGATGATACCGGACACCGATAAAGGTATGATTTATCAAAGAAACCACGGGCATCATCTACACATCGCCCAGAGCCAACCTAAATAAAAAAAAATTAAGAAAACTGTGCCTCTTCGTTCCGTAAACCGTCATGCACACAACGAGCGAAATCCGACGCACACAGTTCCACAAGCGCAAAAACAAATCGCAGAGGCCATTTGATCCTCTGACAGCGGGAATTTCCGCCAAGCACGGCGACGCACGCACGCGCGAGGCAGAGACAAGCGTCGCAACAAAGGCGTCTTTCTGCAGGCGCACGCGCGCCGCGCCGCCGGCCGTCGCCGCGCGGCACGTCCCGCGCTCGCGCGCTCGTGCCCCGGCACGGCACGGCCGCCGCCGCGGCCACGGCCCCGGCTCCGGCCGGCCCACGCCGAGCCGCCCGTCCGGGAACAAGAGGATCGCGGAAATGCAGGTCCGCGGCGCGGCGCGGCTCGGCGCACAGTGGGAGAGCACGGCATTGTAGCGTGGTTTGTATTACACAGCATTGAAAACGTGATCGGTTGACGAACATGGAAGGTCGGCTCTTCATGAAAGAAAAGCAATGAAAATAAAAGGAATGCTGCGTATTCATAATACTTACAAGGCTACAAATTAAATAGTTCATCGGTTATGCCCAAGTTCGCGGGTTCAAATCCGACCGAAATGGATATTTAAGGGCCCAATAATACTCCGTATGACTTTGTTCGGGGGGAAAGTAAAACAGTTTGTCCCATGTTGTAGATTTATTCCAAATAAATATTTCCAAGCCTAAAGTAAGCCTCTGAGCTAAATTGTAATCAGCTGTACGAGTATCATCACCCGAACGATACCTTCTTTCGCTTATAGACGATGAATGGAGAGTAGCGAAGGTCAGCCGGGTCAGCGAGCATGGTCAGCCGGGAGAGCAAGCCTGATTGTCTGAGCCTGGGAACGTAAAATAAGGCTTCATTGAATTGAAATGAAAATAATAGAGAAAAAAATGCGAAAAAATGAGAATGCGCTCCGGTTATATCGCAAAGTGTTCTTTATAATGAACCTTGAATTATTAAGCAAATGTATGAAACAAAATTAGTTTGTAGTGTCATGCCAATATCACAGAGGTTGATTTTCTTCTTATGCGCGCATTGTCACTAATTTCTGCTCACTGTGCAGCGCGATGCGGCGTAGTACGGCGTGGTGTGGCACGGTGTGGCTCGGCATCGCTGGACACGGCGTGAGCACGTACCGCTCCCATAAAGACAGCCGCGTTGTATAGTCGTTCTACACGACGCTTACAGCTTCAGAGAGCTACATGCGGACTTACTCGTCGATTACTCCAATTCCGCAGGCCGGGGTTTGAAGTCCTGGGCACCCTGCTGGAGCCCAATAAACGTTCCTCTACAAGGTCAACAGTAACTCCTAGTCTGTACAAATGTGAATCAACACACTTGAAAGACCCGTACGATCCAGGGTATATGGTACGTAGTACAGGGTTCACAACACCTGTCCGTGTGAAACAATTCTAATCGCTTAGCACGAATCTGCAGAAAATTTTGAATCTCGGATTTCAAAAAGAACCAGGAAGAGACGCTATTGGAACAGTTGCTGTATAGAATACCAAAGAGAAAACACATTACCATTTTCTTACATTCTACATCAGTGTTGTCAAGGTCGATGCCACGAGCGGGAGTCCGTGGCACGAGTGCCACGACGAAAACGCCCCTCCACGCAGTTCATCACCCCGCCACCAGAGACAACGCCATCCCTATTGTAAAACGGCGGGGTTACTACTAACCCGTGGCATGCTACGGTGCCACGACGAGTACCACAGCCATCAGTAGAAGACACTGACACCACTGTTCTACATCAAATTCATTTGAATCAGAACTATTTTGTGATCATTTGAACTCCCTCTAAAATTGTGCATCCCTGAATCCATGTACTACTAACTGGACCCATGTACGGCAAAAACCGTGACCCATTTAAATTCGCACGCCATGTTTATCCTATTGTAAATGTTTTCGAACCATAGCGCGAGTAGTTCAAAGCATTTTCTGCGGTCCCGGCTGCCACCGTACCGAAGGACACAACTGATCTGGCTGACGACATGGAAACCGGGCACCAGGCACTGCGGCTGTTACGCAAACTTTGTGTACGAACTTGGCTAAACTCCCACCTGATTCAAAAGACTGGAAGTTCAAGAAATTGCTTTATTTGGAACAGCCCACATTTTGCGCAAAGTATTGTAGAGGCACTGACAGTCCCTAGATCTGCTCGTTAGGTAGCTGGTTGCAACGTGGAGTAGATTTCATTATATTCAGCCGACACAAAAAATCTTTAGTCGTGATGTAGAGGAATAATAATAATAATAATAATAATAATAATAATAATAATGTCTTTATTAATGACAAGGCTAAGTTCATAGGGATTACTATTCCGCCAAGCCATGGCGGCTAAAGGTCAAACCTCACCTGTACCCGAATACACAGAAGGCAATGACCACCTCTGAACCTTGATTTCTCTGTAATGACCTTTTTTGAAGAAGTTCATCAAATCCAAAATCATCGCAATGAAATTCAGGCAAAATGAAACAATTATTTCTCTTGCGATTGTTTCGGGATAAAGTTACCGGAATTCCATGATTTTGAAAGTAGAAAGAAAAAATGTCCACGATGTTATCTTCAAATATTAACCGGAGTGTTTGGGGAATTATTCCCCAATTACGTGTTTTTTTCATTTTAAATTTTAAAAAATGCAACGAGATGAATTTGGAATGTGATAATACAATTTAAATTTAGAAACGACTTTCTACAAAAATTTCAAAAAAGTAATACCATTAAGTTTAAAAATTAGCAAGAAACATGAAATATCTGAATCATCTAAATTAGAAAATACAGAAATGATTTAACCAAGTATTTTTAATTCACAATACTTCTTTATTTTAAAAATCTTTAAAAAGTAGTTTCTGAATGTATACTTTATTATCATATTTCAATTGATTTCGTTTCATTTAATTTTAACATAATTTAAGCTACGAAGCCACGAAAAATGAGGAAATAATCCTTGATACATTTCCAGTTAAAATTGAAATAATATTTTATTTTTAATAGATAAATTGTGGAATATTATTTTTTCACCATACCTTCAAAAAACATTTCCCTCGTAAAGATAGGCGTCTCGTGTACTGAATTTCACTGCCAACAATGGAGAACACATGAAGGACATAATTTACTGTTTTTACATTGCATTAGAAACATGTGTGAGGGAGGATATCATGGTAGGTCTTGCATCACATAGGGTATTCTAGTCACTTATAGCACATGCTGAAACACAGTATTTGAAACGAGGAACTGCTTTGCCGCAGCTTATGTAATTCCAAGCCTGCAAGTCGGTATACACATGGACTTTACAATGTTGTGGAAACGAAATGCCAAATCGCTGGAAGCAAAATTAATAATGAAATAAAAAGGACGAAGAGAAAAATAGATAAAAATCTAAATTCCTTCCAAATCAATACTACCTTGGAGGACGTGCAGCTGTTCACCGCTAGTAAATGTTTTTCTAATCCGAGGTGATTCCATGATCTCCCGATTAAACTCTAACTATCACATTAAATTACAAATAAAGTTCCCAATATTACTGAAATTAACGAAATAGCGTTTCTGCAATTGCGTTTATAGTTCATTTGAATTTAATAATCCTTGCTTCGTGTCAGTTTTGCAGAGTCATTCATACACTACAAAAGTGGACTGTCTAAACACTTGGAAATACTGTTTTAAAAAAAGATCAGAAATTGAAAAACATCTTTATTCCAGAATAACATATTGTTTTATGAAAATATGTTGTTGTTTTCTATTATCATTCATGGCTCACACCGTTGATTATCGGGAACATTAAATGAATGTACGACTGCAATCCGAAACAGCTTGTGGTCGCTTCCCGGTCTCCACCGTACCAAGTGTTTGCAATCTGTCTCCTTTCCAAAGTCTCAAAACCTCACACTTTCTTATACACTCGAGGAGAAAACAGCAAGTTGTTACTTTATTTCGAAAGTTATTTGATCCATTCATTCTTCCCAATTTAGCAAGTATGACGACACTCTGTTTGTTAAATAACTATTTAGCAAACATGCTAGTCATGAGAAGCGTAGACCTACTACTACTGTTTGGAGGAATGAAAAGAATGAATGTAGCATGTGTTATTTACGAATGTTACTCATGTAGAGACGTGTAGTGAGAAAATGTTATCATATACGCTCAGAATACATTACTATTTTATCCATAAGAGTATTCTCATCTCGTGTTTGCCAAATCACAAGAGATTTACTCACACACTGGTAGGATTCATTTCGGTTTAACCTGTACGGATTTTGCACATTCAGTCGGAAACGATGTAAATTCAGTCGTAATTTGGTTAGGTTTTATTCTCGAATAAAAACTATATCGTTATTTCTAAAAAAACTGTGGACAACATGATAAATAACTCACTCGTTCGGG